>OY755040.1:83954320-85154320 GCA_963576565.1 Aspidapion aeneum
ATTCTACTCTATTCTATTCTATTCTATACTGATAGGGTAGGTTAGTGTTTATTTACAGCCTACGCGTTTCGAACTAAACGTTCATCATCAGGGCTTCTGCAAGTAGAAGAGAAATATGTAATGTTCGCCTGAACATATAAACATATAACAAAATAAAATACAAACTACAAAATTTCTTCAAAACAAACAAAATTATTAAAAATAATAGGGCTGTCTAACAAAACATTTGATCCAATCCAAGATGTCTTCCATAGGACAAACAAACCGATTTCCCATAAGCCGTAATGGTAACAAAAACGTAAATTTTACAAAAACGACAAGAGCTTTAGTCTTAAAATAAATTTAGAAAAAAAAACTTTTTGAAAACAAGCTTTTATAAAATGGAGTAAAAAGCATAAAATAATTTTTTGAGTGTTCTGATATTATAATAATAATCAGCCCAAGGTAGGGGAAAGTGGATAAGTAGTTCTATTCGAAGAGCTCAATTCAAGGCTCACTTAACAGAGAAAAATTTGAAATAGATTAAACTTTCTCTAAACATTTCTCATCAGATTCGGGTTTTCTATTAGGACCTTTTGTTGTACTTGACTAAACCTTTTGCTAAATAACAGGCCTTCTATAGCGTTAAACTGTGAAAAATATTTCACTATAATTTTTAAGTTTAGACAAAGTTTAATTGTGTTAACCCTCCAGTGGTGACATGAAAAAAGGCACAACTTATAGGTAGGTCAGCCCAACAGATCAATATGCACATATGAGTTCCAACCGAGGAGGTTGGGCAAGCAAACTTCTAATAAGTACTTTACAAAATATGTTTATTTAAAAAAATATAAGTAAACATTATATAAAAAAAAACTTGCAAAATTAAAATACAGTTTTTCCTTGTCATTAGCCTCACACACCGTACATCACCATATGATTTTCCATGAACTATAATACATAGGGCTTAAGTACGGTCAAACCACGGATCACCTTTGTTAGGTGATCCGTGGTCAAACCTAAGGTTCATCAGCTCACAACAGTACTGTTCAAATTTTACAACAGTACGATATTCGCTGTTGTATTACTACTGTTACTATTACATTTATGACTGTTTTTTTGTAACAATATTTTCTCAATTATGTATCTAAAAGTTTATGCAAATAAATATATACTCTATTCTGCAATTGGGCGTAACAGCATATGACAAATTAGGAGTATTAGAACCCAAGATTTTTGAGAGAAATTGAAAAAAATATCTGAGAGAACTTATTTGTTTTTCTTGTGGTCATCAAAGTCAACAAAGATGACTTTTTTTCCATCTATTATTCATGATGCCATAAAAAATTTTGTTTGGTAATAAGCTCAGAACACGTGGTGGAAGTTAGCATCAGATTCAGGGACCCAATTCTTGAAATAAATCCGTATACGGATTCGGCAAAACGTATACGGATATTCACCATTCGAATTCTTGAAAGCTCGTATACGAGTTTTTCGTTCGGAAATAGAGTCGAGTGGTAAAGTCCACTCGAATCTCAATTTCCGTATACAAATCTAAGTGATCTAACCTAACATTTTTGTTTACTTTAATATATTTTTTGGTGTTTGCTTAATTTTTCTTTATTTAAAAAAAACTGGGAGGTCTTCTGAAAAAAGACGCGATTTGGCAATAAAAGGGCTTGAGGACGCAAAGAGGTGGAAGGGGGATAGCCTCTTGTGACACTCAGTTTTTCTTAATTTCTTTTTTTCTTAGAAATGCCTTACGACTGGGGGGGGAGAGTGAAAAATCCTGAATTTTTGCGTTAATAATTTATGAATGAACAGCTCTAAAAAAGGAAAATAATTAAAAAAATTACAACGTTGTAACACATTTTCAAGAAAAAATATATAAAAGGAGCGTTTCCGGGAGGGACGGGGGGATTAAAAAGTTTCAATAAAAATTTGAGTATTGTGCAATTTTTTTGTCTTATTTGTGTCTCGTTTAACACACTTTATCAACTATTTTGTGGGGCATTGATACCTCTTGATTCCCCCCTGGGTACAACGCCTTATCTTATTTTGCTTAATTTTTGGATAATATAAGGGCCCAACTGCTTCAAGTAGAAAAATCCCCTGCATGTAAATAGTAAACCTAATCTTATACCAAGGCCAACACAAAAATAGAGGCCACGACCCTGAAAAAATCAGCTGTTCTCCCGGGGCTGAATTTTACATTGGGTCTTATGGGAGGTCAGACGTTTTTTTATGATATTTTCAAAATGGCACTACAGATTTCCGCAAAATTTCAGTGAAATATTCTCAGAGACCATCCCGATATTCCACCAAAGGTTTGTAAGGAAGCAACATGATTAAAAGGTTAAAATCTTCAAGATTTAGCATTCCTTATTTTGAATTCAAATTACCCGCCATGTACCACATGCCAACTGTTATATTTGACATGTATTTGACTTTGTCATATGTGATTGTCACATTCGCTTCTGCTTTAAACTTAATTTTTGTGTGAGCTAATGAAGCGGCTATGAAAAATTAGGACTTACTATACATTAAAAAAAAATTGTTCTGCCAGAATAAAGTAAAAACAATCTCAAAAACGGATTTATTTAACAAAAAATCAAATATCCATGAACCGTCATTCCAACTTCAAAATTTTAAAGACAATTAGCTGTGTCGTAACGTGACCATCAAAAAAAAATCAGCCCCGGATGTGACGTCAACAAAGTGGAGGATCGTGGCCCGTCCATTTTACCAGTTTCACTATTTTTTCTGACTTTTTCTATGTTGGCCAAAAATAAATATAAAATATAAAAACATTAGTTCTCTTTATTTACATTTCAAAGTACATAATAAGTACTTACTGTCAAGTGCATTAAAAACCGCTATGCAATATGACTACAGTGTGAGAACAAGCCAGTTGGAATAAACTTGCTAATCGGTTAAATTTAAGTTTTTTGAAAAAATCCAAGCACATGTTAACTGAGATTTTTACCCGGCAATATTATTACAGAATATTTTTTGGACAGACCCCCAGAAAGGGGTCCACTAGCATACAACTTATTTTTTAAGATGGAATGACCCCACTTAAGGCACCTTGTTAGAAAGGGTATCAAATAATTTTTTTAAATTAACAAAAACAAAATTATTTCTATTTTTTTGTAATTTTTAGAGAATATAAGTGTCATTTAAAGTAAAACCTATAAGTTTATTAAAATATAGGTGGCGGACCCCTGACCAGAGGTCCAGTAATACCAAATTTTTTTTTGCAACTCAATTTGTAGCACTTTGTTCAAAAACTAATAAAAAATGTTGTTATTTAATTTGACAGATTTCCAAAAAAAAAGTGAACCATAATTTTTCTTTTTCAATAGGCTTTCCAACAAGGTGCCACAAGTTTTATCTTGTTGGACCCCTTTCTGGGGTTCTGTCCAAAAAAATTCATCAAAAATATTGCTCATTAAAAATCTCAGTAGGCATGATTTTGGTTTATTCAAAATTTTTTTAATTTAACCTGCTAGAAAATGTATTCCAACTTGCTTGTTCTCACTGTATAAGCCTTTATGTAAGAAGTTGTATAATCTTTTGTACAATAAAACTACAATAAACTTTATTTTACTTATAATTTATTTAAAAAAGTTCTTTAAAAGTTAATAGATCACCAAATGCATCTGAGTATTTCTAGTAGGATCATCATTGCAACAGGACCGATAGGCAAAAACTGCTTCACACCTCAAAAATGATCTTCATGTCTTCTCTGAGAAACCTGTAACAAAAAGTTTTTTCATTGAGTGTACCACAGTAGACCTCACTGGATCTGTATTACTGGCAAGATTTTTATATATGTCCTTGTTTATAACTTTTGAAAAACAAAGAAATCTACAAAGATAATGTATATATTCAAATCAAATCATACTGATCATATGAGGGCTGCTTTAGTCTACAACAGTTTTAAATTTTTTTGCAGTTAATTGACAGGTAAAGATAATCAAATTTAAATAAAAAAATGGGTTTTTTTAACAAAGGTTACTGATATTGTCAATTTTGACTTGAAATGTTTATTATGCTTATCGGCCTAAAAGGCAAAACTGTTCTACTCAAAAAGAAACTGAGAAAAAACACTGGGAGCAAAAAATTAAAATGTTTCTATACAACAGACAAAATGCAAACTCCAAAAGTTTCAGTAAAAACCCCTATGTTACTTAACACTTGTACAATTTTTGTCAAAGCATGATGTATGCAAGTTCGTCAAACACTGGCCACTCATTACAAACAAAGCCTCAAGTTCAAGACCCCTTTAGAATACTTATGAAGTTTATTTGTTTTCTTTTAAGCAGTCTCAAAATTCAACTGCGAATTTCACCCCCAAATTTCCACACTTCAAAGAGGTTAGACGCCCCTAGGCCCCAAATTTCCATTACTATAATTTGGTACTTACCGTTACCAATGATTACACAATAATTGCCTTTACCAAAATGAACCACAACTTCTTTTTTTATTAATACAAAAACATATATCTAGAAAATAAATCACCTTTAAAAAAAAATTGCAAAAACAAAGGCGGTAATATGTCAACGTTACTTCATCGCGGCAAGTTTAGGCGGACATGTCCATCTACTGTCAACCTTACTTCATAGCGGCAAGTTTAGGTGGACATACCCGCGTTGGGTTGGTCAAAATTATACGAAAACAGCGTTGCCAAGTAGTGTAGTCGAAAAAAAAAGTCGTACACGGAATTGGCGTTCGAGTGGCATTCAAGAATAGCAATTTTTTCGAGCACTCGAAACCACCATTCGAATTTTACTCGTATACGACAAAAAATCCGAATGGTTCAAGAATTGGGCCCCAGATTCAGATTCATTTAAATTACAGTGGACCAGTTCGTTTTTGCTGTATATTGTTATTTTCATATTTTAACTACATAAGAATTTTTTATGATGCTAAGGCAGTCGGATATTACTAAAAAATGGAAATTATCGATCCCGGTGTTACGGGGGAGAGTCAGAAACTTATAGTTTCAACAGTAAAATGTTGTATAGGTAAATAATGCCCCAACCATTGGATTGATAAGATAGTTGTGATATAATTGAGACGTGCAGACATAACTGGAAATTATATGCACTGTTGAGTAAGTTAAATCAATAAACTAAGATACGAGGGTAAGTTAAAAAATGAAGATAAATCGTATTGTCTAAAATCAATGTTGAGTACGATTGGTGCTGAAGTGAATGTGACCTAGTAGTAGTTTGGAATTTTTTTTAAAACACATTTCTCTATATTAGGACATCCAGCTAAGAAGTAAGTAAGGTGGAAAAATACGATAAATTTTATATTAATTGTATTTTCTAAAATCAGCAGCTGTGCCCGATTTCCGTTGGCATGGCTAAGACCCACTACCAGTAAGGAATTATGTCCACTAACAGCTTCAAGTATTTTAGATCGTCGAGCTGAGATACGAGGGTAAGTTAAAAAATTACGATAAATTTTATTTTATTTGTATTTTCTAAAACCTGCGCTGTGCCCGATTTCCGTTGGCATGACTAAGACCCACTACTAGTAAGGAAGTATGTCCACTAACAGCTTCAAGTATTTTAGATCGTCGAGCTGAGATACGAGGGTAAGTTGAAAAATTACGATAAATTTTATTTTATTTGTATTTTCTAAAATCTACGCTGGGCCCGATTTCCGTTGGCATGACTAAGACCCACTATCAGCAAGGAATTATGTCCACTAACAGCTTCACGTATTTTAGATCGTCGAGCTGAGATACGAGGGTAAGTTGAAAAATTACAATAATTTTTAAATTATTTGTATTTTCTAAAATCAGCATTGTGCCCGATTTCCGTTGGAATGGCTAAGACCCACTACTAGTGAGGAATTATGACCACTAACAGCTTCACGTATTTTAGATCGTCGAGCTGAGATACGAGGGTAAGTTGAGAAATTACGATAAAAAAAAATTTATTTGTATTTTCTAAAGTCAGTGCTGTGCCCGACTTCCGTTGGCACGGCTAATACCCACTATTAATAAGGAATTATGTCCACTAACAGCTTCACGTATTTTAGATCGTCGAGCTGAGATACGAGGGTAAGTTGAAAAATTACGATACATTTTATTTTATTTGTATTTTCTAAAATCAGCGGTGTGCCCGATTTCCGTTGGCATGGCTAAGACCCACTATCAATAAGGAATTATGTCCACTAGCAGCTTCACTTATTTTAGATCATCGAGCTGAGATACGAGGGTAAGTTGAAAAATTACGATAAATTTTATGTTATTTGTATTTTCTAAAATCAGCATTGTGCCCGATTTCCGTTGGCATGGCTAAGACCCACTACTAGTGAGGAATTATCTCCACTAACAGCTTCACTTATTTTAGATCTAAAATACTTGAAGCTGTTAGTGGAAATAATTCCTTACTGATAGTGGGTCTTAGTCATGCCAACGGAAATCGGGCACAGCGCTGATTTTAGAAAATACAAATAAAATAAAACTTATAGTAATTTTTCAACTTACCCTCGTATCTCAGCTTGACGATCTAAAATACGTGAAGCTGTTAGTGGACATAATTCCTCACTAGTAGTGGGTCTTAGCCATGCCAACGGAAATCGGGCACAGCGCTGATTTTAGAAAATACAAATAAAATAAAATTTATCGTAATTTTTCAACTTACCCTCATATCTCAGCTCGACCATCTAAAGTACTTGAAGCTGTTAGTGGACCTTATTCCTTACTAGTAGTGGGTCTTAGCCATGCCAACGGAAATCGGGCACAGCGCTGATTTTAGAAAATACGAATAAAATAAAATTTATCGTAATTTTTCAACTTACCCTCGTAAGTCAGTTCGACGATCTAAAATACGTGAAGCTGTTAGTGGACATAATTTCTTACTGATAGTGGGTCTTAGCGAAGCCAACGAAAATCGGGCACAGCGCTGATTTTAGAAAATACTAATAAAATAAAATTTATGGTAATTTTTCAACTTACCCTCGTATCTCAGCTCGACGATCTAAGATACGTAAAGCTGTTAGTGGACATAATTCCCCACTAGTAGTGGGTCTTAGCTATGCCAACGGAAATCGGGCACAGCGCAGATTTTAGAAAATACAAATAAAATAAATTTATCGTAATTTTTTAACTTACCCTCGTATCTCAGCTCGACGATCTATAATACTTGAAGCTGTTAGTGGACATAATTCCTTACTGGTAGTGGGTCTTAGCAATGCCAACGGAGATCGGGCACAGCGCTGATTTTAGAAAATACAAATAATATAAAATTTATCGTATTTTTTCACCATACCCCCGTATCTTAGCTGGATGTCCTAATATAGAGAAATGTGTTATTAAAAAAAATTCCAAACTACTACTAGGTCACATTCACCTCAGCACCAATCGTACTCAACATTGATTTTAGACAATATGTAGTTAAAATATGAAAATAAGAATATACAGCAAAAACGAACTGGTCCACTGTAATTTAAATGAATCTGAATCTGATGCTAACTTCCACCACGTTACAAGTTTTAGGTGTCAAAAAGCATGGAAATAAAGGAAAATTTGCACGAAAATAGTTTAAGATAAAAAGAGGTTTGAGTTAGGGAGATTGTCAAATTGACCAGTTTATTTTAAACTGTTTTGAGGTTTGTAAAATAAATATTTATTAAAGAAAAAGAAACTTTGATGATACAGGACTCCACTGGACACTATACAGGACGCCACACTACCAAGAGTTTATTTTAGAGTTCTGTAGGATGGTGTACAAATTTGGTTCAGCTCATTATTCACACTTTAACCTCATATTGTTTTCCTTTTCTCTCTTCTCTG
The DNA here is from genome assembly GCA_963576565.1 of Aspidapion aeneum. Taxonomy (NCBI): domain Eukaryota; kingdom Metazoa; phylum Arthropoda; class Insecta; order Coleoptera; family Brentidae; genus Aspidapion; species Aspidapion aeneum. Next base: position 83,962,116 of record OY755040.1, read on the forward strand.
GACCCTTTTTCAACCATTAACGAAATTCTATGTTCTGCAAAAGGTTCACTCGAGCACAAAAAAAGATCCCAATAGAAAATGTTGCCAAAATGGCAGTTACACATTTATCCAAAACAAACCTGACAAAAAACTTTCGAATATTTCAATTTATCCTTTGTTAAGTCAGGTAATAGAGCACTTATCCACTTTCTTTTCCCTTCTTTGAGCTGATGATTTTTTAAGGTCAAAATACTTGGCATTTCATCATAACCAACATTATTAAGACCTCCCCTGCTGCCACAATTCATAACAGCACAGAAACTAATAATAATCTGTTCGGCAAATGCCTCTCCAATGTTGGTTTTGGTAATTTGCCTATATGTTCAATAACTTAACACCCCTTTTGCAAGTTTTTAACTATTTCTTTTTTGCTTTAACAGGTCTTTTGATGCTTAATAAATGATAACAAACAAAAATTAAATGTTTCTTGATTGGACTAGTTGATCGAAGTCAGCTGGAAGCGAGCGCTGCCGCTCGGCGCGCAGACTCTCGGACGTAGCCCACTAGTAAAACCGGGCCTCACTCCAAAGAAAGTGCCTACTTGTTGATGGTCTCAAACAAATCATTCAAACTGAGTGAAAAACTGGAAAAAAAATTAAAAAAAAACAAAAGTAAATAAAAACATAACCTGACTTTTTGAACAAAAAATGGTCCCTTTTATTTGAGATTTAGTGGCTTTGATTGATTTTTTTAAAGAAAAACGCATTTTTCCCATGTGTATAAAGGGTCAATACTTAAAGCAGCATCTTTGTTGTAAATTAAATCGTTTCACTTTTTTTTTTAATTACGTTTTTGTTAACATTGCGGCTTATGGGAAATCGCTTTGTTTGTTCTATGGCAACCACTGAACAGCTGATCGTGACAGTTCGTTAGACAAGCTAATTAATTTTTAATAATTTTGTTTGTTTTGAAGAAACTTTGTAGATTGTATTTTATTTTGTTATATGTTTATATGTTCAGGCGGACGAAATTGGGCACTTTGTGATAATTTCCTGTGTTGCGGTTCCTGTAGGTAATTTTATTTAAATTTTTTTCTTAACTGAGAAGCGCTACATTAGATATTTCTCTTTTACTTGCAGAAGCCCGGATGATGAACGTTTAGTTCGAAATGCGTAGGCTGTAAATAATTTTAAAGAAGGATTGGACTTTTCACTAACCTACCCTATCAGTATTATGCCCCTTCTTGAGAGTAGCTTAGACTTTAATGTTCATTATTTAATTACTTCACTTAACTCAGAATATGTCTGGTATTTGGATGATGGAAGTATAGGAAGGAGGCAAATTTGATGATGTACTTCCTGATTTTAAAAAAAATATCGACAAATCTGCGGATTTAGGTTTAAAAATTAACAGCAGCAAATGCGAAATTTGCTTAATTCAAAATTCAAACTTAGACCAACAAAACCGTGCAAATAAATTCGTGCATATTAGAAAATACATTTCCTTCGAAATGGAAAGTGGCCAAAGTGAAACCTTTGCCTAAAAAGAGCAGCGCAGAAGAATACAATGAGTTACGTCCTATCAGCATCCTTCCCTGTCTCTCTAAAATCCTTGAAGAAGAAATGGATAAGCAGTTACGAGAATACTTGAATAGGTATCAAATTCTACCACCACAACAATCGGGATCCACACCAGGTTTCAGTTACACAACAGCGCTAGCAAATGTGATAGATGACATATTTCGAGAGACTGACAATGGCAAAACTACAGCACTTATCCTTTTAGATTACTCGAAAGCATTTGACCATACTAAATTTTATAGGCTTCTTGGCAGAGTCAATTGGTTTTATGCAAAGCTATTTGGAAGACAGGTCACAATTTGTAGAAACATTGTTATACTTTACTTTTACTTTTAAAAAGAACGGGATAACGGTACAACACAAACGACAGAACAAGTGAACAACTCAGAAGTCGGGTAACAAGTGTCATTATATTTCTAATCTTTGGTTAGTGGTTGGAACTAGACTTAAACCTACTATATTGAAAGCTATGTTATATGTACAAAATAGTCATATGACATCTTCCCTTTTTTCGAAAGTACTTTCAAAACACTTTTCTATTTTGAATTTGGTTTTCACTTTTCACTAATCACTGTTTACGTTTTCTTATATCTAATATGGTTTAACAACTCTTACATTATCTAAGGCTAAGGTTTTTACAAACACCTATTAATAAAGTTATAAACATTTTATGTAAAATGGTTATGCAATAAATATCTTAAACTAAAACGTGTTTTAATTCATTAGTTTAGTGTTAGTATTACAGAGTTGTTTATCCTAAGCATTTTAACATTTTTCAGGTTTGAAATAGTTTAAAATAAGAATTTATACAATATTTTTGTAAATAAAGTTTTTCAAATGACATTCCAAATTTGAGAAAGTTGAATCAAAGATTTTACTACTAGAGAAAAGCAAATTTAAAATATTTTTAAAAGTTTTATACATTTAAAATTTAAATTAATTTTTTGAAATAATAGTTTGTACATACAGTATTGATTGAATGCGAAGTTAATCAGAAAAAGGTTACAATTACGATTTAATATTTAGACTTTTGTAAGTCTTAGAAAATATTTTACATTTAACCTATAACAATGTTGTTGACACTTTTACCCTATACATTTAAAGTTGTATAAGACGATTTACACATTTTACACTTGAGACAAACATACCTGTTATCCTCCCCCTTTTGTAAGGTCACTGTGATCACACAGACTTTCTTTTTCTGTACTTTAAATGTACATGAGTTAAAGTTCTTTTTGAAAATTACATAATGCGAGAAAACAAAAATAAAGTCACTTAATCCTATCAATATGTATTAATAAAATAAAGAAAGTTATTTCCTTTGGACTGACAGACTATCAATGTCTTCTATCGAGACATAATCAGAGTGTTTTTTATTGGGTTTCAAAGTTCTACCAAAACGAGATTTCCGCGTTGAAAAATTTTCTTTTCCCTTGCTAGCAGAAGGTACCGGCTCTACTTCTTCTAGCGTTGGACAATAAGTACTTGATGAGCTCGTGACATTGAAATCTGTCGTGTCAAAAGGTTCCAAGTGACAATTTTTCTCAAAGTCGTTGAAATTTAAAAAATTTTTTGAGCTTTTAGAACTTGAGCTTTCAAGGTTGTCATTATTTTTAGCTCTTTCAAAAATTTGTGTGTCTTCCAAGGTGTTTTTAGAAAGATTGTCACTTGTCGTCAATCCGTTACCTACATCCCGATTTGAAGAAACGTCGCAAAACTCCGCCATGTTGATGTTTTCAAAAACTTTTACAAACATCCGATTTTTAGTTACTTTTGGCGGAATTTCACGCCTTTCCCCAAAGTTCTCTTTGGTGTCCAAAATTGAACAGTCCTTAATAAAGCGCCTATTTCTAATTAAAACAGAGCCGTTGTTCAACCTAATTTTATAAGATCGGATGTTAACTTTTTCAACTATTCTCCCGTCAGTCCAGATTCTTCCAGGTTGAAGTTGGACCTTTATTCTACAATTGTTTGGCAATGGTTTCAATGGCTTTGCTTTCCGATCAAAAATGTCTTTTTATTTAGTTTGAGAAGAATCTATAAAGTTATCATACTTAGTTCTGTCAAAGTTGCTATTTAAAAATTTTGAATTTAAATTAGGTAAAAGATCTCTTAAATTTCTATTTAGTAACACAATGGCCGGAGAGTGCTTTCCGTCAATGGGAGTATTTCTGAGATTTAATAGAGCAAGGTATGGGTCTTGTTTATCAAAAATTGCCTTTCTTAAGGTGTTTTTAATGGTTTGCACAAACCTTTCTATCTGACCATTGCTCTGAGGGTATCTTGGTGATGTATAGATTATCTCAAACTCCCACTGTCTGGAAAACTCCCTCATCTGAGCATTCTGGAACTCAAGCCCATTGTCCATAACTAGTTTTTTGGCTATTTCTTGCCTAGAAAAAAACAGATTTTAAACTATTAATGACATTAGTAGCTGTGAGATCTCTTTTTAAGTTGACAACTTCAAAAAATTTACTATAGTAATCAACAATAATTAAAAACACTTGGCCTGCAAGATGATACAGGTCACAAGCTATTTTAGCCCATGGCAGCTTCTCAACATCATGGGGAATCATGGGTTCAGGCTGTTGAGATTTTGAGTAAGCTAGACAGGTGTTGCATGATAAAATAAGGTCTTGAATTTGCTTGTTCATTCCCGGCCAGTAGAATGACAAATTTGCTCTCTCAATAGTTTTTTTTAATGCCTTGATGGCTGTTGGAATGAAGTTTTAATAAAAATTCGCGTCTTAAACTATGTGGAACAATCAATCTCGTGTCCCTAAACAGTAGACCATTTAAATTAGTTATTTCATGTCTAAACATAAAGAAAATTTTGATGGTATTGGGTACTTTGTTAATTTTATTTGGCCAACCTGCTAAAATTTGATTTTTTAAAGATTTCAAGGCAGAGTCGTTCTCAGTTTCCCTCAAAATCTGATTCCTTTTTTCCTGGGTTGTGTTTAAATTTAATTCAATAAGGCAAACTTGAGCCTCTAATTCAAAATCTATGTTCTCATCAAAAACTTTATTCTCATAAGCCCTGGAAAGCGTGTCTGCCAAGATCAGCTGTTTGCCTGGCTTGTAAACTAGTTCAAAATCGTACTTTCTTAGTTGGACAAGCATTCTCTGAGCCTAGAAGGACAAGAGTTTATGGGTTTTTTAATAACACTAATTAGTGGTTTGTGGTCTGTTTCTACAGTAAAACGTTTGGAAAAAAGTACAAACTGAGAGAAATGAGTCACCCCAAACCAAACTGCCAAAAGCTCTTTTTCAATCTGTGCATACCTGGTCTGTGTTTCTGTTAAAGCCCTAGCAGCGTGAGCATAAGGATAGCCCTCTTGAAGAAGCACAGCGCCCATGCTAGATCTTGAACTATCAACTGAGATTGTGACATGTTTATTAAAGTCGAAAAACTTGAGACAAGGCTCTTCACTTAAGATTGTTTTTAAATCCTGAAAGGCCTTTTCTTGGGTTCCACCCCATTGAAATACTCTATTCTTTTTGATAAGTTCTCTCAGAGGAGCGGTCTTTTCGCTCATGTTGAGGACGAATCTACCCAGGTATGTGACACACCCGAGGAATCTTTGAACCCCTTGCATATCTACAGGCTTTGGCATATTTTTTAAAGCTTCCACCTTCGAGTTGTCTGGTTTTATACCCTAGTCACTTAGTTCCATTCCAGTGTAAATGACACTTTTAACGCCAAATTTACATTTTTTTAGGTTGAAACGTAAGTTAAATTTTTCGGCCCTTTCGAAAACTTCTTTTAATTTCTTATCATGGTCGAATTGATCAGTTCCTGATATTATTAAATCATCTACAAAAACCTTAACCCCCTTAATGTTATTGAAAATATCCTGCATTCTTTCCTGGAAAACTTCCGGGGCGCTTGTTAAACCATAGCAGAGCCTCAGGAATCTATATCTACCGAAGATGGTTGAAAATGTGCAAAGTTTAGAAGATTCCTTATCTAAAGGTACTTGTAAGAAGCCCTGCGTACAATCCAATGTGCTGAATATTTTAGCGCCCGCGAAATCGTCCGTCAAACTCTCTAAGGTAGGTAGCTTTAAATAATGCCTTTTTATGAATTGGTTCAGATCTCTCGGGTCGATGCACAGCCTGAGCTGGCCCGTCTTTTTCCTTACTATAACAAGCGGATGGACCCATTCTGCCCCATCAGAAGCTCTTTCTATTATACCGTCCTCCTCAAGTTGATCTAGTGCCTTTTTTAGGTCGTCTCTGATTGCAAATGGCACTGTTCTGGTAGCATGGACAACTGGCTGAGAACCATCCTTGAGCTCGATGTGATATGGCTTTTCCAAGCATCCAATACCCTTAAAAAGATGAGAATACTTTTTTAAAAGATATGAACTATCAAAAAATTCTACTTTATCTACCCTTTTAATGAGATTTAAATCTAAGCAAGATTTAAGGCCTAGAATTGGACAGCTGTCAGTGTCCACTAGATAGAACGCCAGATTTTTTATTCCACTATTCTTGTATTGACATTTAAGAGTAACTTCACCCAAAACTTTCAATGCATTATTAGTATAAGAGTTAAGTTTTACTTTTGTTTTTCTTACATTTTTAAAGTTGAAATTCGTTTTTTTAAGAATTTTTTCTGGAATTACGTTTACCATAGCTCCACTGTCCAGCTTTATGTCGATGTTTTGATTCTCTGAGTAGCCTAACTACCCATGATTCTCCGCATGTTGGTCCCCTGCCATCCACTGTGTCGATTGAATCTAAAAAGACATAATTGTTATCATCGGAACTGTCATTATTGTCAATAAAATGTACTTTTTTATTATTGCGATTTTTACAACAACTGGTAAAATGATTTTTCATTTTACAAATACCACAAGTTCTGCCAAAAGCTTTACATTTGCCTGGTTCATGGCTAAAGTTATATTTGTGACAGGCATTTCTATAATAATTGTTACTTTTAAAATTATGACAGTTTTTATTAAATTTTTGACTCGTTTTTACATTATTAAACCCGCTATTATGATTTTTATTTTTAAAACCACCACTAAAACCACTGTGCGCTCTTCTGCCAACCTGGTCAATATTGGCAGAGGATGAAGATATTGAGGTACCACCGTTATTAATAATTTTATTATGTTCTTTAGCTGATTCGAACCCGACACACATTTTAACTGCTTCGTCTAATTTACTGCAATCAGCTGTAAGGAGTTTTTCCCTTAAAGTTTGGGATTTTAAACCGCAGATCATTACATCTTTGACTAAACTGTCTCTTAGGTCTCCCAGCTCGCAGCTGTTAGAGCGATTTTTAAGTTCAGTGATATACTGGTCGACCGTTTGAAACTCTTGCTGTTTGCAAGTCAAAAACATGTGTCGTTGAATGGTAAGATTTTTCTTAGCTATGAAATGTCCATCGAATTTTTCTATTAAAATTTTAATTTTATCAATTTCCGCGTCCGCGAACTCAAACTTATTGAAAATAACCATACCTTCGTCTCCAATCAAGGTCAGAAGTTGGGCACATTGAGTGGATTCGTCTTTTTTATTAATTTCCGAAGCCTTCAGGTAGGTCAAAAACCGCTGTTTCCATATGGTCCAATTTTGCGACAGGTTGCTAGTCATTACCATCGGTACTATGCCTCTAAAATCCATGGTATTTCCAAAATTGGGACCCAAAAAAGATGCCAAAATGTGCCGGATGGGAGGTTATATTTCCGGTCACGTCGAGGTTAGAATCTCACAATCGGGAAAATCCGGACTAACGGCAGAAAATTTTTTCTGTAGAATGGATGTTGATGGATCTAAAAAATAGGTTAAACCGACTGCGCCATGTTATACTTTACTTTTACTTTTAAAAAGAACGGGATAACGGTACAACACAAAAGACAGCACAAGTGAACAACTCAGAAGTCGGGTAACAAGTGTCATTATATTTCTAATTTTTGGTTAGTGGTTAGAACTAGACTTAAACCTACTATATTGAAAGCTATGTTATATGTACAAAATAGTCATGTGACAAACATCACAGGGGCAATCAGATAGAAACCAAATAAAACGGGGAATTCCTCAAGGTGCCATCCTAGCCCCTCTTATATTTTCCATATATATATGTCATCTATCATCATGCTTACAAAACTGCAATGACCACCAATATGCACACGATAACCAGCTATCCTTCTCCTTCGATCCAAACAATTGACAAGAAGTTAAAATTAAAATAGAAGAAGACCTGCAACGATTGGTTTCATTTTCTGAGAAACATGGTCTTAAAATCAGCCCCGAAAAATCAGTTTCTCTCTTTTTCGGCAAAGAAAAGAAAAGCATAAAAATACGATTAACCTAACAATTCTTTATTGTTTGTGCAATTTCATAGAACTGCACATGGGATAAGCTCTCCTCTTACAAGAATGGCAAATTCATTAAATTCTTTAAATAAAATCGATGTAGATATATTTAATATATGAACTTTACAACAATTCAACAAGTTTGTGAAAAAATTTGCTCAATAATTATTACTACATAATAGTGTTAGTTATAGTTGATACTATTGTGATTTTTCTTTTTGTAAATGGCATGACCGTTGAAAATAAAAATTAAAAATAAAAAATAAATATCTAGGAGTCAACTTGCTACCTCTGAATGTGCTAGAAACTTCGGCTTAATGTTAGACAGTGATCTTAGGTTCCGACAAAAAGCCTACATGTCACTGAAACTTCTATACCCACATCGCCATCTGTTAACAACAAAACAAACAGCTAACAGACACTCTTGTTTTAAGCCACTTTAATTTTGCAGACGTAGTTTATGGACCATATATACCAATCCTGTCTTCGATTTGTTTATGGTCTCAGAAAATTTATGCCTAACTTACACAAACTTACTATTACTATGTCGGTTCACAACCGAACCGAACCGAACCGAACGTTTTTCTACGTTGTCCGTCGCCTATTCTCCACCTCCTTCGATCCTCACAATCATCTTCCCTTAGGTTTTTTTGACTCATTGATCTTTGGATTGTTGCCATTCCAGTTTAGGACGCCCTCTTTTTCTGCGCCCTATTGGTTGCCATTCTAGGACCTGCTTTGGTAATCTTTCGTCGTTCATCCGTTGTACATGGCCGTACCATATCAGTTGTCTTTTAGTGATGTCATCCGTTATGCTTCCCTCGATTCCCATTCTTTCTTTTATGATCTCATTTCTTATATGATCTGTTCTAGATATTCTCATTGATCTTCTTATTGCATCCATTTCAACACTTTTCATTTTTGCTTTGTATTTTTCTGTTACTCGACAAGTCTCTATTCTATACAGCAGCGTGCTTTACACCATTGTTTCATGTATGTTAAACTTTACATTCTTTTTTATCTCTCTGCTCCATAAAATACTCTTAAGACAACCAATTACCTTTTAAATTTAAATCTTGGAATTATTTTAGATACTGAAATGAGATTTCGTGAACATGTTAAAAAGTTAATACAAAAATCATTTTTAAGTCTTAAACTTCTTTATTCAAACACTTTCTTAATAAAACATTAAAACGCGATTTATGTAAAAGTTTGGTCTTATCGAATTTCAACTACTGTGATTTTGTCTATGGCACATGTCTAGATGTAGCGTGCAAAACTCGAATACAAAAAATCCAAAATAGTTGCTGCAGACTTATTTTCAACCTTAAAAAGTATGATCGTGTCTCTGAAAAAATAAAGGAGCTTTCCTGGTTAAGAATGGACAAGCGCATGAAGCTTCATTTGGTTAATTTTACCCACCAGCTTTTACAAAGTACCCATTCTACCCCCCTTAAAGCTAAGTTTATAACACGGCAAAATGACCGTATACGTAGTTTAAGAAATGATAACCTATTATCAATTCCTAAATATCGAACTGCCCTTTTTAAAAGAAGTTATGTGTACAATGCTATAATGTTATACAACTCCTTGCCCAGTGCATTGAAGAGTCTAACAATAATAAAGTTTAAAAAAGAAGTAAAAAAATATCTGTTTACAAACTAAAAATGTGACTATTTTTTGTGAAATATTGTATGCTCACTGTTTTTTTTTTCTCCTTATCAATACTATGTTGAAAAGAATAATGTAGTGTTTATATTTTTGTTGTTGATATGCTCGATCAGCTGTCAATGCTTTTTTTGTCTTCTAGTGGTTAAGTAGAATAGCTAATAGCTAGACTTCGCCACACTGAAGCCTATTTGTATGAGATTTGTAATTTATTTTTTCAAATTAATAAAAGTCGTTTTTATTTATTTATTTATTATTTATTTATTTTTGCTTTTACTATTCTTTTTTCTAGTTATTTACAGTCTGTTCCTTTCTTATCAAATGTGACACCTAAGTATACATACTCATCGCATGGAGATATTGTTTCTCCATTGTCTAGTTCGCACTCTCACTCACTTGATGCGTTTCCAATACATAAGTACTGTGGCTTGGCCACGTTCACTGTAAACCCCCACTTTTAGTATTCTTCCCTTAACTTTCTCATCATATACTCCATGTCTTCTTTATCATTAGCTTCAATTAGTTGGTCGTCAGCAAACTGTAGCGTGTATATGATAAATCGGTCGTTAAGTTGTATTCCCAGGCCGTGTACTCTACGTTTCCAGTTTTTTAGAGCTACTGCGATATATATTTTAAAAAGAGTTGAAGAGATACAACATCCCTGACTTAAGCCTTTCGTTACCGGGAATTCTTTTGAAAGTCGATTTCCAATTTTAATTTTCGATTTTGACCCTTTGTAAAGTTCTTTTATCGCTTTTATATATGTATGATTGATATTAGTTTGTTCTAACACTGTCCAAAATTTTTCTACTGGAACGGTATGATATGCTTTTTGTAGGTCCACAAAGGTAACATGAGTCTCTATATTTCTGGCACTCCTTTTCTCAATTGCTTGTTTAAGAGCAAAAACATTATCACTACAAGATCTGCCTGCACGAAACCCACTTTGCTCTTCTTCTTCTTGGTCATGAAAAGCATTCTCTATTAGGTCTCTAAGAATCCTGCTGTACAATCTACTTAGAGTAGTGGTTACTGAAATTCCTCTGTAGTTGTTGCAATCCAGCTTGTTTCCTTTTTTATGTATTGAGGATATAAATGCTATTTTTCAATCATCAGGTACTGGATGCCCGTTTATGCATTGATTGATAATATATATGAGATTTTCTAGTAGTTTTTCTGATCCATATTTGAGCATTTCAACGTGTATTCCCCCAGGTCTGCTAGCTTTTCCTTTTCCTCATACAAACTTAAGGACGCAAAATGGCTTGATATGGAGCAAAGAAGAAGGCTTCACTCACTGGTTTTCTTTCACAAAATCGTTATTACTAAAACGCCACAATATCTATATAATAGAATAAAGTACAGGACTGATGTGCACAACCTTAATCTAAGATTTAGGTTATTGATAACCCCACCACAACATCCCACCTCAATATATCAGAGAAGCTTTACCTATAACGTATATACAACGGACTTGCGCCAGAATTTAAAATTCTTCCAATTTTCGGTTTAAAAATTCTTTTTAAATAACATTTTAAGGGAAAGTTAGAAAAAACATTAAATAATAAACTATTTTTTAACCCTAATTTTAAAAAAAACATACACTTACATCCTTCTATTTTTGTTACGTATTTGTCATTTGTATAATATGTGATCGGCTATTATTCTCTATTATGTGATCTGCCAACCAAATTTAAAATTAAAAATACTCTGATATTCAATTTTTTTTGTTTATTTATTTCCGTAAAAAACATACTGTAGGGGCTGGACTTTTTGCAATTTATTTAAATAATTTTTCTATTGTTAATTATAGTGGATTGTAAACCGTTTAATTGCAAATAAATGTATTATTATTATTATTATTATTATTACTCATCTGAAGAGAATTGTGGGTTGGTTCAAATTAAGGCGACTCTAAATAGTCGGCCATTATGTAGTATGAGCCCTGATCTTCATGATTTAAAGTCTTACCCCTGGACATTTCCTCACTTTGGAAGCCTTGACCAATGCTAAGTTAAACCATCTAAATCGCTGGCATCTTGAGTATTTATAATCGTTGCAACAACGCGAAAGAGGGAATACCCCCGATAACCCTTCAAAAGTTGGAACTTTAGTAGCGTTAAAAGACAAAAACTTACCCTCATTGTTGCAAAAATGCTAATTTTGTTTAAATCCTTTGAGGAATTAATTTTTTTTAAATTTTTTTAAGTTTTTTGGGTTTTCTATAAAAATTGAGAATTTTTATGGTGAGCGGAATGTTTAATGCTGCCAGTTATTTTTGTTTTTGTTTTTATTTCAATTTTTGGGTAAACCTAACCTTTAAACTTTGTTTTGATATTTTTGGGCTATTTAGCCAAACCTTTGAAAAAGGAACTCCTTGTTTGGGAAAATTTTGATCAAGTGATCATTTCTCTTTAATGAAATTTATTTTGTTTGAACACCTGTTCATTTTTGCTAAAAACGCTGGGAGTTTTTAGCGCCACCACGTATTTGGCATTGGATTGAAAAACTTCACTTCCAAAAAATCACCTAAAGAAGTCGCACGTGTTTTGGGATTCAGATAAAGGATCCATTTACAAGAAAGTCCGCGGCGCGTGAGTAAAAATGTGGAACTGCTATTAATGGAACAACACTGAAACACTTCTAGAGTGTTGCCGATTTTTTTCCTTTGTTTTTTTTAATAAACGGTTGTTTTCCCAAACGAGGTGAACTCAACTTTGAAATAGTTTTTCTCATTAAGTTTCTCCCCTTCAGGCCGTCAGCCGTCTGTCTACGATTGTTGCTTGTAACCTAACTTACTTCCATGAGGAAAGAACTTGGCATATATTTCCTTAAAGCTGTCCTCGTGAACCACACCTTCTGGACATTCCTGAAAAAAAACAATACCTGTAATTTTTAGTGAAAACTAAACATATTTTTTTTAATATCTGAAAAACTAAGTCTGTGACTATATGACATAAATATTATGTTCTAATTGTTGATATTTTTTAATTTCCTAACGCTTTCCCAACTAACATTTATGGCAAATTCTTTTGGGAAAAAAGTGTAGCACTGGTGCACCACTAGTGCAATTTTTGTATTGTTTTGGGAAAAGTAGAGCAATTTTTTGTGTTCTTTTGAGCAACTGACTATGAAGTGGCGAGGGACGAGGGGTGACAAACACAAGTAATAACGACGAAGACAATGATCTCGGTATGTACAGGGTGACTATTTAAAAACTATCCACCCCAGGTAATTCCGAAAACGCTTCGAGGGATTGGAGGGAAACGTTATATATGTATTTAATGCCTTGGTCGCACCAACCATGTTGGCGCAGGCCACGCCCATTGGTTTTTTTTTTAATTGGACCCCCCCTTTGTGATACCTCTTTGGAAAGGGTTTTGCATCAGCTTTACAACTAAGTATGCTTAAGATTTAATACAGAGACCATACAGGTGGGCAAAAAAAAACCGGACAAAAGCTGTGTTCTTGCCACGCACAACAAGGTACGTATTAGCAAAATCGGTTCAGTGGTTCTAAAAAAATATATTTTTGTTTCAACTATTGTTTTAAATATTATACGATTGCCTTGCCAATCATGTCTGCATTTATTTCCTTATAAATTCATTACTACTGAACGGATTTTGATGAAATAAAAAACAATGAGAATTGATAGCTTTTTAAAGAGCATGATCAAAATTTACAGCCGTCTTAAAATTTAAGATAGCGGACAGGATCATTATTGATTCTTTAAAATGGCTTATTTATTCTTATTTTTTGAAAATGTTTTAGTTTGTTTTTTAATTTATAGAAAAGCCCTACTTTTGGTTCGCACAAAGAGGTATAAATTAGTAAAATCGTTGTAATGGTTCTCAAATAATCTATTTTTGTTTTAGCCATTGTTTTACAGATAATATGATTGCATTGCTAATACTCTCTGCATTCATTTTTTTGTAAACTCATTATTACCGAACCGATCTTAGTGAAATAAGAGAAATCGTGCTAAGAATTGATTGTTCTTTAAAAATTACGATCTAAATTTGCCGCCATCTTAAAAGTTAAGATGTCGGACAGAATCATACTTGACCCTTCAAGGAGACACATTTATTCTTATTTTCCGAAAATGTTTTAGTTTTTTTTTCAATTTATATAAAAGCACTACTTCTCTTTCGCATAGCGAGGTACATATTAATAAAATCGGTGTAGTGGTTATCACAAAATCTGATTTTGTTTTAACGATTGTTTTACAAATTATATGGTTGCATTGCCAATCCATAAATTCATTATTACTGATCCGATTTTAATACATTACCGACAAAGAACGGTCAATTCTCACCATGATTTGCATCAGCTTTACAACGGTGTATGTTTTTCTTAATTTGAAATAGCATTATTTAGGATATTAGCGGTTAAAATGTTAAAACATTGATATTGTTACCAAGGAAATGATTTGATTACCTTTTACAAAATACCCTAAACTTAATTTAAGGCCATGGGCGCACCCAGTGGGGGCCCCGGGGCCCGCCCCCCCCAAGCCTAAGATTTTTGTATATATTTTCCACATATTTCATGAATAAACACAAAAAATAGCATGAAAAATACGACATCATAAGGCCTCGGGCCCCCCCCAAGACATATTCCTGGGTGCGCTACTGTTAAGGCTTTATCGAAGAATGCAAATTATGCATTCAAAATATTGCCGGGACTCAACCCGTTGATAGAGGCCACGCCCATTTTTTTAAAAGTAGTGGGCATGGTCTGCACCCAGGGGGTGAGGCCTGGAAACATTCTGAATGCATAATTTGCATTCTTCGATGAACCCTTAAGTTAACTGTAGGGTATTTTGTAAACGGTAATCAAATCATTTCCTTGCTAAAACTATACATTTTAACCGCTAATATCTTAAAAGCTGCTATTTCAAATTAAGAAAAACATACACCGTTTTAAAGCTGATGCACAACCCTTTCCAAAGAGGTATCATAAAGAGGGGGTCCATAATAAATAACGTTCCCCCTCAAGTCTCTCGAGGCTCTTTCGTAATTAGGTAAATATCTCTTTTTTAGGTAAACTTATCACTTCCTTGCAATTCAATTACACGTAAATTTAGTGGGAATAAGGACACTGTTGTTCTGGTAAACGTATATTTACCAGAACAACAGTGTCCTTATTCCCACTAAATTTACGTGTAAGTAAATATCTCTATCGGTTCTCGAAATACCTGCGGTGGATAGTTTTTAAATTTTCACCCTGCATAACTGGATAGGCCTTTATACCGGGTGGGCAAAAAAAAGCCGGAAAATTTCATTTTTATTATAACTTTTGAGCTATTCCATCGATTTTAATGAGGCAAACTGAACTTGCGAGAGAATTAATTAGAGTTTTGAATAAATATATTTTTTTGTCCGTCATCTCAAAATCCAAGATGGCGGACGAAATTAAAATGTACCCTTCAAAGATCCTCGTTTATTCTTGTGTTGCGAACACGTTTTAATTATTTTTTTAAATTAGTGAAAAAGTTGCGTTCTTACCACGCACAACAAGGTACGGATCAGCAAAAGCGGTTCAGTGGTTCTAAAAAAATATATTTTTGTTTGAACCATTGTTTAAATATTATACGATTGCCTTGCCAATCATGTCTGCATTTATTTCCTTATAAATTCATCACTACTGAACGGATTTTGATGAAATAAAAAACATCCTTATGAGAATTGACTGCTTTTTAAAGAGCATGATCAAAATTTACAGCTATCTTAAAATTTAAGATGGCGGACAGGATCATACGTGATTCTTCAAAATGGCATTTATTCTTTTTTTCTGAAAATGTTTTAGTTTTTATATAGGTTAATTTATAGAAAAGCACTACTTTTGGTTCGCACAAGGAGGTATAAATTAGTAAAATCGGTGTGGTGGTCCTCAAAAAATCTATTTTTGTTTCAGCCATTGTTTTACAGATAATACGATTGCATTGCTAACACTCTCTGCATTCATTTCCTTGTAAACTCATTATTATACTGAACCGATCTTAGTGAAATAAAAGAAACCCCGCTAAGAATTGATTGTTCTTTAAAAATTACGATCTAAATTTGCCGCTATCTTGAAAGTTAAGATGTCGGACAGAATCATACTTGACCCTTCAAAGAGACACATTTATTGTTATTTTCCGAAAACGTTTTAGTTTTTTTTTCAATTTATAGAAAAGCACTACTTTTGTCTCGCATAGCGAGGTACATATTAATAAAATCGGTGTAGTGGTTATCACAAAATCTGATTTTGTTTTAACGATTGTTTTACAAATTATACGGTTGCATTGCTAATCCTGTCTGCAATTATTTCTTTATAAATTCATTACTACTGATCCGATTTTAATACATTACCGTTAAAGAACGGTCAATTCTCACCATGATTTTTTTTATTTCACTAAAATCGCTTTAGTAATAACGAATTTATAAGTAAATGAATGCAGATAGGATTGAGCAATGCAATCGTATAATCTGTAAGACAATAGTTGAAAGAAAAATATATTTTTTGAGAACCACAGTAAAATCGGTGTTACTATTTTGTACCTCGTTGTGTGGGAGAAAAGTTAGTAGCGCTTTTCTATAAATTGAAAAGAAAACTAAAGAATTTTCGGAAAATAAGAATAAACACGCTATTTTTACTTTGATCATGATCTTTAAAAAGCAATCAATTCTAATTAGGATATTTTGTATTTCATTAAAATCGGTTCAGTAGTAATGAATTTTTAAGGAAATAAATGCAAGCATGAAATACGGCAATATTTTTTTTAGAACCACTGAACCGATTTTGCTGATTCATATCTTGTTGTGCGTGGCAAAAATGCAGCTTTTTTACTGACTTAAGAAAGTAATTAAAACATGTTTGCAATAAAGGAATAAACGAGCATCTTTGAAGGGTACATTTTAATTTCGTCCGCCATCTTAAATTTTAAAATGGCAGACAAAAATTTTTTTTTGTCAAAACTCTGATTAATTCTCTGCCAAGTGCAGTTTGTCCCATTAAAATCGATTGTATAGTTCAAAAGTTATAATGAAAAAACAATTGTCCGGTTTTTTTTTGGCCCACCCGGTATATATGCAAAGTGAACAATTTTCTTTTTGACTTCTAGCTCCGATGATATTCTGTAGTTTTGAAAGTCTTTTTACTGCGTTTAGGTACTAATAAAGTTTTTTAACCCTCCATTAGGCAGGTGGATTCTACTCACGCGATTAGGCGGGTTGGTTGGGCAGAATTTCAAAAGTTCTGGTGATTTTTGATATAAATTGGTATGATTCATAAACTTATAAAATATTTACAAAAATCATATTTTTTTTCCGGCGACGTAATAAATGCGGGGTCGCGGCGCTTTAAAATGTGATTTTTTGAAATAACGAAATAACTACATTAGTTAATACAGTTTTAGTAGTAGGCTTAAGCGGGTGCTGGACCACTTATGAGGAGGGAATGACCTTGACGGTCGTTGCCTTGTTTTATGTAGAGATGAATAGTCTGAGTAGTATTTTTGACCTTGAAAAGTTGTGAAGGTCATTATGTTGACCTTGAATGACCTTGACGATCGTTGCGTTATTATATGTAGAGACTAATAGTCCGAGTAGTATTTTTGACCCTGAACGACCCTGACCTTGTCTGACCTTAAGCACAAAAAATACCTCTATCTTTGACTCTGATTTGTTTTACACTTTTGAAAGATTTACGTTATCCCCATCCTAATAATTGTATTTAAACATATAAAAAGGAAAAACAAACCCACTTGAAGTATTAGTAGATTTCTGTATCTCAACGTGTCAAATCACTCTCTAAAATAAAAATGAAGAAAAAATAGTTTAATTTGTGGAAAAACAATAATTTAAAGGTAATAATATGGATATTTCAAAAACCAAACTTGAACAAATAAATTTCGAAATAAACAATGAAGCAAAACTTCAATTAAAATCTTTAGATTCATTAAAAGTTAATACCACATATGTTATTAAATAAATGTGCACCATTGATACCCGTTTTGGAAAATCTGTTTTAATAACATTGGCTGAAGATGCTGATGTATTTAAAACGTTTTTACCAAAACGTGTGCTTAAATCAATAGATGATGATTTTATCGATCTAGTTAATAAAAGTAATCAAAAATATACTCTAACCTATCTGGCGCAAAGTGAACCCACATACATCGGTGCAAAACGTAAATCCATATTTGAATTTGGAATATACTAAATTACCTTAAAATTATTGTGTGTTAAAATATTATTCTTAAAGTATTAAAAATATGAATCGTTTGGAAGCACAAATTCACGATTTACGATTCTGGTTATTTGGGAAGTCAGACGAACTGATAGGTGGGTGGAAGAGTGATCCTTCACGAAAAGATGTAGATAGAGCAAATAATTTTATGGATGGTGTCATTCAATGCCAAATGTTTTTTATGGGTACCCAAACACTTCAAGAGTTTTGTAAAAACATGAGATGGCTGAATTTATTGTATCTTCTGAGGCCATTGGAAGACATTCCACTGGAGTTACTCTTTCCACCGCTCGATGGAGATGAAGATGAAGATAGTGGATTCAGTGGGAACGATGATTAAATATAAGACATTTACCAAAAATGTGTATTTATAATTAGTTTATGATTAAAGAAGAAAATTATGGATGTAGTTTTAAATTGATAAAAGCTGTAATAGAATATATTATAATAAGAAACAAAAAACTATTTTTTAATTGGATTTGTTTTATTGCAATATTATTTTTATCTTTTTTTTTGCAAAATTTTATAATAAAGTAACAATATTAGTATAAAGCACAAAATAAATATATTATAAAAATTAGGGAAGTGTAAAAAACCTATATTGATTTTCATTTGATGTGAATTTTAAAAAATATATTAAAATTCACATATTTTTTAAACGATATCCGATTTATTTATCCATGAATTATGTCTATCTGTAAAACCTAACCACTTAACAAAGTATTGCTCCAGTTTATTACACTTCCTTTTCTTAATAATTTTCTCCACTAAATCTATTGATGGCACGCTGGTTTTCTATAGCTCCATTACATAAAAAGCACCAAGTATAGGTTCTCCATCAATACTTTCTATTTCATAAGTGGGTGGATTCGTTATATTTACTTTTACAATTTTAAATTGTTCCGCTGACCACGATGGTGTGTACCCTTTTTCAAAAATTGACTTATATTTGCTTATACGAACTACGTCTCCAACTTTGAATTTAATTTTTTTAGGTACAATTTTTATATTTTCAAATGCGTTAATTCTAGTGGTGGGTTTCACATCAATTGGTCTTATTTTAATAGTTGTGTGAATGGTTTTATTATATTTATCAACAACATCCTGTAAAATATGACACCACTTATAGCTTCCTAATGTAGAGAATTCTTTATAAAGATTTGTTTTTAAGGTTTTGATTAATCTTTCCACAATGGCTGCCTTCTTTACACTGTATGTGTGGTAGTGATTTACAGACTTCTTTTTCATAAGTGCTTGGAAGTGTTTATTAAAAAATTCCATTCCTTGATCAGATTGTATGTTATGGGGGTAATAACCAGCTTGCTTAAAAACATCCCTCATTGCTGCACATATTTCAAGTCCTGTTTTATTTTTTATTGGTGTAGCCTAAACAAATTTAGAAAAGCAATTTATGCATACTAAAATGTATCTATACCCCAAATTGTATTTTGATAATTGTTGTATTTCAGCTAAATCAATCTGCCATAGATCCTTAAAACCTTTTATTAAGGTTTTTCTTCGCAGGAAATTTTTTCTTGCAGGTTTATATAGCTCATTAACCACTTGAAGTTTTTGCTCACTAGCCATCTTTAAAATAAATACTTTATTTTTTCAATTCAAATGGGTGTATGATATTCTATGCGTCCATCTGACCAAATTATTGGTTCCAAAGCGGATTCAAGTGGCTGATTTTTCAAAACTTTTCTTTCTATGGTACTCAATCTCTCATGTAAATCTAATAATAGTTTACCACTTGTCGATTGTTGCGTTTTTATTTTTTCTAAATTGATTTTTACTGCATCAACAGATTCTGCTATAGCTAGCTTTAGTTCTTCAACTAGTTTGTTTATACGATTTTCCAGAAAGTCTAGATTGATAGCGTCTTTATGATCTACAGCATTTGCTATATTACATAAACGTTTGTTCTCAATGTCGAAATCATTTTTAGCGGTCAACTTAAAACCACGACCCTTCAATCCTTTTATATATGTAATTTTGGAAGTTTTTTTATACGACCAAACTTGTCAATCGTGTTCTTTACACCTCCCATGTTAGATAGTAACTGAACAATATATGCTACAATCAAAAAGTGAGTCCTAATATATAACCCCTTCTTCGCTTAATTCTTCAATTATAGACAAAATTTCACCATCATGACCAGTATGCCCAGCCATTTTTGAGCTCCATAATAATCGCAAGCGACTAATTCTTTAGCAGTATTCCAGTATACATAGTTTACTTTATTATTATTGAATTTTTTGAGATTTGAAATTTTATTTCTGGTAATACCAGAACCTTCTTTACTTCTACCATGTTTCGGTGTTAGAAGTGGTTTTATAAAATTTTACAGATCGGCTTGTATTTACCCCATATATTTTATTATGTTCATTGTAATTAAGTATTTGCTTATAATCGCTGAGTGCTTTTGGGCTAATGTCACCAATGTTTGACACACTTGGTTTTTAAAAAAATAACAAATCGTATAAATCACGATGAGCAGAAAATGCCCCAATCATATTTTTTTTACGCCAAAAAAGTTAGTTTATCTACAAATTTTATTGTAGCATTACCTATCTGAAAATTATCATTGTTGGAATTGTACCTAACATCATATATGGTGTCATAGATAGATGTTTGATTTAAGCCCCTCCATATAGATTGTAGATATAGAATTTAAATCTTTCCCTATATCTTGTCTCAGTGATTCATCCATAGCTTCATTGTTGACACTCTTTTTAGGTGATAAATGAGAACTAGCATCTGCATTAAATGATTTTTGACTTTGATTAGAGTATGAAGATATTGGTGTATCCGGCAAGGGTGGTGAAGCTGAGAGGTAAGATCCATGATGAGATTTATTTCCACCATCACCATCTTCCGAATCATCAACCATAACATTGGCTGCAACTCTCTTTGCTTTTTTTGCTTCCACAGCTATCATAGGTGTTGTTATATTACTACTTGTCCTTTGTGGCCTTAAAAAAATTTAAAAAAATGTGGGCGCCAATTTGTGGCCTTTAAAAAAAAAAACCTGTGTGACATTTGTGGCAGCTTAAAGACGTCGCCGCCATTTTGTGACACTGAAACCCACTGAATAATTAAACAAATATCTGGAAGCAGAACTGTATTTTCCAGCTAGGTAAAACATTGATATGCCCGGTAACTTTTATACAGTGGAGAAGGGGGGGGTTCAGAAATAAGAAAATTTTAAGTGCGCCACATTATTTAATATCAATGTTTTACAAAGAAGATCTTAAATAAAATACAGTCCAACCCAAACGTTGCAGCCAAACAATGAAATTCTACTTACTTCCGAGGCTTCCAGAGTATTTGTGTAATTAAGAATAACCAAAAAAAAAATAACCAGAATAAAATTCTAAAAGGTTGAATTAAGATGACAAAACTAGAAATACTTTACAGGTAGATGGACTCTTTTAACAGGTCATAGTGTACCTACATCTGAGTCAGTAGTGTGAGACTCGGTTATATAAATGATTGAAAAAAATAAATATACTTCCAAAGTTATTCTGTCATAGGGGAGATCTGGACCAAATATCCGCTGTCATCATTCTACGCTAGGTCGAATGAGACAGACAGCAACCCAGTCCGAGATCTACCCCATGAGGTAAAACAGTGTGAAGAAACCGCTAAAACATATAATCTCATCTCTCTTTTGTCTCCGCAAAGTTGGTCATTGGGTTGCACAAATAACACAAAAATTTAGTTCATCTTGTTTATTTTCACAGGAGGATGAAAATGAAATTGATTAAAGTACAAAAAAATATTGAAATCTGAGAATAATACTTGAATAAACATGAAATATAAATCAATGAAAAAGGGAAACAAGTTAGAGCCAAGGGCGTTCAATTTCACAGAAAAATAATATAATTAAATATGCCGCAAAATCTTGGGTTATGACGTCATACCTTTATCTTGCGTTCACAAGAAGTGTTAAAACTATATTTAGGATTTATGGAAAAAAAATTATATCAGAAAAATGTTTGCTCGTATGAAATTGAAGTAAACTCCTACCTTGGTCCTCGATTAATTCATGTGTGTTTTATTTTGTAAACCTGGTGTTGTTCTTCCTGCTACTTCGGGTCCTGTCCTATTCTGTCCGCGCCTCCCCTGAAGATCCCTTAGCACATGGTGCTAGGGCAGCCCATGGTTGTGAAAAGGTTGTGGGATCCTTGCCCGAGCGTAAAAAGGTTGTGGGATTCTTGCCCGAGCGTAGAACCCTTTCTCAGGGTTATAACTGGCCCGTCCGGCTTCCCACCAGCGTCCAGCCCAACTGTCCCGTCGCTGGAATTGACAGGGCAATGCTCTTTCCGTGCAAATGGCGTAGGCCGACTTAAATCCCCCTCAAAACAGGGTGCGAGCGTCACTCCAGATTGCCTAGACACGACGGCTCACTCCTCACAGTCTCTGGGATATCTCCTACAATTCGCTGCAGTGCCAAAACCAAAAACAATTGCGATCCCAGAGCCTGTTGTCGACCCAACCAAATTTGTTAGCAAAGAGAGACAAAGCACTTAGTCGAGAATACCAGAATAATGCAGTGGCCGGAAACCGTTTTGTAAATTTGGTGGGGAGTGGGGACGGTAAAACGCAATAGTACCAACCTAATCTTCCCGGTGAAATTCAAATAAAGGATGCAAACCTATTTATAAAAAACTTTTCCGCCAAAAATAAATCTCTACATTCAGTGGCAAGCCTGGAAGAAAAACCCGGGGTTTTCAAAGTAACCAATGAGGAGATACAGCGATAGTTCTATACAGGTATATAGGGGGCAGCACCGACCAAGTGGACATTGCAATCCGGTAAAACGTACATTGAGGTGTTGTCGGATCTATTTCCACGGTTGGAATTTTTATAACAAGGACGTCGAGACACCCTCCATACACATTATTAATATTCGAACACTCAACCAATTCCCATATGAGTAAAGCTATACTGAGCGCAGAATTTAGTTGCACTCCAGTTACAGTCTTCGTCAAAAGTTTCCGTCGCTCTTTATAAATGTTTTCTCTAATATTCATATGGTTTAACGCCATTTTTGTAAAACATTTCTACAGTAATAAAGCTGTTTCTGAACCTGAACCCAAAAATACACACTGAACCATTGCTTAAAGGCACAAGAGTGTTCAGATGTTAACTCACACGATTTCGTTCATTCTTTCAGTCTTGGTTTTTATCCCTCGTTTATCTCCCATTTACAACAGTGCATAACTCGTATTTATTTTATCCTTTCCCTATCAAATTAATAAAGATATCAAAGTGGCGGAGCCTCGGTTGTTACTGGTCAAACCGTGAACCTAAATATGTTTTCGTGCTATCAGAACTAGCTAATCCGTGAAGAATATGGGGTTCGGATTGTCCCAATATCCTCGAGAATAAACGTAAGGGAATGAAATGTTCATCTAAATGTTTCCTTCCTGTTACTGAAACCATTTGTGATGCGGCAACGCCGCCATTCCCCAGCATAACAGCTGTTTAACTTTATGAACGTCAAGTGAATCACAAAATTCCACAGATAAAAACAAAACAATCAAAATTTTTATGTGATTTTTCCCGAAGCCTGTGATCTTAAATTCCAATTACGATGTCCAGATAATGCGATGTGCGTAGTGTCCACAGTAATTCGATGGAATGCCTCCTTTTAAGGTAACTTCCTAGACCCTATATAACCTCCAAACCTAGCTCTATAAAATACCCTTACCTGTGTACAGAAAGACGAATCAAAGAGCCTTGACCATTTACCCAAATAAACAAATATGTAACGTTGTCCCAAACGTAAAAATGACACGTTACATAATCCCCCCCAACTTCAAGACGATTAACCTAAAAAGGTTAATCGGAGAGGTCCGCTGCCGACTTAAGGTCTTTGGCATGCCAACTCCCTGGCAGTACTTTACCCGATGGTTCCTGAAGCTCAAATATCCATGGAGAAATTTTATTCCTAATCACATAAGGACCAACGAATTTCGGTGCTAACTTCTTCGAGAAAAACTTCGCAGCATCTGACAAAACATAATTTTTCTTCCAAACACGCTGACCCACAGCAAAGTTGGGTACCCTTGTACGCAAATTATACTGAACTACGTTTTTCTCTCCAGCCACCTCTAACCTTCTCTTAACATCAGCATAGAGCTTCCGGAAACCTTCGTTCTTACTTTCAGCTGCAGTTTGTACACCATTCTCTTCAGATAACAAAACTGGGTTGGAGTAATCTTTACCTGATAAACACATATTCCTACCAAAATTAACAAAGAAAGGAGACATCCTGGTTGTCTCATGGGTTGCAGTACGAATCGCGCAGGCAAGTTTATGTATCTGTTCGTCCCACTTCCTGTGGTTGTCTTTCACATAACAACGTAACATGGTTTTTAACGTGCGATTCGTCCTTTCTGTTGGATTCGCTCTGGGGTGATAGTACGGATTATACTGAATTTTAACCTGATAACTCTCAGCAAAACGCTTAAATTCGTTACTTTTGTACTGAGGGCCATTATCACAAAGTATCAAACGGGGTACTCCGAAGACCATAAATACTTGCTCCTCGAGATGCTTGACAACAGCTTGAGTAGGGGCTGTTCGCATTGGAAAAACTAAAGAAAACTTACTCAAATAGTCTGTAACGACGAGAATCCAGCAATTACCCTTTGTTGAACGAGGTAGAGGTCCACATAAATCAGTCGAAATAATTTCCCAAGGACGAGTTGGTTTTGGGTGAGATATCATCTGATCAGATACACCTTGTGTATCACCTTTATGAGCTGCACAGACAAAGCATTTCTTTACAAAAGTTGTCACGTCCTGGCGCATTTTTGGCCAGTAATATTTTTCTGCCAGTCTGTGGAAGGTTTTATACACACCCATATGTCCGGCGGTAGGAGGATCGTGAGCTTCTCCAATAATTCTACGCCTATGATCTTTGGGTACTACCTCTTTCCAATATTCGTTAGATGGTGAAAGTTGAGGGTATTCTTGTTTGACATATTTATACAACTTATTATCAGTGTATCTCCAATTCATAAATTTTAATGGTGATTCTACGACCCTCTTTACCATCTTTTGGTACCATCGATCTTTAATTGCTGTTGAAACATCTCTGGGCTGCGAAATTGTATCAATCATAGGTACTGCACGAGACAACATGTCCGGGACAACTAAATCTTTCCCTTTCCGATGGATTACTTCAAAATCATATTGCTGCAGTTTTACAGACCAACGAGCAAGTCTTCCACTGGGCTCTTTTAAGCTATGAAGCCATTTTAAACTAAAATGATCTGTTATGACCTTAAATGAGATCCCCTCAATATAAGGCCGGAGCTTCTCTATCGCCCAAACCAATGCCAAACATTCTCGCTCGGTGGTCGTGTAAACACGTTCTTGCTTAGTCAAAGATCGACTCAAATAGCATATGACTTTGTCTCCTTCAGGATAAGGTTGCGTTAAACATGCTCCTATTCCATATCCTGAGGCGTCTGTTTGAATGACAAATTCTTTGGTATAATCTGGACATGTAAGAATCGGTGCAGTCACTAAAAGTTCCTTAATCTTAATAAATGCTTTTTCGCAGTCTGGAGTCCAATCGAACTTTTGATTTTTCTTAGTTAGAGCTGTAATCGGAGCTATTATCGCTGAAAAATTCTCTATGAAACGTCTATACCAGGATATTGTACCTACAACTCTACGAACTTCTCTGACAGTTCTTGGCCTCTGGAGCTCTAACATGGCTCTAATTTTATTAGGGTCAACTCGGATGCCTCGACGGTCCACTACGAAACCTAAATAAGTCATTTCTGGCCTACACAGTTGGCATTTCTCCCAACTTACCGTTATCTTTGCATTCTGCAATCTTCGTAGGACTTCCTCAAGAATTCTAAGATGTTCAGAAAAGCTCTGTGTGACAATTACGAGGTCATCGAGATATACGTACACGTAAGGGTCTAAATCGTTTCCTATGATGCTATCTATGAGTCTCTGCCAAGTTGCAGGTGCATTATGAAGACCAAATGGTAACCGCTTAAATTGGAAGAGACCTCGTCGACAGATGAATGCTGTTAGTGGCTTCGATGATTCTTCCATTGGTACTTGCCAATAAGCACTCTTAATATCTAAAGTTGACAAGTACTTAGCATCTTTCAATTTGTCAAGAGTCTCGGATACGAGTGGTAAAGGATAACTATCACGCGCCGTCACTGAGTTCAATTTGCGGTAGTCTACACAGAAACGATATTTCTTTGTGTTTTTCTTTTGTACCATTACCACTGGTGAAGCCCATGAACTACTACTACGTTCTATCACATCCATTTTCAGCATTTCGTCGATTTCGTCATCAATAAGTTTTTGAATGACCGGTGAGACCTTATATGAACGTTGTCTTATCGGTGCTGCATCTGTTGTAATCTTATGCTCTACCCTGTCTGTACATCCTAGTGAGTCACCCATAATAGTCTTATATTTATCGACCAATTCCTCTAGTCGTTCTGATTCATAAGGCGAAAGAGTAGTTTGTTGGTCTGGTGTTTCTAAAGAACAAATCACATCTTTATTATCGGCAAAGTGCCACTCATTAGTACTTAAGTTCGGTACTATCCCCATCGAAATCCAAAAATCTAATCCCAAAATCAAAGTGTGCAGCAATTCAGGAACGACGACGACCTCTATTAACCTAAATTTATCCTGAACTCGCATAGGAAGCTGCACTGTCCCAATACTACTCGTGCTTTGACCATTTGCCACAATACAACTCGTCTTCTTTGTCGTATCAAGTGAAAAACCAAACCTCTCGATGATTGACCAACCATGATTCCCTAAAAAGGTACGTGAAGCCCCGGAATCCAACAAACCTAATAACTTATTTCCGAGCACATCCACTTCTAAATAAGGCCTTTCATCTTTACGAGCATGACTTATCACATAATCTAAAACGTACGTTAGCCTATCGGTCGATGCTTGTTCAGGCTGACTCGAAGGTCGACCACCTACGAACGCCTGGGTCCGTTTCCCTGACGATTACAATTACGACATTCTCTTACTGTAACCCCTGCCTGACCACACGAATAGCACTGTTTGCCTCTAGGTAGTGCGCACCCGATTGCCATGTGCCCTGTTTGGTTGCATCTATAACATACCACGTCCCTATTCGCCCTACCAGGTCTAACACCTTGTGGTGGTTGTTCATCTCTGTCATTTACACTAGACTGACCACTAGCTGGTTGTTGTCTATCTCTATCAGCTCTAGCAGCGAAACTGCTTGCTGGCTGCTGCCTATTTCTGTCGAATCTATTAGCAGGATGATTTAAATTCTGTTGGTTCGATGTCCCAGCACCTGATATTTGAATTGCATCAACCCCTGTTGAAAAATCGTCACTGTCGCTCTCTACGTCAACGTAGGCCAAGTCAGGTTCAATAGATTGGTTTTTCCTAGGTGTAAAATTCTCCTCTTCTAAACCATATCTCTGGTCTATTCTACGACACAGATCCTTTAAATGTGATAGGCTATTGACCTCAGTAGCAATTAACCCATTTTTATAGATGTCCGCGATATTTCTGAAGACGATAGCTAATTTTGCCTCTTCAGAAACAGGACAGCCAAGTCTTTGGAAGTATGTGTTCATGACGGCAATGTAGGTCCCTATAGACTCTCCAGGGCCTTGTTTACGTTTTTGGATCTCCTTCAATAGCTTCTCGCCATATGAGGAAGGAAGATACTCTGCCATGAACCTTTGTTCCAGCTGTTCCCATGTATGTACTTCTCTACGTACATCTTTGTAAAAAGTATAAGCTGACTTTTCAAAAAGATCAATGCCCGAATTCAGTAAAACCTTTTTGCTGACTCCTCTAGCCTGACTCAACTCGTCCACTCTCTCGAAAAATGCGGTGACGGAGATCGTACCCCTCTCACCTGTAAACTTTAAGTTCCACTTATGCGGTGGTACAGGTGCAACATGATATGAGGTACCAGGATCACTTGACATTGGTATTGGCGACGAACATGAAAATGGTCGTGACTGAGCAATTGGTGCAATGCTACTTTGGAGGGCAGCTAGACTCAAAGGAACGGTAGACGGTTGTTGATAATGAAAAGCTGATGTACCGTAATTCTCAATCGGCATAGGGACTGGTGCCTGTATTGGTGCTTGAGTTGGGTTCGTTAGCACTTGCATTTGCACTGGAGCAATGACAGACGGTTGGTTCGTAGGCTGTTGAGCTGTTTGTGTGCTCGAGTGCTGTGGTTGCGGGAAATGAGACTGGTTAGGTGTGTTGCCAGCATTTGTCGAGTGGTCTGAGCTTCGACTTGTTGATTGTGTTTCAGATGCTTCATCATCATCTGAGGCAAGGCCAACTCTCAATAAATCTGTTGCTTGGCTCTGCAACCTCCCAATCAAACTCAAGGTTTCCGCAACCAGTATGCCTTTTGTTTGACTTTCTTCAAAGTTTGACGGATTCATATTATTTATCCTGGCTAACACATGTTCTAACCTTACAGCGATTTTCCTAAACTCTCCCCCTTTGCTCGTACCAGAGAACCTCTCTACCAGCGGTACCAGACTATCAAGCTTCTTCATGCAGCTAAAAGCATCTTGGCCAAACTTAAAGGGATACGGAGGGTATCTCATACTTGTATCAGTCTTTTCTCTTTGCTTAATCAGCATAAGCTGTTGTTTCATTTCTTCCACCGATCCAATGGCTATGCCTCTCCATGTTAACTCATAGATTAATTCGTCCTTGACTAAGTACCTTATGTCAGACAACCGACTCACAGAAACAGCCATAGTGCCTTTTATATTCAAACTTTAAACTTTAATTAAAACTGTTAATTATACCTCCCAATTATAAAAACTAAACCACGCAATAACAAACACAAAGTTCACTTTCAATTCACTAGTGAAAATCACTATAAATTTTCTCACAACTGTAGAAAATATAAAACTTAAATACGGGCAGACGCGAACAAAACCGAAAAACACCGGAGCAGTAAGAAAATAAAATTTATTGGCATTTAAAAATGTAATCATAATTTATATTAAGTATTTGTACAACCAACTATGACGTCCAACCCTGCAGAGAGAAATAACTACTTAAGTCCTAAATTAGAATTAACAAGTAGCCATAAAAAAAAAATTAAAAAAATAAAAGAGAGACAAGAGTTTTGGCAGTGTTTAGGTCTTATGTTTCACTCCTGCGTGAGTAAAACCAAAAAAAAATAATTGCGCTTATCCTAGCTGAACTGGAATAAAATTAAAGTTAAGTGATGTTTGTTTACCTCAGCAACCGAATAGGTAAATTTATCCCTAAATGGAACGTACAACAGACTACCTATAACAAAAATCCCAAAGCTGTTGTACACAGTTAACGCTAGGGTATACTCCTGCTATTGCAGAACGGCTCCACAAATAAACTCCTCAAAAAACCCAAATCGCCGTATACAATGATTTTTCTAAAAAGAAAAAATCCAAACCCACTTTAACCTGCTTACCTATTCTGAGTCTACACGAAACATGCATTGCTTAAGGTCACATCATCCCTTAATATATAAGTGAACGCAATAAACATCGGAACAGATGTTCATGTTATAGAAATCGTAAAATATGCTCAATTAAAAAAAAACCGCTCGCTGAAATTGCGTCGAATTAGACTAGTAAGGACGTTGTGTGTAATTAAAAAAAAATTAAAAGAAAATTTTTAAAAAAAATTACCGATGGTAAAAAAAATTACACAAATAACGTCTTGGTAGGACTGCAACTCTCTAATAATCGTTAAAATGAAATTCCCAAAATTTTAACTAAATTGATGCATCACCCATGGTCATGGTCAAAAAGACCCGAGGATCGTACCGAAAGGTGTCCAAAAAAAAATTAAAAAAAAATTTTTGGTGTCGACCACAGTAGTCCAATAGTCAAAAAAAATTAATTAGTGACTCACTAAAATTTTCAAAAATTACTCCACTCTGATAGGTGGTTTGGAGTAGGGAGAAGAAAAAAAAAATTTAAAACAAATGATGATAGGTTGTTAAAACGTGAGGGTTCGAAATAAAATTATATTTTAATTCAGAAAAAAAAAATATTTAAATAAACTGGTAGAACCATTGTAGGAACAAGGTACTACTATGCACCAAGGAAAAAATGTCCAACAAGAAAATCAAGTCTCCCTTTTAAAAAAAAAATATTAAAAAAAAATATTTAAAAAAAATATTTTCAAAAAAAAATTAAAAATGTTTAAGTGGGGTTGCAGCTCCTATTAGTGAACCTTAAAAAATTTTTTTTTATAAAATTAACACCAGAAAAATCTTATTCGAGTTGTCATGCAACAGTTTTTGTTCTTTTCCTTTAAAAAAAAACAGTTGTCAATTCCCTTCCCTCTCCCAAAACTGTGGCAATGTGAAAAGTAAATGAGCTAGAAAAATTAATTTACTATACAAAAAAATGTTGAAAATTAAATTTACTTAAGAATCATAAGGTATAAAAATCGTAATTGCAAAAAAACCA
The DNA here is from genome assembly GCA_963576565.1 of Aspidapion aeneum. Classification (NCBI taxonomy): domain Eukaryota; kingdom Metazoa; phylum Arthropoda; class Insecta; order Coleoptera; family Brentidae; genus Aspidapion; species Aspidapion aeneum. The sequence continues at coordinate 83,992,401 of OY755040.1, forward strand.
ATCAGTTTAGGAAAAGTAAAAAACATTCATGTTACAAAAAAACAACCGATGTTAGTGTATTTGTTTAAAATTATTACTTAAGGAAATAAGTAACGTTAGTACTTATTTACTGTACCACTATAATGTGAAGAACCTTTGCACTCAACTCCGTAAAGAATTTTCTTGTGTGCACTTTCAAAAAACCAAATATGAAAACAATTCCAAGGTTCACCTATAACGTTGTAAAACTAAATCTGCCTACTCAAGTGTCTTTACACACAACATCTAATCAAAAAAAAATTTTACTGCTTAATGCATTCTCAGATCCTTATTCCTGGTGTTCACGAGATATAAAATTAAGTTGGGCCCTTTCCGCAACTATTAGTCAAAGCAAAATTAACAAATGTCCAAGGGCTAATGAGACCCTATCACCAACAAATGATATTTTGAAATGAAACAGTTGGGAATAATCCTGCGTAAAAACCAGAGAACAAAATCAAGAACCAAAAACTATTACATTAATTTTAAAAGAGCATAATAAAACTCCCGGCCCCAATTAAACTTTTGTTATCTCAACAAAACTCGGCCTAAACCCAAAAACTGTTTATTAGACATTTCCCCTATTCCCTAAGTATAATGTCAATAAAACCCAAAAACTTGTGATTTCCATTCCAATCCCATCTGCACCCTATACATTTTTCAAACGGTTAAACACCCACAGGCGAAACAATATCTTATTTCAAAGAAAGGGTGAAGGTATTTTGAAGCACCCTGTGAAAATAGGACACTATTATGGAAAATTGTTCAGATCAGTGTTCTTAATACTTTCCAACCTAAATATATCTAGTCCCCTCACGTGCATGTTACTATTTTAGTTCCTATCATAATTAAATAGATCACAAAATTTGTCTTTCTCCGCGAATCTGCAAGGTCCTGGAAAATGCGAGATTCAGCCTGTAGGCCAAATTTGGATGTATTTTAATTTAGCGAAAACCGAAGTTGCGAAATCCTAAAAAGATTAGCAGGAAATCCTCGTTCCTCGATTTCTACACTCCGAACCACACATTTCTTCCATTTCCACCCAGCTCGCGGGAGGAAAACCCCTAATTATTGCAATACAAAAGGTACTACTATCATATTATGCATAACAAAAATGCCCTCTTCATTGTTTAGTCGCATCAAAGAAAACCTATTGTTTTTCAATTTATTCTTAGGTTGAAATCTTTTTTTTTTAAAAATCAATCAACTTAAATTTATTGTTTAACCTGAACACTTTCCCATTTATTCCACAACAGTGTATTGTAATTTAAAAATTTGCTTCATTATTTGAGGTCACCAGTATGAAACTATTTTAAAATTAAAAAAAAATGAAATAAAAAAAATTATTTCCCAATTGTCCACAACTTCCAAGTTTTCATCCCTAAATACCTAGGTACTTTTTCAGTCAAACACCATCCATCGTTATCCAACATAACGCTTTAATTTCAGAAGCAACAAAGCGAAGATTAAGTGAAAACTAAGCAAGTATGTTGGAAGTTGCTTTACAATGGGCGCAGATGTAAGGCCCCTTTAAGTACACGCCACTGTCCTGAAATGCAAACTAACGAAAAAACTGAAGACTAGCATATCTGCCGTCAACTAACATTTGGCATGAAATTAAAATAATTTCATATCATACCAGTATCCTCAAAAACAAAACGTTTTTCATTATATAAGACCCAAACACTTAACCAATTAATTTTGTTATTTAAAATTATGATTTGGAAGTAAAAGATTTATTTATTCCTGCCTGATCAACTAAGACAAAAAAAAGTTCACCTTTTTGTAACTCAAGAAGTTCCCGTTTGGTCTCCTAAAAAAATATAACCTGTCTGGTCACCCTTTAAAACTACGACCCCTATACAAACCGTTTTGACCAAAACAAGAATTCGAGAAGTTATGTTAACAGAAAGGAAATAATTTTTTACGAAAAATTAAATTATTTAAAAAAATAAAATTTTGAAATATTTTTACCAATTACCACCGCCTAGCATTTATATTTAGTTGAAAGTCTCTCTTAAATTCACTGACCAATTTTTCGGCCTCAAAATGACATTACTTAAAAAATTTACTGAACTTTACAAATGAACTCTACAAATGAACTAAAAAAAATCAAAAAAACTTATATCTATATCTGTCTCAGTTAAACATTTCTTTTGTGGTATTATATCTAGTTGGGCTTCAAATTCATTTTCCCTGTATTCAATCCGGAGCAGGCAAAACTTCTCAAGGCTCAAACATAAATGTTTGCTCTCCAATGGCCATGACCAAGCTATGACCTGAACGCAGAAAAAAATACAGAAAAAAAAATAATTGTGAACCAGAAAACTTTAATTGGTAGAAATACCCGTAGGTCATTTTTAAAAAATGCACTCCAAAGCCCAACGCTGTATTTTCTACCAAAAAAATTTGACCAGTCACGAAACACAACTAGACAACTAAACCAAAGACCTAAAAACTGTCTTTCAAAAAAAATACCCCAAAAAAAAATGTCAACTGGACTTTTGGCATTGATCTTCAGCCAAGGTGTCACTCTAGGGGTTTTAGCCTTGTGTTTCCTAACCTCCCGAGCCGACACTAGTAGTGTACCCTCCTCTGACCCGATGTAACTGAGTGACGTAAGTTCTTAATTGTCATCAACAGTTACCTCCAAAAAACAAGAAAAGAAAATGACAAAGCAAAATAAACTCATTTTCCTTTTCTTTCATTACTAATTAATACTTTCAACTAAACAAATCTACTAGCTGTTAAGCTATATTTACTTTAAAACAACTCAGCCAAGAAAAATTTGTGTGAAACCCTGTAAAAATATTCCAATTTCCAAGTGGTGATATCCCACAAAAAAATTAAAATGACCAAAAAAAACTTGTTGACCTAAACAAATTGACTGCACTAAAAAATAATCGGTGAAACAATTTCTATCTTATCACAAGCAGGAAATAATAACATATAAATAAATGAACCTGCAAAAAGAATTGTTAGAAAAAACACACTACCTATGTCATATATTTAAAACCTAAAAAGACCATGTCTGGAAATCCATCCACCTATAAATTAAATAAAATTGAAATAAATTTACATTGTTGTATTTATTTTTCTTAAAAAAAATTTTAAAAAACTAAAACATGTTTTTCCTACAAAAACTTTAAAGAATTAAGAACATGAGTTGGACTCCGTTCAATAAAAACTCCTATGTTTTTTTTTATCCACTTATTCTTCCTTAATAAATAAAAATGAATCTTTTATTTTTCAAGAAAAAACTTGTGAAGATAAGCTAATAAAAAAACTAAGAGGATTACTAAAACAACAAACCCAGTTCCAAATCAACGTTCAAATATTACAAAAAAAAAATATTTAAAAAAGTGTTATTTCCAAAAACCAATGATCTTGTTTTTTATGAAAAAAAACTGATTGAGTGTCAAAACCACCCACAGCCACTGAAAGCCTTTAACCTGGCTTTGGCTGTACCACAAAAAAATTTTCTCAAAAAAAAAAAAAAAAAAATTTAAAAATAATTTTGTCTTTTTTTTTCCAAATTCAAAAAAAACCAAAAAAAAATTACATCAGATGTTAAAAAACTAGCCAAAAACCACGTAGGGCGCCAATTTGTGGCCTTAAAAAAATTTAAAAAAATGTGGGCGCCAATTTGTGGCCTTTAAAAAAAAAAACCTGTGTGACATTTGTGGCAGCTTAAAGACGTCGCCGCCATTTTGTGACACTGAAACCCACTGAATAATTAAACAAATATCTGGAAGCAGAACTGTATTTTCCAGCTAGGTAAAACATTGATATGCCCGGTAACTTTTATACAGTGGAGAAGGGGGGGGTTCAGAAATAAGAAAATTTTAAGTGCGCCACATTATTTAATATCAATGTTTTACAAAGAAGATCTTAAATAAAATACAGTCCAACCCAAACGTTGCAGCCAAACAATGAAATTCTACTTACTTCCGAGGCTTCCAGAGTATTTGTGTAATTAAGAATAACCAAAAAAAAAATAACCAGAATAAAATTCTAAAAGGTTGAATTAAGATGACAAAACTAGAAATACTTTACAGGTAGATGGACTCTTTTAACAGGTCATAGTGTACCTACATCTGAGTCAGTAGTGTGAGACTCGGTTATATAAATGATTGAAAAAAATAAATATACTTCCAAAGTTATTCTGTCATAGGGGAGATCTGGACCAAATATCCGCTGTCATCATTCTACGCTAGGTCGAATGAGACAGACAGCAACCCAGTCCGAGATCTACCCCATGAGGTAAAACAGTGTGAAGAAACCGCTAAAACATATAATCTCATCTCTCTTTTGTCTCCGCAAAGTTGGTCATTGGGTTGCACAAATAACACAAAAATTTAGTTCATCTTGTTTATTTTCACAGGAGGATGAAAATGAAATTGATTAAAGTACAAAAAAATATTGAAATCTGAGAATAATACTTGAATAAACATGAAATATAAATCAATGAAAAAGGGAAACAAGTTAGAGCCAAGGGCGTTCAATTTCACAGAAAAATAATATAATTAAATATGCCGCAAAATCTTGGGTTATGACGTCATACCTTTATCTTGCGTTCACAAGAAGTGTTAAAACTATATTTAGGATTTATGGAAAAAAATTATATCAGAAAAATGTTTGCTCGTATGAAATTGAAGTAAACTCCTACCTTGGTCCTCGATTAATTCATGTGTGTTTTATTTTGTAAACCTGGTGTTGTTCTTCCTGCTACTTCGGGTCCTGTCCTATTCTGTCCGCGCCTCCCCTGAAGATCCCTTAGCACATGGTGCTAGGGCAGCCCATGGTTGTGAAAAGGTTGTGGGATCCTTGCCCGAGCGTAAAAAGGTTGTGGGATTCTTGCCCGAGCGTAGAACCCTTTCTCAGGGTTATAACTGGCCCGTCCGGCTTCCCACCAGCGTCCAGCCCAACTGTCCCGTCGCTGGAATTGACAGGGCAATGCTCTTTCCGTGCAAATGGCGTAGGCCGACTTAAATCCCCCTCAAAACAGGGTGCGAGCGTCACTCCAGATTGCCTAGACACGACGGCTCACTCCTCACAGTCTCTGGGATATCTCCTACAATTCGCTGCAGTGCCAAAACCAAAAACAATGGCGATCCCAGAGCCTGTTGTCGACCCAACCAAATTTGTTAGCAAAGAGAGACAAAGCACTTAGTCGAGAATACCAGAATAATGCAGTGGCCGGAAACCGTTTTGTAAATTTGGTGGGGAGTGGGGACGGTAAAACGCAATAGTACCAACCTAATCTTCCCGGTGAAATTCAAATAAAGGATGCAAACCTATTTATAAAAAACTTTTCCGCCAAAAATAAATCTCTACATTCAGTGGCAAGCCTGGAAGAAAAACCCGGGGTTTTCAAAGTAACCAATGAGGAGATACAGCGATAGTTCTATACAGGTATATAGGGGGCAGCACCGACCAAGTGGACATTGCAATCCGGTAAAACGTACATTGAGGTGTTGTCGGATCTATTTCCACGGTTGGAATTTTTATAACAAGGACGTCGAGACACCCTCCATACACATTATTAATATTCGAACACTCAACCAATTCCCATATGAGTAAAGCTATACTGAGCGCAGAATTTAGTTGCACTCCAGTTACAGTCTTCGTCAAAAGTTTCCGTCGCTCTTTATAAATGTTTTCTCTAATATTCATATGGTTTAACGCCGTTTTTGTAAAACATTTCTACAGTAATAAAGCTGTTTCTGAACCTGAACCCAAAAATACACACTGAACCATTGCTTAAAGGCACAAGAGTGTTCAGATGTTAACTCACACGATTTCGTTCATTCTTTCAGTCTTGGTTTTTATCCCTCGTTTATCTCCCATTTACAACAGTGCATAACTCGTATTTATTTTATCCTTTCCCTATCAAATTAATAAAGATATCAAAGTGGCGGAGCCTCGGTTGTTACTGGTCAAACCGTGAACCTAAATATGTTTTCGTGCTATCAGAACTAGCTAATCCGTGAAGAATATGGGGTTCGGATTGTCCCAATATCCTCGAGAATAAACGTAAGGGAATGAAATGTTCATCTAAATGTTTCCTTCCTGTTACTGAAACCATTTGTGATGCGGCAACGCCGCCATTCCCCAGCATAACAGCTGTTTAACTTTATGAACGTCAAGTGAATCACAAAATTCCACAGATAAAAACAAAACAATCAAAATTTTTATGTGATTTTTCCCGAAGCCTGTGATCTTAAATTCCAATTACGATGTCCAGATAATGCGATGTGCGTAGTGTCCACAGTAATTCGATGGAATGCCTCCTTTTAAGGTAACTTCCTAGACCCTATATAACCTCCAAACCTAGCTCTATAAAATACCCTTACCTGTGTACAGAAAGACGAATCAAAGAGCCTTGACCATTTACCCAAATAAACAAATATGTAACGTTGTCCCAAACGTAAAAATGACACGTTACACCTTTTTACAATTGCTGCATTTTTAAAATTTTCTGAAATTTTTGACAATGGTTTTGAGATGGGTTCATAAAATTTCTCAAGATTTGTTTGACTTTGCGACTCTTCATTTTTTAAAAATTTAAATTTTGTTCTTACTGCATCAGTCATAGCAACAAGATCACGTTTTAAATCGATCGATCGATCGATCGAATTCGACATATTTACAGATAAGATGTTTGCAGTTGTTTGTTCTAAAAGCAACTAAAGTTGTTGCTACACATTTATTAAACATACATGTAACTATCAAATCCTTTTCTATATCTGCCATTGTTTAAATCTGCATCTTTAACAATAACTAGAAAACCATATTTATCGTACCAACATTTTCCACAGATTTCTTGAAACTTAGTAAAAGTAAAGTCTGGAGAAACGTGATCTGAAAAAATATGTCGCAGATTCATTTCATCTTGTTTAAATACTATTATGAAATTTGAATTATCTCGAACTAGCTGTTTTGGTACTCTAGAGTAAGTCTGTGCTAGGTAAAAACAATCTATATTTTTATGCCTCCTCATACTGTAGTATGATTTTATTACACTCTGACCATCGCAAATTACATCATCGAAAATAAATATCGAATTTGGTTTTGCCTCAGATGGTGGTATAACGCAGGATGTATCATTAAATGTGTAGTATCCAAGCCCCTCAATTGGCGATAAAATTTGCTTTAAAAATTCATATTTTGATTGAAACAATTATTTGGAATATATATATATATATATATATATATATATATATATATATATATATATATATATAGATATCCGTTAATCGTTGTGACATCCAGGCGTAAAATTTTTAGATATCTTGTGACATCCTTCGACGCCGTGACATCCAAATTCGGATGTCACAACGTTTTTCCATGTTTTTGGTACAGGGGTGTACCTAAATTAAATGGATGTCATAACATACCAGGTGTATGATAAAGAATACAGCAAAATTTAAAAAAAATTTTGACGCCAAAATTTCCGTGTATATTGGCGCGAGTATATTCAAGAACCGATCCAATTGATATTCATCACTCTGTGACATCCACTGTATATTTTCATCTTAATTGCACGCACTTGTAACATCCGTCAAAGCGATAACCTTGCATTATGCCTATTTTATTAATTAAATTTGGTTTATTTTTTATTTTGGGGCGCCTGTTGCTATGTGGCCCACCGATTCACTTGACTTGCATCTTTGTACACATATTTAAAAATGTTAGCATAATAAATAATGTTAGCTAGCTTATTGGGAACATAAATATAAAATATAAATAAATATTTCTTCATGTACCTCAGAGCAAAAGTGAATTAACTAACGAACTTGGATAGGGACTTGATACTATTTGTAAAGTGCTATCTACGTCCTCCTTTTTACCACGTAGTTAAAGTCTGATGAGTAAAAAGAGCGCTAAATTTTAATCTAGCTACGTCAAAACGTACTGATTTATAATAGTATCTTTTTACCTCTACTCAGTGATTTTTTTACAAAAAAAAATCTGCTGAATTAAATTAGAATTCTTATATACCGGGTGGACCAAAAAAAAACCGGACAATTTTTTTTCATTATAACTTTTGAACTATTCCATCGATTTTAATGGGACAAACTGCGCTTGGCAGAGAATTAATCAATAATTTTGTCTAATTATAATTATTTGTCAGCGATCTCAAAATCCAAGATGGCGGACAAAATTAAAATGTACCCTTTAAAGATGCTCGTTTATTCTTATGTTGCGAACACGTTTGAATTATTTTTTAAATCAGTAACAAAGCTGCGTTCTTGCCACGCACAACAAGGTATAAATCATCAAAATCGGTTTGATGGTCTAAAAAAAATATTTTTGTTTCAACCAATGTTTTGAAAATTATACGATTGCCTTGCCAATCATGTCTGCATTTATTTCCTTACACATTTATTACTACTGAACCTTTGACTTTGATGAAATAAAAAAAACATCCTGGTGAGAATTGATTGTTTTTTAAATCATCATGATCAAAATTTATCGCCATCTTAAAATTTAAGATGGCGGACAGAATCATACTTGATTCTTAAAAATAGCGGGTTTATTCTTATTTTCTGGAAATATTTTAGATTTTTTTTTATTTTAATTTATAGAAAAGTACTACTTTTCCCGCGCACAACGAGGTACAAATTAGCAAAATCGGTGTATTGGTTCTCAAAAAACCTATTTTTGTTTTAGTCATTGTGTTACAGATTATACGATTGTATTGCCAACCCTGTCTGCATTCATTTCCTTATAAACTTATTATTACTAAACCGATTTTAGTGAAATAAGAAAAATGATGGTGAGAATTGATTGTTCTTTCAAGGTCATAAACGAAATTTGCCGCCATCCTAAAAGTTAAGATGTCGGACAGAACCATACTTGATCCTTCAAAGGCAATGATTCTTATTTTTCGAAAATATTTTAGTTTTTTATTAATTTATTGGAAAGTACTACTTTTCTCCCGCTTAATAAAGTACAATTTAATAAAATCAGTGAAGTGGTTCTCACAAAATCTGATTTTCTACAATTGTTTTACAAATTTTACGATTGCATTGGCAATTTCTGTCCGACGTCTTAAATTCTAAGATGCCGGCAAATTTCGATTATAATCTTTAAAGAGCAATCAATTCTTACCACGATTTTTTATGTTTCACTAAAATCGGTAGAATTTATAAGAAAATTAATGCAGATAGGATGGCAATACAATCGTATAATCTCTAAAACAATGGTTGAAACAAAAATAGATATTTTGAGAACCACCACACTGATTTTAATAACTTTTACCTCGTTATAAAATAAGAATAAACACGCCATTTTGAAGAATCAAGAAACACGCCATTTTGAAGAATCAAGAGTAATTCTATTCGCCATTTTAAAATTTAGGAAGGCGATAACTTTGATCATGATCTTAAAAAAGCGATCAATACTCACCAGGATGTTGTTTATTTTACTAACATCGGTTAAGTAGTAATGAATTTATAAGTAAATAAATGCAGACATGATTGGCAAGCAATCGTACATTATGCAAAACAATGGTTGAACAAAAATATTTTTATATAGAACCACTGAACCAATTTTGCTGAATCGTACCTTGGCGTGACTGGCAAGAATGCAGCTTTTCACTAATTTAAAAAAATAATTAGAACATGTTCGCAACATAAGAATAAACGAGCATCTTTGAAAAGTACATTTTAATTTCGTCCGCCATCTTGGTTTTTGAGATGGCAGACAAAAAATTATAATTAGTCAAAACTCTGATTAATTCTTTGCCAAGTGCGCTTTGTCCCATTAATATCGATTGTATAGTTCAAAAGTTATAATAAAAAAAATGTCCGGGTTTTTTTGGCCCACCCGGTAAAGGAAAAGGGTTGTTTTTTGTTTCCGCTAATCTCAGAAACTGCTTAACCGATTTTATTGAAATTTGGAATAGGTACATGTTTCATGAGTTTTCTGTCTGGTTAAGGCATTTTTTTTACGCTACGATGCATTCAATTCAGGCTAACTGACGAAGCCAGTTATTACTTGGCTAGTTCTTTATAAAATAGCTTTTAATTTTGGTATGTTTGCTTAAATGTATTTTAAATATGTTTTGGCTCTTAAAAAACATAAAAATATTTAAAGTAAAGAAAAATTATGAACGCTGGCAAAAATAAAGATATGATATGTAGGTATTAAATATCTAAAAGGATGTCACATGACGAGCTTTTAGCCATTGACATAAAATTTATTTTGAATTAAATTAAATTAAAAATTAATTAATTAACAATTTGTCAAAAAAATCGTTCAAAATGTTTTGGTTCGGTCGAAACTACCCATTTTTGTTTATAAAATTGTATTGTTACTAAATCAAATGATACATCTAAAAACCGCAAGTTTTTATATGTTTTTATAACAAAGTTCTGAATTTACCATCTTCATCTCCTTTACCTCCTCACCTACCCCCCGTTTTTTTTCATAACATTTTATTGTCAACAGTTCAAATGATAAATCTAAAAACCGCATGTTCGTATCTATTTTGATTCCAAAGTTATGAATTTATCCCATTTACACCCCTCATTCAACCCCTATCCAAATTTTTTTCAGAATATTGTATTGTCATCGGACCTTCATCACTGTGCCAAATTTCGTTAAAATCGATTTATACGCCCCCCCCCTAATTGCGCTTCTAATATATTTATTTATTTATTTCCAACGAGTAGCACATATAAGAAAAATTCAGAAGAATAATTTAGGTACCTAAAAAAAATATCATATGGGTTAGCCGATTTGGAAAAAAATATAGATATAAAAGAAAAGAAAATGGGAATAAATTGCTAGACTGAACAATGAAAATCTTATATTTTTCTTTTATATTATTTGCATAATAATTAAGGGCCTTAATTCTGCCAAAGTGGCGCCCGCGTCAGTAAATAAAACATATCTAGCTAGGTATAGAGCTAGATAATTTATCAAAAATTCGCTGAACATAGGTAAGTACCTCCCAAGTAACATTTGTTTATTTATAACAGAAGCTAAAAGGTTGCCAGCGCCTTTCCTTAAAACCATTAGTTTCAATGTTTGGTCGCGAGCACGTTCCCATTACCCTTATATACCCCTTAGACCTCTTAAATGGGACTCCCCAATTGGTGGTGGCAACCTATGTATTAAACTCACTATAAAACTATAAGAAATAAACTCCAGCTTCGCCCTCTAGCGGTTCCACCAGTATAGAACCTTTTAGAGCCTAAAGCTATTATGCCAGGTTCTAAAAGCAACTCAGAAACGTCCTCTATCCTATTATAAAACTAGATTTGGTAATTTGGTATCCTGGCGATTCTGTTGAATAACATAATACCTTTAGACTAAAGAAGCTTTCCTATAAAAGGTATGGCGATATTTTAGATTCACAATGGCTAATAAAATAATTTAGGTCACAAAATTGCCAAAAATGTCAAAGTCCCAAAATTATTTTATTACATAAAAATATACCGAGTTTGTCGTTATGTTGATGATCAAATTGCCTGCCAGATTTATTATTCTGATATAATCGTATCTGAAAAGCTCTCAAAACAAGCGCGCCACCTCAAGAATGCTTTTTAATAGTTTTTTGATAACAAAATAACAAATATTTAAAATTAAAAAAAAATCATTTACACTATTCACCATTAAAAAAGTCTGTTTGGTTTACATAAATCAAAATTAAAGTAAAATTATTGTTAAAAAACACTGCTAAAACGACTAGATAAATATTTTCTCTTTACAATATTTTTTAAATTAATTTATATACGCCATTATGGTTTTATAGTGGTCACTTGGTTTTATTTGTTACTGTATCGCAACTAGGATTTTTGAGTGCCCTTATGAAACCAACAAAAAAGAACAATGTAAACATAGTCAACATAACCTCACTTAAATTTTTTATATTTGTTTTTAAAGTGTTTAAAAGCGTATAATTGAACACTTTTAAATGTTTTTTTCGTACAATTTCGACACAATCGAGAGGGCCAGTGCAATGATATTCGTTGTGCCTGCAGGTTGGAGGGCAACCTCTTATATTGGTCGTCTAAATGAAAAGTCCTTGTCCGCGATGATATTGGTGCCAGTCACAGACCGGACTGTAAAAAAATCCAGATCTTTCTGACTCCTCTACTGGTTGAGACCTCCAAACTATCCTAAATCACCACCCTAAGGATAAGTTACTAACTTGAAGTAAAAGAACGTAATGAAACAAATTTGCCTTGACTTACCGGTTTTGGAGTGTACAAGGGTGCGTAGATAATCCAAAATGTCTAAGTATAGGCACAAACACGGCTCGCGAGCCCACATAAAATAGTAGGTATTTAACGTAAATATTTTTGAATATGCACCGGCGAGGAAAGCGGTATCCTCCGTCGACATTTATCGCATACTGATTTGTTTTGGTTGACCCAAATCACGCCTCGATTCGTATCGCTGTTTTTTGCTCCTTTATAGGTAAAAAAGGAATGCTTCTACAGGATCGGTCAAAAAGGAAGTAATAACTAGGTATTCCGGGAATGGAATCAAGGGGTCAAGACAAATCGCGTAATTTTAGTATGTAAGTATTAATTAATGAAATAGGCAGTAGCAGCAATACCTATTTTGTAAAGTATAATTTTTTTATATATCTTATAAAATAAAGACCCAAAAAACCCTATTTTGAGAATAATTTAATTGTAAAATTCACAAATAGTACAACCCAGAAAAAATGGTAAAAGTAAGAACAAAAAATAAAAATAAATAATATTCTAAATAATTAAAGAGAGTGAAAACGCTCCATTCCCACCCCCCTGAAAATGCCAGGGCATTTTATGTAATTAGCTCTCCATAGGGAGAGGGCACAACTTCACTAGTGGACGCTTCAATACACCTTTATTTGTTTGAACTAAGGCTACTCGTGCAATACCATCCGCACCCTTAACAAGCTCCATAATTCGTCCTAAAACCCACTCAAGGGGAGGGGTGTTTTCATTTTTTATGAGAACCATGGTGCCTATTTGAGCTTGTAAGCCGTCAGGCATATTCCACTTGTGTCGTTGCGTTAATGTATATTCGTCGCGATACCTACGCCAAAAATCATAGTGAAGTTTAGTAAGTAATTGCCACCTATTTAATCTATTTAATTTTATCTCGCCCAGATCCGGATCTGGTATGCAAGAAAGTGGCTCCAGGTTGAGGAAATGCCCTGGAGTCAACGCGGAGAGATCCTTAGCGTCCGTAGAAACTGGGCTCAATGGTCGGCTATTGAGAATGGCCTCAATTTGAACTAGCACTGTATAAAGTTCTTCGTATGTAAGAACTTGTTGCCCAATGACCCGAATTAAATGAGTTTTCATTGACTTTATGTTGCTCTCCCACAAACCGCCCATATGGCTGGCAGTCGGGGGGTTAAAATGCCACTGAATACCTTCTTGTTCCGCAACATAAGAGTATATCTCTTGTAAGTACTTAGCCGAGGCAACAAAGTTGCCACCATTATCGGAATAAACATGAAGGCACCTACTTCTGCGAGCGATAAACCTGCGAAAACCCGCCAAGAAAGCTTCGGACGTAAGGTCAGTAATTAATTCTAAGTGTGTGCACCGAGTAACACAACAGATAAATAGGGCTACGTAAGACTTTAACTGCTTACTATTACGTAATTTATTTCCACGTATCATTATTGGGACAGCCATATCCACTCCAACATGTTTAAAAATGCCAAGCTGGGATATGCGAAAACTGGGTAGATTGCCCATATAGGGTTGAAAAGGTTGTGGATTGTTAACTTTCCAACAAATGTGGCAGTTTGAGATTACTTTTCTTATTAAATTTTTAGCCGATAAGACCCAATAATTTTGAACGAGTAAAAACTGCGTTGTCTGTACCCCTGTATGTAAGTATGTGACATGTATGTCTGTAATTAACAGTCTAGTAAATTCGGATTGGCTCGGCAATAGGATTGGAAATTTTTGGTCGTAACTTAGGGTAGTGGAATGAGTTAAGCGACCGCCCACGCGCAAGTAGCCCTTATCGTCTAAGAACGGACTTAGTTTTCGAAAGGGCTTTGGCAAAGGCAGATTATTTTCTAATAAAGAAATTTCTTTTTCAAAAAATATTTTTTGCGCGTGTTTGGCTAAAATTAATTCTGCATTTTTTAGCTCAAATAAAGTAAGATTTGAATACAGATAAACTGGTTGTTTTTGTAATTTAAAAATTAAATTTTGTTTAAATCGCAAAACATAAGAAAAAATTCTCTTTATTTTTGAGAGAGTTGAATAGTTTTTATAAAAATGCTCGTAAAAGGATTTATCAATCGTAATTTTTAATGTGATTTTTCATTCCTCTTCCAAGATTAAATTTTGAGTTAATTCTGTAATTTTTTGTTGTAAAAAAGACCAAGTATTAGGATTTTGCATTAAAAATTCAGGACCTTCCCACCAGAGCGAAAAATTGGCCATTTCACTAGGAAAAAGGCCTCGGCTGCCACAATCTGCCGAATTTAAATGCGTCGGCACATAATGCCAGTGGTCCGGTGGCACCTTTTCATGGATATAGGCAACCCTGTTACTTACATAGGTTTTTAAAGAAAAACTGGGCTTTCTTATCCACGCTAAGGTCACACTGCTATCCGAGAATGCAAAGATTCGGTCAAAAATAATTTTTTCTTTGTAGGTATGTAAGACAAAATCCATTAATTTGGCCAAAAGTATGGCACCTGATAGTTCCAGGCGGCAAATGCTTAATGTTTTTATTGGAGCTACTTTGCTTTTTGCAGTAATGATGTAAATCTTTACAGAATTATTTTTGTATGTAATTCGTAAGTAACAAACGGCGCAATAGCCCTTTTCAGAACCATCACAAAATCCTATCAAATGACAGCTTGTCATATTACACAAATCAATGTGCCTCGAAATCGTGATATCTTGTAAAGTATTAAACTCATTTTTTATACCTTTCCCATTTCGTAACTATTTCTGGGTCAGGTGTTTGATCCCACTGTAAATTAGCCTTCCAGGAGTATTGAATTAGTAATTTAGCAAAAAACGTAATTGGAGCCAAAAAACCAACGGGGTCAAACGTCCTTGCGAGGTTACTGAGTATAGACCTTTTGGTACAGGTCTGGTCAGTATAATTTAAAGAGTAGAAAAAATTATCTTTTTTTGGGTGCCATTTAAGGCCTAGTATTTTTAAAGTAGTGTCGTTTTCGAAATCAAGCGAAAAATCTTTGAGCTGTAAGTGCTCTTCTGGCAAGTCAGAAAGTAATTGGAGGTCGTTTGCCGCCCATTTTCGTAACTCAAACCCGCCCCGGTGCATCAATTCGATGAGTTGATTTCGCATTAAAACGGCCTCTTCAAAAGTCTGAGCTCCAAAAAGACCATCTGTTAGCTCCCGCTAAATTTCGCGGTTGTTTATATATATTTTTAAAAACACACAACTGTATGAAGGACAAAGCGCATTCCGCGTATTTGGACATGCGCACCAACAACCAGGGAGATCCTTGTCAATCGCCTAGAGAAAATGGCGTGTTAATTTCGTTCTCCAACTATTTCAAATATCTACACCTGAAAGTGCTCGATTTTTGTGTACTGAAGCATAGAACTAGAAACTTCAGCCCTTCGGCTACGTGGTGACATCATTAGATCCATTCAGGGGCCCCTTGGAAGTGGAGAATTTGGCTGCAAAAGTGGTGAGTGCATTTGTCTCTGATTACCGTTGTGTGGCGCAAATAATTTTACCTATGGACGTTTGATTATTTCGTAATTTCATATCAATATATTTATGTTTGCGCGCGATATCATTAATTAATTTATACAGTCCATTGCACTTAACGTTTTTCTAACCGTGGACTAACATAAAGTGGTCCTTTTCGAGCCGAATTATTTTTAGAATAAATCCATACGACGGTATTAATAATTATTTTCACGCCAAGCCACTTATTTACCTAATCTGTGGCCAAGCCAAACAAGGCGGCCTTGAATTTTCGCATCGTATTTGAAACGAGAAAGTCGTCGGTGCAGTGCACGTGTCTTTCGCGTGCTCGATTCAGTAAACAAAGCGAAGGAACCACAAAACAAAACAAACAAAAACATTTCTCATTTATGTGATAGGTGTGTACCATATCATTTCGATATTTAAAACAATTTTCATCAATTGCGATAAATTAGTGCATATTTTCGAGAATTCGTCATTTTTCTATTTCAGAAGCATTAATTTAGCGTGAATTGTATATTTACCGACAATTTCGTCATTTCAAAGGTAAAATCATGTCTGTCAAAAAAGCCGCGCAAAAACGCAAGGGTTTTTTATCTGCGATCACCGAGTGTTATGTGTTGTCACAGAACGCGAAAAAGGATGAAAGAGCGAGAAACGAGTTTCAAGTGAGGTATTCCGATTTGGATGAAACCTTCGATAAATGCATGCTGGCGCATAATGACGTCATTATGTTGATAGACGACTCGGACGATGAGGAGTTTAAAACGCAGGATGCGATCCTTTCAGAAGCTCGTAAATATTTTTATGCGTGTAAGGGGGTTTACTCTAAAATATTTCCGGTTGAGGCCCCATCCTTTTCGGGATCATATGTTCGACAAAACGAATCTGAAACTCCAAAACTCAAAGAGTTAGGTATTCCCATATTCCGAGGTGATAAAAAATTATGGCCAAGCTTTTTCGATCTTTTTAATAACATTATAGATCAAAATCAAAGTCTAAGTAACGTTCGAAAACTTCAATATTTATTTTCATATCTCGAGGATGAGCTTTTAAAATTGATATCAGGGATTAGCTTATCTGATCAAAATTATAAAATTGCTTATGACAAATTAGTCAATAGATATCAAAACAAGCGAGACCTCGCAAATGATGCTTTAAGCTCAATTATGAACTCCACCTTAAAAAACGAGTCAGCTAAAGAATTGCGTAATTTAATTGACACCTTTTCTGAATCCCTAGAAATTTTAAAATCACTTAGCTTTGACGTTGACAGTTGGGACTTTATTATTTTTTGTCATTTTATTAGAAAAATTGGATATTCCAACGCGTTCAAATTTCGAAATGAGTCACGCCAATACTAACACCGAAATTCCCACTTTTCAGTCACTTTTTCAATTTCTAGAAAAAAGATGTAAAGTTTTGGAATCACTTCCTCAATCAACAGCACCCAAAAAGGTGCCTATATATCAAAAATCAAATTCTATGCAAAATCAGTCTGGGCAAAAGCCTACCTATCAAAATTCAAATTCTATGCGAAATCAGTTTGGGCAAAAGCCTACCTATAAATCATCCAATTCGCCTTTTATAGGACTGGCTGGCACCTCAACTAATTCAAGTACGGGAATAAGATGTTTCCGGTGTAATCAAGGTCACGTGCTTTCGAAATGTCAAACATTTCTTGATCTCTCACCTATCGATCGCCTATCTTTCGTCAAGCAGAAAAAATTATGTCTAGCGTGTTTTCATCCCCTGCATGGCGTAGATACGTGCAAATCAAAATATTCATGCAGGACTTGCAATAGTAAAAGGCACCACACTTTAACTCATATCTTAGAAACTAATCAAGAGTCTGGAAGCCAAGATACTAGTCCTGTCATTCACACACCACCTGTCAATAATCTTCATGTGTCATTAAATGCCTCAGGACCTTCAGGTACCTTTCTTTTATGCACCGCCATAATAGATTATGGACGGTTGCGTAAATTTTCAACCTGTAAGGGCACTGCTTGATTCTGGATCACAGACAGGATTCATCAGTGAAAAGTGTATTCAGCGTCTTAATCTTCCTAGGCGAAGTTACACCACTGAAATATTCGGATTAAATCAGATGTCTTCTTTTACTTCCAAAGGGCTCGTTCAATGTCACATTAAGCCACAAGGACAAGTCACTCCTTTACTTAATTTCGAAGCAATTGTTGTTCCACAACTATGTTCCAATATGCCTACATTCTCTTTGAACGATAATCAGTGGAAACACTTGCAAAACCTTAAACTTGCCGACCCATCTTATTTCAAATCTAGACCTGTGGACCTGGTTATTGGTTGCGAGCTATTCGCACAGATATTCAAGGAGGGCAGGGTTCTTGGACAGGTAGGGCAGCCTTCAGCCCTTGAAACTATCTTTGGCTGGGTCGTCATGGGAAAGGTTGACGAAGTAGTTAGTCTTACGGAACGAACCAGTTGTTTTTTGACGAGTCATTCACCTCCTTTAGAGGTCATTCTCCCTAGGTTTTGGAAAATCGAACATTTGCCTAAAAAACAAATCTTATCAAAGGAAGAAAAACAGGCAGAATCAATTTTTACTGCTAGTGTAGTACGGCAACCGAGCGGTAGATTCATGGTAGGTCTTCCGTTTAAAGACAAAATAAACCCTGACCTAGGAAATACTTATCCGCAAGCTTCAAATCCTGATCTGTACACTGCCTATTCAAGTTTCATGCAAGACTATATCGATTCTAATCATATGAGTTTAGTTTTATCTAGTCAACCAAAGGTCGACGTGTCGTGTTTTTTAGCACATCATTGCGTACTAAAGCCGGAAAGCTTAAGTACAAAATTAAGGATAGTCTGGGATTGTTCGGCAGTCACCCCAAAAAATATTAGTCTCAATGACACATTGTTATCTGGACCGAAGCTTCAAAAGGATATTGCTTCTTTACTCCTTACGTTTCGTCTTAATCCTATTGCCTACATTGCTGACATCAGATGTTCCGTCAAGTCCTTATCAATCCTTATCACCGTCCTTATCAAAGGATATTGTGGAGGTTTTCTCCACAGGACCCACTTTCAGTGTGGGAACTTTCTACTGTCACTTTTGGCATGACATGCTCACCTTTTCTAGCCATGCGTACCTTGAATGAGCTGGCAGAGAGAGAAAAGGAACGTTTTCCTATGGCTAGTACTGTTCCAAAAACGTCAATCTATATCGACGATATCTTGGGAACTAGCCCTTCGCTTTCTGAAGCTCCCTCCCTTCAAACAGAACTCAATGATTTGTTGAAGTCGGGAGGATTTGAACTTAAAAAATTGGCAAGCAATTGTCCTGAGTTATTGGCAACATTGCCAGAGTCCGATCGTCAAATGCTTCTCTCTTTCGACAAGGAGGAACCCCACTTTATCAAAGTTTTAGGACTTCAATGGCATCGAAGAAACGACATTTTTTCTTATCAATGCCGAATGAAGGACAAACCCCCAACCAAACGTTCTATTTTATCTATCATAGGGACAATCTTCGATCCCTTAGGTTTTCTTTGTCCCTTGTTGCTACAAGCAAAATTTATTTTGCAACAGTTGTGGATATCGAAAATAGGCTGGGACGAAGAACCAGATTCTTCTATCATCGACTCTTGGAACAAACTTCGTTCTGAATTCCCTCTTCTTTCCAATTTTCAATTACCCGACAAACCAAACTGTCAAAAACCAATACCTGTCAAATCATCGGCTTCTGTGACGCTTCAATTCGAGGCTACGCAGGCGTCGTATATTTTCGTGTAGAAGAGGAAAACAATATATCTGTTTCTCTCATATCTGCAAAATCTAGGGTCGCGCCTATAAAGTCACAAACTTTGGCTAGGCTAGAACTCCTTTCTTTTAAGCGAATTAATTGACTTCGTTTTATCTAGCTATGAAGGAAAAATAACTTTTACAAATATCGTTACTTTCTGCGATTCGCAAGTCGTATTGCACTGGCTTTCATCCCCTCCTAATCGCTGGCAAACCTTTGTTGGAAATCGAGTCAGTAGAATCCAAGAAATCATTCCCTCAAACTCGTGGCGCTACATTCCTTCTGCTTTGAATGCAGCCGATATTGCGTCACGAGGGGCCACCCCTTCACAGCTCATGTCACATGACATGTGGTGGAACGCACCGTCGTTTTTGTGGTCTCCCGAAAACGAATGGCCCGATTTTCATAAATCAAAAATGCCGATTGATTTCGGAGATATTAATCTGGAGGAAAAGCCAAAAGTCTGTTGCAATGCGATAATTGATGTCAACTTCTTAGATCAGCTTCATATCAAATATTCATCTATATCCAAAATTCAACGTATCATTTGTTATGTCCTTCGAATAGTTAACCTTTTTCAAAACCATTCCTATCAAAAACCCACTAAGCCGCCGGACCAAAAAGTTATTTTTGAGAATATTGTTTTTCATACCACCGGTGAGATGCAAAGTGCGTTACACCTTCTTATCAAACGCGTTCAAGGTTCTTATTTTTCTAAGCTTTTTTCCGCGTTATCTAAGGATACCGAAACCTTTGCGGAAACTTCCACCTTTTCTTGATGAGAATAATATCATTAGAGTCGGTGGCAGATTACAAAAATCTGACCTTTTGTCTTATTCTGCAAAACACCCCGTCTTACTTTCGAGTGACCATCGTTTAACTACTCTTCTTATCGAGTCCGCTCATCGACAATATCTTCATCCTGGGTTTAAAACATTACATAATCTGCTTTTACAGCAATTTTGGATATTATCTGCCAGACGGGCAATTCAAAGAACCATATCCAAGTGCTTGCAATGTTTTAGAATCAACCCTAAACCCTATAGACCGCCCATAGTGAGTTCACTTACCGCTCATCGAATCAATCAACTTAAACCTTTTTCGAGTGTAGCTATCGACTTTTGTGGACCTTTCTTTGTGATTCCTCATCGTTACCGTGGTTGTAAGGCTTTCAAATCGTATGTCTGTGTGTTTGTCTGTACGGCCACACATTGCGTGCATTTGGAATTAACCATGGAACTGTCCACCGAAGGGTTCGTAGGTGCATTCCATCGATTCATTTCCAGACGCGGAAGCGTGACGCAATGCTGGTCAGATCAAGGCAGTAATTTTATAGGGTTTCGTAACCAATTACTGGATTACGCAAGAAGTGCTGCCACCAGACTTTCTATTCGTTGGCATCTGGGACATCCTCTCAGTCCACATTTCAATGGCCTGGCAGAAGCTGGCGTCAAAAGTTTTAAAACTCACTTTGTACGAGTTGTCGGCGACCAGAAGTTGTCTATCATGGAGATGTCCACCCTTACCTGTCGCATAGAAGCCGTACTTAATAGTCGCCCTTTATCTCCTGCCTCTTCAGACCCACACGATCTTCAACCTCTTACCCCTGGGCATTTTTTGACACTTGAACCCCTTAATTCAGAAATTCCGGAGTCAGATTTGTCCGAGGTTCCCCTAAATCGGCTCTCGAGATGGCAACTAATCCAAAAACTACATAATGATTTTTGGAAACGGTATTCTATAGAGTATTTGCATACGCTACAACAGCGACACAAGTGGGCTGATTCGTCCCCAAATATCAAATTAAATTATTTGGTTATCATAACAAGTGATCACATTCAATCGCCTTTGAAATGGCCGGTCGGTCGGGTCATCGAACTGCATCCCGGCGGGGACGGTCAGGTGCGTTTTGCGACGGTACAAACGGTTACCGGTGTTTATAAGCGGCCAGTTGTAAAACTGTGCCTCTTGCCAAATTAAAAGTAATTTTAATTTTCTACCTTTTACCGGGTATTACAATAGGTTTTTTTTATTTATCATTTTTTTTTGAATTTTTTGTTTGTTTGTTTTGCCTTTTTTCGGGATTTCGTTATCTCTAAATAAACTTACGATACTTATCTATTTTCATTCATTTATATTTATCGGTCGATTCTTTTTCTTATATCTATATCTGTCCGGTTGAGATTCTAAAATTGTGTGTTTTGGAGGGCAGTTATGTTAGCTCCCGCTAAATTTCGCGGTTGTTTATATATATTTTTAAAAACACACAACTGTATGAAGAACAAAGCGCATTCCGCGTATTTGGACATACGCACCAACAACCAGGGAGATCCTTGTCAATCGCCTAGAGAAAATGGCGTGTTAATTTCGTTCTCCAACTATTTCAAATATCTACACCTGAAAGTGCTCGATTTTTGTGTACTGAAGCATAGAACTAGAAACTTCAGCCCTTCAGCTACGTGGTGACATCATTAGATCCATTCAGGGGCCCCTTGGAAGTGGAGAATTTGGCTGCAAAAGTGGTGAGTGCATTTGTCTCTGATTACCGTTGTGTGGTGCAAATAATTTTACCTATGGACGTTTGATTATTTCGTAATTTCATATCAATATATTTATGTTTGCGCGCGATATCATTAATTAATTTATACAGTCCATTGCATTTAACGTTTTTCTAACCGTGGACTAACACCATCATCTATATAAAAATCGTCTTTTATTATGGACGACGCAAGAGGTAAATCTGAATAGTCAGCCGCGAGTTGTAAAATCGTACGAATGGCTAGGTATGGGCTGCTAGCTACCCCAAACGTAAGGGTAAGTAGCTCATAGTCCCGGACCGGTTCGGAGGGGTTAAAACGGTATAAAATTCGCTGATATTTTGTTTGTTCTGGGACGACAAAAACGTTTCGAAAACATTGCTTTATATCGCAGGTATAAGTGTATTTGTACAGACGAAATTTTAATAGTAGAGCGACTAAGTCGCTTTGTAATTTGGGGCCCGCGTACAGAGCCGAGTTTAAGGAAGGTTTGTCGCCGGGGGCGTGGCTAGACGCGTCGAAAACCCCCCTTACAGGGGTAGTTACCGAGTCTTTCTTGACCACCGCATGGTGCGCAATATAAAAATAATTATTAATTTTGGATGTAGAGGGTTTTATAACAGGGCGCATGTACCCAAGTTCTAAATATTCTTTAAGAACATCAGAGTAGGTAGTATGTAAGTTTTTATCTTGCAAAAGTCTTTTCTCTAGGGAGAAAAATCTACGCAGCGCAACATCGCGCGTATTTCCAAAATCAGGCGCCGCTATTTTAAACGGTAAAGTAACGATGTATTTTCCGGAGGGATGTCTAGTGGTTGTTTTTGAAAATAGATCTTCGCAGTATTCCTGGTCGGGCGTTTTAAAAATGACACTAGGTACTTCTTCTACTTGCCAGAATAATTTTAGTGTATTTTCTAGGCTCGAGTCATTAAGTGTAGTAAGAAAGGTATTTATTTTTTCGTGCCTGGGATTTGGTAATTTAATTTTTCCCATAATAACCCAACCAAAAGTGGTATTTAAACAAGTTGGTTGGTCTGGCCCATTAGTAATTAAACCATTTTGTAAAATCTGAGGGAAAAAATCGACACCAAAAATAAAATCAATTTTACCCCCCTGCAGGCATTCTTTGTCGGCCATTTTTAAACCTTTTAGAAAAGAAAAATCTTCCAAAGAAAGGCAAGCGGGAGGCATACTATCACACACCTTTTCAATTATGATAAGCTCTAAGTTGTAAGCCTTGGAGCAATCTAAAGTATAAATTGTCGTATTTATACTGGATTTTGAGGAAGTGCACATACCATCTAGACCTTGTAGAGTAACTGAGGTTGCAAAACGCGGTAAATTAAGTAATTTTGCAAAGTTTTTGCTAACGAACGACGCCATTGAGCCGGAATCTACAATCCCACGACCTTCTTGCCAGGACCCAAACTTGTCTTGTACCTTGACACGTATGGTTCCAAGCAAAGCATCATGGTCACTAAAAGAAAAATTTACATTTAAATGGCGATTTTCTGCCGTACTGTGGTTGGGCGCAGTCGCAATGGGCGTAAAGGGCACGGTACGATTATTGGGCGCAAAGGGCGTAGTAAAATTTGACGCAGAGGGCGCCATAGAATTAGAAGCAAGGGGAGCAGTAGTAGTGGGCGCCAAGGGCGCATTAGTATTGGGCGCAAAGGGCGCATTTGTATTGGGCGCAAAGGGCGCATTAGTATTATACGCAACAGGCGTATTAGTAGTGTGCGCAGAGGACGCATTAGTATAGGGCGCAAAGGGCGCAAGGGGCGCATTGGGCGCAAATGACGTAGAAGAGTTTTGTGCTATATTCTGTGTACTATTAGAAAAAATAGGTGTGTAAGTAATGCCAACGGATCGATTTTTCGAATTTTCTATATGTAATTGGGTATGATGACCAAAAAGGCCGCATTTTAAACAACGTTTTTGTGATGTACACTGACCCACTAAATGAAAATTGGCCAGACAATTTAAGCACGCTTTGTGGCTTTTTATTATTTGAGTTCTTTCATAGGGCGTCTTTTCTGAGCACTTAGGACAACGGTATATCACGTGACGCTCGGAACAATAATAACAGACGTTAGACGAGCTTGTAGGTAAATTATTGCTATTTTTATTTAAATTATTATCGGTACGCTGAACAAAAAATGTCCGTTTTTGTTGGTTCGTATATTGCATATGAGAATTTGCGGAAGCCCTAGGAGGTCTTCTGGCAGAGTGCAGATTCTCAGCCTTCTTATCGCAAATTTTGGAACTTAGAGAAACGGTTTCTAAGGCCGTGCATTGTTTTATTATGAAGTTTTTAACCGAATTGTATGAGGGCATATCAGTAGACGCGTGCTGATGTTCGAAAGCTTTGCGCGTATTGGGATCTAGGCGATCTAGCAACATATTAGTGGTAATAAATTCCCAACTTTCAACCTCATATTCCATCGTAATAAGAGCTTGCAAGTTTTTTTGGAAAGTGTCCATGAGCAGACGTAAATTTTGTACATTTTCCTCCGCCATTGGGGGAAAATTCTCTAGTTTTTTCCAATAGGAAACAGCGCGTAATCTTTTAGAAGAGTGGAAAACTTTTCGACGTTGCTCATCGATTTGTTTGAATGTATAAGGGCATTGTAAACCTCTATAAAAGTGGTAAATCTTTGATGATCCCCATTGAAGGTCATTAAGTCTAACCTAGGCTTATGGTGATATTCATGGTCATGACAATGACCCATATGGGTTTCATTAAGAACGGTTTGGTTAGCAGGTGTGTTCTGCTCAGTTTCTTCTATCAAAGTATAGTAAATATCTTCGATATCAATGAGCTGACCTTGAAAGCTAACAGCTATAGCACTTTGCCGAATTAACTCAGCCTTGTCGGAGGCAACAAGGGCGATTATAGCATTATGATGTGTATCAAAACTTTTACGCAATTTTGACAAGTTTCGGTAGGCGACTCGAAACCTATTTGTGTAGACAGGATCAGCTTTTGCCTTACTGGCAGCATCCGTGATCAATTTTAGCTGCTCAATAACCGATTGCCGTAAAGCCTCGGATTTCTCTTTCTTTTGCTCCGTATTAAGCGTAAATTTGTAAATTTATAAAAACAGTAGAATTCTATTTTATGTAGGCAATGTAGGTATCGTAGGAATTTTTATAATAAAATAAATATATTTTAAATATATTTGAAATATATAAATTAAAATAAGGATCGTAGCAACACGAAAAGACAAAAACTTATTGAGAATAAAGTTTTTGCTTTCTCGATATTTTAAAGGTCAAGTTTATCGCAAGTCGCAAGTAGGCGGCACAAAAAAACTGTAAATTTTTACAAAGTATGGGGCCCGTATGGGTGTGATTTTTGAAAACAAGGGTTTTCCTAAATTAAGGGGTGCAATTTTAACGCAAGGGCTATTAAAACGTACACTAGTAAAGTTGTATTGGTATTGAATTGTATCGTAAATTGTAACGCTGCAGTGCCAATCAAAAAAAAAAAAAATACTTTTCCTGAGAGAAGATTTCCAGGAAAGCTTGGAGAACCAGGAACCAGAATGATCCGGTTCGAAGGACCATGAAAAGTCCTTGTCCGCGATGATATTGGTACCAGTCACAGACCGGACTGTAAAAAAATCCAGATCTTTCTGACTCCTCTACTGGTTGAGACCTCCAAACTATCCTAAATCACCACCCTAAGGATAAGTTACTAACTTGAAGTAAAAGAACGTAATGAAACAAATTTGCCTTGACTTACCGGTTTTGGAGTGTACAAGGGTACGTAGATAATCCAAAATGTCTAAGTATAGGCACAAACACGGCTCGCGAGCCCACATAAAATAGTAGGTATTTAACGTAAATATTTTTGAATATGCCCCGGCGAGGAAAGCGGTATCCTCCGTCGACATTTATCGCATACTGATTTGTTTTGGTTGACCCAAATCACGCCTCGATTCGTATCGCTGTTTTTTGCTCCTTTATAGGTAAAAAAGGAATGCTTCTACAGGATCGGTCAAAAAGGAAGTATTAACTAGGTATTCCGGGAATGGAATCAAGGGGTCAAGACAAATCGCGTAATTTTAGTATGTAAGTATTAATTAATGAAATAGGCACTAGCAGCAATACCTATTTTGTAAAGTATAATTTTTTTATATATCTTATAAATTAAAGACCCAAAAAACCCTATTTTGAGAATAATTTAATTGTAAAATTCACAAATAGTACAACCCAGAAAAAATGGTAAAAGTAAGAACAAAAAATAAAAATAAATAATATTCTAAATAATTAAAGAGAGTGAAAACGCTCCAAATAGGCCTTATCTAGGCCTGGGTGTCCTACCCAGGAGGACGGAAACTCAACAATTATTAATTATTGGGCTTTAAATAATCAATCTTGCAATAGGTAGGTTAGGTACCAATCTGTACCTAGGTATATCTATTATTTTTACAAGAAATACCTAAAAAAATAAAACACGAAAGTATTTACTAACTTCTGTTAGAACCCTTAAGGAAACAAGGTTTTATATAGCTGCCTATTTAAATAATATTTAATATACAGCTATGGGTAACTATAAATACAAAAGAATTAAGTTTATCTTTAAGCCTTCCTATAAAACCTTTTTAAAATGCCTAAAAATAATGGCAAAAACCAAACAAAAGTGTAAAGTTTATATTTACCACTCATAAAAACCTTAAGGAAACTAGGTTCTATATGGCCGCCTATCTAATCATATTTACTTTTAAACTACTGGTAACTATAAAAACAAATGGATATAAGATAACCTTATAGCTCTATTATAAAACACTTTTGTGATGACCCAAAGTAATGAAAAAAACTAAATGACCAAAGTTTATATTTATTTCTTTTTAAAAACTTTAGGTAAAATGGTTTTATAAGACCATCTTTATAAATCAGAAATCAATAAAACAAAAAGTATCTAAAAGGAACAGAAGGAATATTAGTTTTATTATACTCCCTTTATAAATTACTTTTTGGTTGTATAACACTCCTTTAGGTAATTGGTAATATAAGTTACCTTTATGTAGCCAAATTGATCCTAAAACCCATAACAGCACCCTCTAAATAACCTAGGAACCAAATTAATAAAACCTTGTGTGGTAATAATGTTACTTGGGCTAGTCCAGATTATCTAGATTTTTTTTTAAAATCTAGGCACTGTAGTCATAGATTACTGGAATATCGGCCAATTTTTGTGTGCCGAGCAAAGCCGATTAGTAAACAGTTTATATGTGACTATGCTTGGGGGTGCTTCGCACCTCCCTGTTTACGTCTTGGAGGTGCCCTAGCCCCTTATCGTGTCACCCCGTGTGCACTTCATTGCTAAAATATAAGACACAATTTAAATCATTTCTTACACCCTAAGAATGCAAAATCGACTGGTCGTCCAAAAATCGTCGTGTGCAGGGGGTGGTGGGGGTAGTTTTTCCAAAAACATGGAAAAATTTTTTTTTGCATTTTTCGAATCTATAAAGTGTGCTCATGACTCCACCAAAAGCATATAGTAATATTACTATCAGAAACATTTATTTTTCAATGTTGAAAATATCGTTCCCAATGCTTTTATATGGAGTTCCCTATTAAACCAGTGCTCGCCCTGAAAACGTGTATTTATAATAATTTATAACTTGTTATAACTCGAGAACCCTTTGCTTAATCAAAAAAACACCTTCTGTAAACTTTGTGTATCAAAGATCAGGGATCACAAAGATTTTTGAAAAATGTCAACCGGACGTATAGTTTTTTTTAAGTAGCAAAGAGTGAGGCCATGACGCGACGAACACGACAGACACTGACATGCGACGAAGGGTCAGATATTTTACAAATGCACGGCGGGCCAGGCGAAACGCGACTCTATGTCTTGAGACACACATAAGTTCGTTTTTCGTTTAACTCTCGCGGTTACAGATACTTAAGTTACTTACTTGGTTTTTTGCTTGTGAATTGCGTTATGTATAAATGTTGTGCTTGTGTGATTTGGCCGTGAAGGGCCAAATATGAAACGCTGGGCATGAAAAAGAGGGAAAATTAGTTCTATATAAGAATGTGACTCTCGGCCCTACAGGCCTCTAATTTATTTCTATATTAGTATGTGACTATCGGCCCTACGGGCCTCCGGGAGTCCATATTCACTATATTAGTATGTAACTCTTGGCCCTACGGTCCTCCAGTCGTCCATATTCACTCTATTAGTATGTGACTCTCGGCCCTACGGGCCTCCGGGAATCCATATTTAAAAGGGAAACTACTCGCCTCCAGATTAATTCTATATTATAATGCGCCTCTCGGCCCTACGGGCCTCCAATTTATGTCTATATTAGTATGTGACTCTCGGCCCTACGGGCCTCCGGGGAATCCATATTTGAAATTGAAACTACGCGCCTCCCCTTAAATTTGATATTGGAACGTGACTCTCGGCCCTACGGGCCTCCAATTTATTTCTATATTAGTATGTGACTCTCGGCCCTACGGGACTCCAATTTATTTTTATATTAGTATGTGACTCGGCCCTAAGGGCCTCCGGAAATCCATATTTGAAAGGGAAACTATGCGCTTCCCGTTAAATTCTATATTGAAATCGAGACTTTTGATTTGAGCCCCCCACTCCCTGCTATAGGCATAATATGTGAAAACAGAAAATTTGACATGGTGTAATTAGTTTACACCTGGAAGACACACATGTTGACATCGCTGTTTAGAGATATAGGCAAATAATTGAAATTTAAAAAAAATCTGTTTTTGAAAAGCACAGGGACTTATTGCGCGTCAATGCACTAAGTGGGTGACATCTAAAGCCACATAAATTTATTTTGTTATCGTAGAAATAGGTTCAATCAAGGGCTGTCAAGTCACCGGAAGTGATGCAGCAAAATCGTTTCTGAGATATAAATTGTCAAAATATAACCAATTTAAGGTTTTTTATATTTAAGGAGCCCTGGAAAAGAGGGGTGCGACCTACAAAAAAGTTTTTTTGAAGTTTTTTTGTTAATTTGACCGTAAAAATAATTTCTGTTATTAAAAAATTAAATTTTGGTATTTTTTTTTTGCCTGATGACGTCACTTACATAAACGGTGCCAGCGAGTCCTTTTATTCAAGATTTAAACTTGTCGTAGAGCTCTGAAATTTGGCACACTAATAGGCATCGACAAACTAAATCGAAATGGATTCTTGCATTTTTTCGATTTGACCCTATACGGGCCTCCGGGAATCCATATTTGAAAGGGAAACTAAGCGCCTCCCGTTAAATTCTATATTAGAATCGAGACTTTTTATTTGAGCCCCCCACTCCCCGCTATAGGCATAATATGTCAAAACAGAAAATATGACATTAGTTTACACCTGGAAGACACAATTTTAACGGTAATGATTTATGATTTTTTTTTGCAAGCCTATACAATAGCGCATCTGTCGCCGTCGAGATAATTAAAATTAATTGTCGGCGTCTTAAAATATGACACTTTAAAGTAGCACCACTTTTTGGCAAATTTTGATGGTTCGCAAAAACTCAAGAAGTACCAAACTAATCAAAATTTTTTTCTCTGATGTTTATAGATCTTCGTAGGCCCTATCAATAAAGTTATTATTAATTTTTAATTTTGAAGTCTCGTGATATAATAATTGAAATTTAAAAAAATGCTGTTTTTTAAAAACACAGGGACCTATTGCGCATCAATGCACTAAGTGGGTGACATCTAAAGCCACAAATTAATATTTTTACCGTAGAAATAGGTTTAGTCAAGGGCTGTCAAGTCACCGGAAGTCGAGCAAAAAAATAGTTTGAGATCTGACCCTTCAAATTTTTACATACAAACGCTGATATCTCAAAAACAACTAAACCTATTCCGATTTGGTTGGTTTTCTCAATAAGACTAACATTGCTATGATTCTCATAGAAAAAATTTTCGTTTTTCCCAACTTTGAAAAAAGTGGAGGGGGAAGGTACCCTAAAAGCTTGATTTAAAAAAAAATGTCTACTTCGGGGGGGGGGGGAGAGTCACATACTAATATAGAAATAAATTGAAGGCCCGTATGGCCGAGAGTCACATTCTAATATAGAACTAAATTTCCCTTTTCTTTACGCCTAGCCTTTGATATTTGGCCCTTCACGGCCAAATCACACAAGCACAACATTTATCCATAACGCAATTCACAAGCAAAAAACCAAGTAAGTAACTTAAACATCTGTAACCGCGAGAGCTAAACGAGAAACGAACTTATGTATGTCTCAAGACATAGAGTCGCGTTTCGCCTGGCCCGCCGTGCATTTATAAAATATCTGACCCTTCGTCGCATGTCAGTGTCTGCCGCGTTCATCGTGTCATGGCATCACTCTTTGCTACTTTAAAAAGAAACTGTGCGTCCGATTGACATTTTTCAAAAATCATTGTGATCCCTTATCTTTGATACACAAAGTTTACAGAAGGTATTTTTTTGATTAAGCAAAGGGTTCTCGAGTTATAACAAGTTATAAATTATTATAAATACGCGTTTTCAGGGCGAGCGTTTAATAGGGAACTCCATATAAACGCATTGGGAACGATATTTTCAACATTGAAAAATAAATGTTTCTGATAGTAATATTACTATATGCTTTTGCTGGAGTCATGAGCACACTTTATAGATTCAAAAAATGCAAAAAAAAAATTTTCCAAATTTTTGGAAAGACTACCTCCACCACCCCCTGCACACGACGATTTTTGGACGACCAGTCGATTTTGCATTCTTAGAGTGTAAGAAATGATTTAAATTGTGTCTTACATTTTAGCAATGAAGTGCACATAAATCGGTTCTAGAAGCCTTTTACGCGCTTTTAAACTCTACTATGTAGGTATTTTATTTTGGCAAATGGCCGGTCCGCAATCGGCCAGCCCTGGGGTGAGTTGAGTATGTATACTTCGATTTAAATTCGTCTCTCTATAACATCTACATTTACATAATTATGTTTTGGTTTTATTTGTGATCCCGCGTAGAAATCGTGCAAAAGCTGTTCCGGCAAAGTGTTTTTTTGTTTTTAATAAAAGTTTATTGAATTTAAAGGTAAGTAGATTGATTTATTTAAACAATTACTAGACAGGGAGCCGTGTCAGAGGAAGTGGATGTCCCCGTGTAAAACATAAAATGCCGCGCTTATTTTTTATTAGGATTGGGCTTCACCTAAGGACTGACGGCCGGGTTGACACGTGCCATGAATTTTTAATTACGTTCAAGTTCCTCACAATCCCGGTTTTTAATATGTAAGAAACATGCTAAAAATCATCTTACGAACCACAAATTAGGACTGAGAATTACATTTTCAAGTTTAACAAAATTTGTCATACAATTAAAGTTTTCATAACAAGGCCGTTCCTAGGGGGATCAAGGGATTTTTAAGCAATGACAATAAGAAATCAATACCTAGTATAATATTTACCTAGGGCCTGAAGTGGTACTTTTTATCCCAAGACGAAATGCTTGTAGCACGAGCCTAGCGAGGGCTACGATTTGCTGAGGGATAAAAAGACACTTTAGTCACGTGAACTACTTTTTGCACTTTTAGGCACCGGTTTTGTAAAATTTTTATTTTGTTTACTTTATTATACCTACCTACTGGCCTAGAAAAATGTGACAACTATACTTCTATTCATTCTATTTGAGCCTCGATAATACTTGGTAACCAAGGTACAAGGAAACAAATAGTAAGGCCCACGGACTAAAAAATTTTACTCCCTGGGATGAAAAGTGTCATTTTAGTCCGTGAAATGAGGGAATGAAATACGTTTTAGTCCCTGAAGTGCAAAAAGGTTGTTTTCAAATTTTCTGGACTTTAATTATAAATTATTAATTCAAAAACATAAAAGTCCAAAAATTTATTTACTACTAGGTACAACCCTGGACAAAAACCTAACTCATAATAAATATAGTTAAAAAAACTAAAAAACACGTTTTTAAAGTACATCAAACTAAAAAGTGAAAAATAATTCTTAATATTAGTCGAAAACAATAAGAAACGAATCATACTAGTATTATTGTAAAAAAATCATGGGGCGCTTTGTGCCATATTTTCTTTGTATATCGAGAGCCCGACGCTTTTTTCACAGTAATACTAGTATTTTCGTTCATTATTGTTTTCAACTAATATTAAGAATTATTTTTCACTTTTTAGTTTAAAGAGGGTTTTTTAGTTTAAAACTATATTTTATTAATTACTTTTTAGTTTAATGTGCTGTGAAATCGTGTTTTCTAATTAACTATATTACGTTGGTATACTATCAAAATACACTCAAAGTAATTTTTTTTAGTTTTTAAGCCATGGTGAAACCTAGCCGTTACAACCAAATTTAAAAAATACATTAAATCACAGACTTCACAAAATCTATAAAAAATTACTAAATTTTACAAAAAATAACTTTTTTTACATGGGTACTTACATACGTTCTCCAATATTCAATGCATAAATCATGTAAAATTCAGGAGTTTCTCAATCAAATCAAATGTATCAAATGTTGTTCCTAATTTCAAAACTTCTTAAAATGCGATTTTCTCAAAACTAAGTTTTTGACTTAGTGTATTTTGCCAGTATACCGACGATTTATTTTCACAATAATACTAGTAATAATAAAAATAAATTATCCTGATCAGGATAATGAGAAAAACTTAGTAAGGAATATTTCTTGTGGGGGGGGGGGTCAAGACCTCATTAAGCCGTATTTTAACCTATTTTATTGTTATTTTCCTGAAATCAGTGGCGTTTATATGGGGGGGGCCGCCCCCCCCCGAAGCTAAGATTTTTTTAGATATTTTCCACATATTTCATGAATACAAACATAAAATAGCATAAAATACGGCCTTATGAAGTCTCGCCCCCCCCCCCCCCCCCCCCGAAACTTTTTTCTATATACGCCACTGCCTGAAATATATGAAAAATGTCTGCGAAATTATTAATCTTGGCGTTGTCACCGGTTCTTGAAAAGTGTATACAAAGTCTAAATTAAATTTGTTCGTTTTTGCAAAATTCTTAGGCTTGGGAAGGGCGGGTCCCCGAAGTACCCCCAAGGGTGCGCCTGGAAAATTATTGTATTGTCACCGGTTCTTGATAAGTTTACAAAGTTTAAATTAAATCTGTTCGTTTAAAGTAAGTAGGTCAAAATCTAGTCCAAAGGAGTCAGTTACAAATATACATACCTACAAACATACAGGTGAAGCTAATAAAAGCGTGTTAAAAATAATAAAATACAAAATACGAATAATTTTATTTAAAACTTGCTATTTCCCCACAATTTTTATTCTGGTAACGTAGTTTTCAGAAATTGATTAAAAATCTGATTTGAAAAAAAAAAATAAAACGACCTAAACACCCAGAACGACTGTGTTTTTTAGCTGGCTGTACGTAAGTTAAATAATTAATCTATCAAGGTAAAAGGCAGAAAAGCCATTTCGATATAGTAAGCCGATTT
The DNA here is from genome assembly GCA_963576565.1 of Aspidapion aeneum. Classification (NCBI taxonomy): domain Eukaryota; kingdom Metazoa; phylum Arthropoda; class Insecta; order Coleoptera; family Brentidae; genus Aspidapion; species Aspidapion aeneum. Next base: position 84,025,857 of record OY755040.1, read on the forward strand.
TAATGTGCAGCTACAGGTTTTTTAAAAGTCTGTATTTACGAAAGGGTACTCAAACTTTTTTATCTTCGAATATTTTATTTTGGTGCAAATTGCTTTTTTATATTTTTTAGCCATCCATAACGTACCTATTGGTATCATAAAAAAACTTTTTTTATTTTCACTCAAAATAAGTTCTTTGGGTCAAAGAAGGCCTACCTACCAAATTTTCTGATGGTGTCTGCTTGTCTGTCGGTCTGTCTGTCTGTCAATAGACCGATTTTAACCACATTTGAAAACATTTGAAAACATTTGTCGTTGCCCATGGATAACGCTATTAAATTTTGCTATTGGTGGAGGCACTGCAGAGGGGTAGTATATTCGTTCAAATGTTAAAAAATCATAATTCGTAAACCGCATCAGCTAGTAAAACGCGGTTGGCAAAGTTAGATTAGGAATTATATTTTTAATAAAATTTGTTGTAGCGTCAAAGTTCGTTAAAATTGAAGTTTTTGAGATATAAAAAAAATGGTAAAAAAGTATATTTAATGACCCACAGACAGTAGCTAAAGAAACGCGGTTTTTAAATTTAGACTGAGAATTACATTTTTAACAAAATTTGTCATAGCGTCGAACTTTGCCGGATTCACAATTTGTAAGAAATGAAAATTGTACAGATCTCAAAAACAATAGAAGCTAGAGTCAAATTTATTGAAAATTGTATTTTTAAAAAGTTAAAACTAAACATCCGTAAAATTAAATTTGATGGGTACTTTCTTTTCTTTTTTTGTATTTTTTTAATTTTAATTCAATGAGTAAGTTTACATTATGCAGATCTAATTAAAAAAATAGTTTAAAATTATCAAATAAAAAAATATTCAGGGTCATTTAAGAAAAGTACCAACTTTTTGCAATATCTTAAAATCTAAAAGTGAGATGAAATTCATTTTGACATTTATGAATTCGTTTGATAAATAATTTTTTGCACTTCAGGGACTAAAAACGTATTTTAGTACCTGATTTCAGGGACCAAAATGACAACTTTTAAACCGGGGACTAAAAAAGTTTAGTCCCTGGGCCTTACTATTTGTTTCCTGGTACCTTACCAATACCAAGTGTTATCAAGAAAAATATGAATCGACTTAAAATTAGAGAATGATAGTTTGAATGTCAAATTTTTATTTATATATTTTTTTGGGAATAAATGATAAAAAATTATTAAAAACAATACCCAAAAGTGCAAAAAAAATGTATATGCCACGCGACTAAATAGTCTTTTTATCTCTCAGCGAATTGCAAAATTCTCCTCGGGATAAAAATTACCACTATAATCCCTGAGTATATAATATTATACTATTTACTAAACTTTTTTGATTATAGATATTTTCTGTGAACTATGGAGTTCAAAAATAGAACGAAGCATATGATGAACATTGCTTTAAAAAAAGATGATCTTAAGGCGAAGGAATCAGCCTATATGACCCTGCACTCTAAAAAAATTAAGGAATCAAGTGTAGATTCTGATAATATGTCAAAGAAAGACAAATATATTTTCGAGAAACTAGAAAATAATATACCACCATGGGAAACTACTAAAGGATCAAATTTGGCTAATTTTAATTTGGATTGTTTAAATAAAGCACTTTTTGTAAATACACCCTCAAAAGAATCGATTTGTTATGACAGTCAGTCTTCTTATCTCGATAATATTGATTGTCAAGAGGTATCATCATTGGAGATTCCTGAAGAACGCGAAATTCGTGGTTTTGAATCTGCTATTTCAACCAAAACTAATTTCGGCAAAGGTACACTCTCACAGTTGCATTGTTGTCATATTATTTTAATTAAAACGTATTTAATAGTATATTATACAGGGTGTCATTGAATAAGTGGCCAATATAAAAGAAGGTAATTCCTGGGGCCATTTTGTGAAAAAAAAACTTTATATAAACATGTACTAAACGTCTTAACTTTTGAGATACATTCTAAGATTTTTCGAAAATCTCCATCTGTGATACTTTTCTAGATATTTTGGTGAAAATTAGTACACACTTTCTATTGATCAAGAGGCATTTTTTGACGTGTAATAATTTTTTTATTTATACCAGTGGCGTTCGTGCGGAAATTGCCCTTATTATTTTTTAAATTTTATTGTTTGACGTACAGTTTTTGTATGAATTCATTAATTTGCATCTCGTGAGACCCCTAACGAGAAAAAAAAAAAAATTTATTTAAAATACCGAAAGTAATTTCTGCACAAACGTCAATGGCTAAATAAAAAAAACATGAAGTAAATGAGAAAATGCCTTTTGATTATTAGAAAGTGTGTACCTAATTTCACAAAAATATCTAGATAAAAGCTAAGATATTTAGAACAAATCGCTGTTGGTCCGATGAAACCTGTTAAGATACATTTTTATCCTATAAAAAAATTATTTGCAAAAAAATGTTATATTAACGTTGCTTAAAGCAAGAATAAAAAAAGGATTTGCACTGTTTATAATCGGCATCATAGGCAGTTTTTGTCTTTCCTGTACAAATTAATTTTGAAAACATGTTAGATATTGTCACGAAGGGCGCGTAACATAAAGTTAAACCAATATTTCCCGAATAATTAAAAAGGAACTTAATAAATTACTAGATGTATTAACTTTTTGGGACAACCTATAAGTCGATATAAATCGATTGACGTCAATAACTATTATTGCAATTCGGCACAAATAGTTTATAAATTCGCGTACAATGCATATTTCCGGGCTTTTTTGGTGACAGAGATTCGGGACCACTAAATACCGCGGGGCGAGGCGTCGCCTCGCGGAACTAAAGTTTCGGCTTTTTTCCTTATACTGAACGTTAAGACCGGGTGAGTGCGGGCGGTCACATCGAGTGACGTAATCGACTGACGACAATTTGGGCGTGAACTGGGGTTCCTAGATAACCAGCCGGCCGCAAATTCTGTTGCTTCCAAGTCCGGGTGTCGCCCCCTTAGCCAACTCCCCATTTACCGTAACCAACTCACCAACCTTTATTCGTGACATGGTGGAGGCAAGCCGAGTTTAAAATACAAAGGGACGCAGGTGTTAAAATTTGTAAGGGAAAAAAGTCAATTAGAAAGTGGTTTTTTTTTAGTTTTCTTAAATACACGTAGTCCAAAATTATTTTTTTCGCAATTCAACAACTAGCGGGGATTAAAGAGAAAAAGAGCAAGGTAGTTGGCCAAGGGCACCATCCTAGTGACTAATAATTTGTGTTTGTGTCGCCCAAATAGCTTTAAAAAATAAAATAAAAAATATTACGGGGGTTCGTAAAGCCACATAATAAAAACAAGCAGTGACAAACAAATAACAGACGGTTTTTTTTGCTTACTCGACAGAACCGGGTTGTTAGGCGCGCGTATGCGAAGTTCTATTCTTACATTTGTATACAGAGTGATCGAAATTACTTTCGGCCTGATAACTTTCGAAAGGAGGACCACAGGCGAGAGAAAATTTTGATCGTGTATATTTAAATTAAGAGTAGGATAGGAGGAAAAACAAGTAGTGACAAACAAATAACAGACGGTTTTTTCGCTTACTCGACAGAACCGGGTTGTTAGGCGCGCGTATGCGAAGTTCTATTCTTACATTTGTATACAGAGTGATCGAAATTACTTTCGGCCTGATAACTTTCGAAAGGAGGACCACAGGCGAGAGAAAATTTTGATCGTGTATATTTAAATTGAGAGTGGGATAGGGCTCATCCTTACTGCAGCGAAAGGAGAGCGTACCAAAGTTCGTCAGGAATCAGAATACTAAAACGAAACTGAATCCTGGGGACGAGGCGGTATCTTTTCGCAGTAAGAAGGGTGGGTTGTTCGTATGCTGCGAAGGAAACCAGGGAAGAGAGTCAGGGAAGCGAAAAGACAAAGACGCGAGACGTTACAAAAATCAATCCCGCATTTTTTTGAGGACGGGATACCGATCAAACTCAATACCGAAGGGAGGCCCGTAACGCCAGATATTTCTTGGCAAGAGATCGAATTGGGTAATCCAACCGCGGGGGAAAATTCACAAAAGGCACAGACCAAAAACCAAGTGTATCCGAGAGACGAATTTTTAGGGCAACTTGAGAAAGAATATTTAGAGCTATTTGGGCCAGGATAACGAAACATCCAATAACCCTGACCAGGGCACCGTGAAGATATTTTGTTCTCATCACAAAAACTACGCTGGTTAGGCAAAAGACTTGATAAAAATAGTCGCGTTGATTACAGGGTAGATTAGAGGTCCACCTGACGAAATTGGTAGTCAGACGTAGGTAGAATAGCAATATAGTTCAAAGTTTTTTTTAAGTTAACAAAATTGGTAAAGCCCGGGGCTTATTAGGCTGAACGCACGAAAACTGTAAAAAATTGGCAGCCAGGATAAGTACGGTGACAAAAAGTGGTAGTCAGACCGGAAAAAAAAGACCAATAAATCGAATATACTCTACGTAAGAGAGGTAGTCATACAGGTTAGGTTAAAAACACAGAAGTTCAATTGAGCCATTATTAAACCAGCGATAGGGAAAAGTTTAGAAAAGAGACGACAAAAGCGTAAACAGCGTGTTTTTTGGTGAAGAAAAAAATATAATAATAATATTTTTCGAAAAAATCTAAACCCCACGATGCTACTGACTTTATAAAATAGGAAAAAAAAGTTAAACATGTTAAACAAAGTACCAAAGGAAATACGCAACCGATTGCATAAATAATATTAGTAGGTAATTGTTAAAACGGAAAAAAGCGATCTGGTTACAATAACGTTACGAATTCAAAAAATCAAAGCTGTACTATCTTTAAAGGTTATCGACCCAGATGAAAGGGCCATCGCTTTAAAAAGCTACCGTTGAAAAAGCAAAATTTAATATTTTAGTCTTTTATTAATATAAAAATTCCAAAAAAGTTGTTTTTCTTTGACTTCTCTCTTAGTCAGCCATTGGCAGAAAATATTGGAGTTGGGGAGTTTACGCACAAAGCACACGAGCCTAGAAAAATTAATTATTTTTGTCTCTAATCAACAGAAAAAGTTTAGATATTTATCTTTTCTTTGGTTTTTTAAGTCAGGCAATTGAAGAAAATACTGGAGTTGGGGAGTTTACGCACAAAGCACACGAGCCTAGAAAAATTAATTATTTTTATCTTTAATCAACAGGAAAAGTTTAGATATTTATCTTTTCTTTGGTTTTTTTGGTCAGGCAATTGGAAAGAACATTAGAGTTGGGGAGTTTTACGCACAAAGCACACGAGCCTAGAAAAGTCAATTATTTTTTTTCTTTAATCAACAGAAAAAGTTTAGATAGTTATTGGTTCTTTGTTTTTTCTTGGTCAGTCAATTGAAGAAAATATTGGAGTTGGGGAGTTTACGCACAAAGCACACGAGCCTAGAAAAATTAATTATTTTTTTCTTTAATCAACAGAAAAAGTTTAGATATTTATCTTTTCTTTGGTTTTTTAAGTCAGGCAATTGAAGAAAATATTGGAGTTGGGGAGTTTTACGCACAAAGCACACGAGCCTGGAAAAGTCAATTATTTTTTTTCTTTAATCAACAGAAAAAGTTTAGATAGTTATTGGTTCTTTGTTTTTTCTTGGTCAGTCAATTGAAGAAAATATTGGAGTTGGGGAGTTTACGCACAAAGTACACGAGCCTAGAAAAATTAATAATTTTTTTCGCTAATCAACAGAAAAAGTTTAGATATTTATCTTTTCTTGGGTTTTTTTTGGTCGGGCAATTGGAGAGAATATTGGAGTTGGGGAGTTCTACACACAAAGTACACGAACCCAGAGCAAAATTAATTATTTTTTATCTTTAATCAACAGAAAAAGTTTAGATAGTTATTGGTTCTTTGTTTTGGCTTGGTCAGTCAATTGAAGAGAACATTGGAGTTGGGGAGTTTCACGCACAAAGCACACGAGCCTAGAAAAATTGATTACTTTTTTCGTTAATCAACAGAAAAAGTTTAGATATTTATCTTTTCTTTGGTTTTTTTGGTCAGGCAATTGGAGAGAATATTGGAGTTGGGGAGCTCTACACACAAAGTACACGAACCCAGAGCAAAATTAATTATTTTTTTCTTTAATCAACAGAAAAAGTTTAGATATTAATTTCTTCTTCGTTTTTTTCTTGGTCAGTCAATTGAAGAGAATATTGGAGTTGGGGAGTTTTACGCACAAAGCGTACGAGCTTAGAGCAAAGTTAATTATTTTTTTCTTTAATCAACAGAAAAAGTTTAGATATTAATTTTTTCTTTGTTTTTTTTTCTTGGTCAGTCAATTGAAGAAAATATGGGAGTTAAGGAAGTTTTACGCACGAAGCACATGAACATAGAGCAAAATTGATTATTTTTGTCTTTAATCAACAGAAAAAGTCTAGATATTGTTTTTTTCTTTTTTGTTTTTTTCTTAATCAATCAACTAGGGAGAATACCGGAGTTGAGGAGTTCTAGCACAGATAACACAAACAAAAAGTATATTTTAGTCCTAAATCAATATAAAAAATAAATAAAAATTGTTCAGCGAGGTCTAAAATAAATTAAAAACTAGACAGAGGTAGACCCTCGAAACGACAAAAATAAAATAGCTGTCAAAAGAATTGGTAACACGAAAAAATCAGTATCGTCTAAGGTAGTAGACGTAGTAAATTATTTGTTTTGTTGAAACCGTGCAAATACCCAGGTCAGGGCGCAATATAACATATTTTCGCTTTTTGGGAAATTTTTAGGAAATAAACTAGAACTTATAAGGGTAATTTTTCTTTTTGGTAATAAAAAAGCCGAAAGATATTATAGGTCACGGCATTATATGTAAGGTTAAATAGTTTTGTTTTTGAGAGGCACCTAAAAGTAGAGTGTATAAAAATTATTATAACTAATAAACACCTTTTGAGCACCAGCAAGTTAATAGGACAAACCTCTAGTAGGTCGTAAATTGGCAAGAAACTAAAAATTTGTGGTTCTTAAGGAAAATATTTCAACAAAGTAAAAGACATAAAATGAGATTTTGCAAAAAGTGTCCCAAAATAACGAAAAATTAAAAATAATTGCTAGGAAAATTTGGGTTACACAAAAAGAAAAATTCAGTAGCGACCAAGGCGAGATTCACCAGGCCAAAGGACTAACACAATGTGGGATAATTTTTTTTTAGGAAGCGTGAAAGATAAGTTAATGCATCCTTAATTTTGCGGAAAAAATTAACTCAAAGACACATAGATAGGCTGAATATAGCGCTACTAACAGCTGATTAATAAACTGACAAGATAACAATTTTTGTTATTAAAAAGTCAAAAATTAGTTTTTTATGCGAATTAAGGAAAAAAAGTTTTGTTTGTTACAAATAATTGTTGCCCACAGCTGTTACAAAGATTGAGTAATGAGTCTTTACAGCGAGTTGAGCTGGAAAAAAAAGCCCTTTTAGACATTGAGAAGTTGCAGCTGATGGGGCTAAAAAAGTAAAAACATATATGTTTTTCAAACCAATTGAACCTACAGGTACATATTTAAAGTAGTTGCAGTGTATGCGTTTTGTGTGGATCTTGGTTAGCCATATATTATCTATCGAGATATCTGAAACTCATCATAAAGTTGTTTTATATGCTAAAGTAAATACTTTCTGTTGATAGGTAAAAGGCGGGCAATATTTTAGAAGAAGCAAATACCCACATAGGTAATTGATAAAAAGTAGGAAATTAAGACCTTAAGGAAAGTAAGGACTACGGACAAAAATAATACACTGAAAAGAAGAAAGGCTGAGGTAAAAAAAAAACGCAGAAGTAGTTCTAAAGGAAATTAGGGCCTCAGGAAGTAAAGAAAAGTAAATTTGAAGAAAAAGGGATAAAGTAGGCCAATTGGGCAGAAAAGAATTACAGGACGCCGTGACGTAAATGTGAACTCCGAAGGAAACTGGAGTTTAACGATTAAATAGGAAGAGAGAGAAGGATAATTTAGAGGAGTCCTGAAGGAAATTAGTGTCTTAGGAAGCCAAATTAAAGAAGAAAATGGAGGCCTATGGGGCAGAATAGACGTGTAGGACGTCGGGACGTAAACGTGAACTCCGAAGGAAAATGGAGTTTAACGATTAAATAGGAAGAGAGGAGGATAATTCAGAGGAGGCCTGAATGATATTAGGGTCTCAGGAAGCGAAATTAAAGAAGATAAAGTAGGCCTATGGGGCAGAACAGACGCGTAGGACGCCGTGACGTAAACGTGAACTCCGAAGGAAACTGGAGTTTAACGATTAAATATGAAGAGAGAGAAGGATAATTTAGAGGAGTCCTGAAGGAAATTAGGGTCTCAGGAAGCCAAATTAAAGAAGAAAAAGAAGGCCTATGGGGCAGAACAGACGTGTAGGACGTCGTGACGTAAATGTGAACTCCGAAGGAAACTGGAGTTTACCGATTAAATAGGAAGAGAGAGAAGGATAATTTAGAGGAGTCCTGAAGGATATTATGGTCTCAGGAAGCGAAATTAAAGAAGAAAAGGGAGGCCTATGGGGCAGAACAGACGTGTAGGACGTCGTGACGTAAACGTGAACTCCGAAGGAAAATGGAGTTTAACGATTAAACAGGAAGACAGAAGGATAATTTAGAGGAGTCCTGAAGGATATTATGGTCTCAGGAAGCGAAATTAAAGAAGAAAAGGGAGGCCCATGGGGCAGAACAGACGTGTAGGACGTCGTTTTTTTTTTTTTTTTTTTTTACGGGTATGCGCACTTGCAAGGAGATCCCTATCACGCTCGAGAAGCGGCAAGTGCGCGGAAATGTTGGTGCGTGTTGGTTTTGAAACGGTTCAGGTTGTAACCTGCAGGGAAAACTGTCGCAGGGAGTTTATTCCACAGCGATGCTGTTCTCCAGAGATATGAATTCTGATATAATGAGGTTCTTGGTGCCTCTATTTTGACAATAAATTGATGGTTACCGTCTGTTTGACGTGTTCGCCTAGTAGGTGCTACTCCCGGGGGGATCATACGTGCCAACTCTTCAGAGCATTTTCCGTGATTATACCTGTAGAAGAGAGATAGATCGCCCACAGTTCTTCGATGTTCGAGACTATCCAAGCTACGGGTAAGTGCGGGGTCATTGATCAGCTTGATAGCTCGTTTTTGCACGGTGTTCAAAAGCATTAAGGTATGTTTGGGTGCCGCACTCCATATATGTAAGCAGTACTCCATAGTTGGTCGAATCTGGGCTTTGTAGAGTGTCAGCAGCTGGCTTGGTGTATACAGATGTCTTGTACGAAATAGCACCCCAAGCTTTTGGGACGCCCTTTTAGCTATATCTGCCACGTGACTGTGCCAAGACATGTTGGTCTCTGCAGTGACTCCTAAGATGTTCAACTGGCTCTGCAATGCGACAGCACTTCCAGATAGCATGATGTTTGGCTCACCGGTGCTGGTCTTTTTCGAAAACAGGGCTGCTTGGGTTTTCTGCGCGTAGAACTGTACAAGGTTTTTGTTGCCCCAGTCCTCTATTATCTCCAAGTCGTTATTTATCTGTGATATTTCAGTTAGTCTAAGGTAATGGAATTCACGTGCGGAGAGACATGTGGGTGGTATGACTGAGGAGACTACATTGCCATCATCTGCAAAGCAATAAAGTGGATTTACTGTTTTATCTATGAGGTCATTTATGTAAATCAGAAAAAGTGTTGGCGAAAGGATTGCTCCCTGTGGCACACCAGCATTTATTTGGTAAGAGTTGGAGTTCCGCCCATCCAGTGCAACATAAATGGATCTATCCTTAAGGTAACTTTCAAACCAAGTGCAAAGTTATGGCGACAATCCCGTTGCTTTGAGCTTGTTGAGCAGATTTTCATGCCAGACTTTATCGAATGCTTTAGATATATCTAAGGCAATTGTTCTTGTTTCACCTCGCAACTCAATCGCTTTTTGCCATAAGTGAGTGACGTATGTAAGTAAATCGCCAGTTGATCTATATTTTCGAAATCCGTATTGCTTGTCGTTGATAATTTTGTACTTTTCCAAGTACTTGGTTAGGTGATTGTTCACAACTCTTTCCATTACATTTGATATCACCGGAAGTAGAGCAATTGGTCTATAGTTTAACGGATCTGTCTTTTTTCCTTTCTTTGGAATGGGTTGTACTGCGGCAGACTTCCATGATGATGGATATACTCCTTGCCTATAAGATAAATTGAATAATTTGGCGCAAGTTGGGGTGAGTTCGCTAGCACAATTTTTGAGTACTATCGCAGGAATGCCATCTGGACCCATTGCTTTGTTTGTATCCAACTTTTTAAGGGATTTTCGTATTTCTCTGTGACAAAAGGGTACCTCTGGCATACTGTGGGAAACCCTTTCAATGAACGGTGGAGTTTTTCCATTTGGCACTGTTAGGTTTGAGTTGGAGGAAAAGATTTTGGCCAGCATATTGGCTTTTTCCTCTGATGTTGTGGCTAAGTGAGTATTTTTATCTGTAAGTGGTGGTATGGATGACTTGGTGAAGTTTGATCCAACGGCTTTTGCAAGAGACCAAAAGGACCTAGAACTACTTGGACAATTCAGCAACTTGTTTTTTATTCTTTGATTGTATGTTTCTTTGGCGGCGTCAATAGTAATTTTGCAACTATTTCTGGCTTCTATAAATTCTGTGTGGTTTTGAGCGGTTTGTTGTCGTTTCCAAAGGTTATATGCTCTGTGTTTTTTCTGTACAACCGTTTGACACTGGCTGTTGAACCAAGGTTTTGCATTAGCTCTGCGTTTTATTGTATGTGGGATATATGCATCCATTCCAGATAAGATTACTTTTGTTATTTCATTGTGACGTAAACGTGAACTCCGAAGGAAAATGGAGTTTAACGATTAAATAGGAAGAGAGAGAAGGATAATTTAGAGGAGTCCTGAATGAAATTAGGGTCTCAGGACGCCAAATTAAAGAAGAAAAAGGAGGCCTATGGGGCAGAACAGACGTGTAGGACGTCGTGACGTAAACGTGAACTCCGAAGGAAAATGGAGTTTAACGATTAAATAGGAAGAAGAAGGATAATTTAGAGGAGTCCTGAAGGACAGACGTGTTGACTAAAACACGAATTCCGGAGAAAAAGGGATGTTATGTATTTAATAGTGGGAGTAAGAAGAATTTAGAAGAAAAAGAGCCAATGCTGCAGAAGGTATAAAGGAGTTCTAAAGGATATTAGGAACTTGAAAAGCAACGCTGACGAGAACGCAAACTAGGCTAATAAGGCGGAGAAAGCAAACGGAGTGTTGCAGAAAAAAGAGTCCTGAGGGAAAAACAGGACTTAAGAAGAAGAGAGGTAGACGAGAAACGGGGAGAACTCGGCCCGACAAAGCAAATAGTAAGCTACAAGGAGCCCAAAAGGAGCGTTTCCAAGCAACTGAAAAAATTTAGGAGGAAAGAAGGAATTCCCGAGGAAAAATCGGGACGCTTATTGCAAAAAATTGAGTTGAAGCAGTGGCAAAAGTTTCGCCGCAGCGAGACAAATATATTTTAAATACAGAAGATTTTAAAATAATACAGGTCCCAAAGTCTGGGATCAATAAACAAGAACACAGTGGTGTTCTACCATAAGAGGTCAAAAGTCATTTGGACCAATGGAGGCCTTAGGTGGTGTCAAAAAATACTAGGTACACGCATCCAGAAGGGAAGTGGACGAAATAAAGGGAATAGCAAAAGCTAGAGAATGGGCACCACCGAAAAAAGGGTTAAGGCAAGATGCAAAGATACAGGAAGGGACACATTTATCCTGAAAGAAGAAAGCAGGCGTCCGGTGAGATGCCAGAATTGCCGCCGAGGCACCTGTACAGCAGGTAATGTAAGGAGTAACTCCACGAAATATAGTCTACGGCAGGCAGTAGCGGAACTTTGGATGGGAGGAGAAACTAACAGAGCTAGTATGTTAGTTTCCGTATGACAGTTGTTCCCCAAGTCTTGCAGAAAAAAAATTCATTTGAGTAGAATCGGTCAAATAGTTTTTGAGTGGTATGAAATACAGACATACTGACAAGACTACAAATAAGTGATTTTAAATTTAATTATACGCGTAGCAGTCGTTTTTCGCATTGTATTTAGAATTATTTTTACTTAAATAAAATTATTAAAGTATATAATAACTGGCAGGTCACAAACGAAAACCCCTAGGCTTGCAATTTTTTTTTATTATAATTAACGTCGTTATGAATTTGATACAATTAGCAAATGCATGGGTAAACGCCACACATATTGTTTATGTCAATTCTAAGAAAAAATACATGACCTACACAACAAAGGTTTATTTAGTCAAAATAAAGTTAAAAAACAGTTATGAATAAAAAACAATTGCTAATGTTTTTTACAGCATTCTTAATTACTGATATTATTGACGGGGTCGGTTACTGACCGTATTGAACCGATGTAAATGAGTCTAATAGGGTGGCTGACAAAAGAAAGTGAGATAGAAAAAATAAAAACAGGTTCAGGTAGTTTTTAAGGAAAATACATTTTCACGCGGTGGGCGTTTATTATAAACTTAAGAACTTTAATTTCTATTATTTCTCCGTGCTTGAATTTGGAAAGAAATAAACCAAAGAAACTATTAAGTAAGTAGGTATTTTAGATAAATATTGATGAAATAAATTGAAGAAGAGTTTTATAAAATAAAAGGAAAAAAGGTTTTCGCCATAATGAAGTGGTAGAAAAAAATACTTGCTAGATAAGAATAATAATAATTGAATAGGTTTTCGAGAGAATAAATAGAAAAAAAATCTAACTACTAATAGTACACTAAGGAAGCAGTTTTTCAGGATCAGTAAATAAAATAATTAAATGATGCGTATTTGGTTGGATAAAAAGATTTAGGAAAAGTCATCTAAATATAAGTTAAAACTATTCTGAAAAAAGATATTAGAATCCATCATGAAATGTAAAAGTTTGATTATTATACGGTAAAGTACCCAATAGATTATGTTATTGTGAACATAGTAAGAAAGCTGGTTTGAGGAAGAAGAAAGAAGAAAGGCGAAATGGACCATCGGGAAGTAAATCGATGCAAAGGGCGAGAAGGAAGAAGAAGTATAGAGGGGTGTCCACCAAAAAAAGTGACACCTAAAGGACTTTCTGATTGAAATTGGAACTGAGAAGAGATCGTAATCTTTTCTCGGGTAGGAGTTCTGCTTAATCGAGTGCACCGAAATGGCAACCCCGTGATCTCTTGTTATGAGTTTGACTTGGTTAAAAGAAATGCGTTTTTTAAGAAGAGTACTGTGTTATTAGAAGGCCAAAGGGTCTTTGTGAGAGTGATTCATCGCAATAGGCGCTAGAGACACAGAGGTTGTAAGAGTAAGTTGTGGATGCTCGCCAAAAAGGGGGTACTCCAAGTGCTGATAAATTGAAGTAGTAGGAAGGCTGAAATGGTATGCGTTACCAAAATTGGGCACTACGTGATTCTTCTGTAATGTGAGAGTGATTCATCGCAATAGGCGCTAGAGACACAGAGGTTGTAACAGTAAGTTGTGGATGCTCGCCAAAAAGGGGGTACTCCAAGTGCTGATAAATTGAAGTAGTAGGAAGGCTGAAATGGTATGCGTTACCAAAATTGGGCACTACGTGATTCTTCTGTAATGTGAGAGTGATTCATCGCAATAGGCGCTAGAGACACAGAGGTTGTAACAGTAAGTTGTGGATGCTCGCCAAAAAGGGGGTACTCCAAGTGCTGATAAATTGAAGTAGTAGGAAGGCTGAAATGGTATGCGTTACCAAAATTGGGCACTACGTGATTCTTCTGTAATGAGTCTGACTCTTAAAAATTAACCATTTCTTGTAAGTGAACTCAACACACACATTGAGATGGAGATTATAAAAGTCCTGGAAAAATTATCGAGAGACACTAGGTTAACTGTAATGAATTCAGTTTGATGGATGCAATGCATGTGTTATGTCTTAAAGGATAGAACAAGTAAAGAGACTGATGCAGTATTGAAGGTGGCGAAGAGGCCAAGGTTATTGGCGTGGAAATGTGAGAAAGGCGCCTAGAGAATTCAAAGTAAAAAGGTTGAGGGTACTTACCTAGTTAGAAAAAAGAGAGAGAGAAAAAAGAAATTAAACAAAATTTTTATCTGATTAATATTTAAGTAGGGTTGTTCAAAACAATGTTTGTTAAAAGACTGATCCTGAAAAGTGAAATACGTGTCTGGTTAGTATTATAGGTGATATTTAAGCAGTAAAGAATAAGATAGAAGGGTAAAATACAATAAGAAGAATAAGTTAGGCAATAGGAAAGAAGAGGTAAGATGTCCGGATATCTAACGAAAAGAATAGAGATAAGACATAGAAACAGAGGTATGTAGAGAGGTACGTTATTTTAGTGGTCGGAGATGTTGAAAGGGAGTAAGTATATTTCAATATGGGACGCCATATTTGAGAAAACACATTGACAAACAGAAAACAACCCAAACCACCGAAATGACATTTTTCTTTTATTTTTCAGATACATTCGACGAAACGAAGAGTAAAAAAGCAATGGTCTGAAAAATAATAGAAATTAAATAGATACTAAAAATAATAAATAATGATAATAAAAATGTAGGATATTTCGAAAAATTTTGCTTAAGTAGGAATAAGAATAAAATTTAAGAAAACATAACCTAACGATAAGAATAAAAATAAAACCGTATAAAATCAAATTTAAGGTTCTAAATATAATTAGAGTAAAAAGAAAAAAGGGCGACCAACAAAACAAAATGGTCAACCTAAACAGCCGCAGCTCGATCGAAGGTGGTAGACTGAAGACGAGGTAGGCTACACAAAAAAAATAATATAGGCAAAAAACATTACGGCAATTGTGGGCAGAACAGTAGGGCATACGCAGAAAATATAGTAGAACATAAATCATGATAGAAATATAATAGAAAAAAGTAGGCTAGACAAGGGTAACCAGTTAGGGAGTACGAGTTACTGTAAGAAAGATACAGAACAAAGACATACCAACAGACAAACAATACAGACGGCAAATCCAAACTAGGAGCCACGGGCCCGAAACATGGCGTACAAGTAGCACTAGTGCAGGTACCAGCGTTTAGAGGAACGTGGTAAAACCAGCAATCTAAGACGGGATCACAAAATCTTGACATTGCAGCATTAAGTTATATAAAACAAAAAAAATATGTTTTTTTTAAATAAAAGAAACAAAACGGGGTAAAGAGAAAAAGGGGACAAAAAAATGAAAACGAGAAAAAAAAGGAGACAAAGCGTACACGAAAGATGACGCTTTCCTTAACTTTTACTTCTTGCCAGACAGGGGGGTAAAACAGTATGCCAAGCATACAAGGGTAGAACCTCCCACATGTTGTCCTTAGGATTAGATAAAAAATAACTTGTTATTGGGTTTTTTAAGATCGAATAAAGGGGGGACCCTGAATGTATGAAGTTGGGTATTTAGAGGAGAGTACAGAAGTGGAGCGTGGCCAAGCGTAAGGTGGCAGAAGATTTTCTTTCGTGTACAGCCAATAAGTACACAGAAAGGAAGGGAAGAAAACAAAATACCCCACGACGGGGAAATGCGTCAAATAAACTAGATAAAGCAGGCATGACATGAATAAAGGACAGGAAGGGAAATCAAACCCAACCTGTCAAAAATGGGATAGAATATAACAGAAAACGCGAGTGGCATGAGGGCCGAAACTCGCGCATTAATTTTGGTCTAGTTACATAAGAAAGTCGAAAACCCGAGGGTCAAGACAATTAAAAGAGACGAAAATTAAGAAATTAAGACAGCAGTAGTAAATTCTACAACATTAAGTTTTCTCTTGGCAAAGACAACGAATTAGGCGTTGGCAAAAAGAAAACAGAGATACCAGATCGATAAGAATGAACATGGAAACAAAAACCAGCAATATGATGATAGCCATCAAGACTACGGCAAATAAGATTAATAAAGATGAGAGTAGTAGCCACAGAGCGAAGAAAGACTTAAAAGGAAAAATCGACGGAACAATGGTAGAAAGCCTACCATGACCATCGAAAACGAATGACAAGAAGAGAGCAAGCCCCCGGATAAAGGGTAACGAAAACAACAGGCAAACCCTTGAGGGGAGTCCGAGCCCTTTCAGCCCAAGGCCGAACGTAGTAAACCTTGGTATGGAAGGGACAAATAACACCACACATAGATTAGGGTGACCAGAATCGTAAAAGCAAATAAACAAATATAATATAGAGTAGATAGCCAACTACCAAAACGGATACAAGGGGCTCAACTAAAGACAAGTACGGGACAGAATAGATATGGACAGAGTTTTCACGAAAGGTGCTACGAAGCACAACAATCAGGCGAATATCATCCATAAGAAATCCAAAAACTAAGACAGTAAGAGAGATGAGAAATGGGTAGAATATTTTTTTTTCTTCACTCAACGAATCTGAGTGGAAGAAAACAAAGTTATAGAAGACAAGTACGGGACGAAATAGACATGGGCAGAGATTACATTTAAGATGCTACAAAGCACAACAATCATGCGAATATCATCCATAAGAAACCCAAAAACTAAGACAGTAGGAGGAATGAGAAATGGAAAGAATATTTTTTTTTCTTCACTCAACGAATCTGAGTGGAAGAAAACAAAGTTATAGAAGACAAGTACGGGACAGAATAGATATGGACAGAGTTTTCACGAAAGGTGCTACGAAGCACAACAATCGCACGAATATCATCCATAAGAAATCCCAAACTAAGACAGTAAGAGGAATGAGAAATGGATAGAATTTTTTTTTTCTTCACTCAACGAATCTGAGTGGAAGAAAAACAAAGTTATAGAAGACAAGTACGGGACAGAATGAGATGCAAATAGTAAGAAGAGCCCGAATACCTAACTGAGATACGAGAAGCGGGTGACTTAATTTACGCCAGGGGTAGTGTATACAATATCTTAAGGTATAGGGCATTTAATTAAGTTAACGTGTAAACAACATGTGGGAGAGGTAGAAAAAATTAGTATAGAAATTTATAAGTCAAAAATGAAATGTAAAAAGTAAAGTAATAATAGTTCAAATTTAGAAGTAGTAAACTAAGGTGACGAAAAATTTTTTTTTTCATATTTAAGAATTGTTGGCTAAAAGGAGGCAACACCCACGGCCAACGATGGAGGCAAAATCGGGGGCGATTTTTAAGTAAAGGGGGGGATGTCACGAAGGGCGCGTAACATAAAGTTAAACCAATATTTCCCGAATAATTAAAAAGGAACTTAATAAATTACTAGATGTATTAACTTTTTGGGACAACCTATAAGTCGATATAAATCGATTGACGTCAATAACTATTATTGCAATTCGGCACAAATAGTTTATAAATTCGCGGGCAATGCATATTTCCGGGCTTTTTTGGTGACAGAGATTCGGGACCACTAAATACCGCGGGGCGAGGCGTCGCCTCGCGGAACTAAAGTTTCGGCTTTTTTCCTTATACTGAACGTTAAGACCGTGAGAGTGCGGGCGGTCACATCGAGTGACGTAATCGACTGACGACAATTTGGGCGTGAACTGGGGTTCCTAGATAACCAGCCGGCCGCAAATTCTGTTGTTTCCAGGTAAGTCCGGGTGTCGCCCTCTTAGCCAACTCCCCAACATTTGCTGTATTATTTATTCGGGTCTTAGTTTTATAATACATCTTTTAACCCCCTACAGGTGTTATTTAATCTGCATCCCTTAGTTTTTAAACAAAGATCTCCGTCGGCTCGAATCGAAATAACTCCGTTAGATCGATTCGACCGGCACGGTATCATTTAAACAAATTGTTAATAACGAATAAGGGTTCGGTTATGAACGCCCCCATAGCCAACTCCCCATTACCTGTAACCAACCCAGGCCAACCTTTATTCGTGACAATATGAAGATTTTTTTCTTAAAATTGACCCAAAGATTACCTCTTTCAATATGAGCATCTTATTCAATAACACTTTGTATAATAAGTATGAAAACTAGGTTTTTATCGCAAGAGAGCCTGATTTAAAAACCGAGCTTGTAATGCGAGGTTTGTAGTAACGCGAGGGCGAGGGCGGTAGTAGATAGTTTAAGTTGTGCTACGTATTTTTACGTTAAACTTTTTCAACATTTTGTGTCAAATTTGAGTTTAGGTTAATATTTATACCTACCAATAGCAGAAAATGTGGTATGTGGCATACTGTGCGATTTTAATGTTACACTTTTGTTCCTTTGTTTCTTTAACTGCAGTGCGAATAATCTTTTGTGCTGGAGGCGCAAACCATCGACTGGGGCATTATTTTTTATTGGATCAATCAACCAATCCTTATTGCCTGGTAACGTTAAGACGCCCTTAGACTTCCGTAAGATAGAAGCTGCTTACATGACCTTGACGAAATACGCTTGCGTACCAGTAAAATTTCATTCTTACGTAAAAATACGTAGCACAACTTAAGCTACCTACTTATCTAATAACCATGTAAAGGGTGACGCAAACGCAATTTTCCCTTATCTTTGTTAATATTTGTCATAAAAATATGAAACAAAAAGACTGATGAAATCATTTAAGTTTTAACCACAATTTCAATTTTTTTTTCGATTTTTTTTATAGGCGCTCATTAGGACAGTTTTATATTATTTTTTGGCAAATTGTCATTTTCCCCTATTTCAACCCCGCTGCTTTAACCTTTAACATGATGTAATTCGGTAAAGTTAGATTGAATATAAACTCTCCAGCGGCATCTATTATTGAACTAATTTCAAAAAGTTTAAATTTTTCAACTCAAGTATATACGAAAATTTAAATTTAGTCAGGTTGGGTTCATAAATAAAACTTCAGGAGAGTACGTAAGTTTAAAAAATTTTAATATATTTATTTATTCTGTTCTTCTTTCGAGTTTTATCTAAAGGATCAGGCACACCTCTTATGGGATTTCTGTAATCCGTCAAACTTCAAGAAATTTTGGTATGTTGTAGTCTGCACCTTCCTTATCAAAGGTTCTCATGGGCCTATCTCAAATTAATGACCAGTTTTTGAAATACAGGGTGTTGAAATGGCTCTTTAGACGGGTTTTCCAAACATAAACGCAATGTTTTTATTTCATATATTTACGATTTATTTATTACTTTTAATCTGTACCTTTAAAACATTATCTAGAGTGTGTTTAAGTACAAGCTTTAGTGTGCTGTAGATTAAACCTTGCTCATCAGAAGTTATCATGGGCAGGACCTAAATTAATTTCCAATTTTTGAAATACAGTGTTGAAGGTGATAATGTTCAAGAAGCATAATAGCTCTTTAGGCGGGTTTTCCAAACATATACGCATATTACCTACTGTTGCATATAGAGTATTTATTAGTTTTCTAATAATTCCTTTAATAATAAAGCTGGATTTATTTAGTATTTAATACAGGGTGTTTCGGCAAATATAATTTTTTAAATACTAATTAAAACTCTACGTATTGTATATATTATTGAGAATCTCACTATTAACACAGGGCTTTTAGCGAAATTGTGATGCAAAAAAAGTGAAAAGGGACTTACTTTAAAGGAAAAGGGACTTTTTTTAAAAATCCTTTACCAAAATACCGGATGAAAGTGTTAGATAACGTAATACAATTACTTTTTAATCATTTCTTGTTTGAAGAACCCGTCTAAAGAGCTATAATGCTTCTTGGACATTATCACTTTCAACATCCTGTATTTCAAAAACTGGTTATTAATTTAAATTGGGCCCATAAGAACTTTTGATAAGAAAGGTTCAATCTAAAACACACTAGCGCTTGTTTCTCATCAACACTTTCGGCTAATATTTACTTAAACACCCTGTAGATAATGCTTTAAAGGTACAGATGAAAATAAATCGTAAATATATGTAATACTAACATTGCGTATATGTTTGGAATACCCGCCTAAAGGGCTATTATGCTTTTTCGACATTATCCCTTTCAACACCCTGGATTTCAAAAACTGGTCACACTTTTAAGTTGGGCCCATGAGAATTTTTGATGAGCAAGGTTTAATCTTCAACATACTAAAGCTTGTTTCTCATTAAAAAATTTGGCTAATATTTACTTAAACACCCTGTAGATAAGGTCTTGAAGGTACAGATTGAAAATAATAAATAAATCCTAAAAATACGTAATACTAACAGTGCAGATATGTTTGGAAAACCCGTCTAAAGGGCTAGTATGCTTCTTCGACATTATCACTTTCAACACCCTGTATTTCAAAAACTGGTCATTAATTTGAGTTGGGCCCATGAAAGCTTTTGATAAGAAAGGTTCGGTCTACAACATAACTAAAGTTCATGAAGTTTGACGGATTACAGAAATCCTATAAGAGGTGTGCCTGATCCTGTCTCAGAAAAAATACTCTGCCAATATATGGGCCCCTAAGCTCACACTAGGTACTATAGTTATAGAGTACGTGCGAGCTAATAAAACTAAAACCTGAAATATATCTTATTCAACCCCAGACTAAATTACCTCTTGTTTGATACCACACAAGCCATGTTTTGACTTAAACTCAAATTTTTGAAATCTACCCCCACCCTTAAAAAAACAAAAACTAAACTGTATTATGTTTAACTCCGGACTCAATTACCTTTCGTTTGATATCACACACGCCATATTTTCACGTAAATTCTAATTTTTGAAATCTACCCCCACCCTTTTTGAAGAAATAAAAACTAAAATGTATTTTTTTTTACTCCATACTCAATTACCTTTCGTTTAGAAATAAAATTTCGGACTTCCATTGTCTTTATTTATTTTAAAACACGACGTTTCGGTTAGTAAGTATCTCTAACCGTTATCAAGTGTGAACTAAACAATCTAGTCTCTAGGCTACTACTTATACTACTTGGTGTGCAGTCAGGTGTGACGGCCCGCCCCCTTTTTTAATCCTAAGACGCCTGTTTTCCTTAAGGAGTGGTTTCCATATGTTTGGTATGTCCGTGCTTGGTTGACTGAAAACTTCTTTATTCTGCTTTATTAAAAACAAATTACAAACTGATGATACACTTCACGAGAGAACAACGCTATCGGTAGAGGGGGTGATGGATCTTTTGGAGCTCTGTCTCCGTAACTCTTACTTTCAAGTGAAAGATAAGTTTTACGCGCAAAATGATGGACTCCCAATGGGTTCATCTCTTTCGCCAGTGGTAGCAAACATCTACATGGAGTGGTTCGAGGGCCATGCGATCAACACAGCAAGAGTTAAACCAAAACTATGGCTACGATACATGGATGACACATTTATTATATGGCCGGAAAATGATGACGAACTACAAAATTTTCTACACCATTTAAACGGTATTCGACCAACAATCAAGTGCACCATGGAAATTGAAAAAGATTCGGCCTTACCTTTTTTGGATGTTTTTGTCAAACGATTAGACAGAAACATTCAAACCACTTTATATAGGAAACCTACACACACGGGACAGTACCTAAATTTTAAGTCTAATCATTCTGTTGCAACAAAACAAGGAGTTATAAGAAGTTTGTATTTAAGAGCCGTAAATATTTGTAGTAATAATGAAGAATTAACCACAGAAATTAACAACATTAAAAAGGACTTACAACAGAATGGTTATTCCGAGAAATTAATAAACTCAACGATATTTAAAATTAAAAACAAACTAAATGTACCAAATTCTCAAAATAATAATCCGTTAGGTGTTATTAACATTCCATATGTTCAAGGGATTTCAGAAAACATAAGACGAATAGCTAAACACTATAATATAAAAACAGTATTTTCTTCGGGAAATACGATAAGAAGTTTTGTAACTAAAACAAAACCAGACAATCCCTCAAATAATAAGGAATGTATTTACCAAATCCCGTGTGAGTGTGGTAAATCATATGTAGGTGAAACGAAACGCCCTCTTCAGGTTAGAGCAAATGAACATCTAAAAAGTACCCAATTAGGGGATATTGAAAAATCCTGTTTAGCAGATCATGCTTGGTCAAATGATCACAGGATTCAGTGGTCAGAAGCTAAAGTTTTACATAAGGAGTCGCATTGGCGAAAACGAAAGTTTATTGAAGCTGCGTATATAATGCAGAATAAAGAAGTTTTCAGTCAACCAAGCACGGACATACCAAACATATGGAAACCACTCCTTAAGGAAAACAGGCGTCTTAGGATTAAAAAAGGGGGCGGGCCGTCACACCTGACTGCACACCAAGTAGTATAAGTAGTAGCCTAGAGACTAGATTGTTTAGTTCACACTTGATAACGGTTAGAGATACTTACTAACCGAAACGTCGTGTTTTAAAATAAATAAAGACAATGGAAGTCCGAAATTTTATTTCTACACAATCATTGTCTACGAGTTTCAAACAAAGATACCTTTCGTTTGATATCACACACGCCATATTTTCACACAGACAGACAGACAGACAGACATACAGACAGACAGACCGCGCGACAAAAAAGTTTCAAAATCATCTGAAATGCAAAGGTATATAAGAAAATTTGAAATCGGAGCAACTTTTTTTTTCTCGAAAAAAATTAGGATCACCATAGCTCACACTACTATAGTATAGTATATGTGTGAGCTAAAACTTAATATAAAAACATATGTTTTAGACTTTATTATAGACAGTAAAATTCCCTTTTTAACAATGGGTGGGGTTTGACCTTAAACAAACTCGCCAGTGACGGCCGTAAATAGGGGTCATTTAAAAAATACTCTGCCAATATATGGGCCCCTAAGCTCACACTAGGTACTATAGTTATAGTGTACGTGCGAGCTAATAAAACTAAAACCTGGAATATATCTTATTTAACTCCAGACTAAATTACCTTTTGTTTGATACCACACAAGCCTTGTTTTGACTTAAACTCAAATTTTTGAAATCTACCCCCACCCTTAAAAAAACAAAATGTAAAATTTATTTTGTTTAACTCCGGACTTAATTACCTTTCGTTTGATATCACACACGCCATATTTTCACGTAAACTCTAATTTTTGAAATCTACCCCCACCCTTTTTGAAGAAAAAAACACTAAAATGTATTTTGTTTAACTCCATACTCAATTAACTTTCGTTTGATATCACACACGCCATATTTTCACATAAACTCTAATTTTTGAAATCTTCCCCCACCCTTTTATTTGGCTTGTGTTTGGTGGATTTTGTTCATTTTTAAATGGGACCATTTCGACCCAAGACCCAGCCTAGGTACCAAATTTCATTAAAATCAACCTAGCGGTTTTTGAGTTATGCGCGTTGGTCGTTACAGACAGACATACAGATAGACAGACAGACAGACATACAGACAGACAGACAGACAGACAGACAGACGACGCGACAAAAAAGTTTCAAAATCATCTGAAACGCAAAGATATATAAAATTTTTTGAAATCGGAGCAACTTTTTTTTTCTCAAAAAAATTAGGATCACCATAGCTCACACTACTATAGTATAGTATATGTGTAAGCTAATATATGTTTTGCAAATGTTTTCTTCGTTTTTCTTAAAAACCAAGCTCTTTATCAAAAAATGCGTTGTATATTTCGTCATAGATAATAAAATTCCCTTTAACACGGTGTATAACATGGTGGAAGCTTTTTTAGAATTACGGCATGCATCAGTGGTCTCCTTAATTTAAAACAATTTTAAAAAATCACTAAGCAAATCAATTTTGTTTCATGTTTTCTCCAATTTTCTGAAAAATTAAGCTTCTTACGATAAATGTATTTTTCTTTTTTACTTTTCGGTGGATAATGAAATTTCCTTTTAAACGATAGGTAACAGAGTGTAAATAATGTTATGGCTATCTCTACAGGAGCGTCCGTTAACTAAAGTCACTTTAAAAAATACTCTGCCAATATATGGGCCCCTAAGCTCACACTAGGTACTATAGTTATAGTGTACGTGTGAGCTAATATAACTAAAAACTGAAATATATTTTATTTAACTCCAGACTAAATTACCTTTTGTTTGATACCACACAAGCCATGTTTTGACTTAAACTCAAATTTTTGAAATCTACCCCCACCCTTAAAAAAAACAAAAAATTAAAATGTATTTTGTTAAACTCCGGACTGAATTACCTTTCGTTTGATATCACACACGCCATATTTTCACTTACACTCTAATTTTTAAAATATACCCCCACCCTTTTTTTTAAATAAATTAAAATGTATTTTGTTTAACTGCAGACTCCATTACCTTTCGTTTGATATCACACACGCCATATTTTCACATAAACTCTAATTTTTGAAATCTACCCCCACCCTTTTATTTGGTTTCTGTTCGGTGGATTTTGTTCATTTTTAAATGGGACCATCTTGACCCAAGACCCAGCCTAGGTACCAAATTTCATTAAAATCGGCCAAGCGGTTTTTGAGTTATGGGCGTTGGTCGTTACAGACATACAGACAGACATACAGACAGACAGACAGACGGCGCAACAAAAAAGTTTCAAAATCATCTGAAACGCAAAGATATATAAAAATTTTGGAAATCGGAGCAACTTTTTTTTTCGAAAAAATTAGGATCACCATAGCTCACACTACTATAGTATAGTATATGTGTGAGCTAAAAAAAGAAGTACTTGTTGCCTAGTCAGCCTCAGTGGCGTATATAGAAAAAAAAGTTTCGGGGGGGGCCCAGACCTTATAAAGACGTATTTTATACTATTTTATATTTGTATATATGAAATATGTGGAAAATATCTAAAAATACTCTGCCAATATATGGGCCCCTAAGCTCACACTAGGTACTATAATTATAGTGTACGTGTGAGCTAATATAACTAAAAACTGAAATATATTTTATTTAACTCCAGACTAAATTACCTTTTGTTTGATACCACACAAGCCATGTTTTGACTTAAACTCAAATTTTTGAAATCTACCCCCACCCTTAAAAAAAAACAAAAAACTAAAATGTATTTTGTTAAACTCCAGACTCAATTACCTTTCGTTTGATATCACACACGCCATATTTTCACTTAAACTCTAATTTTTAAAATATACACCCACCATTTTTTTAAAAATAAATTAAAATGTATTTTTTTTAACTGCAGACTCAATTACCTTTCGTTTGATATCACACACGCCATATTTTCACATAAACTCTAATTTTTGAAATCTACCCCCACCCTTTTATTTGGTTTCTGTTCGGTGGATTTTGTTCATTTTTAAATGGGACCATCTCGACCCAAGACCCAGCCTAGGTACCAAATTTCATTAAAATCGGCCAAGCGGTTTTTGAGTTATGCGCGTTGGTCGTTACAGACATACAGACAGACAGACATACAGACAGACAGACAGACGGCGCAACAAAAAAGTTTCAAAATCATCTGAAACGCAAAGATATATAAAAATACTCTGCCAATATATGGGCCCCTAAGCTCACACTAGGTACTATAGTTATAGTGTACGTGTGAGCTAATATAACTAAATACTGAGATATATTTTATTCAACTCCAGACTAAATTACCTTTTGTTTGATACCACACAAGCCATGTTTTGACTTAAACTCAAATTTTTGAAATCTACCCCCACCCTTACAATAAAAACAAAAACTAAAATGTATTTTGTTAAACTCCGGATTCAATTACCTTTCGTTTGATATCACACACGCCATATTTTCACTTAAACTCTAATTTTTAAAATATACCCCCACCCTTTTTTTAAAATAAATTAAAATGTATTTTGTTTAACTGCAGACTCAATTACCTTTCGTTTAATATCACACACGCCATATTTTCACATAAACTCTAATTTTTGAAATTTACCCCCACCCTTTTATTTGGTTTGTGTTCGGTGGATTTTGTTCATTTTTAAATGGGACCATCTCGATCGAAGACTCAGCTTAGGTGCCAAATTTCATTCAAATCGGGCAAGCGGTTTTTGAGATATGCGCGTTGGTCGTTACAGACAGACATACAGACAGACAGACGGCGCAACAAAAAAGTTTCAAAATCATCTGAAACGCAAAGATATATAAATTATTTAAGTCAAAACATGGCTTGTGTGGTATCAAACGAAAGGTAATTGAGTCTGGAGTTTTAATAAAACATATTTCACATTTTAGTTGTATTAGCTTACACTTACACTATAACTATAGTACCTAGTGTGAGCTTAGGTGCCCATGAATTGGCAGAGTATTTTTCTAGGAAGCTTTTTTAAAAACGTAGACATAATATGTAAGGGCAATTAATTATTTTGGTTATTTGTGAAAATATAATTTAGACGAATACGCCCCTCTTAAATTTGGCATAAACAACACATTATAATACAGCGCTTAAAAGAAAATTTTGTTTCTGAAAATAAAATAGGTATATTACATATTTTGTCAAACAAAAATTTTTGAAAAATGAAATAATTTTAAGTAAAAAAAGGCGCAAAATTTTTGGGTAAAATGGGTCCAATGCAAAAGTTTTAGTTGGTTTAAAAAGTATTCCCTGTCTTTAACCACAATAATTGCGCCGCAGGCAAAATTTAAAAAAATCAAGTAAAGTTTAAAAAAATCACAAGCAAAATTTTTAAAAAGATTAAAGCATTGAGCAATATAAAATAGGCTCCGCAGGCCAAAATTGCATAGTTGGCGCGTGACGTTTATTATATACTGCATAAAAAATGCATAATATCGCTTACCTATCCAAAATATAAGTTGCTTAAGGTATTATTTTTTACTGTTATACAAATTTTTAGTTTTTACTGCTTAATAAAATTCCAACGGGGCGCCAAACCCCTTGGGGGGGAGGGGGGGTGCTACGCTGCTGAATAGCTTAAATTGGAAAACACAATATCGTTATTATAAATGAGCTTGATACTTTTTTTTTATTACCATGTAAGGTGTTGTTTTTAGTAACTGTCTAAATTTTAACCAGGAATTAGTAAATCTTATGTTATTCTCTAACAGCAGCTTACCTAACTACGAAAACCATATTGTTTTGATAATGATGATTACAATGTACAAACATCTGATCATAAAATATTTTTTTAGGGAATTTTTTGAATACTTTTGGTCCAAAAGGATTTGTTAATCCTGTTAGAAGACCCAAGCTAGAAGAACAAAGAGAAAACAAAGATTATTTGCCGTGTCCCAAATGTAAAGGTTTAATGTTGCGTAATTATCTTCGCAGACATAAAAAGAACTGTCATTTATATTTTGATAAAGATTTAAAAAACGCCCAAGCTGCAGGTTTGACTCTCCTTCATATTTCAGGTGATAATCACTTTGAAGATTTAAAAAAGTATATTTTTCCCCACATGCAACCGGATGATATAACTGAAGTTGTCATGAATGATTATTTAATTAAATATTACGGACTTAGATATTTTCGATGCCATAAAGAAAAACATTTGGTTAACACAGTATCTCAACGAATGCGAGAACTTGCAAGATTTTTACAATTTTTACAAAATCAGACGGGAAAACTTGATGAACTAATAAAATTTTTAAAACCGGAATTTTTTGATAACATCATAAACGCAACAAATGAAATGTGTGGGTATGACCCACAAAATGATACATTTAAAAGCCCCTCCCTGGCTTTAAGATGGGGAACTGCAATAAAACAATTATGTGAAACAGCTATCTTTCTTTGTCAGAAAAGTAATAATCTTGACGTAATTAAAATGCTAAAAGGAATGATAGAAACTCAGTTTCGTTTTTATGTTTCCACAAATGCCAATAAAGATTTAACATCAAAAAAATGGAAAAAAGGCAGTATGTTGCCACTAACAGAAGATGTGATAAAAATAAACGAGTTTCTTATCAAAGAAGAAGAAAAATGCTATGCAGAATTAAAAAACAACATAAATGACGTGTCAAAGGTGCGCTACTTAACCGAGCTTCTTTTAGCGCATGTAATTCTTCTGAACAGAAAACGTTCAGGGGAAGCGCAAAGAATAACAATCGAAGATTTTTTAAGAAAAGAAGAAGAATTGGGAATGCAGGATATTTACGAATCACTTACGTGGACCGAAAAAGTTTTAATTAAAAGTATTAAAAGGTTTACTATTCGAGGAAAAAAAGGTCGATCAGTTCCTGTCATTTTTACTCAACAAATGCAGCAAGTTGCTGATTTACTTTTAACAGCTCGAGTATCGGTTGCACCTGGCAACCCTTACCTTTTCGCTAATCCGACTACCAAAGATAGTTTTCTGTGGGCATATAAAATTTTAAAGAAAATGGCATTTGCCTGCAATGTTTCAAATATAAATAGCATAACAGCAACAAGCCTAAGAAAGCATATCGCCACCATTGCCCAATTATTATCAATGGGCAACGACGATCTGGAACAGCTGTCCAACCATCTTGGACACGAAAAAGCAACGCATCTGAATTTTTACAGAAAAACCGATGACAAGCTTCAGATAGCCAAAGTATCAAAGCTTTTATTACTAATGGAAAAAAAATCAATAGGGGAATATCGGGGCAAGAAATTGGAAGATATTGACCTTGAAATTCCGGATATTGATGATGATGAGGACGTCGAAGAACAATGTGTGGTTAAAAAATCAAAAAACAAAATAAAGGTAAGATTTAAAAAATATAAAAATCTAAAATAGTAATGTTTTTTATTATGATTTTTTAGGTATCAAAAGCTGGTAACGAAAACACAGAAAAAGCTGGTGATGAAAATACAGAATACGAGTCCATTAGCACAGATGACAAAGAAGAGGATATTGAGGATGGTACAAAGGTAAAAATAAAACATTGGAGAAGAGAAAAGACCTAATCGTTCTGGGTGTTGAGTTAGCTTTATTATAATTAATTAATCAATACAGGCGGACAGACAGAAATTTGGTAGTAATTTTTTGAAGCAAATTACTTATTTTTAGTGAAAATAAAAAATATATCCCAATAGCCTCCATACCTATGTTATGGATGGCTAAAATAGATATCTTAATAAACATTTACAAAAATAAAATTATTTTAGGAAGCAGAGAACATAAACAAACGACTGAAGATAAATAGGGAAAATGAGATACCAGTTGCAAAGAACCATTTATGCATACTTGAAAATGTGAAAAGAGAGGTAAAAATTTAGTTGATAAGAAAGGGTTCAGATATCATTTGTTTTTGATCTTTAGAACGCTTTAGATAAATTAAGTTTGTGGATCCATTTCGACACTTTCCTCGCTTTTAATTATTACAAACTATCTTTTATATTTTTTTAAAATTTTTAGATTTATTTATTTATAGAACATTTCCCGAGTTTATCCGAACACTTCCCGAGGGTCCCAAAAATTTCCCAAAATTTCCGATCGTTTTTGAAGTTTTCAATAACTTTTTCAAAACCTTAAACTACATGGCAATACCAACAAAAAATATGTGTCAAAAATACCCACGTATGGGGGGTGGCTATGGTTAAAAATTTGTAAAAAATGGTAAAAGAATAAGTTTGACAGTCGATAGATTTTGACACGTTTTTTTTTCATTGGCAGGGGACAGTTGGCGTACATGGTTTTTCAAAGACCTTTCAAATAAGATATCTCTCAATAGGGTTTTTGTTTAAAACAACAAACTTGTGAATTTTGACAAAAAAAAGTCCATAGATTTTGACAGATTTGATGTAGACAATTAACGGCTATATCAAAATATTTAATTTTTAAATACCTTTAGGTATCAATCGATAAGGATTTATAATTTAAAAATTTTAAGTTGATCGCCCCTATGCCGCCGCCTAAAGCCCGGTGCCCACCTAGGACGTTCTCGTATGTGCCCGCGCACGCGTCACATGACTGTAATAACATTTTATATTGAGATCATGTGACGCGTGAGAGGGCACCCACGAGAAAGTCGTTAAAAAGACTCATTTTATAATATTTTTTAATGGGTAACAGCGTTAGTGTAAGTTTTTTTCATTACACTAAATAAAGGTTAAACATATTAGGGACTTATTGCAATAAAGCCAGACTGCTGCTGGGCACTATTCGCATTATAAAAACAGCTGTCTTCTTTCAAAACTAGGCCTTTGTGTATTGTAAGAGCCGGAATTAAGAGTGCTGCCACTATTAATGGAAAATAAACGACTGGATTTATAAATTCAACTTTGGTATGTCGATCGGTAGGAAAGATCAATTATCAGCCGTCAATCGAAAACTGTCAGAATAGTGCCCGTCACTATTATTGCCTGGCTTTATTGCAATAAGTCCCTATTGTATAACTATAAAATAAAGCAAATATTTACCTTTAGATAAGCAGGTACTAAAACTTAAAGAAAAGTTTAGGCCTATTAAATATACTATGTATTCCAGATACATTTACCTACTTATTTTATGGAGATTTATGTAAGAAATACAAGTTTGGATAAATGTGAAAAAAGCAGAAACTAAAAATTGTCTTTATTATCAAATATATATTAAACCTCTGTAAATATTTTTAACTCCTATACAGCATCTGTATCAATATTTTAACCAATATGGTATTTCTTGCACAGTTTTCGAAATCGAAATATATCTGGGACACCCTTTATATTATCTCGGTGTTGAAAATTCATGGATAACGAAGTTAGAAATGGTGCCAATTGAAATGGAGATGAAAAGTGACGGGTCAGGGATAAAAGGTGACAATCAGGAATAAAAAGTGACAGATCGGGCCTAAAAAAAACGAAAAGTAGCGTTTCAAGCATTTTTTTTCTTGGCGAATTTTAGAGGGTGACACCAGTTTTAAATAAAATTTCGCTTCAGAAACACTACCGCAACAACAAAGGAAAATATACCAATATCAAGATTTTTATAAAAAAATTTCAAAAAATTAATTTGGAAAAGTATAATATTTTAAATATGGAACAGTTTCCTTTTAACTTTATATTTTGGATTCGACCAGTCATAAAATTGGTTTTGGGCACCAGGCGGCACCGTATCCAAAATTTTTAAAATTAAAATGTTTTTGTCGACAAAATTGGATAATTTTACATGTTTTCGAACCCTAACTTTTATGAAAATCGGTTCAGTGGACACACACACATACACATATGGACAGATGTCAGGACAAAAATTGCTAGGATAGGTCCAAATACATCAGATATTTTATTAAATAAATGAATACATGACGGATCTGATACCTTCCTAGCCCAATAATATACTCCAAGTAAACTCCTTGGTATACATAAGCTTTGAAAACATTTTTTGTAAATATCTTAGAAAAGAAAGCTCCTACAAATTATTGAGATCAATTTGTTCCACTACCGAGGGTGGCTCTGATTAAGTCACTATTGCTAACTTTGTTATTATTAAAGGTAAACAAAGGTTTAAATTTGGTCAAATTAAAAAACAATCATGCTTGCGTTTTCAAGTTTTTTAGAAAAACATATATTTTTTTTGAACAGCCTGTATTTTATAAGTTTTTACAAAAGGTCTAAAGAAAAATGGGTTTCTGAATTTTTTTCCTAAAGTTATAAACAAAGATAATCCAAATTTAAAATTACATTTGGACTCGAGTTTAGACTACTTCTATTAAATAAAATTTTAGTACTTGCCTTGGCGTAATTTTGAATTTAAAATATCTTCGTTATCTTTAACTTTAGGAAAAAAATCGAAAAACCATTTTTTTTAGAATAGGAAGATCTATTAGAAAAACTTATGAAATACAGGGTGTTCAATTTTTTTGCTTGATTGTTTTTTTAATAAGACCATCTTACAGAGCGGCAAAAATTCTACTAGTTTCCCCTTTTAAACTTTTTTCTATCTTTAATAATAACAAAGTTCGCAAGAGTCAATCTCACAAATATTAGTCTAGCGATTCCGGAGCCATCGTGGACTGGATAGACATACACACAAACAAACAGATATCACAAAATATTTCTAAGTTATCTCAAAAAATTCCGTCGAACATTATACCTTTCCTAGCTTTTGCTGCACGGCCTAGGACAGTAAAAATTGGGACTGATAAAAACTTAAGAGTCCAAAAAAACAATGGGAGTTGCATACAAAAACGGACAACTTTTATGTAATTTGACCTACAAACTGTGAATATTGGGTACAAAAATTAATAATATGCTGATTATTTTTCAACTAAATTTAACTAAAGTTAGGTTAAATATATAAGGGATTTTTAAATCTAGTCAGATAAAATTTAATCTGACGAGTTTCTTTAACGTCAAAGGAACTACAAATTTATTTACATATATTTTTTTTTCACTAATGATAAACGTTGAAAGAGTATTTTTTTTTTATAATTATAGAAAATTTACCCATCATGTATATGTAGAAATTTGACGTGTAAAAAGCCAACCACAAAACTTTATTTGATCGTATACTTATTTTTGTACAAAACAATATATAAAAAGCAATACTAAGAGTAGATTAGGTACTAAACTTTTTTTATAAAATAAAAACAAAAAAAGGTCCCACCCAGCCCTTTTTAAAAATGAGCTTTTTATTACAGTCGATGGCACTTGAAAGCTGCTTCCTTCCAATAGCAGCTATTAAAAAACAACTTACTAGAAACTAACCCATCACTATAGCATACAAGTGTATCATCCCTAACGCGGTTGTTTATTTCAGTTGGTACAATTTGTCTCCCCATGACCACTGCTGTATATTCAACGTGTTTGTATATTTGATTTTTTATTTGTTTCCCCGTGAAATCTAGTATAAACTTACCTTATTTACGTACCTATGCTTATAATATCCGTATTTTTTTAGTTCTTCTCGTATATTCATCTTGTTAGCATATTATGACATCAATAACGTGCTTGTATATTATTTTATTTGTTATTTTCTTCCCCGTGACATCCAGTATATATTGTTCTTATTTGCATATACTTCTAACATGTTGCGACATCCATAATATGTTTGTATATTTTATTTGTTATTTGTTTCCTCGTGACATCCAGTATATATTTCTTTTTATCATAAAGGTACGTGTGACATCCGTTATTTTTATGAAACATTGGCAACAGCGCTAGATGTCACAAGTTAACACAAATTTTTAGGGATGTTACAACGTGAAAATTTTTTGTATATACAATGGATGCCACAAAGATATGAAAAATTTAATTACTAAATTTGTGAGTTTATATAAATATTTTTATGGCATTAAAAATAAAATATTTTTTATTACATTTCATATTTTTTATTTTTGGATAACACTAGGTTTTAAAGTGGATGTCACAAAAACCGACTTTTTGCTGGATGTCACAAGATACAACGGTCGAGTATATATATATATATATATATATATATATATATATATATATATATATATATATATGTATATATATTTATATATATATATATACATTTTCAAATTTTAATCCAAGTGGGTGTGTAATAAGAGTGATAAGCACATTGGTTTTACCACATTTTGATGGCCCAATTATTAATCCACGTATGGAATTGGGTAGTAAAGATCCATGACGTTGATATGTAATACCACAACCCGTCTTTTCATCCCAATTTATAATTGAGATTCTGTCTTGTTGCTGCACTATGCGCATTTTTATATGAACTATCTTTTAGTATTTAAGCTGACTTGTATTTATATCAAAATCAGTTCGATGTCTATCAACAGAAAAAGTTCAGTAAAAAAGGGGCGAGGCGTATTTAATTCAATTTTACATAAATTTCCTGTAGAACTACACATCCGCCACACGAAAGACAAGATTAGCGAGAGGTGATCCTGGAATAAATGCACTAGATAGAGCCTGCAAAAACACGATATTACTAACTCTATTAATTAAAAAAGACACAAAGCTGATCGTAAACTAGAAGAAAGTGCGTGGCAAGTTGTTAAATCAAGAGACGCTGGAATAAAAGAGAAGGCTGCTGCTTACTTTGTTACAAATTCAATGAAAGTTAAGCGAAGATTTGGAATGGGGTTAAAAAAGATAAAATCGAAAACAATATACATATAAAAACCAACAAAAATTTAATACAGTATATTGTGGTCAGCTGTGTCTAGGTCAATTTGGAAATTTTTACGCAAAAGACAACAAGGCAAAATATTTAAATATCAGTCAATAGGTTCATTGAACCTATTCGGTTTCTAAATTGTGGGCCTTACTAAAATTTTGGGGATGACAAGAAAACAAGACATTTTGAGTTTGACACTGACGTTAATTTTTGCCTAAAAACACAAGTGGGCGGCTAGTTTTCCAATAGCAACAGAAAAAATAAAAGAATAGAGTAAATAACAAAGCCTATTTTTTTGTCAAAAACCAGGGGATGACATTTCATGTTATAAATAAAAATAGAAAAAAGTGTTTATTTACTGTGATATCATGATGATGAAATACCGATAATCCCGAAGAAGACTTAGCCACAATAGGATGGAACACATAATGTTACTATTAGCCTGCCTCCAAATACATCCAGAGCAAAATATATTTAAAGACCTTCCGATATCATTGATCTAGAATATGAAAACGAAAATCTCCTGATCCACAGATGCTGCACAGGATAATAAATAAATAATTAAATATAATAAATGAGTTGGTTTTATTGTAGTACTTTATTTTTGTTTCCACAACCTCGTAAAAAAATATTGTACCTACTTACTTAACGAATGAGTTTCGTGCGTCTTCCGCACTGGT
This sequence comes from Aspidapion aeneum, assembly GCA_963576565.1. NCBI lineage: Eukaryota > Metazoa > Arthropoda > Insecta > Coleoptera > Brentidae > Aspidapion > Aspidapion aeneum. The sequence goes on from OY755040.1 coordinate 84,060,288, forward strand.
TAGGTAAATTACTATTTCCTGCGACCACATATGAAAATGTTGGATTTTACACGATTTGCGTCCTCAGAAAACATTAAATTTCATCCGTGTTTTTTTCGCACATGTGTTACAAGTACTTTCAGTACTTCGGCACTTGTGGAAAGTGTTTAACTAACATAATACTTTTTCGCACATGTGTTACAAACTACTTTCCCACACATGTGCGGAAAAGCAGTTTCATTTGATTTACGCAAAATTAAACACCAATTTTTACAAAAATTAGTATAGTTCAACAGTGTTCGTAAGAAAAATAGCGTCCATAACTCGACAGAAAGTAACTTTCTCAAGCTCGTGTGAAATTTGTCACTTTCTTCTCTTGCTATGTAATAAATTAATAAATAAATGAAAAAGGGCTTTATTTTCAACTCAGCTAAGTTAAGCTTCTATTGACTGAGCAATATACTAATTATCAAAAACTATCTTATAAATTGGTTCGTAATCCCGTGAGTAGGGTATAAATAGGGGAGATCGCTTATCTATCCCATGTATTTCTTATGGCACTTCCGGTCGTTAGTTTCGGGTGCTGCCTCCGATGATTTGAACCAATGAGAAGGTTTGTATAAAAGTAGGTGGAGCTTAGATGATGGTGAGTGAGAGAGAGAGAGAGATAGAGAGCGAGTGAGAAAGAGAGAGAGTGAGAAAGAGAGAGAGAGTGAGGAAGAGAGAAAGAGAGCGCGCGCGAGCGAGAGAGCGCGAGAGAGAGAGAGAGAGACAAGTTGAGCTGTGGGACTGTTCCCAAACTAGCGTGTGGTGTAAAATTCTGACCCCAGCAGACTCGACGCCCCGGCTACCAGATGGCGGGTGCGGGCGTCCAGCACGCTGGTGGGGGGATCCTGGATGTAGGAGCCTGCGCCTGTTAGTGGGATGTAATTCGTGCTCAATTAACCAATTGAGTGTTCTAGGCTCCTGTCAAATTGTCAAAAATGAATTGCAACATTTAGGAAACTGATTTTTAATTCAATTAGTTTTTTTTTGTTTTTTAATTTATTTAAAATAGTACACATAATAGGGTAGAAGTAAAATACAGGATATGGTATTCTATATTTTAGGAATCTATATTTATTTCAAGACATTTATGACAAATAGGTTTTCTTAAATGATAAATAGTTACAAAATAAAATACTGTTGAAAATACTACATAAATTAATTCGAGTATAAAAGTAGGATTGTTGTAGTAGGATTGCGAACATGCGTCTTCATAGGAAGAATTTTCAAGTATAGGCTTCTTTTCTTGAGAAAAAAAAGTCATATTGAGGCTGCTGCTGTTACTGCTGCTATTGTTGTGTTTTTTTAAGCTGTTTTCATCAGAATTATTTGGAAATGTGTCTGTTGTTGGGGGAGGTAGCAACTCAGGTACTAAGTCATACTCTTGTCCTGGAACAAACCATCCAAATTCTTCGTATCCAGATTTTTTAAGGAATTTTAGTCTTAGTTTAAAAATTGTAATAAATCTACATTCGGATGCGTTGGCTGTGTATTGATAAAATTTTATGTTGCGGGTTTTATTAAAAATGCTTAATCTGTTCCACTCGTATGAAGGCCAAACCGCATTGTTATCAAAGGTTATGTATGCATCTTGAATATGGTTTGGATAGAATAAAATAATTAACGTACAATTTAAAAAAGTAGACAAAATTAATGGGCCAAACATCTTGTCTGTCTGAATTATAATCTGAAACTAACTATGCTGTCTTTATGTTTGAAATTAAATATTGTGAAGAAAGAGTACCCTCAACCTATTTGTTATCATATTTTCTTATCTGTTTTAAGGTTAGACGCAATACTACTACAGTTAAAATAGGTAATAAAATAAAACTAGCGTAAACTCTAAAATAAAATATTTATTGTGGTAAGCTATTAAAAATATATTTATATAAAATTTTAACATAGGTTTGACTACATGCACATTCCCCTAGAATATGAACACCACAGTGTTCATTACTTTTTTTTAGTACTGGTACTGTGGACTCGAAAACATTCTCTAAATTTATAATAGTAGGAACATTGAGTTGCATGGATTTAAAAATCTTAACTATAAAGTCCTTTTTAACTGCACCTTTAACATAAATAAAGTCAACCTTTATTAAATTTTCACAAAAAATCTGATTTAAATTTGTATATTCCGTATTTCCTTGATCATATGGAAGTCCATGATGCTTGTTCAATAAGTAGTTGACACTCCGTCTCTCTGCGTTGTTTAAAGATGTATAAGGGATCTTGGGGTTAAAGATATAATTTTTTAGGACTTTTCCATCATAGATCGCCAGTTCCTTTACAACAAAATCCAATGCAATCCGGTATCCCTGAACGTCAATTATTTTTATTTTCATCTTAACCGTAGCATGGCGCAAAGACAACTGATTAAAGCAGACTTCTTACAATACCTGATAAAGGCAAATATTCAAAAACACAGTCGTGTATAATAATGCAATAAGCTACAACGTTTTCGTTAAAGTTTTCTTGACTTTGAAATTCCAGTTTAACGTCAACGGTGCTGCTTTTAAGCGATTCTGTCTGTTTACTACAGTCAATTACAAAAACAGGATAAGACAGAAATGTATCAAAATCCATCAGAGGTTCCACAAAACGTTTTCCATGGTAGGATCTTTGAAAGTCCAAATACATTCTATACACTTCGCTTATTTGTTTCTCAGGAAAGCTAAGATTTAGTGACTCATAAGGATATGATTCTGAATTCAGATATAATCTTATGTCGGTTATTTTTATGTTATCAAACTGACTACAATCTGCTGTGGGGTTATTAATACGGTCTTTTTGAAAGCCCACAAGGACATATCTAGGTCGCTCTAAATTACTGGCTGTCTTCACCATCCATATATCTTTTTTTGAATTTTTCAGCGCAGGCAAATCAAAATATTCCCATTTTCTAAAGGGAATAAGAACAGGTGTATCCTTTTCAACTTTTTCTAAAATAGCCATTTTCAAAGAATCATTTGGAAATATGTGTTTAACTTTGAGTTCAACAGTAGACAGTGTCACTACAGCGGTTTTGGTTCCACTGCTTTTGTAGCAATTATTATCAGTTCTAGCTCTAACCAAACGAATCCTATGTCTTCCTGCAATTACATGTTTATAATCATTAAATATCCCAAAAAGAAAACTAAGTGGAATACGTAAGCTAAACTGACGACTTACTGCTCCAATAGGTTTTAAAATTCCGTCAGGCCAATTCCATCCTGCAGGTACTAATGCTTTGCTTTCTTGTTCGGAAAGACTGAGAAGTGCCCGAAACGTACTTAGCAGACCTGGTTCACGAATTCGTTCTATTTCTTTACCATTCAATACGTAAGACATGGATTCAAAAAGGAATGCGCCAAAGTTATTTGTCGTGGTAATGCTTCCTGTCAAAGCAGCATCCGTGGATTCTTCAAGTTTACCCTCAAGAATTAACTCGGCTTCACTAATATCCATCCATTGATCAAGTTGGTTTAAAACAATTTCTATCTCGTCGCTATTTTTGAATGATTTTGTATAGGGGTGATATGTGTGCCACTCTTCACGAGCAATGCTCTCGTCAGATCTTACAGGATTAAAAATTTGCAGTTTTTCGAAGCCGGAAGCCATATTTTTTTGCTAGCGTCTGTAGTAATAAAATATTTCGAAAAGTGAGCTGGTTCTTGTTTGACGGTCGCCGATCAAATAAAACTTGAGCAAAATAATTGTCTCTTCTATATGGTAAGTTATTACGACATTTACTATTGAATGTTAAGCCCATTTCTTCGTAATTCTAATCTAATCAAAATTTCCTCACCTCGGAAATTAACAGGATTTGAATCTTGATCGATAAGATCCAAACTAATCGTGTCAATGATCTTTTTTGTGACAGGTAGAAAAATAGGATTGTTAGGTTCAATATCTATGCTATAGCCGGGATCAACCGAGGGGCTAAATGCAAAAAGTGTGTGTGCTTGCTCGTTTCCGTTGTACGATCCTGATATAATGTTGCACTCTATTCGAATAGAAAGCACTGGAACAATTCTAACGGGTAAATCTGATTCGTGTAGGATATCGGGTTTATATTTTTTTGATGAAAATCCTAGAAGCTGGCCAATGCTATCTGGGGGTTCAAAGTCCACTTCGTATATGCTTTTTAACTCAACTTTTAGGGTACTAAGATTCGGTTTCAACAAAAATGGAGTACACTGACTGATATCAACTATATCCTGACATAAGGCTTGCTGAATATATGATTCAATCCCATCAATTTCGTAGCTACCTGTAGGTATTTCTAAACTTAGGTGTTCTCCCTCACTATTATAGTAAAACTTGTTTCGTCCTGGCTCTATGTTGGGAATGGAATTCCAGGTATTAAGAGAAATCAGTGCAAGCGAATATTCGAATCGAGGATCTAGTTGAATGGGAGGAAAAAAAGTTGCTGAAAGGCAGCTTGTACGACCCTTTAATGTGAACGTATTAGACATGACTGGTTAAGTAAACCTGAGGTTGCTTATTTAATTTTTTTATTGCTTTGATTATACAAAAAGGATAGACAAAGATGTCCACAATTAACAGTATTAAACTTTTGATATTGGTCGATATTATACATTATTTTACAGTTTTTATAATATCTTATTACTTCTAGTGGTGGGACTATAGCAAATCCATCAAAATATACAGCAGTATTGTTTTTTTGTTTCCAAACAGCTACCCAGTGACTTCCACTTTGATCTTTGGTGTTGAGATTAATAATAAGAGCCTCATTAGGCCAGGGCCGCTTATTTTTTGAGAGAAGCTCGTCTCTCATAAAAACGCCTCTAAAGTGACGTATTTTAAGCTGCTTTGCGTATTTTTTCAGGTCAAAATCGGTTAAAGGCCGGCTGGGTAGTTTTATTGGAAGTTTTTTGGCTTTTTTTTTATATATAATCCGTATCCTGATTTGTATTTATGTAGAAATAGACCGCTACCCCTTTTTCCTACTGCAATGGATTCCATTTGTTTATTATGTCTTTCATCCTCCTGGAGTTTTTGCCTTGCATTTTTGGCGTCTATAATGGTCTTCGCAATGGAGGCTCCGCCCCCAGAAAGAGCTCCTAGTGCAGAAAGGGCGCTGTCGAAACAAAAACATAAAATCAAAAAAAATCAATTAGGTTAGGTTAGGAATATTTTATAAAATTAGAATAGTATTTACCTGAAAATTGGGATCAGGGGAAGAAATCCACCTGTCTTAGGTACGGGAAGAACTCTTGGTAGTTTAATCTTCTTTTTGCCTCCTGCTTGTTTAACTGTCATTCGTGCAATTTTAAGAGCAGCATTAATTTGTTTGCGGTCCGACAGACCTCGGCCCTTGTAAACTTTCATTTTCCTTTTCAGAGGTGCTAAAATTTTGGAAGAAAAAGACTTCTTTTTCTCTTTTCGCACTCCCATGCCCAATTTTTGTTTTAGTTTCATTGCTGATGCAACAACAAAGGATGATGCCTTTTCCCCAAAGCTAGCGTCTCGGGATTTAAAACGTTGCCACGCTTTCTCCTCGAGGATTTTATCTGCTTTGTGTCGGTCTTTTATATCTTTACTTTTAGAATAGGCAATATCGTGATCTTTACAAAAATTATCTAATGGATGAATTCCCACGTCACCTCTAGCCAACCGCTCTTTTAGACGAGTTCCTGGACCACAGAACCTTAAAAAATAAAATAATCATATTTTTTGAAAAAGGTAATTATAATTAAATAGACTAAAATAAATGTAATTATTAATATCTACCTGTGAGATGGTAGATGTAACTCAAACGGGAGTTTATTGATTGCAGTATTTAATAGACCTTTACCCTTCGAAGGTGTCATTACGATTGATCGTTTACTTGTGTGACTACCTTTTTTTACAAAGCTTGTTATGAGTCAAATTCAAGCTGAGAAGCAAGTGAACGGGGGTATTGAAATAATCAACCTGGATGAATTTCAAGATCATAATAAAGATAAGTTTCAAAAACATGGAGCTCTGTTACCAAGCACGGTTCGGGGCCTGGTTGTTGGACCATCGGGGAGCGGGAAATCAAATGTAGCCATCAGCTTGCTTCTAGATCCCAATGGACTACGGTTTAAAAATGTATTTGTGTATTCAAAAACACTGTACCAGGAAAAGTACCAGCTGTTAGAAAAAATTTTAAAGTCTATTCCGGAAGTGCAGTATGTACCGTATAGTGAAAATGAGGGAATCCCTGATCCTTCAAACGCTCCACCATATTCCATATTCATATTTGACGACATTTCATCGCAAAAGCAAGACATTATTCAAGATTATTTTAGCAGGGGTAGACATTCCAATATAGACTCAATTTTTATTGCACAGACTTACACTACCATTGAGAAGAGAAATATAAGGGATAATGCAAATATGCTTATCTTATTCAAAATGGATGAACATAACCTTAAAATGGTTTTTAACGAACACGTCTCTCCCGATATGTCATTTATTCTATTTAAAGAATTATGTAGAAAGTGTTGGAAGAACCCTTTTGATTTTATAGTAATAATAAAAGATTGTGATGTATCTAACGGGAGGTATAGGTTTAAGTTTGATGTCTATTTAAAAGTCTAACAATCAGTCTAGTTCCACCCTTCTTCAGAGAATCACATATAGCTGTTAAAAACAACACAGCACCGGTTACAAAAAACCCCTTTTTAACGGATTAGGAAGAAAAATCTGTTAAAATCAGCTAATTAAGGGAAATATGACTAAAATAAGTAATAAAGAAAAGCGAATTAAAAAGCGCATAATAGAAGCCACAAATGCCATTAAAAAAAAGTACACAGCTCTTAAATTGGGCATTGAGGCAGAAGATGAATCTCTTAAGAAATTTTTTAAGCCTGTTATTGAACCTATATCAAAAATAACTACAGCTAATTTTGTGTCTTCACTGCCTCCTGTTTTGAAAAAACGCAAGTCATCGCCGAAAACACATACATCTAATCAATATCCTAAATCTTATGAATCTTTTATTCAACCAAGATTGAAAAATGAAAAATTTGACAGATCCACTAGCCGTATTTTGGACTCAACTTTAACAGGCCCCCATTCAATGCTACAAACAGAAGATGAAGACGTATTCGAAACGGCTGACGAAGCAAAATCGGAAATCGATTCTCAAACAGAAGAGGATGCTGAAGAACAACATGAGAAATCGTTGGTACAGTTTCAAGATGAATTTAACCGTAGTGCAGTCACCCAGTCAGAATTTTTAGATTATTTCCCTCAGACTACACGCTTTTACTTGGGTAAATACTTTTCACGCAGCCCGGAAATCGATTACGGCCTGTTAAAGTTTTTACCGGAAAGCAATAAATTTAGTCTAGGAAACAAATCGGTGGATTTTGATAATAAGGGAAATTTAATTGTTGGAGAAAAAATATTCCCTGCTCCACTGGGAGTACTCGATCTATTATTTTTAAAAAATCCCCCAAGACAAGCAATTTCTTATGCTGACAGAGACATTTTTAAAAAAATTTTGGACTACACCAATGTTCACAGAAGAAATTTTACCCCTACAGGTCAGTTAAAAGGGAGCAAAAGTGAAAAGTACAATGTTTTTATTAGACCTGCTTCAACATCGTCGATCACCGCCGCTGCCAGCACCTCCTCTCCCAGTGAAGTCTACTTGTCATCACTAACCCGACCCAAACCTCCCATAACAACACGACCGAAAAGTTTCAGAACACGCAGTCGTGATGATATTGATAAGGATAAGAAAAAGGGTGGTTCTTTGTTACAATACACTGACACTAAAAAAGAGTATATTCCATACGGAGACGTGAATGAACTTGTCAACCGCCTACGCACTTTAGAAGGATCTCGAGAGGCGGGCAATACAAACACATTGAATGATATTAAGTACATTTTAGAGGAGTTGCAAAGAGTGGGTATTATTGAAATCGAAGACGGTCGCTGAAAATAAAACTTAATTCTAGGATTCTTTATGCAGGATGTAGCATGCAGAATCCCACACGTGGGATTCTCCGTGCAGGATCCCAATTGTACCCCTCCACCGCCTCCTGTATTCCATGTCCGTAGAACACCAGCGCACCTAACTAAAAAATAATTTGTTTTAAGATTATTTGAATTAGTCTTAATAAAAACATGAACAAGTTTGGATCATCCCAGAAACCGCGTCGTGACCCTATAGGGTCAATGGATATTTTTCGAACTCTAAACCCAATACCAAAAACAAAGGAAGGAAACTATGATATGCAAAATCATAAAATTTGTAACTTGTCATCTCCCAATCAAGATAGTGACGCAGTGAACAAAGCTTTTCTTGACCAATGTCTTACCGATATGAAGGATAATATTTTGGCTTCGATAACAAATACCACACTACATTTTGATAAAGAATTTCACGAACATGTTGCCTCTATGGAAAAACAACTGAAGGAGTTAAGAGAATCGCTAAGTAAATTATCTATTTAGTTGTTAGTAAGATGCAGAACAACACACATTCTATAGCAAAAATTCAAATCGATAAAAAGTGGCAAAATATTTTATCAAACGAAACGGTCTACCAGGAAGCTCTTACCAGTCGAATAAATAATTTAAATTTTACTTTTCATTATCGTTATATGGAAAAACGAAGAATTTCAACAAAATTATTATCTGAGCATGTCCAAAATAAAGGAACACATAGTCAACGAGTTGCATCGTGGGGCAAGAAAACATTTTCAGCGATTGAAAACAATTGTTAAGGGCTACGATGACCTGTGGCAGGCCGATTTATGCGAGTTTCGTAATATAGCGAAATTTAATCGAAATTTTAAATACGTTTTGGTTGTCATAGACAGTTTTTCAAAATATGTGTGGACCAGGCCTCTTAAAACAAAAAATGGTATCGAAGTTAGCCGTGCAATTGAGTCAATTCTTAAAACATCAGAACGACGCCCTTCAAATCTCTTAACGGATCAAGGTAGCGAATACTATAATACACACTTTTCCAAAATAATGCAAGCTTACTCAATAAATCACTACCATACGTATAGTGGAATTAAAGCAAGTATGTGCGAGAGAGTTATTCGCACTCTGAAACATCGCCTGTACAAGTTGTTTAGTTTAAATGGATCATATAACTGGATAAGCCACTTGGATAAGATAACTGAAAACTACAATCAAACCAAACATTCCTCCATAAATCTTAAGCCTGCTGAAGTAACCAAAAAGCATGAAAAAACTCTACTTTCTACTACATTCTCTCGCATTTTACCTACGTTGTTGCCGAGGCGTTCTTTTTATTCAAAAAAAGCAAAATTTCAAGTAGACGATAAAGTTCGAATTTCAAAATACAAGCATTTATTTGATAAAGGTTACACACCTCAGTGGACTGCGGAATTATTTCAAATTACTGAAATACGAAACACTTATCCCAGAACATACCTTTTAAAAGATATGCAAGGTCATCCAATTAAAGGTTGTTTCTATGAAGAAGAACTACAAAAAGCCAAGTACGATGATGTTTATCTGGTGGAAAAAGTAGTCAGACGTAAGGGGAAAAAACTATATATTAAATGGTGGGGATTAGATAAAAAATACAATAGTTGGATCGACAAATCTGAGGTGGTATAAGTAAAAAGAGAGAAGAAGGTTATTAGTCAACATGTCTTTCGAATGTGAGGTTCTCGATTTATACTGGAACAAAGTTGATATGTGCCTAAATAAAGTCAAAGAAAAAGTTAAAAGTGAAAAATGTTACTTGCTTCAAATAACCTATTTGTTACCTCAATCTGATATGGGTGTGTCCATAGGAATAAGTACTGTTCGAGATTTTATGGGAGCAATCAAAATTTTTAAACAAGACAAGACTTGTATATCCTTTATCGCTGAAGACTGGACAAGTTTTATCAAGTTTGTTTTACAAGGACTGTATCAAGATTCTACTACATGTGATTGTGTATGTGAACGTGAATTTAAATTCGATGACTACATCATAAGTTATGGAAAATCCATCAACCAATTAAAACTCTGCTATGATGATCAGGTGTTGATTTTTAACAAAAGTGAATTGGATAACCTAATAAAACTGAACCTAGTGTTAAAACCTAGACTAGATTATTTAAATAACTTAAATATGAACAATTTTTATTTTTCGTTATTAAGAAATTTAGCATTATTAAAACATAATTTTTTACCCATAGAGACAGTAATCGAAAATTTTCTTTGTCATGAATTTCCTTTTAATAATGATAATATGATGTGTATGAGAGAGTGCTTCCTGTTTTTTAAGGATAAATTGTTACAAGATGTAGAAAGTTTGGATGCAATAAATTAATTATTTTAGAATTTATGTAGTTTTATTATTTCGAATACTATATTTAATTAGGCTGAATCACCCTATATATTAGCGCGAATTTTTGCACTCCTTCCACACAAGAGTGTTTTTTGTTGATAAAAGTATTGATGATACAATTGCAGTGTGTAGGTGTCGAAACAAGATGCACCAAAACGCAATTTAAACCGAACCTCCATCATTTGAACATCAAAATATTATTAAAACCTTTTAAACTTATTTGAGCATCAAAATATTATTAAAACCTTTTAAACTTTAAAAACTTAAGTTATGTCTGAAAGACAAGAACCAAGCGGTAGTGCTACGCCCGAAAACAGTGACAATTTCCGTAGAATTCGGGAAATATTTTTGGGAGACGAGCCCTCCCCTTCCAGTTCGGTAACTTCTTCGACAAAATGTATCGAATTTTTAAATTTGCCTTATTACAGAAGCTTAAGTAGAGAGTTTCAATCACTTGTGTCCCCCTTTAATATTCAATATAAAAGATATGAAACCCATTTTGATCCTCGGGGATTACCATGGGAAGAAAATTGTGACGCACTACAGAGGCACGTATGGGTACATAATACAGGTACATCAAATTGTAATATTTATTATCACATTTTAAGCAAGGAGAACAAAGATTGGATATTATGTCCTAAATGCTATTGCGAATTGGTAGATTTGAAGGATATGGACACCTTAAAAATGAAATATAATTTCTTGTCGTGTAATAAGGTTCACTTGCATCGACCATTCCATTATCATTGCATCTACTGTTTGTTAGATACAAGATCTGATAAAAGATGTGAATTTGAGTTCTCAAGTCTTCTATGTAATACAATATCGCTATGGAAAATCCAACATTTAATTTAAATTTTTAAAATCATAACGCACACTGTATAGTGAGATGCACAATCACGTCCTCCCCATCCCACAGATATTTTTCTTTAAGCACAAAACAGGCAAGGGCATAGTTGCAATTTGTTAAGTTAAGTTAAAACCCAAGAAGAATTTTTAAAAATGTGTTGCCCACGCAACAGAGAAAACCAAGTTTACCCAGTTTTTCAGGGACCGGAATTTCCACAGCCGGAACCCGATGATGAAAACATTTTATTTGAACTAGATGTTAATGTTGAAAATATAACAGATGTCTTACCAATATTTAATAATAACCAAGAAAATTTTCTTCAAATGATAGAACAGATTATTAATCTATATTTTAGTGAACCTTCACAAAATAATTAACTTTTTTCTATATCAAAAAACTTTTTATTAAGCAGATACACCCTTATACCCAATAGAAAAATAAGTGGGAGGAAGAGAGATTTTTTTAATTTTTAATAAGACTATAAAGTAAAATTAGTTCAAGTTAAACCATTCAATAGATACAACCGAACAAGAAAAAAAAATGGAAAAAGTTAATGAAGTGGCCTCATGTAGTTTTAAAGAAAAAATTGACGTAGATGAGATGGGAGTAGGGATCCCCTACAAAATTTGCGCTTTTAAAAAAATTAAAACACAGTTTGGCAAGAGCATCTTGTGTGAGCTAGAAGAGCGTACATTGTTTTTACCAAAACGATTAAGTGCAGTGCTAACCGATTCTACTTGTGAAGAATTGTTATCAGGTAATGGATGCAGTGTTATTTTTAAAGGAAAAAAAGTAGTACCAGGAGGGACACATCAACCAGCAAACACTTTTGAGTTTATTAAAAATTAAAAAAAATAAAAATGGAAGATATTATCATTAAAACTATTCAGACTTATAATTCTATACATACTCCAGAAGAATATTTACAATTTTTAAAATCTCTTGAGGAGCATATAAATATTTATATCCAAAAGCTTAAAGTATCAAATATTTCAGTTGGAAAAAGACGGTTCGGTGTTAGAGACTTACAAACTTAGAACTTTTAATAATTTAACTCAATTTAATTTACCAATTGTTGGTGGAGAGCTACCATCAACCAGCACGAGCCACCAGCGTATGGTTCAATGGAAAATTATATCTTCAGCATTCGATTGTCGCATATTGACTGCTCTTATAACCAATCATGGACATTTGGACCCAAAAAATTTTTTGGAAGATTGTAAGACAGTTTTAATTCAAAAGCTGTACGACTTTCCGAAGAAGAAAAAGCAATGTATAAAAGTAAATTTTCGTTTAAATTGCTTTTTTGAATTACCAAGTTCACAGGAGCAAGATTATAAAAGCTTTGGAACATCGAATTATGAAATACTTTTGACTACTGATATAAACTCCATTCTAGACGATATGCAGGAAATTCTCATAAAAAAGGTATGTTATTTTTACTATATTGTATTAGAAAACAAAAACAAACAATTATAGGTATTTTTTGGCTCCTTTTTCGATGAATAAGGATTAAAATAAATTTTAGTCCCAGACCCTTTTATGCGACACAAAAATACCACCTTTAGTCCTTTATATATTTAAAGTAAGCCAGTTTCAATTTAAGATTATTTATTAGAAATTTTTGAAAATTATTTTTGAAATAAAACCAATTTTAATTTTAATATGATTTTTAACTCTATTTTTTCAAAATTTTTCAACTAGGGTTTTTAAAAAACTAAAGGGAATAAAATAGTATATATCCCAAGGGTCTAAAGTGTTTTTTAATCCCAGGTAAATTATAATCTTTTGATTTGGGATTAAAAGTACTTTGAGACCTAAAGTTCATAATACACTATAATATCTAGCAAACTAAATTTATTTTTTGTTTTTGTTGTAGATGGAGGAGTTTTCACACAAAGGATCTGGATGGAGATATTTATCAGTATCACATTTGATAGTTTCAATCAATAAATTTCATCCATTGACTGCTGGCTTTGGAACTTACACCCCGCTTCCTTTATGGTAATTGCGCAAAGGTATAATTAATATAATTAATAATGATAGAAAATGTTTTTTATACTGCTTACTTGCGTTTTTTTATCCTGTTTCAAAAAATAAAGTTAAACCGGAGTCATATCCTCAAGATCCTTATCAAATATTTAACTTAAAATGTATTGAAATGCCAATAAAACTTTCAAATATTTCGAAATTTGAACAACTAAACAATACTATTTCAATTAATGTCTTTGGTATAGACACAAAAAATAAAACTCTTAGTGGGCCTCTTTATCACACTAAATCTAAAAAAAAGCATCATATAAATTTGTTGTACCTAAATAAGAATCGAACTTGTGGTCATTACTGCTTAATTACTGATTTGGCCAAAATTGTTGTTACACAAGTGACTAAAAGCAAAAACAAAATACATGTATGTGATTCATGTCTAAATCACTTTTCTTCGGAGGAAAAATTTAAGAGCCATATTGAAAATTGTTCTCTTTTTTCCCACAAAAAATAATTGTACCTGAAATTACCAACGCTGTTCTTAAATTTAATTCGTTTAAGGCTCTTATTATGAAGCCGTTCGTCATCTATTGTGACTTCGAATGCTTTACTAAGAAAATAAGTACGTGTATACCTGATCCCACAAATTCTTTTCAAAATATTTACGAAAAACATGAGGCCTACAGTGTGGCATATAAAATAGTGTGTTCTTTTGATGAAAAATTAAATAAATTTAACTTGTATAGAGGAGAAAAACCTGCAAAGTGGTTTATAGAACAACTAAAAAAGGAAAGCGCTCAGATTTCAATTATATTAAAACAAAAATTATTGGATAACAAAATATGTGAAAATTCTGCCTTTAACTTTTCTGAAATTACATTATGTCCAATTTGTAATGAATGTTTCTCTGAAAAAAATCCTAAAGTTTTACATCATGACCACTATACAGGTAAATTTATAAATTTTTTGTGTAAAGAGTGTAATATTCAAATTCAGACAGACAACAAGATTCCTGTGTTTTTCCATAATCTTAAATACGACTCAAAATTATTTATCGCTGAGCTTTCAAAGCTAGGTTCTGTCAATATTTTACCTCTTAATCATGAAGACTATATTTCATTTTCTCTATACTTAGGAGATCTGAAACTAGTATTTTTGGATTCATTTCGATTTTTGGCCACATCCCTAGAGACTCTTATAAAAAATCTTGATTTAAAAAATTTTTCCTCTTTAAAGGAACACTTTTCAAATGAAGAAGAACTAAAGTTGATTGTAAGGAAAGGTGTTTTTCCTTACGAATTTGTGGATAGCTGGGAAAAACTAAATATTACCATGCTTCCACCAAAATTATGTTTTTTTAACACCTTAAAAGAAGAATTTATTTCAGATGATGACTATATTCATGCTATTAAAGTCTGGGATGTTTTCAATGTTAAAACTTTAGGTGAATACAGCGATATTTACCTGAAAAGTGACGTCATTTTTCTTGCGTTGGCATTTCAATCTTTCCGCGAGATGACGCTTAAGTATTATGGATTAGATGCTGCTGCATTTTATACTCTCCCAGGTTTATCTTGGTCTGCAGCATTACTTTTTTCAAAAATCCGATTAGAACTTTTAACAGACATAGATCAAATTTTGTTTTTGGAAAAAGGTATTAGAGGAGGAATAACACAATCATGCACCCGATATAGCAAATGTAACAACCGTTTTTTTCCGTGTACCTATGATAATTCTAAGCCTGAGGTGTATTTAGCCTATTGGGACCTTAATAATCTTTATGGATTTTGTCAAGCAAAGGCTCTACCCTATAAAGATTTTGTTTGGGTAAATCAACAGAAAATTGATAATATTTTTTATTTATTTCAGAAAAAACCCCTCTCTAATAAGCTCTTGACTCTCTACGGTGAAGACAGTAACACGGGGATAATTTTAGAGGTTGATTTGGAATATCCTGACTATCTCCATGATAAACATAAATTTTTACCATTCTGTCCTTTAAAAGGGACACCACCGTCGGGTAAATATCCAAAACTGCTTTGCACTTTAAATAATAAAGTTAAATATGTGATTCATTTTGAAAATCTTTATCAATGTATCAAAGAAGGATTGGTCCTTAAAAAAATTCACAGAATTTTACAGTTTAGTCAAAAAGCCTGGTTAAAATCCTTTATTGATTTCAACACTGATATGCGAATGAAAGCAAAAAATGATTTTGAAAAAGATTTTTTTAAGATGATAATAAATGCAAATTTTGGGAAAACAATTGAACGAGATAGAAAAAAAAGAAAAATTGTCTTGGCCAACTCTTGGAATTCTGCTCGTAAACTTATTTCAAGACCTGAATTTAAAAATCTTGTTGTATTCAATGAAAATCTAGTTTCTGTTGAATTACATAAAACTGAAATTATTTTTAATAAACCAATCTATGTAGGTTTTTCAATTTTAGATCTAAGTAAAACTGTTTTATATGATTTTTACTATGGGTATATTCAAAATAACATTACTCCTTATTTTGATGTAAAAATAAATTACATGGACACTGATGCATATGTACTAGAATTTACATCAAAAAATGATAATTCTCTTACAATTTATGATATAATTAAAAGAGATGCAAATAGTTACTTTGATACTAGTGATTACCCAATAAATAACAATTTTGGAATACATCATGTTAATAAAAAAGTTCCAGGAAAAATGAAGGATGAACTGAAGGGAAAAATTTTAACAGAATTTATTTCCTTAAGAGCAAAGGTATATTCATACTTGGTGAATGGTAAAGAATCATTATCAAAAATTAAAGGGGTGGGAAAGTCTTCAACTCGAAATGTGACCTTTGACGATTTTTCTAAGTGTCTGTTTGAGAACAGAGCCAAACATGTTAAATTTAATACCATCCAAAGCAAATCGTGTGTTAATTATTCTTTATCAATTAACAAAATTGCTCTGAATTCTTCAGATGATAAACATTTTATATTGCCAAATATGATTGATACGTTGCCTTGGGGACATTATTCAATAATGGAAACTTAAATTTTTCCTAGTTTGCCTGCATTTGCTATTTTTTACGTATTTTATAAGTATGTAACTGTGTTCTTCCTGTTAAAGACATAATTTTAAGGGTTTAATAATATAAGTTTAAAAGGTTTTAATAATATTTTTTTTGTTGTAAAATGTTTATATTTTTACTTGTTTTAAAATAATAAATAAACAACTTATATTTTGCTTAAATTTGTATTTTTATTTCTCAAGGTATAATTTATGCAATCTCAGTTGAATCACCGCGGCAAGAATGTCAAAGACACCGACAAAGCAGTCGGCGCCTTTGACATTTTTTCCTCGGTGATTCAACTGAGATTGCATAAATTTTACCTACCTATTACACATCAATAAAACAAATTAAATTATTTAATATTTTAGCTCGTTTATTCTTAATATTGTAGACCTAAGTAACAACGCGTACTTTTTGTTTTATTGATCTTAGATATAAGTAGGTACTTACCTAATTTAAAAAATCTATTTTTCTTAAGAAACATGTTGTTTTTCTCAAGAAACAGCATTTTATTTCTACCAAATATTTTTAAAAAGGAAGTTTTATTGTACATTTGCTATTAATAATACTCTTAAAAAATTTTCATTATGTTTTATAAAATTTTCTTCTTAAAAATGTTGGGTTGATTTGAAAGGTACCTAAAAAAGGTATAGAAACAGCGAGCAAACAACATTAAAAAAAAAAAACCAAAATTATTCTTTAAAATATTTAATTTATTTTTTTAAATTATTAAGATATCTTAAAATTAAAATTATTCTATCATAAGAGATGGGAGGATATCTTAATTTAATAAATTCTTCCTTCTTCAGGTTGAAGATGTTTCTCACGCATTTCTTCAAGAAATTCTTTTCGTAGATGTGTCTGATACTTTAAAAGATATTCCCAATCAATAAGCCATTCATGTTCTCGCACAAATTTTTCAGACATTTTTTGATAACGACATAAGAAAGGCCAATAGAGTTCACTTTTAAACATATGCATAAAATCTTCGGATAAGTTTTTCTGATATCTTGAGACATTAGGCCAGTGCATTCTATTGAGAAACGTTGCCATGAATATTTCCGATAACCTATGTTTTCGACACACGATTTCCCAATTAATTTGTTCACAAAACCATCCTATAAATTGCTCGCTAATTACAGGTGATTCCGAAATTTCATCCCAAATTTTCTTAACACAATCTTTGTTCTCGAGAATCATCTTACTTTCTTCTTATTGCTGATACTGCTCGCTTGAGTGCTCTATCTTAACTAATTTACCTAAAAATTACAAATTTAATCTAGAAAATACATCCCTCAAGCAGGCTCCTACATCCAGGATCCCCCACCAGCGTGCTGGACGCCCGCACCCGCCATCTGGTAGCCGGGGCGTCGAGTCTGCTGGGGTCAGAATTTTACACCACACGCTAGTTTGGGAACAGTCCCACAGCCCAACTTGTCTCTCTCTCTCTCTCGCGCTCTCTCGCTCGCGCGCTCTCGCTTTCTCTCTTCCTCACTCTCTCTCTCTTTCTCACTCTCTCTCTTTCTCACTCTTTCTCTATCTCTCTCTCTCTCTCTCACTCACCATCATCTAAGCTCCACCTACTTTTATACAAACCTTCTCATTGGTTCAAATCATCGGAGGCAGCACCCGAAACTAACGACCGGAAGTGCCATAAGAAATACATGGGATAGATAAGCGATCTCCCCTATTTATACCCTACTCCCGTGATTTTGCTTGTTACGCTATGGCCAGCCCTTAAAAAACGTTTTGTAAATAGAAAAAACTGTATGTCTTTAAATACCTACTTATAATCATTTAACTTATATTAAACGACATTTTACTTATTTAAAATATCTGAAAATAATGTGAAAATCCGATGATGAAAATGAAAATGATTTTTGTTAAATTTTCTCAATCGAATTGACTTGCCCCCGGTATATGGGGATGGCGCTTCAGTCAGGAAGTTGATGGCTCTTTTCTGATTTGGTGTCCTGCAGCAAATATAAAATTGAGCACGCTTTTTTAAATCCTAATAGATCTCTTCTATAAAAAACTATTTTCTCAATCGAATTGACTTGCCCCCGGTATATGGGGATGGCGCTTCAGTCAGGAAGTTGATGGCTCTTTTCTGATTTGGTGTCCTGCAGCAAATATAAAATTGAGCACGCTTTTTTAAATCTTAATAGATCTCTTCTATAAAAAACTAGTTGAAACATTATTTCTGTTCATATGCAAGATTTTTTAAAAATCTTCAAACGTATCTTGTTAGATTTTTGATTTTCTTTTGTACATTTCCAAAAATTACAAAAATCGAAACAATTTCGCTACAGTTTTCTATAATACAACTAGGCTACTGAAATGCCAACCATTGTTTTGAAATATTTGTTGTGTTTTAGCCACAATTTTTATTTTATTTTTTGAATAAAATGATTTCGCGAAAAACTGCTAAGATACGTTTGTTAAAAATGCTTTTAAAAACTACCCCTCAAAATTTCGACGCGTTCCGCTTTCTCGATATTGATTTTCGCTTGTGGCGAAAATCAATTACTTGAGCCGCCTCGGCCGTAACATTATTTTTATTTATTTATTTATTTTTTTATTATTCCGTCCCTAGCACCCCTAGTGTATCGCGCTCGAATTTTGACGCTTACTCGGGAACGCTTCGACGTAGAAGGATGAAATTTGGCGCACTGATTAAGAACTTACGGGAGACCAAAAATGTCAATTTTGGGTCAAATCGGCAAATTTCAAGTAGGGGAAATAGGGGAAAAACCGTCAAAAAGTGACTTTTTTTGATGTACCTCCGTTGGCACACCATAAGTGTCCAGGGGATTATTCTAGAAACTTGATATTGTGCACAAGTGTACTCTTATGTGTGGTCAGGAAGCCTATTGTTTTTCAGCCAGATCGGAAAAAGTCAAGTGCCCCATTTTGGGGCTCTTCTGAATCCCTGTAGTGACGCATTTTCACTGTACAATAAAATTGGTCAGAATTTCACTGTTTATTTGCCGTTTCTTAAAATATATCTGGTCATTACTCCAAAACTGTTTTATGGATTTTAACCAAATTTTAAACATTTGCGGACCTAAGGGAGTGTTCGGTAACCGTATAGTTGGTTTTTTAAATTAGTTTTTGGTTTTTGAGTTTTGAGAATTTTTCAAAAACTATGCAAGGTTTTGGCAGTCAAAAATACTGAATCGAGAAATTTTTTTGCCCTTACACTTTTTGACAGTTCTCGAACTGCTATCTTTTTAAGAAAATACCAAAATATTTTTTAAGAAAAGTTCGACTTTTCTAAGTTGTACCGTTTTTGAGTTTAAAAAATAAATACTAAAAAACACGCAAAAATCACAACGGAAATAACACGCATTAACACGCATTTTTACAAAAATCGCGATATCTTTAAACCATTAGGTCCGAATTGGACAAAAATTACACTGCTCACTTCGCCGAACCTTTCTACATAAAACTTTATTTATAGTTTTAACCTTAATGTAGAGGGCGCTGGTGTAGGGCACTTAACATTAAAAAATCTTATAAAATTAAAGGAATTTGCAAATATTTTTTGAAATATAATTCCAATAATAATAAGATTAATTTCATGTTAAAGAAGAGACAAAAATCTATAAAATGACGTATGTCATTTTTAAGTTATGACAAAATTTTAGTTTCTAGGTTTATTTTTTGTTCAAATACCGCGAAAAATATTTGTAAAACGTCAACGAAATAGAATCTTATACACAAATTGGTTGAAATTAAAACTTTTTTTGATGCATTGAGTCTGTAGCATGAGAGGAGCCGGAGCTACAATTCGTTTCATTATAAAATAAATTATCTTGGACCGATAGTTTTTGATATTTATCCCAAAATATTTAAAAAGCTCAATAAATTTCATGTATTTTTATTAAAAAAATTACGATATCTTCAAAACCATTCGTCAGATTTTGACGGAAGTTACACCATTCGCTTACTCGAACCTTTTTTATCATTTTTTATAGAGCGCGCTTAACAAAGTAACCAAAATTAAAAATTGTAGGTTCATAGATAAGAAATTCGCAAATGCCACATTTAACTATAGTAGAGTATACTTTCATTTTAAAGAGCAGAATAAAATTTGCAAAATAGCAGATGTCTTTTTTAAGTCAGTGTCTATTTAATTCTTCCTAGGTTAATTCTTTGGATCATATATTAGGCAGAATGTTTGGCACAAACTAATATTAGTATTTTAATCGCGAAAGGATAAAAGTGACATTAATATTTTTTTAACGCAATAAGTTTTTAACATGAGGGGAGCGAGAGTACATACTTTAGCGATAAAAAGGCACTTTAATTAAATTACATTATTATTAAAGTCCAGTGATAATAACATCAGTTGTAAGGGGGCAAAGGCAAATAATGAGTAGTTATTAAATTAAATTAAACACTTAGTTGACTAATTAACATTTTATTTTTGAATCAGTGTCCAATTCCAAGGCTAAATATTTAAAAAAAAATTTCGTGGCTAAACGTATATAAAAAGGTTTTGTTTCTCTTGTATTATTCCATGAGCATAGTTTCTTTTGTATTCGGTAGATGTCGCCACTTGTGCTTAAAGCATACTGTATTGCAGGCATTATTTTTCATTTCTCTTATCAATATCGTAAGATGAAATTTATATACCGTCTCTCCAACTTTACAAAGGTGTTACATTGACCATGCACGGTTCTGAAGGGTTCCTTAAGCACGAAACAGTTAACTGTCAACACTTAATGGGTGCCCATGAGATCTTAATGGGTGCGCCCATGGGTAATGTTACTTTTACATAACTTTACATGTATAGGGATGGGGAGTAAATTACAATTTCGTGTTTTTTATTTTTTCCTATAGTTTTGTCATAGTTCTTATCAGTCTGCAAGGCATCTTTTTAGACTATATTGTGTATCCATTTGGATACGCAGTCCTTCAGATTGGATACCCAGTAAACAGGAAATGGATACCTACTTTTGGGCCTTGGCCTTTTATAAAATATAATTAAAATATGATCCCTAAAATACAGGGTGTAATTTAAATGATGAACCAATCTTTAAGAGATGGTGCGGAAGGTCCAAAGCAGACAAAAAGTTCAAATAAATTTTGGCCAAGTTATAGCATTTTTTAAGTTGGGAAAGTAGGGAAAAACGATGAACTTTTAAAATATCAAATTGAACAACGTTGCTTTTTTCCAAGAAAATATAGATAGGTTAAGGATATGTGGCCAAATAACCTTTGGAATAGGTATAAATTTCTCAATTCTTTTAAGAATTAATATTTTTATGAGCTATTAAATTTACACAAAAGAAATTTAAATAGATTTTTGTACATGTCTAAAGGACCCTTAAAACAAATATAAAATAATAATATTAGCTCTATATTTTAACGATTTTTGGTAATAATTTTAAGTCTATCTATCTATCTATCTATTTAGCTTTCTTCGATCCATCTTTGGACATAGGCCTCCCCCAATATCTTCCACTCTTCTCTGTCTGTCGCCCTGTTCATTCATCTAGTCCCTGCATGTCTCATCAAATTGTCCGCTATCTCATTTGGGGTCTTCCCCTACTTCTTTTATTTTGCCAAGGTCTCCAGTCTACAATGCATTTGTTCCATCGATTGTCTTTCAGTTTGATATTTTGACCAGCAAATTTCCATTTTAATTTTGCTACCTCGACTCTGACATCCCTTACTTTTGTTTTATTTCTTATCCATTCATTCCTTTTTCTATCTGTTAGCTTTACATGTAACATTTGTCTTTCCATGGATCTTTGGGCTTTTGTTACCTTATCCATGTTTGATTTTGTAAGCGTCCAGGTCTGGGATCCATATGTGAGCACAGGAAGAATACATTGGTTATACACTTTCGTTTTAAGGTACTGAGGATATTTTTTATTTTTTATTATGTAGCTTAATTTACCGAATGCTGCCCAGGCCAATCTTACTCGTCTCTTGATTTCAGCTGTTTGGTTTTCTTTTTTTAGTTTAATAATTTGTCTCAGATATATATTCATCTACTTGTTCTATTTTTTCTTGGTTTATTCTGGTGATATCTTCATCTGTGTTTGTTATGATTTTCGTTTTAATGTAGTTCATACTCAAGCTTATATTTTTAGCTGCTGTATCCAGTTCTCCCAGCATTTTTATAAGTTCCTCTTTCTTATCTGTTATTAAGGCAATATCGTCAGCATATCTTAGGTGGTTCAAGTAGTGTCCGCTTACTTTGATGCCTATTTCTTCCCAGTCTAAGTTTTTAAAAACATCATCTAGGGCCTGGTTAAATAGTTTAGGGGATATTGTGTCATCCTGTCTGACACCTTTTCTTATGCGGATTGGCTTGGTCCCTTCGTGGATTTTGATTGATGTTGTTGCTTCGCTATATACATTGGCTATTAAATCTGTGTATCTGTGATCTATTCGGCTACTAATTAAAGATGCTTTTACTGCCCAATACTATCAAAAGCTTTTTCAAAGTCTATAAACGCAATATAGAGTGGAATGTGGTATTCGTTGGTCATAGTTCTTATCAGCGTATCATTTATTTCACCTATATTTTCGTTCGTTAGCTGTTCATTTAGCATTTCTTTGTATACGGCTTTATTTTCTGTAAGTTTACTCATGTCAAGTTGTTTATTTTTATTGTTAATTTTCCTTTCTGACCATCCTGTGATCACTGCCTGTTGTAAATCTATTTAGGACTGTTACATCTCTAACAATGCTTTTTCAGTAGTCAGGCTAAGCCATGTCCACTTTCGTTGCGGTTTCTTCCTATAGAAATAATTAATTGCATACATGTGTCTTTCCTCTAGATAGTTCATTAAGGTTGTGCCCCTGTCATTCCTTTCGCCATATCCAAAATCCCCTATTTTGGATATTAATTTTGAGTATTTCTATTTATTTTCAAATAATTTTACCATTTAATTATTACTCTTATTGTCATGCATAATTTCAGAAAATTTCGATTTTCTGTTATGATTTTTAAGGAAGTTATAACAAAAAATAAAATAATAGCTGTTAAGTTTGGCACCCTTTATCTAAAAAACAAAGAAGTATAGTGCAAAATATAATAAGAAAAAGTCCTTCTTTTGATCTTTTCCACCACCTATTAAAGTTTGCTATTATTACATCCTGATATTATGTTAAATGTTTGTATGTTATGGTAAGAATTTTAAGATATTTGAAAGTATCAATTTGGTCTGAAAAAAAAACCATTTATAAAAGTGAGCGCTTTTCAAGTATACCTGGTGGGCAAAAAATCCCGACAAAATGTTTTTCGTTATAACTCTCCAACTATAACACCAATTTTACCAAAGCAAAGAGTAGTTGGCAGGGATTGATTGATCGAACATTATGTCGGAAATGTTGGATAGTTTTTTGTTTGTAAGAAAGCTCTATCTTTGTTAAGCACAACGAGATAGGAATCGTTAAAACGATTCGGTCCCTACAATTGATTTTGCTTGATTTTGCTTCAACTATATAGTTTTACAGGTTGTAACGATTGTCTTCTAATTAATTTCCTTATAAATACATTTTTGTAATAAATATAAAGTGGAACAGATTATAAAGTGGAACAGATTGATTGCTTTTAAAAGATCACTATTAAAATTTGCCGACATTGTAAAATCCAAAATGGCGGTCATAAAAACTTTAATTTTTAAAAAGGCTGTTTATTCTTATATTTTTTGAAAATTTTTTGATTTTTTTCGGAAAAGTTTTACAGGTTATGCGATTGCCTTGCCATTTCTATGTGCATTTATTTCCTCATAAATTCATTATTACTAAACTGACAATAAAATAAACAGCATCATGGTGAAATTCTCCGCCAACTCTAAATATTGACCCTCCATAAAGGATAGTTGTTTCTTATGTTACGATAAATTTTTCGACCCTTTTTTGAATTTATTTATTAGATCCACCACTCACAACGAGGTACTAATCATAAAAAAATAAATCCTCGCAACATACAAAGAAGTGATCCTTTCAAGAAGGACAAATTTGACTTTTTTTCCAACATCTTGGATTTAAAATTGTTGAAAAATTTCAATAGTTTTGTTCAAAGAGCAATACTTCTTTTTTTATATTGAAATCGGTTCAGTGAATTTATAAGTAAATTATTGCAGACAGAAGCACTGGCGGATCCAGGGGGGAGGGGGCACTAGGGGCACTTGCCCACCCCCGAGAATTTTTTGACTATACAAAAAATAAGTAAAAAGTAAGGTTTTTGCTAATAAAAATGCAAAATTTTTCAAAAATTATATACCGTTTTTTACCAACAGAGAATGTCACCTAAAGTGAGCCCCACCGCCCCCGAGAAGCACTTCTGGATCCGCCCTTGGACAGAAGTTAAAGCAACAGTTGGAATAACAATTATTATTTAAAGAACCACTAAACGGATTTTATAGATTTTATAGAATAAAATATTAATGCATTTATGAGAAAATGATACTTGATCAAGTATCAAGGAAAATATGTAATTTTTTGAGACCGTGAGAGAGCAAAGCGAGAGTTATAAAAAATTCCCTTTTTAATAACTGTGTATGAGTTCGATATTAACTTAAATTAATACTGGTAAATTAAATTTGCAAAGCGAATTATTGACAAAAGTAACTTTGTGAAGTAAATTTTATTAACACAAATTTATGAACCAATAATAATTCTCCAAATTCTTGGTTTGAAACTTGTAGACAATGATTTTGTTTCCAATCCCCCAAATGTTATTGTACGATATCAATAGAAATACTGTTAAACATATTTTTATAAATAATTAAACACAAAATCTCGCCGCAGCGAAAATCAATGCTGCAACAGTTTTAAAAGAGTTGGATGTAAAAAATTTGCGAAGCAAATGTGTTAATGAATTATCTATTAGAACAGAGATTTGGCCAAAAAATGCGATATCAGTGTTGTCAAATGGTAAGTTTTCGGGCGAAGTTTGCCCCTTAAATAAAGTTTAAATAAAACACATTTTATAGAATACTATTTGTTTTTATATTTTTATATTTATGATTAAGCTATAATAAATTTGAATACTCAATTGCACACCTATTCACATAATAAAACTGATAAAACACATATTTACTTGGAGAATAGATGGTAAATTATTCAATTAAAATAAGTGTAGTCTCCAAACTAATAAAGCTATTACAAAAACAATTCATTCCATCGAATCAACAAACATATCCAAACAAATTTTATCATACAAAATTTGTTGGAAAAGTTTAATTTTTGGAGATATTTACATAATAAAACAAATAAAAACACATTTTGTCAAGTGGGGTAGATGTCTAATCAGTTACAAATGGGTGTAGCTTCCAAACTAATAAGGCTCTTACAAAAATATTTATTTCAATCGATTAATCAAGAATGCGTTGACAATTTTTATCATATAAAAATTTTTGCTAGACTTTAATTTTAGGAGATAATGACATAATAGCCCAATTAAAATTGTTACTATTTTAATTAAATTGACCATAACTGTTAAAATAATATTAATATCACAATAAAATTTTAACAGATCAAAAGCTAACCTATTTTTTCACAATTTTTATCTCTTAAAAACTTTCAATTAAGAAGCTACTTTACAAGATATTAAGAAAAAACGTTTATTTTAAGACATGAAAAAAATTACAAGTCTCAATTTTAATTGATACTTGAAAAAAAAAAACCTTTTGCACCCCCCCGGGTGCCTTGCCTCCGCCCATTCCATCACCTCCCTCACCGAGGTCGTAAAATCTTTTCCGCTATAGTGCGCATAATTTGGACCTCGTCTTCATGCTTCAAAAATCACTTTTTTGTGCGCACTTCTAACCGGTGGATGTTAATTATGCGCAGTTTGGTGAAAATCGCAGGAAGGTTCATTTAGGTGTTTTTTTGTTTGAAATTTTTTTTTCTGTCTGTCTGTCTGTCTGTCTGTCTGTCTGTCTGTCTGTCTGTCTGTCTGTCTATCTGTCTGTCTGTCTGTCTGTCTGTCTGTCTGTCTGTCTGTCTGTCTGTCTGTCTGTCTGTCTGTCTGTCTGTCTGTCTGTCTGTCTGTCTGTCTGTCTGTCTGTCTGTCTGTCTGTCTGTCTGTCTGTCTGTCTGTCTGTCTGTCTGTCTGTCTGTCTGTCTGTCTGTCTGTCTGTCTGTCTGTCTGTCTGTCTGTCTGTCTGTCTGTCTGTCTGTCTGTCTGTCTGTCTGTCTGTCTGTCTGTCTGTCTGTCTGTCTGTCTGTCTGTCTGTCTGTCTGTCTGTCTGTCTGTCTGTCTGTCTGTCTGTCTGTCTGTCTGTCTGTCTGTCTGTCTGTCTGTCTGTCTGTCTGTCTGTCTGTCTGTCTGTCTGTCTGTCTGTCTGTCTGTCTGTCTGTCTGTCTGTCTGTCTGTCTGTCTGTCTGTCTGTCTGTCTGTCTGTCTGTCTGTCTGTCTGTCTGTCTGTCTGTCTGTCTGTCTGTCTGTCTGTCTGTCTGTCTGTCTGTCTGTCTGTCTGTCTGTCTGTCTGTCTGTCTGTCTGTCTGTCTGTCTGTCTGTCTGTCTGTCTGTCTGTCTGTCTGTCTGTCTGTCTGTCTGTCTGTCTGTCTGTCTGTCTGTCTGTCTGTCTGTCTGTCTGTCTGTCTGTCTGTCTGTCTGTCTGTCTGTCTGTCTGTCTGTCTGTCTGTCTGTCTGTCTGTCTGTCTGTCTGTCTGTCTGTCTGTCTGTCTGTCTGTCTGTCTGTCTGTCTGTCTGTCTGTCTGTCTGTCTGTCTGTCTGTCTGTCTGTCTGTCTGTCTGTCTGTCTGTCTGTCTGTCTGTCTGTCTGTCTGTCTGTCTGTCTGTCTGTCTGTCTGTCTGTCTGTCTGTCTGTCTGTCTGTCTGTCTGTCTGTCTGTCTGTCTGTCTGTCTGTCTGTCTGTCTGTCTGTCTGTCTGTCTGTCTGTCTGTCTGTCTGTCTGTCTGTCTGTCTGTCTGTCTGTCTGTCTGTCTGTCTGTCTGTCTGTCTGTCTGTCTGTCTGTCTGTCTGTCTGTCTGTCTGTCTGTCTGTCTGTCTGTCTGTCTGTCTGTCTGTCTGTCTGTCTGTCTGTCTGTCTGTCTGTCTGTCTGTCTGTCTGTCTGTCTGTCTGTCTGTCTGTCTGTCTGTCTGTCTGTCTGTCTGTCTGTCTGTCTGTCTGTCTGTCTGTCTGTCTGTCTGTCTGTCTGTCTGTCTGTCTGTCTGTCTGTCTGTCTGTCTGTCTGTCTGTCTGTCTGTCTGTCTGTCTGTCTGTCTGTCTGTCTGTCTGTCTGTCTGTCTGTCTGTCTGTCTGTCTGTCTGTCTGTCTGTCTGTCTGTCTGTCTGTCTGTCTGTCTGTCTGTCTGTCTGTCTGTCTGTCTGTCTGTCTGTCTGTCTGTCTGTCTGTCTGTCTGTCTGTCTGTCTGTCTGTCTGTCTGTCTGTCTGTCTGTCTGTCTGTCTGTCTGTCTGTCTGTCTGTCTGTCTGTCTGTCTGTCTGTCTGTCTGTCTGTCTGTCTGTCTGTCTGTCTGTCTGTCTGTCTGTCTGTCTGTCTGTCTGTCTGTCTGTCTGTCTGTCTGTCTGTCTGTCTGTCTGTCTGTCTGTCTGTCTGTCTGTCTGTCTGTCTGTCTGTCTGTCTGTCTGTCTGTCTGTCTGTCTGTCTGTCTGTCTGTCTGTCTGTCTGTCTGTCTGTCTGTCTGTCTGTCTGTCTGTCTGTCTGTCTGTCTGTCTGTCTGTCTGTCTGTCTGTCTGTCTGTCTGTCTGTCTGTCTGTCTGTCTGTCTGTCTGTCTGTCTGTCTGTCTGTCTGTCTGTCTGTCTGTCTGTCTGTCTGTCTGTCTGTCTGTCTGTCTGTCTGTCTGTCTGTCTGTCTGTCTGTCTGTCTGTCTGTCTGTCTGTCTGTCTGTCTGTCTGTCTGTCTGTCTGTCTGTCTGTCTGTCTGTCTGTCTGTCTGTCTGTGGTTTTTGGTGAAAAATGGTTTACTTACTGTCAAAAATTCTACACATAGATCGGATAAACATTAAAAGGAAATTGTCAAAAATACACTCTATGGAATGCAAAAAAAATTAATACATTATCTTAATTTATATATTTTTGGGTTTGCACTGTTTATGACTTGATTGATATGACAGAATTTTTTAAAAAAATTATTTATCCGTAACAAAAAAATTAATAAAAAAGAAATTGTGATAATTAGTTAAGCCGTTTTAAACAGGAAAACCATATACAGAAATGATGTGTTTGCCCACGCCACAGCCCAAAGCGAATATTATTAATCTAATAATAGCCACCAGCAATCACAAGGCTCAAATGTTGACGTGATGTGAGAATTTGTAAATGACATTCTTTATCAAAAAAGTTTCACGAGCGAATCCTCAGAGGTAAAGTAGCTTGGGGACGCGTTTCGGCTCCCAGAAGACAGCCTAAGCCCTGGATTTTTTAAATTTGAAGGAATTTCACGAGGTATAAAGTCTTAACAAAAAAGTTTTACGGGCAAGTCCTCAGAGGTAAAGGTAGCTCGGGGAAGCGTTTCGGCCTCATTAGGCCTCATTCAGCCCGCATAAGCATGAAATGAAATGATCATGTCGGTATCTGAAAAAGAAATAGGAAATATGGTGTTTACTGAGGAGAGACCAACTGTCAATTTGCAGCATTCTTTATTATTTAATTTCCAAGTCATATCAAAATTATAATATCTTTATGTTCAATTTAGCACTGTGCCTAAGAGTCATTTGCAGCCGTAATAGCCAAGTTTACAAAAACATTTCCAACCTAGTGAGAATCTTTCATTTTAAAATTTGTATTGGAGAACTTGGCTTTACTTTTATCTCAATTCTTTTAACGGAACACCACTCTCGCGTACTTGGCTTTTTTACATGAAATGTTTTTGTTATTATTTTACTCCTTTATTAAAGGATTTGGATAATATTTAAATTTTAAAGTAGTAAAATGTGAGGAATATTATTCAAAAGGATTGCAATGCCTTATTAAAAAATTTGAGGTTTTTTTTTTATTTTCCTATGGTTTTATCATAGTTCCTATCAGACTTCTAAAGCTCAGCTCTCTAGTGTTCCTCGAAATAGGCAATGCTACTTTTACATAACTTTACATTTATAAAGGAGTAAAATTAAATAAAAATTTTGGTGCTTTTACATTTTTTACTATACTTAGTTTTATCATAGTTCCTATCAGTCTTCCAAAGCTCAGCTCTCTAGCGTATCTGGAAGTGGGCAATATTACTTTTACATAACTTTCCATTTATAGGGTACGGAAGTAAATTAAAATTTTGGGGTTTATAAGTTTTTTCCTATAGTTTTGTCATATTTCCTATTAGTCTGACATAGCTCAGCTTTCTAGCGCCTCTGGAAGTGAGCAGTGTTACTTTTACATAACTTTACATGTATGGGGGAGAGGAGTGAACTAGAATTTTCGGGTTTTTTGATTTTTTCCAATGGTTTGGTCACAATTTCTATCAGTATGCCAAATTTCAGCTTTATAGCGTGTTAAATTTAAATTTTCGTAAATTAAAAAGTTAAGCCCCTCGTACTTCAAACGCGGCCATATGTATTAAAAATCGGCTTTGATATTTAAAAACGTCTCGAAAATCAATCTCAGTCCACTTGCTTTTATCTATCTCTGCTAGAAATACCTAAAATCCCCAAAAAACATCGAAATTGGCCCAACCTGTACAAGTCATGTTTAAATTTGTCACAAAATACATTAGGGACTTATTGGAGTAAAGCAAGGCAGAAAGCGCGAATTTGAGGAGGGTAATGGGGTAATTCCCCCCTCTAAAAAAATAAATGCGCAAATATTTTTTCCGTCGACCATTACCACCCTAAATTTAGGTCAAAATTCGCGCTTGCCAGGCAGTAATAGTACCAAGCAATATTTTGACAATTTTACATTAAACGATGACAGCTGATCGACGACTTACTTTTAAATTCAACTTTGATATGTCAAGTTTGTAGTACCTACCTACTCCAGTGGCGCACCCAGGGATAGTTCTTAAGGGGGGGGGGGGGCGCGAGGCTTCTGGGGTGGGCCCGAAGCCTTATGATGGCGACTTTTATACTCTTCTAATTTTTTATTCAGGAAATATGTGGAAAATCTCTAAAAAAATCTTAGGCATGGGGGGGGGCGTGCCTCCGATACCCTCCCCCCTCTGGGTACGCTCATTCATACTTCTAAGTAAAACGTTAAAACCGGATTCATTTCTTTGAAATATTCAATTTTTTTTAAATGGGTGCTATTATGATGTAAAGCAAAACATACGTAATTTGACACATCAAAATCATTTTTATCCATATTTAAATATTTTTACCTTCCTAGCCCGCAAAGCAATGGCTAGAGAAGATATTATTTTCGACGAAAAAAAAAATTGAGATAACGCCGAAAATATATTTGGGTGTATTTTGACCTATCTTAGCAATAACGTCATGATGTCTGTCTGTGTGTGTATGTATAGGTGTGTGTGTATGTATAGGTGTGTGTGTATGTGTGTGTGTGTTTGTGTATGTGTGTGTGTGTGTATATTATTTCTGTCCGTAACGCGATAGCTCCCAAACCGCTGAACTGATTTTCCTATAATTTTCAGGTAAAATAGTGTTCGCCATTCTAAACAGCTGATTAGTTTTTGGTCAAAATCCATTAACGCTAATGATATTTTTTTGACAATTAAAAAATTTAAAAAATTCTACCTTTCTACTGGAGCGTCGTATCAATATGCGGTTTATAGTAGGCTACATTTTCCTTAATAATTTGTGTAATAACCAAAAACTTCATAGGAGCTTTAGTTTTTGAGTTATTTACAAAAAACTGTTTTCAGGGCTGATCTATCATGGCTTGACTTAAAGTGTGCTAATAGGCTAGCTAGGAAGGTATCAGATCCGTCATGGATCCATTCATTTTACTTGCATACACTGAAATGTAAAAGACTCCTTCGATCAATATTTGAAATGTGCGTTTTCTTGTAAATTCTTTTGAAAAAGTTGTTTTTTCAATTTTAGCGCTTTTGTACTTCATGCAAGAAATTATTTGCAAAGATGCAGAATTATTGTTAAAAGATCCTTCTGGTTTTTAAAAATTTTATAGGACGTTATATTAAACATTCATATTAAAATGTGTGTTCTTGACCAAAAAAGAGATACAAAAAGTAAAATATTCCCCTGCTATCTTATATTTTCAACATACCTTTTTTAAATGATTACTGCTGGTTTAAAGGATTTGGATAATATTTAAGTTTTAAAGTAGTAAAATATGCGGGATATTGTTCAAAACTTTTGAAATGCATATTAAAAATGTTGAGGTTTTTTATATTTTCCTATGGTTTTATCATAGTTCCTATCAGCCTTCTAAAGCTCAACTCTCTAGTGTCCCTGGAAGTAGGCAAAGTTAATTTTACATAACTTTACATTTATAGGGAGGAAAGTAAATTAAAATTTTGGTGTTTTTAAATTTTTTCCTATAGTCTTCCAAAGCTAAGCTATCTAGCGTTTCTAGAAGTGGACAATTGCTAATTTACATAATTTTACATTTATAGGGGAGGGAAGTTAATTAAACTTTGGGGTTTTTTAATTTTCTTTTATAGTTTTATCATAGTTCCTATCAGCCTTCCAATGCTCAGGTCTCGAGCTGTCTGGAAGTGGGCAATGTTACTTTTACACACTTTTACATTTATAGGGGAAAGAAGTAAATTAGAATTTTGGGGTGTTTTAATTTTTTTCTATAGTCTTATCATAGTTACTATCGGCCTTCCAAAGCTCAGCTCTCGAGCGTGCCCGGAAGTGGGCAATGTTACTTTTACATTACTTTACATTTATAGGGGAGGAAAGTAAATTATAATTTTGAGGTTTTTAATTTTTTTTCTATAGTTTTATCATAGTTCCTATCAGTCTGCCATTTCTGGAAGTGGGCAATGTTACTTTTACATAACTTTACATGTGTGGGGGAGGGTAGTAAATTAGAATTTTGGGGTTTTTTGATTTTTTTCCACGGGTTTGGTCATAATTTCTATAAGTCTGCCAAATTTCAGCTTTGTAGCATGTCTAGAAGTACAGTAGTATATTGATGATCTATACATGAGTGAGTGAGTGAGTGAGTGGCAATTTCGATGTTTTTTGAAATTTCGTAACTACTTTACTACTTTATGGAATTCCATGAAACTTGGAGGGGTTGTTAACTCCATGAAGATCTACGACTGTGCAAAGTTTGAGATTCATAGCTCATTCCGAAGTAGAGTTTTAGATAGGTCAAATATCGGCTGAAATGAAAAGAAAAGATGGTATACGGCGCGCGAACCTAATAAACGAAACCTATAAAAATAATACAGGTTTTTTTTCAAAATAGCCCATGAAGTCTTAGGTACTTAGAAAATTGGATAAGACCTAATTATTTCAGTTTATTTTGCATATAATATAGAAATACATATATGTGGGTAGACCTAAAACTTTATAGTTTGCTCTTACCAAGAATATTACCCATGCAACTGATTAATAATTTTTGTAGAATATTTATCTATCTTTATTTCATGTCATTTCAATCATTCTCAAAAATGAGTAACTTTTAATTTAAAAATGAAAAAATGGTTAAAATCATACTTCTGAACCTTGTTTTTAGTCTAACAAAAAACACAGTTTAGCATTTTCGTATAAAATTTTGTTAGCTATAATTTTTGTTTCAAACTTTGTACAAAAACCAAGGTATTTAAAAAAAAAGAGAATTCGTGCGCCATTTTTTTAAAAAAGCGGCGAGAGCAGGCCTCGCTCTATAATTGTGCCAAGCTTCGGACCTTTTGTATCAAAACGTCATATTATATGGTTAAACTACTTAACTAATTTCAAGTCTTGCCCATAGGAAAGTGTCTGAATAGCTGTCGCAAAAATTTATTACATTACAAAATCAATTAAGTCAAGTTAAATAAAACCGTTAAAACTACCAGCCAGAATAAGCAAAAAAATGTAAGAAGACTAGCAAAATTAGTCAAATTATTTCAATAAGATTAAAAATACAATAATAATCCTTTACAAAGCCCCTCTTAAAATATCAGACTCAGGCACTCGTTTCTGAGAATTCTATTAGATATTCCAAGGGCAAAAATACCAGGTACAAATTACACATAACAAAGAAACCCGGAGCGTCTAAAATCTAATCTGCAATGTTGCCAAATTTCTGAGGCCGCTGCGACGCGGTTTTAATACGCAGTATACGTTTTATACCACCGAGGTGACTCAGTGGACCGTTTAGTTACAGTAAAAGCGACGCTGGCGCCACCGGTAGATACGTAAACTACACGGCCAAAAAGTAGCTATATATACCATTTTGTGACCTCAGAACAAAATTTTGCACACAGCTTGCTGAGTGTGTTAGGAATCGTCCCTGAAATTTTATTGAAAAACGTTGTCACCTCAAAAAAGTGAGGTACTAAAGCTATATATGAGGTGACACCGTAGTTTATATACTTTGTTTTGAGGTGGCTAAGTACTCTTTATCAATATATATATATATATATATATATATATATATATATATATATATATATTGATAAAGGGTACGTAGCCACCTTAAAATAAAGTATATAAACTACGCTATCACCTCATATATAACGTTGTCACCTCACTTTTTTGAGGTGTCAACGTTTTTCAATAAAAATTTCAGGGATGACACACTCAGCAAGCTGTGTGCAAAATTTTGTTCTGAGGTCACAAAATGGTATATATAGCTACTTTTTGGCCGTGTAGTTCACGTATCTACCGGTGGCGCTAGCGGCGCTTTTACTGAAACTAAACGGTCTACTAAGTCACCTCGGTGGTATAAAAGGTATTTTGCGTGGTAAGACCGCGTCGCACCAACCTCAGAAATTTGGCAATCTTGTGGTTTAGATTTTAGAGACGGGTTTCTTTGTTGTATGTAATTTCAGATATTACCTGCTTTTTACCCTTGGAATGTTTAATCGAATTCTCGGAAACGTCTCGGGTCTGATATTTTAGAAGGCTTTGTATAAGACGATTATTATTGTATTTTTATCTTATTGAAATAATTGAACTAATTTTGTCTTCTTACATTTCTTTGATTATTCTGGTAGTTTGGACGGTTGATTGATTGCTTTTGTAATACATTAAATATTTGCGACAGCTATTCAACCCTGTGCTATGGCTTTAGACTTAAAATTAGTTAAGTAGTTTAATCACTAGAGACATAAAATGCGGTTTTGGTGCAAAAGGTCTAAAACTTGGCACAATTATAGGGTTGATGGTCCATAATATTCAAGGAAGTTTTTTTAAAAAAATGGTGCACAAATTCTGTTTTTCTAAAATCCCTTGGTGTTTGTAAAAGAGTTTGAAACTAAATTTTATACGAATGCTAAAAAGTGTTTTTGTTAGAGTAATAGTTTTCGAGGTATGATATCAACCATTTTGTCGTCATTTTTGAATTTGCACAATTTCTTTTTTTGGTGGCCTTTAACTTAAAAACGACTCATTTTTGAGAATGATTGTAATGACATTAAACAAAGATTGATAGATATTCTACAAAAAGTATCAATTAGTTGCATGTGTAATATTCTTGGTAGGATACAAACCACAAAGTGTTAAAGATATCCCCTCCATATATTTCTTTCTATATTATAAGCAAAAATAAACTGAAATAATTAGGTTTTATCCAATTTAGAGAAAATGCATAATAAAGTTTATTGTAGAAAACTCCATTGACGTCCCAATTATGGGGCTATTTTTAAAGATCACAAAAAAAAATCCGTATTATTTTATGTTTTATTCAAACCTATCCCATACACAAAGGATGTTTATTTTGCTTGGGGCAAAGATTTATAATGAATTTCCTAAAGCAATAAAGATGCTATGTTTTAAATCAATTTGTCAAAAAATCAAAAGTGTTTGTATTTTCCGATTTTAATCTTTCTATTTTTTCAAAACCCTTTATTATGCCTACTTATACAGTGTGTCCGTAAAGTGTAGAATCACGAATTTTTTAAAAAAGTTGCAAGCTTTTTAGAAAAAATCTTGGATATCAAATAAAGATTTAAAATACGATTTAGAAAACGCTATGGTTAATTATACAGGATTTTCCAGAAAAAGCTATGACATAAACTTATGTTTCTTTAAATAGGACACCCGGTATATTTTTTCACATTTGGCTTTGATAGGTCATTACAAATGTGGTACATTTTTGTTAAAGTGTCTCCATACCTAAACACTTAATAAAAGACATTTGTATGAAATAAGTTTTTTTTAGCACCCTGATTGGTCCATTAGTCCACTAGTTATCAAAGTAATTTGACCTGTACCTATACCTATAGCATATGGGTTTATGTAAATGCATGTGTGTGTGTGTGTATGTGTCTGTAAAAAATAATAAAGATTTATTTCTTTATTTATACTATATGTAAAGAGTTTGTTTTTGACAGGAAAAGTTTAGTATTATAATTAAAATTATTAGTTTAAAAATTAAGTAATAAACAGTAGTTACTTAGTCAATGTTCTTAAAGTTTTTAAAATTTTGATAAGCTATTTTTAGTAACTTAATTTTTTTCTTGTATTCTATGTTTTGTTTGTAGGTAAAAGCACTACAGGACTAAATTTTTCGCTTTCAGCACTAATAAAAGAATTAAAAAATTTATTATAAAAATATTAGAATTTATGTATTTACATTTAAAATGTATGGAATAAATCTTGAAACTTGAATCATATATAGAAATTGATGAAGAATATAAAAAGTTACGGTTTGTGAGATAAACGCAGAAAATCGTCGTGAGGTTCAGTTTGGTGAGGAGGTTAATCCTAGGGTAGAGGGGGTTTCCTTAAGGACACCTATCGTAAATGCAAGCTTTATAGGAAGCAAAGCCTGACATTGATTTTCTATTTTTTGGTTATTATTTTTGACATTTTTTCCTCGTTTTGCACCCACAGTATACTAATTATTTCTAGTAAGGAAAGCATCCCGGTATTGTCATAATACTGTTATACATACCCCCTGTATACATTAGTTCGGAATACAAAGTTCGAGAGGCGCTTATTACAGACCGTCACCCCTGGTATAAAAATATTATGTACAGACTCCTGTGCTGTCGCCATGGAATTAACAGCTACTCTCGGTATATATTTTTGATTATCACTGACATTAGCAAAATAGATCAAAATATGACGGTAATTTAATTCGGCATTTTTCATTTGTGGTTCCAGTTTTTCGTGATTTTTCGACTTTTTGCCTTATTTTTAAAAGTGTTTTTTGCTAAATTGTGGCCTATCGGTATTTAAGAAATGTAAAAGAAAACAATTTTGTGTTCGTGGGTGCGAAGACTATGCTAGCAAGCGCCATTGCATTCCTAAACGGAACTTAAAGCTATTTGATGAGTCGCTAAAAATATTTCGGCAAAAAAACTAACTTTGACGACAGACGAAATTCACGTTAAATATATAGTATATGGACACGTTGAACCTGGACGGAGTTTTAAATGTTCAGTTTTAAATTTTAATATTTGGAAAAACATAGATTATTTCACTATGCTTATATATAGGGTCCGGCAGAATGATCTCCCACATTAAAAATGCCATTGTAAATGCTATTTATATTTAATTTTTTTAACTAAAATTGTATTATACCATTTGTTTTTGTTGTTTTGAAAATTACTGCGTCCATGTGGCGGCCATTTTTTGAAGCTTATTTCTGAAAGTTTCACTCGTGCAGTAACTCTAAAGCGATATTCCTGTAATTTCTTGGTGTATTGCTGCTTTCAATTCGTCAATGGTTCGGGAATAGTGTTCAGATATTCCCAAAGTATTTGAAACTAAAACATATCTACCAAGTGCGAAGTGAGTACGAAAAGTTCTTTGTGTCATAATCACAGATTCGTTACCTACTTTTGATTAATGTCTCGATAATGAAGGCACGATGGCAAGGAAATGGCAAGCCGCGAGCTACCAACCGACTACGCTAAGCTTCCCCTCTCTTCAGTGATTCAGGCACAGTGGCAGTGCAAAATGTGGGAGATCATTATGCCGGACCCTGTTTAATTAAATGAATAACCGGCAATATTCACTTTACTTTAAAAGGCTTACCTTAGGACTAGTTAATATAGATTAAGAGTGTAAATTTATATAATGTTTAATTTAAATACATTCTTCACCTAGCTAATACTAACAAAATTTTCCAAATCCATTAGTTTTTATTTTTCATGAAAAAACAATTAAAAAAGTTCCCGTTTATAAAAACATAACCTATATTTGCAACATTATTATGTATAAAGCATACACTATTAATTGAAGTTAATGTAGAATTGTAAATATTTTCTATGCACTAATAAAAATGAATTTACTGCATAACATTCATCAAAGAGCCCAGTCTTTTTTTAACTAGAAAATTAGCCTCTCAAGGAAATTTATGTAACTAAATGAATGGGAAACAAACTTTTATACCTTTTAGATTGAATAAAAATTTAACTTTCCTTTTTTTTATTGTTAGTAGTCATTAATTTAAACATTCTTTGATTAAGCTTCCTTATTGATTGGTGTTTATAGAGTCTTTTTAAGCAAATTGAGCTTTGACACAAAATAACTCATTCTTTTCAGCGCGCATCGTTTAAATTTAAAACTATGTAATTGACGAGTAGAATGAGTTTTTTGGTGTTAAAATTTAATTTAATAAAAACTGTTCAAAACACTATATTATAAGATGTAGCTTGATTGGAGAACGATTTCATTGATGGCTATGCGCATCAGGTATACAATAATTTGAAAAGCCATCCTGTAGCTTAGAGACAAACTGCGCAAGCGTTATATTGTTTCAAATCCCCCTGTAAATGTTTAGTACGGAGCACAAAGTTGGAGAGGGGCTGATTCGTGCAGGACACCCCGGTATACTGCGCCAGTTTAGTAATACAACTCCCACCGTGTAAGTGTCTGGTCTATCTCTGTCATTCGTCTATGTTTGCACCTTAGGTTTCCTACTAGGAGTTCACAACCAAAATGTCAAATCCTTATAAATTTGTTCATCTAGTCGACATTTTTACGCCTAATTTGCTTCGACTATAAAATACGATGTCCAAAAAAAGTGTTATAAATAAAAGAAAATTGAAGCCAACATTTACCTTTGTGTAGGTATGAAGGGCAGCAATTTATAAGTAATTCTTTTTGTGGTGGCAAAGAACTTTTTATAGATATGTGTGTCAATTTAAAAACTTTTAAAAACGCCTCGGATTTAAAAAAAAAAATTATTAAGAAAATCCGGTTTTTAATAATGATAAATCTTTGACTAACTTACTTAGCCAATTTTAAATTAAAAAAATGAGTCAACAAACATGTTAAAAAGATACTTTACTATTTCCAGTTTTTTACTTAAAAATACCTCCGTAAGTTTGAACCAAAACGGATTTAGCAAAAAAAACAAATGTCATATTACTAGGGTTTTATTCGAATTTGAAAGAATAAGGATGCGACTTTTTTACTTA
Organism: Aspidapion aeneum; assembly: GCA_963576565.1. Classification (NCBI taxonomy): domain Eukaryota; kingdom Metazoa; phylum Arthropoda; class Insecta; order Coleoptera; family Brentidae; genus Aspidapion; species Aspidapion aeneum. Next base: position 84,098,884 of record OY755040.1, read on the forward strand.
ATTTGCGCCAACATAGCCAATTCTTAAAACACTTGACTAATTTAAAATATTGATAATGCCAGGAGAAAGAATTAACGTTAAATTATTCGGACAAAAATGCGCGTTTTAGTGTTTTTAACCTGGTCAGGCTAGCATAAACAAAAAAATCACTTTGATTTAATTTGCGATGTTTTGTCACGCGCTATTTAGCTTTTTCCTTCAATAAGAAGAACCACTATAGTACTACGTCCCTGGCCGTAACTTATATTCAATGTCTTTGGAGGAATTCAGCTATTTCAAGAGAAGAAAAAAACTTACTCCTACTAAGCTTTGCTTTTTAAGCGACAAAACAATAGTGAAAATCGCAGCAAAGCAAGTTGTTTTGAAAATACATTTTATTTTTGAAAAAAAAATTGAGATAACGCCGAAACTGCGTTATTTGGGTGTGTTTCAAGCTATCTAAGCAATATCGTTGTGACGTCTGTCTGCGTGTATCTCTGTCCGTAACACGATAGCTCCTAAACTGCTGAACCCATTTTCATGAAATGTTTAGGTGAAATAGTGTTTGACATTGTAACGAGCTTAATAGATTTTGGTCCAACTCCACTAATGCTTCATAGTTTTTTGACAATTAATTTTTTTTTTAAATGAGAACTTTTTAACGGAGCATCTTAACAATATGCGGCTTTGGAAATATAATGGAGCAATTTTATCTTAATAACTTGTGTAATACCTTGAAACTTCATAAAAGCCTTCGTTTCTGAGATATGTACAAAAAAACTGAAAACGGGAAGTGTTCTAATAGGCTAGCTAGAAAGGTATCAGATCCGTCATAGATCCGTTTATTTTATTTCAGAAAATTGCATTTAAATACAGTCAATTTTTATGTTTCCGTGGCATTTTTCAGGGGATAATGTAAAGTTGCATAATATTTTTCATATTATCTTTTGAACTATAGGTCGTTTTTGAGTTATATTGGTTTTAAATTCCTGTTGGAGTGCACTAAGAATACGAGTTGAACCAGGATTACGTATAAGTAATCCTGGGCCAACTCGGAAATTATTAGTATACTTAAATAGGAATTTAATACTTTGGTACAAATTTGAATATCCTAAAACGAACTCAGAGAAATTCGTTTTGAAAAAATATGTAACTACAAATACTATAAACTGAAGAAAGTTGCTGTCAAGATTTGGCAATTTTGCAAAGCAGGATAATAGGAAACTATGCAAATTTTTCATTACATTACCCCTCACAAGGTGCAGGAAAATATTAATAATAAGCTGTATATACAGGGTGATGCATTTGCAATATAGCGAATAAAAATTATAATTTTATTATGACTTTCTTGGAAATAAAATGATAAAGAATGTAATTTACAAATTCTGACATCACGTGACATTTGAGCCTTTTGGTTGCTGGTGGTTATTACTAGACTTATAATATGCGCGTTGGGCTGTGGCGTGGGCAAACACAATATGCATATGTTTTTTTCTGTTTTAAACGGCTTAACTAACTATTACAACTCCTTTTTTATTCAATTTACTTTCACGGATAAATTAAAAAATATTCAAAATTCTGTCATATCCATCATGTCATAATCATTGCAAACCAAAAAATATACAAATTAATATAAACTATTAAATTTATTAGCATTCCAAAAACTGTATTTTTGACACTTCCCTTTTATTTGTTTATCGGATCTATGTGTAGAATTTTTGACAGTAAGTAAACCATTTCCCAACAAAAATTGTATTTAGGACTTTCAAGCTATGCGTTTTTCTATAATAAAAGTATAAAGGTACGGTTTTTTATATAAAGACAGTACGTTGCCACCATTAATCTTGTCTTACAAACTTTTGCAACGTTTTAAAGTTGTAATATTTCCTAAAGTGTCCCTAAATAAAAGTAAAATGTTGTTACCCTGTATGTAATATATAAATTTAGGTCCGAACGTATTCCACGTATTTATCAAATATTCAAAACAAAATCTTGCCCCTCTTTTGAAATTCTGGTAAAGGAAGTTCCCCTCATCTCATATATGTACCTATATATGTAGTAACACCACTAGAAATAGGTGAGGTCAGGTCGTCATATCCTTAACGCTGAGGTGACAACGGCGCGTGCATCAATATATATATATATATATATATATATAAATAACTACGCCCATGAATCCGAATAAAAAAAAATAATTTTAGTTTAATTTCTAACACAAAAGTAAATTGATTTTTATTTTTAACGTAACTGTAGGTTAAACTGAATGTACTTTAATTTATTTTTTTAATATTTTAAATAAAATCTCAACAAATATATATATATATATATATATATATATATATATATATATATATATATATATATATATATCATTTTATTTAAAATATTAAAAAAATAAATTAAAGTACATTCAGTTTAACCTACAGTTACGTTAAAAATAAAAATCAATTTACTTTTGTGTTAGAAATTAAACTAAAATTATTTTTTTTTATTCGGATTCATGGGCGTAGTTAGGAAGGCTTGGGGGGGGGCCCTTCCAGAAAAATTAAATTAGCAACCCCAAAATAATTATTTTTACCATACACACATATTGCACCCTTAGTTTCTTTGTTCCTAAAGATGAGTCTAAGAAAGCCGATTTAGGCCGTCCACGACTCGGTCCGGGTAGGGCATCTGTTTCCAAATCTGTATTTTTTGATTTTTCTGAATCCGTTTTATAACAAAATTTCTTTATTTAACCCTTCGAAATAACGGTTTTGAAAATAAATTTTGTTTCGTCCCGATAGCTTCCATTTGAGACTGAGACTTTTGCAAAAATTTAATGATGCCTTATTTAGAATTTGGTTATTTTTGTCAGAACATTCTTCTAAACCCAACAAGTGTTGAATTTTTTTGAAAATATTTAACACCTTCATTTTTTCGTGAGAGGCCACTCATTTAACAAGTCTGAATATTTTATGCCCTTGCGTTCTAAAAGTAAAAAAAAAGTGATAAAATAGTATATTATCTTGTTAGGGACTTAAGTGGCACTTTTATCCCGAGAAGAAAAAATAGTATGTAGCTACAGTTCGCCGAGTGCTCAAAAGATACTTTAGTCATTTTTGTGCCCCGTTTCTATTAAAATTATTTTGCAAGAAAAACAGACTTCCCATTTTTACGTTTTATCTTTGAACGTCATTTTTTATCAACGGGATAAAAAGTGATATTTTATCCCTAAAATTTGTGATAAAAAGCAGCGCACTTTTGATTTCCAAAGTGCAAAAAAACTATTTTTTTTAAATATTCGCCCACACAAACACCAGAATAATTTTTGGCATATATATTTTAAGACTGATAGCAGTATTTTTATAATTTTATTGACTACCTCAAATTATTGTTTTTGTGCGTTCCCATTGACAAAAAACGGCCAATACGATATGCGATTCTAAAATATTTAATTTTCCATTTTGCTCATAGTAGTATAAGGTGACTTAGTACCATAAATATTTTGAGAATTTTTTAAAATTTATTATCACCTATAACCACTCGCCATCACCGAATAATAAGCCATCTTCTCCAGATTTAGTGCCATTTTTGACGTTGATGAAAGCTGTCACAATTTTATATTTGTCCAAATGTCGGCAAGAATGGTTTTAAGGGTATACCTAAACAGGAGATCATGTGAGGCCTCTCAACCGGGGTGGTAACCAATGTGTTATAAATTATTAGGATTGAAATATATTATTTAAAAAAATACAGCACCCTTAGTAGCAGCTAGTAGCAAAAAATATTTATGCTACCTTTTTGCTAATTCATTGGACTAATATTTAGGATATATGCCAGACTTTGCAAATCTTTGCAATTTTTTATAACCTTAATAAAATTTAAAAAATATTTTTTTTTGTAAGCATAACAGATTTAATTAAATTATTTTAAAAGCGAGACGTCAATTTGACAAAATTTTATTTAAACAAATAGCGTAAATATATATCACTGTAAAACTTAAAGAAAAAATTCTTTATATTTAAATGCAGAACCAGTAAAATTAATTTTCTGATAGGTATTTTATACGATTTTTTTATACCTGTTTTAAAATAACGACTTTAACTATTTATTTTGTTCACTTTCGCAAGTATGACTAAAAAATAGGTTATGATTGCAGATACACTGGACATTTATCTATACTTTTACAATATTAAATCTTTTAAAATGTAACCTCAGTTTTTCGAATATTGCCCACAGGAGTCCGCACTGTGCGACGTGCGAGCGATGTTGAGCCGAGGACGAGACCTCGGCGCACTTTCTCTCATCATGTGAAGCATACAAGGAGGCAAGAAGAGAGGTATTCGAAGAGGAAGCCTTTGAGACGGAGGACCTTCTGAATCTGAGGTGGCCCGATATTCTGGCCTTTGTACAAAAGACAGATTCCTTAGCGAAAGAAGGACGCAGTAGGGGGGATGCCCGGGGGTTGCGAAAAGGGCGCTTCATGTGCCGACTCGCCAGGCCTAGAGCCTACCCCACACTACTACTACTACTACTACTATCTTTCAGTCTTTAAAAACTAGTTTATTGCAAGCATCATGTACTTTTGCCAACGAATTTTATTAACTTTTCAAAGTGTTGATCTATCGGTTTTAATAATTTTTTGATCAAATATTCTTTTATACTTTCTAACCAGACCATTTCGATGAAGCCAACGTTGGGACGGTAAATGCAAAACTTTATGACCGATTTTTTCATTGGCAATCTAAAAAGTCCAATAGGATGCATTTCTTTACAATAGTATAAGCCTTGCCATGCGCAGTTACACTTTTCTGACTTTGACATGAAATAAACATATTTCCTGACCAGAAATATAATTTAAAGTAAACATGTCATTTATGCGTTAGGTTTTCGACCAGGATTGTAGTAATAAAAGGCAGTTTTCAGCTTTTTTGGACTTTTATTTTAAATGTCTAATTCAACAGCCAACGTTTCGACGCCTTCCGCGCGCCCTGAGGATGACGCGGAAGGCGTCGAAACGTTGGCTGTTGAATTAGACATTTAAAATAAAAGTCCAAAAAAGCTGAAAACTACCTTTTATTAAACATGTCATGTTGGTATAAAAGGATGCTGACTGTGGATTGGCAAAAAAAAACGCACAGATAAAAACAACTCAAAGACATGTGCTCGGGCAGTCAAATTGGAAATATTCAATTTTTGGGTGATTTTGATATAACTTGGCATGCTGTTTAAGGACTCCCTACTAAGTTAGGAAAAAACAGTTATTTGCTCGGCGTCGCATTATAGGTAGCGTCGCGACGCCCTAAAGGTGAAGATTGATAGTAACCTACTTTTTGTCAAATATCTCAAAAACGGTAATTTGTAGGACAATTTTGTTTTCAGTTTTATACAGCCAGTAGATGTATCCATCTACCGCTCTATAACAATCTCAACAAATATTTTGAGTTTTTTTATAAAAAATTTTAGAAGTGAAATTTTCACCAAAATTTTAATTTGTAATTTTTAAAATGTTTGGATTATTTGCTTCCCTTGAACACAGTTTAGTAGTGATTTTGATCTCGTATAATAGTTATTGTATTTTTTGAGTTAGCCTATCACAATGTACTTAAATGCATACATTATCTTTACACGGAACCGCGCAAAAAAATATCAAAATTAGCAATATCGCGTTTTGTAAAAAAAAATTTAAAAATGCTCTTAAGATTAAATAATTTTTTTTAAGTACTTCTAATTTTTTTATTCTTATTTCTTGTCTAAATATTATTAAAGCAACAGAATTATTTAAAAAAATATTGCGGTAAATGTAAAATAGACCGGGTGTCTAATAAAAAAATTCAAACTTAAGTAATGCTATGTAAAAAAAACATTGAATTTAGGGCTCAATTTGAGATCTCTTCATTTGTGTGCCTCGGATTTCTATATTTTCTGAGTGATTTTGATCCTCCAAAGGAATTAGTTATATTAAGAAACAAGCTTTCAAAAACTGTATAATTTTACAAAAATCGTGTAGGAGTTTTTATGCCAAACATAGTTAAAAATAGCACTTTTTAAAAAATACTATATATACTATACTACAAGGTGTAGCGCCGAAACTTGTCATAGATGGCGCTTTGGCGTCTCAGACAAGACGATGCCAGTGTGCTTAAACTTTCGAGTGCTCGAGCCAGTCCGCTAGATGGCGCTACACCTTGTAGTTTACTCGCATTGCACCACCGCGAGTATTTCATATGTAGGAGTTGGTTTTGGTTAAAATTGGCTTACCTGGGTTTGCTGTTCTCTACTGATGACGTGAAACACACAGAAACGTACGTCTAGAGATGCAACCTTGTGTAAGTAGGAAAACAACAAAAATCAACTCTTCCCTCTCCTTCTGACACTCGCAAGTTAGGCACACATACCTTTGTGTGAAGTATAAAATTCGTTTTGATTTTTATCGATCCACACACAGCACGTTTTCCATCTTTCTTCTTTGCATATGCTTCGGGCAGCAGTGGCGCACCCAGGAATCTGTCTTGGGGGGGCCCGAGGCCTCTTGGGGGGGCCCGAAGACTCATAATGTCGAATTTTGAGCTATTTTTTGTGTTTTTTATGCAATATGTGGAAAATATGTAAGAAAATCTAAGGCTCCTTCTGACACTCGCAAGTTAGGCACACATACCTTTGTGTAAAGTATAAAATTCGTTTTGATAATTAATTTTTGCCTTGATACTTTTTATTTGTGGAAAATCGGTTTAGTAATAATTAATTTATTAGTAAATGAATGGAGATCGAATTGAAACCTCTACAATACAGGTTAAAACAAAAATTAATTTTTTTGGAACAATCCAACTGATTTTAGTAATGCGTACCTCGTCCGTGCGTGGCAGAAGTAGAATTTTTTTAAAAATTAAAAGAAAAAACTAAAAAAAGATCTAAAACATAAAAAAAGTGTGTGTGCTTAAGACATCACGGCAGAAGTGTAAACTTCAACAAGTCTAAATTAATAATACTGTCCTTCATCCGCATCATCATATTGCTCGCTGAATGTTCCTCTCGCAGTTAGTCACCTCGAGCCGACTTCACCCGAATGAGCGTTACTGACGGCTCAGTTCAATTCACTACCCACAAAAACTGCTAAAAATTTCAAGATTGCGGATAAATTATTTTTTCCTAAAATCCCGATTCATTTCCTGCAAACATCAGCTTTTTTCAATAAAATCGGTAGCATAGTTCAAGAGTTATAACAAAAAAAAAATTCCGTTTTTTTTCCGTTTTTTTTTGCTTCACTCGATATTTTAATTAACTGGATGATAGTATATGGTCAGCACCCCCACTAATTAAAAAAAATTAATGCTTTATATAATAGAAGTACAAAAATTTCTATAGTTAAGTTGAAGTCATAGATCTACAGCAAGTTAATAACAGTAATGACTTGTTTTTATTGGATGTCATAGATACTTCTATAAAAATAGCTATTTTTGGGGGTAAATGGCATGAAAACTTCAATATGGTTTTTGGAGATTTACACAAATTTTTAAAGCTTGTTCCTTGGGAAAGTAAATTCTTTTGGAGGAACAAAATCACCCGGGAAATATAAGAATCCCATGGACATGAATGAAGAGGTGCCAAAATTGACTTAAAATTCAAGGATTTTTAAAGTATCATTTCTTGTGTTTGGATTAAATTCCCAAACTCCCTGACTATTTTTTTTGAACTGCAATATATTTTTTAAAATTGTCTTTAAATTCTAAAACATAATAATAAAAACTTAAGAAAAAAATAGTTCAAAATAAAGTGTAGTAAAAAATGTTTAAAGTGTAGTAAAAAAATGAGCGAAATCCATGGACTATAAAAAAATGACTTGACCAAATTCAAAAATTTTTTGCATCATTTCCTGCAAGTGAAAAATCTAAGTTTTAATATGCTCTTATAGGCAGACTCAAAAGGAACCTTAGTTTGCAACCAAACCCAAAATCACCCCTAAAACCACTTAACGGCTTCAGATAAACCAAAATTAAGGAAAAATACAAAAATGTAAATTTTGATAAAAACTAAATTTAACAATTTTTATTTAATGGAACTTAATCACGCTTCCAAAGTGTAATACCTTGTTAGAAAGGCACACTCATTGTGTGTCAACAAGTGAAATTAGGACTGTCCTATCTAATGTAGTAATTAAGTTATTTCAGAAAATCTGGATCAATGTCACGTCACATTTGAAAGCGTCGCGACGCCGCATATATTACGTCGCCGGAAAAAAAATATATGATTTTTGTAAATGTCTTCATAAGTTTATTAATCGTACCAATTTATATCAAAATCACCACAACTTCGGAAATTCTGCCCAACCAATGCCATTTTTCAGATTTTTCTTAGTTGCGCTCGGTATGCATATGATAAATAAAGAGGTTGGAAATGTCACAAAATTGTAACTTCCTATGACAAGGATACCTTCTATTAAAATTTTTCTCGGCACAAATTTTTTTCTTAAAGTTGGAGCAAATGAAATTTACACCTTAAGGTCTAAGTAACGGTAAGGATTCCTTATCTTCCTTGGTGCTATTATTATCATTTATAGGGAAAAAAACGTCTAAATTAAAAAATTGTCAAAAGTGTGTTTTGAATCGTTTGAACGCAGATCCTACCCTATATTTTAATCTTGATTTTTGGTGAAAATTCAATTTTTAGGGGTCAATATTTAGTTCAGCCCCTAAGCCCTCCTGCGGACGCCACTGAGGTGGCCAATAATACTCCAAAGACTAATTGATTGCCATCATATCAAACAAATTGTTCATTTCAGCTACTGTGGTTTCTTTAAGCCCCCCATAGATAAACACTCTGTGCAATAAAAACTGTAAATGACTGGACTGCTGGAAAAACGCAATGCGTCATTTTCAACATGTTTTTTATTTCCCTTGTTAACTGGCCAGTTTTAGGGGTGTGTAATTTTTCTATTAATAGAGGTTCATTTATTTAAAAGCATAAACTGAAAAGAGAAAGCGTAAAAAAATTGGCGCCAGCGGGCACGGACAGGGGTTTCCCGTATATTTTTACATCATATCTAAAAAGTTTATTTGAATATATATCAAAATACGATAAATACAAGAGTTTCATAATTTTTGACAAAGTTTAAGAATCTTTGAATCGGAATGTCAAAAAATATCTGATGTTAAAATTTGACATATCGATGCTTTTTTTTAAAAATTGAACACCCTATATATTATTTTATGTTTAAAATAGTTCTTTTCTTGCTAATTTCAAAAATATCTATGTTGGGGTTATTTCGTTTATTAGTTTTGGAGATATATTTTAATGTTTTAAAAACTTTAATTGATACTCTAAAACATCACGGCAGCCATGAAAAAGACAATCGCATTGAAACAATAAGTGATGCTGTTGCTTTTGTAAGGTATAAAATTTATTAATATTTGCCATACGCGGTGATCCTGCGCAGTAATGTGTGGCGCCGCAAGCCAGAAAAACAAAAAATAATTTAAAAAAAATTAAAGCCTCATTGATTATTAATAAAATTTTGAATAATTATAAATTTTGTGTGAACAACTTGATAGATAGAATGTTTAGTCCTTTCAAATTTCAGGAAGTTACAATGGTTATATTGCCCCTGTATACATCTGAATCGATTTTCATAAAATTTAAAGCAAACATAGTGTTTGACCTGAGCATAATTTAAATATTCTTATACATAACTTATTAATGGAGAGTCGTATCAATAATATCTATCTTTATAAATATAATAGAATATTTTATTATTCCTTATATTTTTTCTTAACAACTAAGCTAAAAGATTAATTCGTTTCTGATATATTTGAAAAAATCTAAATTTACATAGTTTGGAGGGTATAATGTAATGTAATAATGAGATCTAAATGGAAACAAGCGTAAATTTGTGCAAAATAAATAATTCTATTTTATTTCGAAAATAAGTGCCAAAAAAAATAAAACTAACTTCACGGCGTGACTTCATAATATTTGTACCTGTGCTAAATAGTGTTAGTTACAATCAATATAAGGTCTTATTTAACTAAAAACCATTTAATATACTTTTTAACCTTAAACACTAACCTGTGTATTCTTAACATAAAAACGCTACTGAAGTTATGTTCCCACATGAACACCTGCTAGTATAATGTTTCTTAGAGTTATGTTCCCACATGAACACCTGTTAGTATAACGATTCCTAGAAATTAAGTTTTGCTAGCCTTGCATTTTGTATCTTATATATTGATGTGAAAATTCATTTTGAGCGTTGTTATTAACCAGCTTTTGCTACTGCTTATATTATACGAAATAAAAAGTTTTTAAAAATAAATTTTCAATTTTTAATTTGAAAACTGGCGCAGTCGGTAGGATTCTCGCCAGCGGACTACAAAACGCATCGTGCGGAAAGTAACCGTTTTCGTCTCAACGATTAGTGGTAGAACGAATCTACAAAACTTTCAAATTCGAACATAGTGTGGTGGTACAAATGTGGTGAAGCAACCAGACCAGGGAAGATAGTGTCCTATTGGTGCGAGACGTCAGGAACAAACATCGTCCAGACAGCCTCATAGATAATACCAGGGAAGAGACAGAATCGCTCATCCTATTGGGATGAAACATAGCATAATATTATTGTAAGTGCATCCTTTAACATTTCCCTTAAACCAAAAAATTTAATATTGATACGTTTTGGGTTAAGTCAGGTTGGGTTAGATTTAAAAAAAAACTTTAATTCAGTAAATTAAAAACCAAAAAAAAATAAAAATATGGCACAACCTAATTTTCCGTTAATTAGATATCAAGCAGACAATATCCCGTGTTTTGACGGTAATCCGAAACACATAAATCGATTTATATCAGCATGTGAGAATTTCCTATCAAATCACAAAGATAGAAATAACGCGAATGCCCCTATTAATACTTGCCTTTTTGATACAATTTTTAGCATACTTACTGGTAGGGCTGCAGATTTAATAGCATCGCGAGTAGAGTTGACAACTTGGGATCTCGTAAAACAATCACTAATTTCTACCTTTGCCGATCAAAGATCGATTGATTGCGTAGTACAAGATATAATATCTCTAAAACCAAATAAAAATGAAACACCACAGCAGTTTGGTCTAAGACTCCAAGATATTAGAAGCCTTTTGTTTTCAAAAATAAATGTAAGCAATGACACTAGGGAAGTAAAATTATTAAAAATCAGTGAATACGATAAGATGGTATTAAAAACTTTTATTCATGGCTTAAATTATGTAATGCAATTGGTAGTGCGTTTGAAAAACCCCGAAACTCTTGAGGAAGCCATGGGCTTTGCACAAGAGGAAGAAAATTGTAGATATTACAAAAATATTTTTGATCCTAGGAATCACCAACCACAAAGACAAATGTTCCAATCCCCATTACCTCAAATTTTATCACAAAGACCTAATTTTACACCCTCGTGGCAACCTCAGAATAATCCTCTTTTCAGACAAAATCAAAATTCTAATATTTTCAATAACTCACGTTTTCCGACACCAAATAATCAATTTCTTGGCATCGGAAGATGGAGACAAAATACACCCACTTTTCAAAATGGACCAACCGCATTTGCACCGCGACACCTAATAAATCGACCAATGTTCAATAATAATTTGCGTCCAATGTTTAATAATAATATGCGTCCCCAATTTAATAATTATAATCCTAATTTCAATCAAAACAATAAACGACCCGCGACTTCGTCCATCGTTCGACAAACAAATCGACCAGAACCAATGGATACTTCATCTGCCACTGTAACAAATAGACCCTAATAATCAACCTCGACGCGATTTTATGGTGGAAGAACTTTTCAATCAAACGGTAGAGCCGACTCCTTATACCACAAACTATTCTCAAAATCAACCAAATCAACAGGTCGAATCAATGAACCAAAATTATAACTATCCATTTAGTTTTGATAATACAGATTATAGCAATAATCAATCAACCAATTATCAAACTGAGCAGATTAATCAAGATTTCCAAACATTTTATAATATTCCGGAATTACCTAATTTTAATAACTCTTATCAGGACTCTAATTGGGAAACAAATAACGATTCGATTTCATTTGACCCAATCCACGGTGTTGAAGAGACCCTGAATGAAAATTTTCAGGAAACTCAAGATTTCAACAAAATAACATAATTTTATTAAATACTCATACAAATTCCGAACTACCAGTAATCTTTCTCCCAGAAATAAACGCGAAATTCCTCGTAGATACTGGCAGCGGTCGTAGCTTCATAAAACCTGAATTAGCATGTAAAATTTGCCCTAACTCAATAACTACTGAGCCGTTTTTCGTGAGAACAGCTCATGCAACATCAAATCATAACGAAGTAACAAATATCCCAATATTCCCTTCTTTTAATTTTGACGAAAATCACAAATTCTATCTTTTCGATTTTTCTCCTAAATTTGATGGGTAATTAGGTATTGATTTTTTGACCCATATAGGTGCTAGTATTAATTTAAAAGATTTCTGTTTAGAATCGAAAAATTCAATTTTGCCTTTATACTATCAAACGGATATATCACAAATATTAAAATTTACCCATGCGAAATAGTTATTTCCCCAAGAACGTCTCAACAAATAAAAATACCGGTTAACAAATCCAACGGTATTGGCATTATCGATTACATCGACTTTGGTAGTGCCGAAATGCCTCGAGCTTTAGTAAAAATTTACCAATATTTGCGAAAACCCAGTAAAAATAAAAATTTTAAAACCCGTAGACGTTGAAATTTTAGAAGAAACCGAATTTCACTTTATCGAAAAAATGGAAATCGATAATGAATTTGATCAAAATATTGATAATTTACAAAAACAAAATTTCAAGAATATTCGGCTTGACCACTGCAATACAGAAGAATATAAGGCTATTCGAAATTTGTGTTACGAATACAGGGATATCTTCTATTGCGAAAATACACCTTTAACATTTACAAACCAAATAAAACACAAAATCAATCTAACTGATGAGACGCCAATATTTACTAAAACTTATCGATATCCACACATACATAAAGCCGAAGTCCGTTCCCAAATTTCAAAAATGTTAAAAAATCAAATCATACAAGAATCAACTTCACCTTGGAGTAGGCCTATTTGGGTGGTCCCAAAAAAATGGAAGCTTCCGGGAAGCGCAAATGGCGCATCGTGATCGATTATCGGCGTCTTAATGATAAAACTATCGATGAAAAATTCCCATTGCCCAATATTTCAGATATATTGGACAAATTGGGCAAATCACAATATTTTACTACTCTTGATCTCGCGAGCGGGTATCACCAAATTCAAATGGATTCAAACGACGTGCAGAAAACGGCAGTTTCAACCGATACGGGCCACTATGAATTTAGACGAATGCCTTTCGGGTTAAAAAATGCACCCTCGACCTTCCAAAGGGTGATGAATAACGTCCTACGCGGTTTTCAAAACGAAATCTGTTTAGTATATCTCGATGATATAACGGTATTTTCCACCTCACTTCAAGAACATATTGACCGTTTAAGAGCTGTATTTGAAAGGCTACGTCAGGTCAACTTTAAAATTCAACTCGACAAAAGTGAATTTCTTCACAAAGAAGTCGCCTACTTAGGACACACTATTACAAGTTCGGGAGTAAAGCCAAACCCTGATAAAATCATAGCTGTCAAAAACTATCCATTACCAAAAAGTCAAAAAGAAATAAAATGATTTTTGGGACTAGCGGGCTATTACAGACGTTTTATCAAAGATTTTGCTAAAGTCACTAAGCTATAAAAGGCTTGTTTAAAGAAAAATTCAAAAATCGAACATTCACCTGCTTTCATAGAATCTTTCAATCACCTTAAACATTTACTTAATAATGCCCCAATTCTTAAATATCCTGATTTTACGCAACCCTTCGTATTAACCACAGACGCCTCTAACATAGCTTTAGGCGCCGTTTTGTCGCAAGGCAATCCACCAAGGGATCTCCCTATCGCGCACGCTTCGCGCACTCTAAACGAAACCGAACAACGATATAGTACCATTGAGAAAGAACTGTTAGGAATAGTGTGGGCATGTAAATATTTTAGACCGTATTTGTATGGTCAAAAATTCACTATCTATACAGATCATCGACCATTGGTATGGCTCGCTAATTTAAAAGAACCTAATAGTAAATTAATACGATGGAAAGACAAATTAGATGAGTACAACTTTGATATTATTTACAAGAAAGGCCAATTAAATGCTAATGCCGATGCACTCTCACGCATACAATTAAACGCGATCGAAACGGATTCAATAGTAAATTCACCTGGAGATATCGATCTTGATATTGAACTACGATCCTAATGCAATAAACCCACGGGATATCTCAGAACAAATTGAAGCAATAGAACAACCAAAATCAAATCCGAGAATTAATATAATATCCAATATAAGAATTAGAAATCCTTTAGACACAAGTCAAATTCAAAATCAATCATCTGTTATCGAAACAGACACAATTCCCAATATTACCCAAATTAAATTACCCCAAATGAGAATAGACACATTTCCAAATGCGACCCAAAATGAAAACCAATCACCTCAGACAGTTCACACAGTACATAGCAGAAATACTGACCAAAACTACACATCGATGACCCTTTTAGATGATATTATTAATAATAAAACAAACCAAATATTGATCAAACAATCGCCCTATGATTCTTACATAAAAGTCGATCAAGAAACATTCGACGGGAATAAAATCATTCATGCCACAATACCTATAAACATTCAGCATGTCATCAATTTTTTAAAAGAATATTTAAATCACTCCCCCACTTATATATATTTCTTTTCCGAAAATTTAAGAATTTATTTTCACCAAGCGCTAATCAAACATTTCCAAAAATTCAAGATTATCGAATGCACAAAATTGGTAAACAACGTTAAGGAAGACGAAAGGATAATGTTGTTAAAATATAAACACGAAGGAAAAACAAACCATCGCGGAATCGATCAAACTTTAAACTTTTTAAGATCTAATTATTATTGGAAATCGAATCGAATTTATAAATCGGTGCGAAATATGCCAAAGAGCCAAATATCATAGGAGACCCCCAGACCAACCTTTGGTTCTCACAGAAACACCCAGTAAACCATTCGAAATCGTTCATATTGATACATTTATAATAGGCAATCAGAAATTCTAAACGCTTATTGATAAGTTTTCCAAATTCGCACAAGCAATGCCCTATCTCGGAAATGCAATCTCTTGTACTGACCAACTTGTAAGAATTTTCTCTTTTCTGGGAATCCCAAGATTAATCATATCAGACAATGGGTCTGAATTTAAAAATGAAGTAGTGAGCGGACTCTTAAAAAGTCATGGTATTAAAATCTATTTTACTACACCTAATCACCACGAATCGAATTCACCTGTAGAACAGCTACATTCTACCCTAATTGAACACACTCGATTACTTCGAAATATTGATCCCAATGCCGACGTCACACAGCTAATGCCTTACGCAATAATAGCATACAATAGCACTATACACTCGAGCACAAATTTTACACCGTTTGAGCTTGTACACGGACACACCGACAGTAGAGACCCCATGAACTTAATAGCATCTGATGTATTCACCGACTACATACAGAACCACAAAACTAAGACACAAGCTTTATATGATGAAATAGCCAATAATTCAAAAGAGTTAAAACAAATTTAAAAATAGGAACTCAAGTATACAAGAAACTAGACAAACGATCGGGAAAAATAAAAAATCGATATCTTGGGCCCTTTAAGTTGACCCAAATTTTAGCAAATAACAAAATTGAAATTGAAAATCCCAAAAACAAACGTAAAGAAATTGTTCATATTAATGAAACTAAAATAGTACCCGTTTTTGCAGATGGGCCTGGGCAGTCTACGGAACCAGCGCCAACGTCAAGTTCACCAGTCCAAAAGACCACCCGGGAATCCTTCCCTTTAAGCTAGGAACCGCCAAAATTGTCACGAATCAATGGTCCTTTATTCAAACCATTGATTTAAAACCAGTAATCAAGGAATTTAACTCTTTAAATAATCAAACAAATATGCTAACTTCAAATTTAAAAAAACAACAGCGAATACCATCATGAATATTACAATTCTCTACTACCTCTTCATGCTATAGAAAATCGAATTATAACCTCACTAATCCAATTATTTCCATATAAAATTGCAAATAGACAAAAACGTGGTTTATTTAACCCATTGGGAACATTTATTAAGAGTATCACTGGAAACCTAGACCAAACAGATGCCGAAAAAATCAATAGGCAAATCAAACTTTTGCAGTCTAACCAAAATGCATTAAAAACTGACTCAATCAATCGAATTACTCTTTTAGACGGGACTATCAGTAAGTTTAAAACCATGATGTCAAATGTAAGTCATAATCAATTCATTTTGAAATCGCGCATTCTGCAAATCGAAAACGCTACTAAACGATCCGATATTAATAACTTGCAGCTCCACGAGTATATTCAAACTTTCACTGTAATTAATCAGATAACATTGTTATATCAATCGATTTATAACATTTTGGAAAAAATCGAAACAACGTTAACATTCTCAAAAATTAACATTCTTCATAATTCAATTATTGATCAAAAGGAGTTGCTCATAAAAATACAAGTAATAAATACACATCTTCACAATGAAGATTCATTACCAATAGATAACGATTCAAAAAATATACTCTTTTTAGAAAAACTAATCGAAATCAAGAGCTTTATCAAAGACTATCAAATAACTTTCATTTTTCAGTTGCCATTAGTCGAAAAAGAAACGTATCAGTATTATCATTTGTACACATTACCAATACCCAATAATCAATCCTTTCTTATCAACTTACCCCACAAACCTTACCTAGCACTTGGAGAATCAAAGTATGCATATCAAGACGACAAATGCAAAGAAGTCCAATCAAGTGAATTTATCTGTAAGAACACCCACATTCGCACAATCGAAGAACACCCACCATGCGACGTAGAGCTTCTGAAGTTTCAATTGAACTCCACCACGTATCACCCATTTGTTATCCATCTATATGATAACCAATTCACCAAAGTTTATGACGGTAAATGGATAATAACCGTCCCAATCAATACAGTTGCCAAAATCAGGTGCAGTAGCTTTGAATCAAACCAGTTGCTAATCGGGTCCTATCTTATGGAAGTACCACCGACATGCAAGGTTCAAATAAAGTCAACAATATTTGAATCAACTATGTACCAGTTAATTTGCCGATACTCAATTGGACACACGTCAAACAGCAATCACCGATTTTCAATCCACCCGCAATCGATTTAAACCCAATCAATATGCACGCCACCGATGACATCCAAAACCAACTGATGGCCCAAAGGAAGCATCTTGAAGAGTTGAAGTATCCAGTATATGTATCAAAAGCCAGTTTTTGGACTATTATTCTATATGTAATATTAGTTATAGGTATTTGCTATATGTTAACCAATAGATATTTAATCAGAAATAAGAAATCAAACGAAAACGAACATTCAAATATCTTTTGAAATCACAACCATACCTAGGCTGTGCTTTCAACTAGCGCAGGAGGAGTTATGTTCCCACATGAACACCTGCTAGTATAATGTTTCTTAGAGTTATGTTCCCACATGAACACCTGTTAGTATAACGATTCCTAGATATTAAGTTTTGCTAGCCTTGCATTTTGTATCTTATATATTGATGTGAAAATTCATTTTGAGCGTTGTTATTAACCAGCTTTTGCTACTGCTTATATTATACGAAATAAAAAGTTTTTAAAAATAAATTTTCAATTTTTAATTTGAAAACTCTGATAAAGTGACTATGAGATCGCGGAACAATAAATGTTGGTGCAAGCAAGGAATTTCCTAATTTTCATTTTCTTTTCCTTTTCTGCGCGTTTAAAATAATTTAAATTTTCGCGCTCTAAAATATGCATATGGGTTTTCACGGCACCGCACACGTGGAGGACAAGCAGCGCCGCGATGAGTGCGCAAACAACCACCGTCACAACAAGACACTAGAAAAATCACGTTCCCAAAAAAGCGAATTTTGAGGTGAAAAACTGGACGTTTAAACGTTGACTGGAGCCGCAAGAGAGTCCGAGGTAGGTGCCTTTTCATACAAAATTCCATATGTATCGTAACTTTCCATTTACAATCGTCAATACCGACAATTAATTTTAAATGTGCTTATAAAGCCAAAACGGCGACCTGTCGAAGGAAATTCCATTATTTTTCAGTACTTGTATGCACATTTAATGGTCCTTCTCTCCAAATTAATAGTTTTCCAAACTACCTAGACTCCTGTGGTTCAGCAATTTCCTACAAAAATTCCAAATTTCTATATATTTTCAAAATTTATTTCCAATTTCAATTTCAATTATCAGACCATATTGATTTACGACCTGTTGGTGATATGTTCCTTCAAAGTTGATCGAAGTGTTTATTACCGTTCAAAAATAGCTATAGCCAGTGCACATATTTCGTATAGTTTACTAGTTCATCAAAGTTGATCGCTTTGTTCATTACATTTTCAGTAAAAGTGGCGTCAATACGCCGAAAGTGAAATTTTAAGGCGGTTCTTCCATCTACATTCCTTTAATTATCGATTTTGCAGGTGTCGCGTTAACGCGCAGGTGCAAGTGTCGCCGTCACCAGGATCATCCCGCGCGTTGTTTCTTCGAATACCGACGTTTCTTAGAAACTTTCAGACGGGACCGCTAGTCGTATGCACAGAGTGTGCGATTTGGAATCGAGAGGTGCGGGGTTCAATCCTTGGTGAGACATAAAAGTTTTTTTTAAAGGATATGTTCAAATAATAACATACAGACAAACTTACAAACATTTCATTTCAAAATTTTCGAAAAAAGTTAATAAAATTAAAATAATAAAATTGTTTAATTTTTGCTAAAATTCGCGTTATATTTTAAGCTATATTTTAAGCATTTTTTTGGGTAATTTTAAAAACAAATTAACTTTCAAAAACAAAAATGTCTACGCAAAAACAGAAAAAACTTTGCGTCAAAAGGCTTTTGAGCTTCAACCAAATGGCGGAAGCTCACGAGGTAGCTTTGAAAGCGAACTCGGATACAGCGTTTCACTTTTTGTTTAAATCCAGATATGAAGACGTCGAAGAATGTCATGCTCAATTCTATAATTTTCATAACCAAATTATTGGCTCTCTCGAAGAATTTAAACTTTCATTTGACGAGCAGGATAAAACTAGAAAAGACTTTGACAACCTTTATTATGAATGTAAGGGTATTTACTACGACCTTTTTAGGGCCAACCCTGTCAATTAGGTAGGCAACCCTAACCAACAAAATATTGTTCAGAGGTCAAATACAAGATCATTTCCACAACCAAGGTTGCCAATTTTCGATGGTAATTATAACAACTGGCAACACTGGTTTGACTTATTTAAAGTCATGGTACATCAAAATTCTGATTTAAGTGATATAGAGAAATTTCAACAATTGCGGAGTTCTGTTCTGAATGAAGCCCTTTCTCTAGTAAAAACCATTTCCCTCGCAGATAGCAATTATCACATTGCGTATGAAACCTTAGTAAAGAGGTATCAAAATAAACGAATTATTGCTACTACCGCTTTGAATGCTATTAACTTTCTTTCAACTAAATCCAGTTCTGGGCAAGAATTACGTTCCATGTTGAATACCTTTTCTGAGAATCTAGCCATCTTAAATGAGCTTGGTTTTCCTACAAAAGAATGGGACTTTCTTACTTTTAACATGATGCTCTCAAAACTTGAAGTCAAGATGAGGACTGATTTCGAACTTTACTATAGTAGAGAGAAAAACAATTCAGAAATTCCGTCCTACACTGATCTTTACACGTTTATAGAAAATCATTGCGTTGCGCTCGAATCTGTAGTGCAAATGCCCAGTTTTAGTAGGCAAAATCAAACCCCTAGACAACCTCAAACTACGCGTAATTCTCAACAGAACAGTTTTCAGAGAAACAGTTTTAATAATTTTAATTCACC
This sequence comes from Aspidapion aeneum, assembly GCA_963576565.1. Taxonomy (NCBI): domain Eukaryota; kingdom Metazoa; phylum Arthropoda; class Insecta; order Coleoptera; family Brentidae; genus Aspidapion; species Aspidapion aeneum. Next base: position 84,118,878 of record OY755040.1, read on the forward strand.
TTCTGCTTTCAATACAACTATTTCAAATCAAAGTTCAAATTCAAGAAATCAACAAAATACTTTACAAAATAGCAATCAACGCAGCAACCCTCAAATACAAAATAATCAGAACAGAACTTTTAATCCAAAAATAAAATGTTACCTATGTTCTTCGAATCACGCATTATCGAAATGTATCGAATTTCAAAACAAAAGTCCACAAGAACGGATGGGTTATGTTCGGCAGGTAAATCTATGTCAAAATTGCTTACATTTTGCTCACCAGACCGTGAATTGCCCCTCCTCCTACAACTGCATCACGTGTGGAGCCAGACATCATAGTCTTCTCCATGTTCCACAACCAGTAGCGCCCTCTGTGAGTGTTAATTCATATCCTCCAGAGAACGCTAATATTCCACTTTCCAATTCCAATAGCACCCCTATGTCAGGAAGCCATTCCACAAACTGTCATGCGACAATGATTTCCAAAAATTCCACTTTTCTACTTTCTACCGTTGTAGCTGACATGTTAGACTCAAGGGGACATTACCAACCAGTTCGTATCTTACTCGACTCTGCCTCAGAGGCAAACTTTATTTCAGAAAAATGTCTACATCGTTTAGGTCTTTCGAAAAGCCTCTTTTCTACTTCTATTCAAGGCTTAAATCAAATGACATCTTCCAATACCAAAGGTAAGACGAAATGTCTTATCAAACCTCAAGGTCAAGCGGGACCTACCTTTGATTTTGAGGCTTTAGTACTTCCAAAACTTTGTACAGAGATTCCTTCTTGCGCTGTCGACTCGAGCAAGTGGAATCACATTCGCAATATCAAACTTTCTGATCAAAACTTCCATATACCAAGTTCCATTGATGTCCTAGTAGGTTGTGAACTTTTTCCGCATCTCTTACAAGAGGGAGTTATCTACGGAGAGCGTGGACAACCTAGTGCTTTTAATAGCATCTTTGGCTATGTGCTGATTGGTAAAGTCGAAACTTCAAAGCAACAAAATCCACAATCACTCATAAGCTGTTACACTTCCATCGAACCATCTCTGGATATCTGCCTAGAGCGCTTCTGGGAGATAGAGCAGGTTCCACATAAGGTTCATTACAGTCCTGAGGATATTATGTGCAAAAAATTATTTTCACAATCAGTTTCACGCAACGAATCAGGTAGATTCGTCGTTCCATTACCTTTCATAAACTTAGAACCCCAGTTGGGTGACACCTATCCAATCGCTTTAAAACGTTTCAAGCTTCAGGAAGCTAGACTTCTCAAAGACTCAGCTAATTATCAAGCTTACAAAGATTTTATGCAAGATTATTTAGACACTGGTCACATGATACCTATTCCTACGCCTCTATCTAAAGATGTCTTGGATAATTCCTACTTTATCCCTCATCACAGTGTCTGGAACACTGGGAAGATAAGAGTGGTCTTTGATGGGTCTCAACGTAGTCCCAGAGGTGTCTCACTCAACGAGACGTTGTGCGCAGGTCCTAAACTGCAAAATGATGTCCGTGAAATTCTACTTAAATTTCGAATTCATGCTGTAGCCTTTGTTACTGACATAGTAAAAATGTTCCGACAGATTTTAATTATTCCTGAGCACACGCGTTATCAAAATATTCTATGGAGATTTTCTGAGGATGATCCTGTCCAAACCTACTCCTTAAGAACAGTTGTTTATGGACTTAAGTCATCACCTTACTTAGCTATTCGTACTATACAAGAACTAGCTAAACTTGAGTCTGAAAGGTATCCTAATGCTTCCAAGGTGCTTCTTAAAGACATTTACGTCGACGACGTGCTCACTGGGCAGGATTCTGTGGCCTCTGCCAAAGAACTTCAGTCGGAGTTAATCTCCCTGTTGCGCCTAGGAGGGTTTGAACTTAAAAAATGGGCGAGCAACAGTCCGGAACTTCTCTCCTCATTCTCAGAATCAGAAACACAAATGTCCATTCGTTTCGACAAATCCGAACCTAATTTTGTAAAAATATGGAATCCTATCTCAGATTCGTTTACCTACTTGGTCGTACCAGAAGATAAACCATGCACCAAGCGAGGTATCTTATCTCAAATCATGAAAATTTTTGATCCCTTAGGTTTCTGTTCTCCCGTTTCTTTACTTGCTAAGCATCTCATGCAAGATCTGTGGAAGGAGAAGCTGGACTGGGATTCTCAGCCTCCTCCGCATATCGTAAATGTTTGGAATCAATTTAGAACCGAACTTCCAAATCTTTCAAATATTCATTTACCTAGACGCCTTTCCATTGATCAACCACGTAGCATTGAACTTCACGGCTTTTCAGACGCCTCTATGATAGGTTACGCGGCTACGGTCTATTTCAGAATGGAGTCAGTTTTCGGAGAAATCCATACCTTTCTTGTAATGGCCAAATCTAAGGTCGCACCAGTGAAAACAGTCAGTCTTCCGCGACTGGAGCTTCTTGGTGCCACTTTACTTTGCGACCTACTTTCCTTTATTCAAAACACTTATTCAGATATTCTTAACTTCAACCAAATCTGTGCATGGTGTGATTCCCAAGTGGTTCTATGCTGGTTGGCGGCTTCACCTCACAGGTTTAAAACGTTTGTGGCAAACCGTATCTGTCACATTCAAGAAACCATTTCTCCTACGGCCTGGAAATATATTCCATCAGCGCTAAATCCAGCCGACTGTGCTTCGCGCGGTCTTATGCCTAATCAACTTGTCAAACATGACTTGTATTGGGAAGGTCCTTGTTTTCTTAGGCTACCAAAAGAGAGCTGGCCTGATGATTTTCGCTGGCCAGACCCTCCGGAAAACGAGGTTATTCTGGAAGAACGAAAATCAGTATTTCAAACATGCACAGTTGAACCACACATGCTTGATACTTTTCTTTCTCGTTACTCTTCCCTAGAGAAAATTCAACGCATAATTTCCTATATTTTGCGCCTTACCGAAAAGAAATCTAAATATCCTAACGAAAATATTACCGAAGTAGAACTTCAACATTCTCTTATTGTTCTCGTTCGGCATGTTCAACGTTCCATCTTTGCTGATCTCATTTCACGTTTGAATGACGCAAAGCTACTTCCTAAACAATTTCGTAAACTTTCACTTTTTCTAGATACACAAGGCTGCTTAAGAGTGGGGGGTCGATTACCACATTCTTCCGAACTCTCTTATTCAGTAAAACACCCTTTACTTTTACCACGTTCTCACCGTCTTACTCAACTTGTCATTAAGTACACTCACAGAAGGTACTGTCATCCCGGTCAAAAAACGTTGCATTACCTCTTGAGACAACAATTTTGGATCCTTTTCCCTCGCTATGCAATCGAGAGTATAACTTCTCATTGCATTTTATGCTATCGATTAAATCCTAAACCTTCCGTACAAATCATGGGCAACTTGCCTGCTCAACGCATCTCTCAAGTAAAGGCATTTTCACATGTTGCCATAGATTATTGTGGTCCCTTTCCAATTACAATGGGAAAGTACCGAGGTGCAAAGGTATCCAAAGGTTATATTCTTGTCTTAGTCTGCTCCGCAACAAAGGCAGTTCACCTAGAACTTACCTCCGATATTTCCACCCCTACCTTTCTTGCGGCTTTTAAGAGATTTGTGGCAAGAAGAGGAAGAATCTCTGACATTTACTCAGATTGTGGTAGCGCGTTCTTGGGAGCTGATCGTTTACTCAAACAGTACTCCCAGGAAGCATGTCACAGTCTAAAAATTACCTGGCATTTTTCAAGTCCTGGTAGTCCGCACCTAAACGGACTACCCGAGGCAGGAGTTAAATCCACCAAGGCAAATTTAAAACGTGTAATAGGTGAGCAACGGTTAACCTATAAAGAGTTTTTTACTTTTTTGTGTCAGGTCGAATCCATACTAAACAGCCGGCCTCTGTATGCCCAACGTATGGATCCGAATGACTTTCTTCCACTGACCCCTGATCATTTTCTTACCCTGGAACCGTTGAATTCCGTACCAGAACCCGAATTTTCTGATTCCAAGTTGAACACCCTGTCCCGCTGGCAGCTGGTGCAAAGGCTCCAGTCCGATTTTTGGAAACGCTGGAACTTGAAGGACCTAAACACCTTGCAACAGCGTTCTAAATGGACAGAGGCTTCTAACAATATTAAACTAAATACTTTAGTCGTGGTAAAGAATGAACAAAAACCGCCATTGCAATGGGCTGTTGGGCGAATTGTCGACGTACACCCTGGCTCAGACGGTCATATTCGTGTTGTGACCGTTAAAACAGCTACAGGAACATATCGTCGACCAGTAGTGAAACTATGTCCTTTGCCTATGCCCGACGCATAAGGCAAAATTTTCTTTTTCTTTCTTAATTTTCTCTAAGTATTTTTTTCTTTTCTTTTAATTTTAATTTACATGCATAATTTAATGCATATTTGGGTTAATGTTAAATTGTATCGTTTAATTGCTAATAGGCGAATATTATTTAATTTTTTTTCCTTTCCTTTTCTTAACTAAGTAAAAACACACGTGTTTTGGCGGCCGGAAAATGTTGGTGCAAGCAAGGAATTTCCTAATTTTCATTTTCTTTTCCTTTTCTGCGCGTTTAAAAACATTTCGCGCTCTAAAATATGCATATGGGTTTTCACGGCACCGCACACGTGGAGGACAAGCAGCGCCGCGATGAGTGCGCAAACAACCACCGTCACAACAAGACACTAGAAAAATCACGTTCCCAAAAAAGTGAATTTTGAGGTGAAAAACTGGACGTTTAAACGTTGACTGGAGCCGCAAGAGAGTCCGAGGTAGGTGCCTTTTCAGACAAAATTCCACATGTATCGTAACTTTCCATTTACAATCGTCAATACCGACAATTAATTTTAAATGTGCTTGTAAAGCCAAACCGGCGACCTGTCGAAGGAAATTCCATTATTTTTCAGTACTTGCATGCACAATAAATACTCTTAGAAACCGTATATTATTAATATTTCATTAATTGAAATTTTAGTGTGTAATATGTGCATCAAAAAATTAATCTGTTTTTTACGTTTTAAAAACTAAAAAGTTAATTCACGACCTTTTGCAAAAAGTAAATAAAAAACACACAAAATGAATGAGAAATCATCACCACCTAATGGAAACCGGCAATATAACACTAGATTTCAGGCCCTAAAGAACATGGCGACTAAGCTTCTTAAAAAAGCAGATGACCAAGACTCTAAAAGCCCCAGATCTCTTGGTTCCCTTAATACGAGCTATGTTGAAATAATTTCTAAAAACAAAGAAAATTTGGACGAAAACGACAAGTTGCAGACTACTTCATTTATTATTAGCGATTTAAGAAACAGGCTAGCTGATAAATACACTGAAATCGGCGAAATGTGCCTAAGAAACGAGCAATTAACAAAGGCAATTGAAAAACTTCAAAATAGTATATCTTTAAAAGATGTTGAAATAACGACATTAAAATTCCAATTAGATGATTTGACAAACCTAAAAAATAATCAGGCTTCATATTTGACACCAGCTAGGCAAAAGAAAATATCAAAATCAAGAAAAGAATTTGTCGATTATAAAAAAACTTCAGAAACTCTAACGAAAAAAAATCAGATGTTATCCAACAAACTAAAACGTCAAAAAAACCATAATAATGTACTTAAAAAGAACATTAAAATAAAAGCAGCTGAAAATTAGAAATATTACGAGTTAGATTTACTTAAAGAAAAACTTCTTGAAGTACAAAAGTTACTGCAAATTGAAACCCAAGAGACATCCACACAAACCCATGAATCATCTTTTGAATCCAAAGATAAAGAAGCAAAAACCTACAAAAACAATGCATCTCAAACTGAACTGCCTGTTGATTGTTGCCCGTCTTCGCAAACTACTATGACAATATTAAAGAACAGCGAAACTCAAACCATAAAACCTCAAATATCATCCTGCTTACCGGTACAAATAAACGAGTACGTAAATCCTTTGGAAAAATACACAGAGAAAACTTTAAAGAAAACCGCAACACAACAAAAAACTTTGAAAGTAAAGGTAATATTGGTATCAGGAAAACGAGGCAGAGATTTAACCAATTACTTGACAAAGTTTACGACCAAAAATATATTAGCCTACATAAAGCCAAATGCCAGTGATACAGAACTTCTTCAAACTGCGGTAAGGCTGTCAAAAAATCTTAACATCAGATACAATAATTCTTTGGCCAAATACCCTCAATGATTTTTTAATTGAAAATTTCATTCAAAAAACATCTCACACAAATAGGCTAATATTAATCGAACCTTACCGATACGACGACAAAAACAAAAATGAAGATATCGACAAAAGGAATATCTCACTTTAAAAAAAATATATTTAGCAAAAATTGATAACAGTTGCCTACTGGACGTAAACAATATAATAAGACAGGCCAATTATTATAACGATAAAATAAATGTAACGAAAATTGGTAAACAATTCCCTGCTAAAGCAGCAATTATCCATATTAACAATTTTTTTCAATCAGACCCGAAAAAAATGGCCATGATATAAAAATACCACAAAAATCAGAACAACTCCACGAACCAATGCAAAAGTCAGATCCTATACAGTCCAAACTACGGTTTTTACACTAGAACATTCATTCCCTTGGAAATGGGCTGACACATTTAGAACACGTTTTGCAAAACCTTAAATGGCCAGAACTACTTGGAATTTCGGAACATTGGCAATCCGAAGAATTTATTCTCACTTTAGCTTTGTCGAACTATAACCTAGTTTCCTACGTCTGCAGAGAGGGGATGCATGGAGGAACTGCAATTTATTGTCGATCGGATTATCCGGTAAGTGAACCAAAAGACATAAAAAATTTGTCGGTTCAGTTTGATATAGAGTGCTGGCAGTGGAATTTAAGCATACTGCTCGTACTTTCGTTTTTCTGTGCATTTACAGATCAGATAAATTCGGAAATTATGACTCTTTTCTATCTATTTTTGATCATATTTTAGACAAAATTGACAGTGAAAACAAATCCGTTATCGTGGCAGGAGATTTTAACGTGCGTTTTGATTTAGACTGTCAAAGAACTAAAAAATTAATAAATATGTTGTCAACCTACGATATTAGGCAATCAATTTTTGAATACACAAGGATAGTCCAAGACACAAAATCGTGTATAGATAATTTTCTATTTCAAACCAACCAATTTAAATTTGATACCAAAGTAATTCAAACTGGTAAATCAGACCATACAGCACAATTGCTGGAAATAAGTTTTCAAAACGTAAATATGGAAACAGAAAACGTTAAACTTTTTAGATCTTTCAGCTTAAAAAATATAAATATTTTTAAGGAACAACTTCGGATAACATCTTGGACTAGCCTTTACAATTCTGCCTCTGAGTCTGTTGACGTTCTATGAAGTATTTTTAGCTCACACATATACTATAATATAGTAGTGTGAGCTATGGTGATCCTAATTTTTTCAGATGATTTTGAACCTTTTTTGTTGCGCCGTCTGTCTGTCTGTCTGTCTGTCTGTCTGTCTGTCTGTCTGTCTGTCTGTCTGTCTGTCTGTCTGTCTGTCTGTCTGTCTGTCTGTCTGTCTGTCTGTCTGTCTGTCTGTCTGTCTGTCTGTCTGTCTGTCTGTCTGTCTGTCTGTCTGTCTGTCTGTCTGTCTGTCTGTCTGTCTGTCTGTCTGTCTGTCTGTCTGTCTGTCTGTCTGTCTGTCTGTCTGTCTGTCTGTCTGTCTGTCTGTCTGTCTGTCTGTCTGTCTGTCTGTCTGTCTGTCTGTCTGTCTGTCTGTCTGTCTGTCTGTCTGTCTGTCTGTCTGTCTGTCTGTCTGTCTGTCTGTCTGTCTGTCTGTCTGTCTGTCTGTCTGTCTGTCTGTCTGTCTGTCTGTCTGTCTGTCTGTCTGTCTGTCTGTCTGTCTGTCTGTCTGTCTGTCTGTCTGTCTGTCTGTCTGTCTGTCTGTCTGTCTGTCTGTCTGTCTGTCTGTCTGTCTGTCTGTCTGTCTGTCTGTCTGTCTGTCTGTCTGTCTGTCTGTCTGTCTGTCTGTCTGTCTGTCTGTCTGTCTGTCTGTCTGTCTGTCTGTCTGTCTGTCTGTCTGTCTGTCTGTCTGTCTGTCTGTCTGTCTGTCTGTCTGTCTGTCTGTCTGTCTGTCTGTCTGTCTGTCTGTCTGTCTGTCTGTCTGTCTGTCTGTCTGTCTGTCTGTCTGTCTGTCTGTCTGTCTGTCTGTCTGTCTGTCTGTCTGTCTGTCTGTCTGTCTGTCTGTCTGTCTGTCTGTCTGTCTGTCTGTCTGTCTGTCTGTCTGTCTGTCTGTCTGTCTGTCTGTCTGTCTGTCTGTCTGTCTGTCTGTCTGTCTGTCTGTCTGTCTGTCTGTCTGTCTGTCTGTCTGTCTGTCTGTCTGTCTGTCTGTCTGTCTGTCTGTCTGTCTGTCTGTCTGTCTGTCTGTCTGTCTGTCTGTCTGTCTGTCTGTCTGTCTGTCTGTCTGTCTGTCTGTCTGTCTGTCTGTCTGTCTGTCTGTCTGTCTGTCTGTCTGTCTGTCTGTCTGTCTGTCTGTCTGTCTGTCTGTCTGTCTGTCTGTCTGTCTGTCTGTCTGTCTGTCTGTCTGTCTGTCTGTCTGTCTGTCTGTCTGTCTGTCTGTCTGTCTGTCTGTCTGTCTGTCTGTCTGTCTGTCTGTCTGTCTGTCTGTCTGTCTGTCTGTCTGTCTGTCTGTCTGTCTGTCTGTCTGTCTGTCTGTCTGTCTGTCTGTCTGTCTGTCTGTCTGTATGTCTGTCTGTCTGTCTGTCTGTCTGTCTGTCTGTCTGTCTGTCTGTCTGTCTGTCTGTCTGTCTGTCTGTCTGTCTGTCTGTCTGTCTGTCTGTCTGTCTGTCTGTCTGTCTGTCTGTCTGTCTGTCTGTCTGTCTGTCTGTCTGTCTGTCTGTCTGTCTGTCTGTCTGTCTGTCTGTCTGTCTGTCTGTCTGTCTGTCTGTCTGTCTGTCTGTCTGTCTGTCTGTCTGTCTGTCTGTCTGTCTGTCTGTCTGTCTGTCTGTCTGTCTGTCTGTCTGTCTGTCTGTCTGTCTGTCTGTCTGTCTGTCTGTCTGTCTGTCTGTCTGTCTGTCTGTCTGTCTGTCTGTCTGTCTGTCTGTCTGTCTGTCTGTCTGTCTGTCTGTCTGTCTGTCTGTCTGTCTGTCTGTCTGTCTGTCTGTCTGTCTGTCTGTCTGTCTGTCTGTCTGTCTGTCTGTCTGTCTGTCTGTCTGTCTGTCTGTCTGTCTGTCTGTCTGTCTGTCTGTCTGTCTGTCTGTCTGTCTGTCTGTCTGTCTGTCTGTCTGTCTGTCTGTCTGTCTGTCTGTCTGTCTGTCTGTCTGTCTGTCTGTCTGTCTGTCTGTCTGTCTGTCTGTCTGTCTGTCTGTCTGTCTGTCTGTCTGTCTGTCTGTCTGTCTGTCTGTCTGTCTGTCTGTCTGTCTGTCTGTCTGTCTGTCTGTCTGTCTGTCTGTCTGTCTGTCTGTCTGTCTGTCTGTCTGTCTGTCTGTCTGTCTGTCTGTCTGTCTGTCTGTCTGTCTGTCTGTCTGTCTGTCTGTCTGTCTGTCTGTCTGTCTGTCTGTCTGTCTGTCTGTCTGTCTGTCTGTCTGTCTGTCTGTCTGTCTGTCTGTCTGTCTGTCTGTCTGTCTGTCTGTCTGTCTGTCTGTCTGTCTGTCTGTCTGTCTGTCTGTCTGTCTGTCTGTCTGTCTGTCTGTCTGTCTGTCTGTCTGTCTGTCTGTCTGTCTGTCTGTCTGTCTGTCTGTCTGTCTGTCTGTCTGTCTGTCTGTCTGTCTGTCTGTCTGTCTGTCTGTCTGTCTGTCTGTCTGTCTGTCTGTCTGTCTGTCTGTCTGTCTGTCTGTCTGTCTGTCTGTCTGTCTGTCTGTCTGTCTGTCTGTCTGTCTGTCTGTCTGTCTGTCTGTCTGTCTGTCTGTCTGTCTGTCTGTCTGTCTGTCTGTCTGTCTGTCTGTCTGTCTGTCTGTCTGTCTGTCTGTCTGTCTGTCTGTCTGTCTGTCTGTCTGTCTGTCTGTCTGTCTGTCTGTCTGTCTGTCTGTCTGTCTGTCTGTCTGTCTGTCTGTCTGTCTGTCTGTCTGTCTGTCTGTCTGTCTGTCTGTCTGTCTGTCTGTCTGTCTGTCTGTCTGTCTGTCTGTCTGTCTGTCTGTCTGTCTGTCTGTCTGTCTGTCTGTCTGTCTGTCTGTCTGTCTGTCTGTCTGTCTGTCTGTCTGTCTGTCTGTCTGTCTGTCTGTCTGTCTGTCTGTCTGTCTGTCTGTCTGTCTGTCTGTCTGTCTGTCTGTCTGTCTGTCTGTCTGTCTGTCTGTCTGTCTGTCTGTCTGTCTGTCTGTCTGTCTGTCTGTCTGTCTGTCTGTCTGTCTGTCTGTCTGTCTGTCTGTCTGTCTGTCTGTCTGTCTGTCTGTCTGTCTGTCTGTCTGTCTGTCTGTCTGTCTGTCTGTCTGTCTGTCTGTCTGTCTGTCTGTCTGTCTGTCTGTCTGTCTGTCTGTCTGTCTGTCTGTCTGTCTGTCTGTCTGTCTGTCTGTCTGTCTGTCTGTCTGTCTGTCTGTCTGTCTGTCTGTCTGTCTGTCTGTCTGTCTGTCTGTCTGTCTGTCTGTCTGTCTGTCTGTCTGTCTGTCTGTCTGTCTGTCTGTCTGTCTGTCTGTCTGTCTGTCTGTCTGTCTGTCTGTCTGTCTGTCTGTCTGTCTGTCTGTCTGTCTGTCTGTCTGTCTGTCTGTCTGTCTGTCTGTCTGTCTGTCTGTCTGTCTGTCTGTCTGTCTGTCTGTCTGTCTGTCTGTCTGTCTGTCTGTCTGTCTGTCTGTCTGTCTGTCTGTCTGTCTGTCTGTCTGTCTGTCTGTCTGTCTGTCTGTCTGTCTGTCTGTCTGTCTGTCTGTCTGTCTGTCTGTCTGTCTGTCTGTCTGTCTGTCTGTCTGTCTGTCTGTCTGTCTGTCTGTCTGTCTGTCTGTCTGTCTGTCTGTCTGTCTGTCTGTCTGTCTGTCTGTCTGTCTGTCTGTCTGTCTGTCTGTCTGTCTGTCTGTCTGTCTGTCTGTCTGTCTGTCTGTCTGTCTGTCTGTCTGTCTGTCTGTCTGTCTGTCTGTCTGTCTGTCTGTCTGTCTGTCTGTCTGTCTGTCTGTCTGTCTGTCTGTCTGTCTGTCTGTCTGTCTGTCTGTCTGTCTGTCTGTCTGTCTGTCTGTCTGTCTGTCTGTCTGTCTGTCTGTCTGTCTGTCTGTCTGTCTGTCTGTCTGTCTGTCTGTCTGTCTGTCTGTCTGTCTGTCTGTCTGTCTGTCTGTCTGTCTGTCTGTCTGTCTGTCTGTCTGTCTGTCTGTCTGTCTGTCTGTCTGTCTGTCTGTCTGTCTGTCTGTCTGTCTGTCTGTCTGTCTGTCTGTCTGTCTGTCTGTCTGTCTGTCTGTCTGTCTGTCTGTCTGTCTGTCTGTCTGTCTGTCTGTCTGTCTGTCTGTCTGTCTGTCTGTCTGTCTGTCTGTCTGTCTGTCTGTCTGTCTGTCTGTCTGTCTGTCTGTCTGTCTGTCTGTGTGTCTGTATGTCTGTCTGTAACGACCAACGCGCATAACTCAAAAACCGCTTGGCCGATTTTAATGAAATTTGGTACCTAGGCTGGGTCTTGGGTCGAGATGGTCCCATTTAAAAATGAACAAAATCCACCGAACACAAACGAAATAAAAGGGTGGGGGTAGATTTCAAAAATTAGAGTTTATGTGAAAATATGGCGTGTGTGATATTAAACGAAAGGTAATTGAGTCTGCAGTTAAACAAAATACATTTTAATTTATTTAAAAAAAAAAGGGTGGGGGTATATTTTAAAAATTAGAGTTTAAGTGAAAATATGGCGTGTGTGATATCAAACGAAAGGTAATTGAGTCCGGACTTTAACAAAATACATTTTAGTTTTTGTTTTTTTGTAAGGGTGGGGGTAGATTTCAAAAATTTGAGTTTAAGTCAAAACATGGCTTGTGTGGTATCAAACAAAAGGTAATTTAGTCTGGAGTTGAATAAAATATATTTCAGTTTTTAGTTATATTAGCTCACACGTACACTATAACTATAGTACCTAGTGTGAGCTTAGGGGCCCATATATTGGCAGAGTATTTTAATACTTGTTTTCCCCAAAAAGAGACAAAAGTACAAACGTCGATAAAAAAACGTAATAAGCAATGGTTTACACATGAACTGGATACAATGAAAAATAGACTAGTCACATTCCAAGTGTTATCACAAAATAATATAAACTACAAAAATGCTTACAAACAATGTAAATCCGATTACGATAGAGAAGTAAATCTTGCAAAAACTAATTTCTACCTTTCAAAAATAGAAAATAGTGATAACAAGTCCAAAGCTACATGGAACGCTGTTCGTGATCTGACCAACGCCGAAAAACCTATCAATGTGTTGCCAAACATCGACGAAAACAAACTTTTTGCAGACAACTTTAATAAATACTACGTAAATGCGCCTTTAAACTTTCTTAAGAAAAACAACGTTTCGTCAAACATAAATGACATAAACATAAAATTTACTAATAGTAAATCCTTTTACTTCTATCCAACGAACGCCATTGAGATCGTGCAATTCAGCAAAAACTAAAAAATAAAAAATCTGCAGGTTTCGATTCAGTACCATCTAACATTTCTAAGCAATGCACTTCAGACATAGCTGAACCTTTAGCTTTTATTTTTAATGCCAGCATGGATCGGGGCGTATTTCCACAGGCACTCAAAACCGCCCAAATAATACCTATCTACAAGAAGGGTGATCCAGATGATTTTGCAAACTACAGGCCTATTAGTTTACTTTCTGCATTTTCTAAATTATTTGAATTACTAGTCCATCACCGTCTATTAAACTTTTTCAATAAGTATTCACTATTTAATACTTTTCACCACGGGTTTTGGCCTAAAAGATCAACGGAATCAGCTCTTCTTGAAATTAATAAAACTATATTATCACTTCTTGAATCTAAATTTGCAGCCTGTGGATTACTTGTCCATCTTTCAAAGGCTTTCGATACAACAAACTACTCTTTGTGCTTAAAAAAAATGGAATCGTATGGATTTAGAGGATTAGCGTTAGAGTGGTTTAGATCGTATCTTTCAGCTCGAGAACAGACAGTGGTAATTGCGAGAAACGGTTTTAGAACTGTGTCGGAAACGCGGGCGGCTACAACGGGTGTCCCACAGGGTAGTATTCTGGGTCCCATCTTTTTTATAATCTATTTAAACGATATCACTGAAATAATTAAAGAACCTAACAGTATATTTAGCTACGCTGACGACACAGAATACATGATTCCTCTACGCGAGGGTAAAGACTTTAGTTTAAAAATTAATAACATACTATCTAAAACTGAAGAATGGACATCAAAAAACCAACTTATTCTCAATGCTAAAAAAACGCAGCTAATTACATTTTCGAATATTAATGTTATTATGCCAGACGAAATAACTTACAATTCACAGCAAATTAAAGTTGTTAATTCTGCTAACGTACTTGGGGTTACTACAGATAGTAATTTGAATTATGCAGCTCACATTGAGAATCTTTGTAAAAAATTAGGACGATCCTGCTATGCGATTCGAGTGCTCGTCAAATCCTTTCAAAACCATGTATCCTTAAATTCAATATATTATGGAATTTTTTACTCAAATATCAAATACGGAGTACTTTTATGTGGTGCCAGTAGTAGTATGGATAGTGTGTTTAAAATGCAAAAAAGAGTAATAAGAATCATGTTTGGACTGACAACGCAAACATGCTGCCGTCAAACTTTCAAAAATAATAATTAGTACCTGGCATTTATATTTTTGAATGTATCTTGTATTTGAGAAAGAATCCCGGTCTGTTTGAGTCATTTAAGCCAAATCATTCGTACCAAAGCAGAACCCGTAACGATTTGCTTCTCTATCCAGTACACAGACTTTCATCAACCGAAAAAGGCCCTATCTACTCGGCTATCAAGTTTTACAATAAACTTCCAAAGCTGATACAAGACATACATACTTTTAAAAAATTCAAGACAGAATGTTTCAAAATAATATGCCAAATTGAACCATATACAATAGATGATTATTTAAACTTTAACTTATAATGGCTCAAGATAAAAAACAGAAATGTACTTTTTATATGTAATTTGCATGTTAAAATATATGTGTGAATTTGAATTTGTATTAATGTTCATAATTTATGTTTGTCCTTATCTATGTGTTTAAAAATATTAAACATTGTATTTTTTAATTTTTAAATTCTACTTCTATGCTGAACTACAAACCTATGGTTAGCATGAAAAATTGTTATAAACGATAAGTCTTTCTACAAAAACTTTAAATTAATATTATACCTATATAATTTTTAAGATAAAAATATTTTTTAAACTCATGTTTTAAGATTTTTTAAGTGTATGATTTCAATTAAGTGTATGACGACTCCATGTATCTGTACATTTGTATAAATATTATGGTAATAAAGATCTATCTATCTATCTATCTATCTAGGTTTTGTATGACTAGTAAGCTAAAAATTGGTAAGTAGAATCGTACAGTTAGCCTATTATGTCCTTTCTGCTAGCGGACGGAGGTGTTAAGACTGTTAAGATCCCTCATAGATTTATATCGAGGGATTAGAGCAACAATCACGTAACCAGAGTTTTGGGTTACGTGATTGTTGCTCTAAAGCCTCGATATATTCCAGAGAAGTAGTGTATTTATTATCATAAGTTAAATCAATATAAAGTATCGAGAAAATTACGGTTCCGGTAAAAAAGTTAAACCGTACAAAATATTCTTATTACTATTTTTATTTATTTATATTTTATAGAACTTAACTACTAACTATAACCAACTTCTGCTGGGACGATAGCGATGTTAGGTAGATGCAAGTCTAACATGTAGCAGAACCACCTTTCGGAAGGGGTGTAAAAGCGTGGGTGTGTATACTTGCTACGCAGTTTAAAGATCCCTACCCTCGACAAAGAGGAGTCAGGCAAAATTAAGGCCTCTTAGAGAAAAAACTTGCATCCTAAAAGGCACGTTCATCAGTTTGGTATATGGTGTTCGGACAAATCGGGGTTTGCGAAAAGGGCGCATCGTACACGTTTTCTCGCGCCCAACTGTTTAAAAAAAGTTCTAAAACAGTGACGTACCTTTGACGTCATTGGTTTGATAAGTTTGTGCCCAACTTCGCTCACCCCGTCAGGGGTCCGATTCCCGACCATACAAAATGTGAGTGTTCTATTATGGAGCGGGAACAATCTTATGTCGGGTGTCCATTAAGCGTATTATCTGAGCGGATTTTTCTTTTCTTGGGCTCTGATTGGTTGACTAAAAAATTTGAACCAATCAAAGCGCGAGAAAAAAAATCCGTACGAATAACACGCTGGCTTTATCCTATACATCGTTATTAGGGACTTATTAGGGATTTTTGCAATAAAGCCAGGCAGTAATTGTGCCGGGCACTATTCTGACTGTTTCGCATTATAAGAACAGCTGTCTTCTTTAAAAATTAGGCCTTTGTGTATTATAAGAGCCGGAATTAATAGTGCCGCCATTATTAATGGAAAATTAACGACTGGATTTATAAATTCGACTTTGGTATGTCAATTTTGAAAGAAGAACGGTCAGTTTTGAATGGAAAACTATCAGAATAGTGCCCGGCACTATTACTGCCTGGCCTTATTGCAATAAGTCACTATTAACACGGATCACCTAACAAATTTCTGGTTGAGTCGTATTGAATTTTCGAAAAAAAAATTTTTTTTACGTTGCCAGATTTATAAAGGGTATGGCTGGGTGACCATGGAGCGTTTTATCCGCTCGGATTTATTTTTCATTGGGCTCTGATTGATTGATTTAAAAATTTCAGCCAATCAAAGCCTGATATAATACGCTCCTTGGACAGCTGACTTATTTGGAGTATTTTCATCACGGTGGATAGAATAGACCGGTGTTCGGATCTTATATATATATGTCGAATTTTTCACGTCACTGGTGGTCCAGCTGATTTTTGTAAACAAAAGTTAGATATGATATAAACAACGAAACAACTAATATTTTTTGAATTTTTTGAAAACTAAGGCAATTTTCCTACTGTTTTCTAGTACATCCTTATAAAATATAAGTTTCTAGACATATTGTCGTTATTTTTTTTTAGCTCGCTTTATTTTTTATTGCACAAAACTTAAACTACAAGTCAAACTGATCTGATGAAGATCCGAACATCGGTCTAGTCTATCCACCGTGTATTTTCATGACTATTTCCTATTCTGTGAGCTAAAGAAAGATGCTGGTTGATTGAAATTTGTGATTTTTTTTTCTTGTGATTTAGGGCAGTCCATAAATTACATAGCGGGTATAGGGGTGGAGTTTTATAAAGTTTGATAAGGTGTTATACTTTGTTACGTAACATTTGTTAGCCTACATAAAAATAAAGTAATCTCAGCTCCAATGTGTACTATTAGCTGGATGAAGGCAATGTTTTAGTAATAAAATTTTTTACTTGGTAAACTTATCACGTCCTTGCAATGCAATTATAGGTAAATTTAGTGGGAATAAGGACACTGTTGTTCTGGTAAATATACGTTTTAATCCATCGGTAACGTTTCGACAATGGTTTTTGTCTTCATCAGACTAAAAAGGTTACAACTCATTAGTAAGATAATATAAAATACGGCACATTAATACATCACCAATTAAAAATTATTATTCTTTTCCCAATAAATAACATTTAAAATGACCTTATTCACAATATATTATTTTTTTCCTAAATATTTTTTTCCCTTTTAATGTATATGAAACTGATTTTTTTATTTATTTATATAAAGAATAAATTATGGTTTATTTTTCTTCAGAAGAAAACACCATTGTCGAAACGTTACCGATGGATTAAAACGTATATTTACCAGAACAACAGTGTCCTTATTCCCACTAAATTTACCTATAATTTTTTTACTGTGCAGTTCTTTTAGGAGTCAGGACAATTCGCCAATTCACTTTCACTTCTTTTCAATTTTATTTGTTTGGTGTCCTAACCTAAATTATGTCCAGATCAAAAAATAAGAAAAATCGTTTTAAAAAAAAATTTCAAGAACTTAAAAAACTGCTTTGTAAAAAAAAGAAAGAAAATTTTTTAACAATTATTTAAAAAATTGTTTTACCGATAAATATTCTCTATTCAGAATAAAATTTCAAGCTAAAACCAAGGCGGCGGTTAGTTTTCTTAGTGGGAAAATGGGTCAGCGGCAAGTTAGTTCGGCGGCGATATGGGATCGGCGAAATTTTCTTATTTCCATTTATTTCTACCGTGCACAGGCAAAAAAGATACTTGCAAAAATTAGGTTTCGACATATAATCTTTTAGGACGACATTTTTTCCTTCTAGATTATAAAAATAAGCAGGGTGTAAACGGTATGATAGAGGATGCCAAAATAAAAAAAACCTCATATAACATGGAGGTGCTGTTTTTAAAATGTAGGATTATTAATGTTTGAGGAGTAAGAAAAAAATTTAAAAAAAAAATAAGATCCGGCAATGCTAAATGATTATCTCATTATGATTAGAAAATGTGATTTTTTTTTTGATAAAATGGCAAGTTAAGGAGAAGTTATCTCCAAAAGTGGTAAAATTATTTAAAAAAATTTAAATATTTTGTTTGTGCCAATATAAAGTTAAAAATATTAATGATATGATGTGCCTAGAGACCTGTTTCTAATAACCTAAAACAGCAAAAGTTTATACCCTAAAAAAATTGTGTGTGCTTAAGACCACACGGCAGAAGTGTAAACTTCAACAAGGCGAAATTAATACTGGCCTTCATCTGCATCATCATATCTCTCGCTGAATGTTTTTTTCACAGTTAGTCGACTGGAGCCGACTTCACCCGAATAAGTGTTACATAGCCGAGCCTGACGGCTCAGTTCAATTCAGTACCCACAAAAACTGCTAAACGCGCCTAAAGAAGTTTACACTTCAAGAAGTTTATGACTCATACCATTTACACCCTGTAAATTAATGCAAACAAAAAACGAGAATTTTAAAACTTTAAAAAACTAGGTAACATTGGTATTTTTGCAAGTACATTTTTTTTCTTTGCAGAGTAGATTAATATTGTTACGAAGGAGAAAAAAGTTGTTTTTACGTAACTAAACGAAAGGACAAATTAACAGACACAGGTGAAGTTGGGAAAATTTACACAATTTTTAGCTCCTAGTTCGTGACCACCTCGAAGAACACGTTTACGATAAAGGTTTGCTGTTTTCTCGGTGTTAATGCGAATGCTTTAACCACAAAATGCCTTTGTTCTACTGGGTCGACACCGAATAGAACAAAGTTCTCTTAAAATTTAGTAGAAGTGATCTCTCCTATAGGAGCTCAAGAATACGGATTGTGTGATTTCAGTAGAATGTTCCTATATGGGAAAGATTTCAAGAATAGAGGTCTAGAACGCAAGATTTGTCGAAAATATTATAACAGTCTTGAACGAGAAGTTAGCTCCATGGCTAGTCCACAACGAACGTCTTCTATTTCTGTCTTTGTCGAAAAGAGTGTGTGCAAGCTGTGCTTGACAATTACACTTGCTTAACTCGGCTTGGTTAAGCAGCGGGACTAAAGTAAAAGTTTACTGCCAGGGAGCAGCCTCACTCCCTGCAATGACCAAGAAGGCTTATGGTACAGTAAACTAAGTAGGTATAGTGAGAACAACTATCAAATGTTGAATCTGCTTTATTGAGATAAATCCTCTCTTTTTATATTAAAAAATTGTTATGGTTCGTGATAAATTATAAAATATAAAATTCCATATAATGTGTTGTTTTATAAACTAAATAATTTATATAATTTAAATAGGTAAACTTGAGAAGGTTAGTTTATGTTATTAAAACCTAATTTCTCAAGATCACCTATGTTTAAATAATAAATGAAGATTTATGAAACATGGTAAAAAAGAAAATCTGTTTTTCTTAGGAATTTTGTAGTTAAACAGATTGAGAAGCATTATAAAAGATATAAAAAAAGTAGCATGTGGACTTCAGACAAAAAACGCATGCGCTGGTTTGAAACTAAAGAAAGGCTAGTTTCAAAACCATTGAAATTGGTTCAAACGTGACGTCATTGCTAACGAGCGGGAAATATCATTATTTAAGCTGAAACAATAAATAATTTAAAAAAACAAAACCTTTTTTTGGAAGGTACCAAATTGTTGGGAGGAAATACAGATGGATTGGGTCTCCAATTGTTTTTGAGCATTAATAACACATTTCAGAGTTGTGACGTCACCAATCAATAACGTATTTTATTGAAACACTGTTTTAAAACCGTTGCAACGCGAGAAAATGATTAATGTGCCTAGTCGCTACATCAAAAATGGTCGCCCCACTACTACTACTGCTACTACATACTAATGCCGTATTCCATTGGGGAAATGAGTGCAGCACTAGTGCACAACTGGCTCGGTGTTTGTATTCCATTGACATGCACTTTTTCAGTTTTTGTATTCCATTGAAGAACTTATAAATTCAGTTTTGCACTGAGTGCGGCTTTTTTGACACCGGCTCTGAGGGCTCGTGCCGCACCGAAAACTTTTTCCCGCCATTAATTTTAAACGCTTATTACTGTCGTGGGACATAAAAATGTGTGCAGATAAAGTAGTGAGCGATTTTTTATTATTTTCCTCGCTGCTAGGTAGTAGCAGCGATGAAGATGAACAGTTTTATGCAATGCAAACAATAAAAGCGAAAACCCCAAAAATTAAAAACTTTATTGAAAATGTGGTTTACAGATTTAACAACAAATCTACATGGATTTGGTTGACTGGGGCCCTGGGTCTAATTTTCCGATAATTGGGGTTTTCTGGCAGAACCAGAAAAATAAATATATTTTTTAGTTCAAGAAACACTTTCGGCTCGAGTTGAGCAATGAGCAATTCGTCATAAACAAGTTCAAATGGTCTCAATTCTGTCCAAAAATAGAACACGGACGAAACCCCATTAGTGCTGAGGCACATGTGTTGTCATTTTTATGGTATGTTAAAACACCCTTACCTAGCTGTAAGGTTAGATTATGTTCTTGTTAAATGGAAATTTGTTCAAAAATATTTTCTTCAAAAACTTTTTTGAACAATTTTTCGTTATAAAAAAAATTACTTTCAAAGAAAATGTTTTTAAACAAAAAATTTTAAGAAAATGTTTTCAAACAATTTTTTGTTTGAAGAAAATGTTTTTGTATAATTTTCTTTTTCAAGAAAATGTTATTAAAATCTATATGTTTGTGGCGGATTCATTTTACAAACACAACTTTTTCTGGGTATTACGCCACTAGTAAGGGAAAATTATTTTAAAAAATTATAAAAAACCACTGCGTTTCTCCTAGAAAAATAAAAATCACTAATTTGTCAGTGGCTTTAAATATATTTGAACAAGAAACATTTAAGATTTTGAGAGAAAATATAAATAAAAAGCTTGAAAACGATTGTAGATTGGCAATCGAAACGTAGCGTATTCAAATTCAATTAAAAGATAAGTGGTTTAGGTTTTACTAGGCAACTATTTATTTTTATAGAAAGCCACTGACAAATTAGTGATTTTTATTTTTCTAGGAGAAACGCAGTGGTTTTTTATAATTTTTTAAAATAATTTTTCCTTACTAGTGGCGTAATACCCAGAAAAAGTTGTGTTTGTAATATCAAGAAAATGTTATTGAAGTATTCCGCAAGGCAGAAAAGTTAGGTTTAGTTGAAAGAAACTTGTGAAAAATTATATATGTATACAAGGTGTTTTGAATCCTTATGTTCAAATTTTGGGAGTATAAAGTACACTTCTGTTTAGGTTTTTTTGAAAAACATACAGATAACTACTCTATCTGTTGCTGTTGCTATACGAGCACAAGCATGCATTCAACAACGAGGTGGGCATTTTTAAAATATTCTTATTGACTTTTTTTAAATAAAATCATTATTTATTTACATTACGAATTTTTATTATTATCTTAACTTTAAAACAAATAAAAATGGATATCGTGGTTGGTCTGATATGAGATTTTTGCATAATCAATTTGCCCCATTCATAATTGATATCCTATAAAAAACTATTTGCAAAAAAATGTTATCTTAACGTTGCTTAAAGCAAGAATAAAAATTGATTTATACAGCTCATAATAGTTTTTTGTGTCTCCTGTAAAATTTCATTTTGAACACAAAGCACTTTTTATCGAACCTACCACGATATATAACAAAACAAAAAATGTGAGGTAATTGCACAGATTAGGTTAAATATTAGCTTGCATACCACACGAGTGCGATTTTTCATTTTCCGCGTGTTCCATTGAAACTGCACTCGGTGCAAATTTTTGACAGCACCGTTTCAGTGTCAGTGCACCACCAGTGCTGCACTCATTTTCCCAATGGAGTACGCCATAACTAAACTAATACCAAATTTTACTAATTTTCAGATTTGTTCTGGGTAAAACATCTCGTTTTCAATTTTTGTCTTGCAGAATTTGGTTTCAGAAGGAATCCTCATGACTTTAGTGAATCTGAAAATTGTAAATTTTAAAAATTTGATAAAAATATTTTGTAAATAATTGGAGCCATGCCTGAACTTCTAACTAAGTTTATTACCTAATATAAGATATTTGATGGTACTTATATAATAGATCCATAATATGTTTAAATTTCTCAGAGCTTGGAAATTAAGCCTTTGACAGCGTTTTTAACTTAAATATTAATTACTGAATATGCTATCATATTTCGCATAAGGTTCCTATCCAACTTTCGTCACTTTATGCTCCTTTTTTCCATACTTTAACATTAAAAAGATAAAAAACGCAAGAGATAATCATTTATTAAATACTTCGTATTACGGAATGGGACAACTGGGCGCCGCCAACTCAGCGCCGCCAACTGGGCGCCGGGCCAACTCGGCGCCAGACTAAAATATTTTTTTTCGATAAAATGTGCAGATGAAAAACCAAATAGATATTATATTAATATTTATGCAAAAACATTTTTAAAAAATCCTTTACGTAATTTTCTTGAAATTTAGTTTTGTTAAGTAGAGTTAAATCCAGAGTCGGTAAAGCTGAAAGGTCCATGATAAGGGGCCCAAAAACAATTGATGTCATTAATTGTTGCTAATTTGTTGCTAATTTGTTGCTAATTTGTTGCAATAAAATTAATTTTGTTGCTGTAGCCGTTTACGAGAAAATTGTGGTCCCCTCAGGTTTAGCGTAAAGCTAGAGGGACCACGCATATCTTCAATTTGCGGCCAAGTACAAAACTAGTTTTTATGGTATTAATTGTTGCTCTGAAGGCCCAAGAATAATCAATAATAACATTTTCAAAAAACTTACAGTTTTTCTTCCAATTGACAAAAAACTGTTTTTTTTCAATAGAACTTCTCTGACCACCGGCAGCAAATTTTTTTTACTGGCATATAATTCTATGTATTTGTTGCTAATTTGTTGCGGTAAAACGGATTTGGTTGCTGCAGTGGTTATTATAAAAACGGCGGTCCCTCTAGCTTTACGGTAAAGCTAGGGGGACAACGCGTATCTTCGATTTGATAAGGAGTAGAAAGGTCAATTTTGCGGCATTATTTGTTGCTCGGAATGCCCATCAACAATCAAAAGTTTTATGGTCAAAAAAGTTAACCGTTATTTTTTTATAGACAAAAAACCATTTTTTTAAGTAAAGCTACTGAAACCAGCCATATCTCGTCACTGGATTGAGCTATCGAGATGACACAAAAACTGGATTTTGTTGCTCGCCTAGTTTGAATTTGCTGCGGGAAAATCCATTTTGTTGCCGCCTTATTTTTGAAAAAGTTGTTATTTCGTAACATTGTAGGGGTCATAACTCAAAAATGAACTAGGGGGCCCGAAAGTTTCATATGCCGTTAAATAGAAGGTGACGTGTACTAATAAGTTGCGGAAGAACCAATTTTGTTGCTGTAGCCGTTTTGGAGAAATATACGAAAAACAAGTTTTAATAAAGTTAGGGCGATCTAGCGATTGAGCTATCCGGATGAAACAAAAACTGCATTTTGTTGCTCGCCTAGTTTGAATTTGTTGCGGCAAAATCCATTTTGTTGCGGCCTTATTTTTAAAAAAGTTGTTATTTCGTCACATTTTAGGGGTCATCACTCAAAAATGAACTAGGGGGCCCAAAAGTTTCATATGCCGTTAGATAGAGGGTAACGAGTACTAATTAGTTGTGGAGAACCAATTTTGTTGCTGTAGCCGCTTTCGAGAAATATGCAAAAACTAGTTTTGGTAAAGTTAGGGGGACTAGCCATATCTCGTCACTGGATTGAGCTATCGAGATAAAACAAAAACTAGATTTTGTTGCTCGCCTAGTTCGAATTTGTTGCGGCAAAATCCATTTTGTTGCGGCCTTATTTTTGAAAAAGATGTAATTTCGTAACATTGTAGGGTTCATAACTCAAAAATGAACTAGGGGGCCGAAAAGTTTCATATGCCGTTAAATAGAGGGTAAACGAGTACTGGTTAGTTGCAGAAGAACCAATTTTGTTGCTGTAGCCGTTTTCGAGAAATATGCGAAATACAAGTTTTGGTAAAGTTAGGGGGACCAGCCATATCTTGTCACTGAATTGAGCTATCGGGATGAAACAAAAACTGTATTTTGTTGCTCGCCTAGTTCGAATTTGTTGCGGCAAAATCCATTTTATTGCGGCCTTATTTTTGAAAAAGTTGTAATTTCGTAACATATTGTAGGGTTCATAACTCAAAAATGAACTAGGGGGCCCAAAAGTTTTATACGCCGTTAAATAGAGGGTAACGAGTACTAATTAGTTGCGGAAGAACCAATTTTGTTGCTGTAGCCGTTTTCGAGAAATATGCGTAAAACCAGTTTTGGTAAAGTTAGGGGGACCAGCCATATCTTGTCACTGGATTGAGCCATCGGGATGAAACAAAAACTGGATTTTGTTGCTCGCGTAGTTCGAATTTGTTGCGGCGAAATCCATTTTGTTGCGGCCTTATTTTTGATAAAGTGGTTATTTCGTAACATTGTAGGGATCATAACTCAAAAATGAACTAGAAGGCCCAAAAGTTTCATATGCCGTTAGATAAAGGGTAACGAGTACTAATTAGCTGCGGAAGAACCAATTTTGTTGCTGTAGCCGTTTTGGAGAAATATGCGAAAAATAAGTTTTGGTAAAGTTAGGGAGCCATATCTCGTCACTGGATCGAGCTATCGAAATGAAATAAAAACTGGATTTTGTTGCTCGCCTAGTTCTAATTTGTTGCGGCAAAATCCATTTTGTTGCTGCCTGACTTTTAATAAGTTGTAATTTCGTAACATAGGAGTAGATTGGCTAAACACTGGGCAAGTCATCTTAAATATAAATGAAAAGTTGCAGTATAAAAGCAAAAGGAAAAAAAACCTTATTAAAAAATATTTAATTAATTTTGTTTGGACACTGCCAGTCTTGGCAGTACAAGCGAGTTGCACTATAATAAATCCACCTCTGTTGCAAAATGCAGTGTAGTGTACACTTACTGTAATTTCCTTATTATTATCAAAGGTTGGAATGGCCTCATACTCTTGGAATTTGATGATTCCCACCAATACCATTTTTTTTTCTTTAAATGAAAAAGCTTTAGAAGTTTTGTTCAATTGGCAATATTCGGCCTTTTCTTTCAAATTAAATATTTCAAAGATCACTAGCGGACCTAAACCCACAAAAACTTTATACTTTTTTCTTTTTTTTAACATTAGATAGTGATAAGTCCACATCCATTCAACCAATTTAAAAATATTTTTGAACCTTGAGTTTTTTGATGATGGTGAGTTTTTATGTGGTTATTCTCCGCCTAATAAAATGTAAAAATACAAATTTTAAAATTTTTTGGTTGCATATTTTTTGAGTTATGCGTTCCCGAAAATAAAAATATTGACCAATTTTTCAAATTTCTATAATTTTTAAACTGTTTAAGATAATTAGCTAAAACGTGCTGTGTATAGAGAATGATTCACAAGCCAAGCTTTGATGTGTTGATAGCCTCAAAAAAAGAACAAGGGGTCTATACCAAAATTATATTTTTGATGAAATATAAAAAACGTATTTTTTGTTTTTCTTAATTTTTATAATTTTTTTTCTCAGACTATTTGTTTACATGCATGCTAAATTTTACCATGGGATGACAATGGGCTCATAGGTAAAAAAAAATTGATGTATATATATTGTTTGATATTTTTATTACTAGGCATCTTATTTATTTAGCATGTTTATTATAAAAACGTGCCACCTGGTTTCGCTACGTTAACATTTAAATAAGAAATAATTTATCTAAAAAACGTACTTAAATAATAACAGGCTCACAAGAATAATTGAAAACCTCTACATAAATGCCCCCATTTCGCCCTTTTTCGCTGCAATGTTTGACATTTATGAAAATTCTTACATTACTTATCTCTTAAATCAAAAAATAATTGCGGTCACACCCAATTTTTTGAATCATCGAGTAACTACGAAATCGTCGAAATCAAAACAATACTGTCCGACAGCGCCGGTTTAAGGACCTACCGGGCCCTAGGCACTAGTAGAAATACACCCACCCTCCCCACAAGGTAAAGGCTTTTTTTTCTAAAAAAAATGTAAATTTATTTTAAAAAATTTGCACCAGCGACATATTTTATATACATTAAGTACAAAATCTGATAAAAATATATTTTCAAATAAAATTTAAGAACCGCGTCTCGCTAGCTGCTGTGTTTCTGTAGTTATGATTTTTAAAAATAACCTGTAACCTACCTAACATCTACTCTACCATACAAAGATATGTTTTGTTAAATATTTAATTCTTAATATAAAAATTTTACCTTTTGCTAGCCCTCTTGGTTTTCAATTTATAACCTAACCAACAAAGGCAATGTAAACATGAAATTTGCATTTTGCTAGCTGTTTTGTTTCTAGAGTTTTCTATAAAACACAAAAACTAAAGGTCCCACCATGAGTTTGTGGCAAATTTGGTTGGGTTTTTCACCAAACAAATGATCCGCGGTGTGACAAACAGAGAGATACAGACAGACAGACAAACATTTTAACAAAATTTGAAAGTTAGGTCTTTTTTATACTTAGATAAATTGCTTTCGCGCTTTCTCGTTAGCAAATTTATTGATAATTTCTTCATTGTCAATTTTATTTAAAGATTCACTTTCAATCTACAAAACTGAAAGTGCATCTAACTTTTCCTGTCCTAAACTGGCACTAACACTTAGTTTTTTACCCGATTCAGGGTAGAGAAGGATCGTTCCCCACTTGCATTCGAAATAGGTAGCGAGAGGAAAATCTGCAAAAGAGTAAGCACATTGGGAAATGTGGATTTAAGTCTTTCCACTAATTTAAATTTATGAAAAACTGTAAATCGGTTTTGTCCTTCGCATACAAAATTAAACTGTTTAATTTCGTGTCCTCTTGATAGACATTTTTCAAGTTTGTGATGGACTCACTGAATTCTACAGGATCTTTTATGAAAAAGCAGTTGAACCGATTTCTAATTGTTTGATATGCCTCAAGTTTGCGATTTAAATCTTGCCCAATAGAGTCACAAATCACATTGAAGGTTTCAATCCTAAATTTTTCATTTTTGCTCAATATCGTCTCATCACTCGTATCTTCGTCGAAAAATAATTTTCTTTTTCTACCAGTCACGTCGTATTGAATGTTGTCGTTATTATTTTCTAATAAACGGACAGCTTCTGTTTCTATGGAAGTAAAAAAAATATTTCGAACCTCCTTGACGAATTACACGAGTGATTTTAATAAACTGACAGCATCTGATAAATTTAGGTTTCGATCCTCTAATGTTTTAGAAGTTGCATTGCATCTTTCTAGTAGTTTTGACCAAGTTATTGTCATGATGGCTGTTTCATATTTATTTAAATTCCTCCAAAGGCCTAAAGCTTCCGCCCTAGTTGCTGCTTTTTCATTTTTATTGTTAGAAATATATAACAAAACAGACATGAGCATGCTGTAGTTAAGATTTAGTGCCTTAACTGCATCTGCTCTGGCCGACCATCTAGTTTCCACCACTCTTTTAACAGATACTTTACAACGACTAGACATTAAATCCCAGCGGTATGTGGAACTGGAAAAAAAACACAACTATTCCAAACAAATTGGACGCATGAAAACAAGAGTCGCTGGCAAAGTTAATTACCAAGTTTAAAGAATGGTTTGAACATGGAATATAAAAAGCAGTTGGAGATGATTCTTTTATTTTCGCTTGGAGTCCATTATATCTGCCCGACATATTGGAGGCATTATCATATGACTGCCCCCGGCAATTCTTAATATCTAATCAGAGTTCTGAATTTTTTTTAAAAACAGTTGTTTCTAAATAGTCGGCTGTATGTTTTTCAATATTTATAAAGCCGAAAAACCTTTCAACAATGTTTCCGTTTATTATGTACCTTAAAATAAAGCACAGCTGATCAACGTGACTGATATCAGGTGTAGAATCAACAATAATGGAATAGTAGCGTGCTACTTTTAATTATTCCACAAATAAATTTATTAGCTGCTTTTCTAAAGTCAGTATAAATTCATCGCAGATTCGATGAGAAATGTAACTAACATTACCTTTACCCTTATTTCCAAAATTCCTGAGGTGATCTGCTAAAAAGCTATCAAACTCAGAAAGATAAACTAAACAACTAAGATAGTTTCCTTTGTACTTACATTGCAGATTTTCATATCTACCCCTAAAAGCAAGTCCCGGAGAAGATAAAAATTTAATCGTTGCAACGATTCTTTTAAGAACCTCCCGCCAATACTCGCATTCTTTTAACATATTCTGCTTCAATTCTGTATCTATTGTACTCTTATTAGAAATTCTATGTGCGAAAGTACATATAGATTTTACATGAGATTTTGATTGTTCATGGGAACTAACAATCGGTAAAATATTTTTCCAATCGCCATATCCGTGTTGTATAAATATTAATATATCGACAAAATAAATGTAAATAAATAAATATATTTTAAAAAATAGTAGCAGAGTGAAGCTGATAGTATACAAGTATTTGAAAGTATGGTAAAAGGTCAGTGGATTTTATTTATTATTATTATTCTTTAATTTTTATTTAAAAGCATTTCTATGACACGTTAAATAAAATCACATAGTCGAAAATATAAACAATCCTATACACAAATTTTGCTGCAAGGTCGACCCAAGTTCGACCGGACGATACAGCGGTGCCTACCAGAGCAGTACGCAAGTCGCCATTTATTAGAAAGGTGGATCTACCGGGTCAATCAAGTTGTATCTAATACTCTGCTATGGGAAGCAATGATAACCTGTTTTCAAAGCTGATGGATGGTTTCAGATAAGAAATTTCTAAACTAAAAGAGGATCAGAAATCAGAGACTGACCTTTTCAAGCAAGAAATAAGGGACCAAAATAAGAGAATATTAGAAAAATTAGACAGTCAGACCCAAGAATTTGCTAGCCTGAATACAAAGTGCCAAAAATTGGAAAAGAGTAACCTACAATTTGAAAGACTGCACAGGAAAAATAATGTTATAATCAAAGAAATTCAAGGAACCCTAGAAGACGCATCCCCATTATTTAATACGCAAATTCATTCATCATGCATGAAATCTCAGAAAATTTTGCCGAATCCTCGCAGGCAACACTGTAATAGGTATAAAAGAGAAATCGATGAAAATACCATGGGCGTGCAGATTTTGTTGAAAATAAAATAAATTATAGACATTTTCCTATAAAATTTTTGAACACAAAATTATAAAATTTAAATTAATGTAAAATATTACCGGTACAGCTTTGACAGCCATTCTATTTAAATGACTCTTTTTACAGAATTAATTCTTAAATCAATAACTTATTTACAGCTGGTAATATCCGTAGTTTTGATTTTTATTATTTTTCCCTAAAAATAAGAAATCTACTTTATATTATTTTTTTCTGGATATAGAAAAGTGTTACTTTAATCCCTAAAATTTAAAACACAGGTAAAAGGGTTTCTTTTTATTTCAAATTGTCAAAGGTGTTTTTTACTCTTTCACCTTGGTAATACATTGTTCTTAGTGATTTTTTTACAGTAAGTAGATTTATTCTGTTAAAAAAAGTCAAAAACTCCGAGTTATATACTCAGACCTTGAGATATTTATCAAAATTTTTGCATCAGGATTTAAAGAGTCTATTTGATCCTCTAGTGTACAGGGTGCATTTTCGACACTTTTGGGTATTTTCGGTTTCTATGTTTATAATATTGATGTGCGATGTTTACCATCATTATTCTCTTCAAATTAAAGCACACTAAGGTGTAGTCGTTTTTTCTTCAATCTTCTCTAGAAGTTCCCGAAACCACCCAAATGATAAAAATGGGACAGCCTATACTTATAATATAGATTTTTTTGTTATATTTTATCAGCAAAACTCTTGTCTTGAAATAAAAAGCACTCATTGGTTTATGTTTTTTTATTAAAATTATTTTGATATAACTTTTTAAAGCAATTAACTTTTCATTGTTTTTAGTATTTAAAAATAATAGGTACATAAAGTTTAATAAAGACTTAACTTATTAATACATAAAAATAATCAATATGCAACTACCTAGGATCTAGATTAACTTACTTCACATCCATCAGCACATAAGAAACCTGACCTTCCCTTTATATTTATTTATATTTTGTAGTGAGCTTTAAGACTTTTTCTTTTATTGGTACCAACAAACAGTACTGACCAAAAGTCGAGAAACCCCCTAAAATTGTATACAAAACTGATCCTGTACCAACTATCAAAGCACAAGTAATGCATTTGAAAACTTCAATCAATCCAGTTCCAGTGTTTTGGGTATTTTCCGCACAAAATCATGTAGTCTGCTTTTGTCATATTAAAAAAAGCAAGGGTTTTTTTTATGTAATTTTAGGCAAACATAGCAAGTTCTATTTAAAATAGACATAAAAGTTATGTATTTCCCAAAAATGTCCCGAGAATTGTAGAAAGAATAGTCTATAAATAAGAAATTTTAAAAATACCATATTTCAAAACTTTTGCCCATATTAATCACTTTTATGACATATACCATAACTTTTACACCTCCTGCTGTATGCTAATGTTAAACTTACCAAGTTTGCATTGTATCATCTTTTAAGCTGTTAGGGAATTCATCAAATCATCAAATTGGATATCAGGCCGGATATTTGCAGATTTGGGAGTGTCAACGGCTGACGATAATGAAGTGGAACTAAAAAAATAATTTATAAGACAAAAATTTTAAATAATCAAGATGATTAATTGCATTTACTAAAAAAAGTCAAATGTACCCGTAAAGATTTTTTGTAGATATTAAAATTAATTTTAGAAAAAAAAAACTAAATAACGCAAATTATCCACAAATCCCGAAATTCAGAGCATTTTACCAAAATCCATTCATTAGTATATTAAACTCTAGCAATTAGTTTTTTTAGAAAATATTTGGTATGAGTCTGTGTTTTTTTACATTTGCAAATGTTAAAAATATGATTTATTCATTTTTATCAACAAAATACTTTTGATTTTCATAAAAAAATCTATTTAAATTTTATTTACCAAATAAAATAAATATAAAAAATATTATTTATAATTAAGTGATTATTATACAGAGTGTCCCATAACTTAGGGGCCATAGTGCAGCAGGTGATAGAGGAGCTTATTTCCAAGAAAAAAGTTTATATAACATGGGGTCAACATACATCTGTTTTTAAGATATAGGATTTTTAAAGAGGAGTGGGTGAAAACGGGTTATACAAAAAAAAATCTGTCACAGCCAGCTGAATACTCAGCTAATTGTGATTAAAAAAATGTGGTACTCCTTTTTTTGATAATATTACAAGTGGAGGAGGTACAGGCTGTCAAAATAACCTCGAAAATGTATAAAAAATAATATTTTTTTTTTAATTAATTTTTTGGTTTCTCTTTTAAAAAATATCAATAATATTTCACTATTATGTCTCGCTAGAGACTTGTTTTTATTAACAAAAAATATTTACATTTAATATGGCATTCATAAAAGTTTATACCAAAAAAATAGTATCTTCTAAAAAAATTGACTGACTAACTTTTTTAAAATTATTTTTTTTTAAATTAATTTCAATTTATGGCTTTTGTTCTAATACAAGACTACCCAATTTCATATTTTTACTGCGTTTTTTTAAAAAGTTATTATCACAAAAGTTAAACCAACCAACTTTGATGCTCTGTATCTCAACAAAGAAAGTTTTGACTCATGCATTATAGGAAGTTTTTTATCAGACATGACCTCCTCTATCACTTGTTGGCCTATGGCCCCTAAGTTATGGGACACCCTGTATATACAAACATTATTAAATTTGACAAATATAAGAATTAAGAACAATATTTTAATTACATTTTTTAATAAGTAAGTAAGTGAAAAGGAAGTTAAAACTGTTTTTTTTTCTGTGTAAAAGTAGGTACTACCTTTTTTCTTCTTATAGTTGTATTTGTTAATTCTAACTACTTTTTTACATCATGACATGATGATCGAACATCAAAAACAACCAGTGATAATATATTATGTAAACTTTATAATAAAAAGAGATAGTTGAATATTTAACTACTAACCACTAGTAAGTAGTAAGTAGTTTTCTTAGTTTGAACTAGTCTTTAACACTTGACCTTTCTTACCTAGAAGACAAAAACTCAAAGTTTTCACTCTTGAGCAAGGCATTTGGTACAAGAAAGTGCCTACCAGTTGGTGCTAAACGAACATACTGAGGATCAGTGGTCAGAACAAAGACATGCCCATTTTGACAGAATTTTTTCCTTATTAACGTCAATAATCTCCCTCCAAAGCTCTCTCTTGTTTGGATCAGTGGGGAACCTAGAAAACTCATAAATTTGAATATTTTTAAAATGTTTAATAACTGTACAGTAGCATGACATAACATAACATTACATAGTGAAAATGGTTGTTTACATAAGAAATATATTTTTGAGTTATATATTATTGCCAGAATAAATTAAGAAACTTTTCCAAAAAAACCCAAACACTAGAGGTGGGAAAATAAGGGAATTTGTAACAATAAATAATGTTTCTTAAACCTTCTTTGTAAAATAAATCACTAATATTTTATAAAAAAAGTTATAAACCACACCACTGTCTTACCAAATCGTAAACAATATGACAGTTTCTGGAAGAGATTTAAACTTACCGGTGAAATGATAAATCCAGCCACTTCTCGTCACTTTTGTCACACAGAATACACTTCTTAGGCATTTTTAAAGTTATTTAATAAAAAAAATCTTTATTTTGTGATAAATATCTCAAAAAACCAACGAAAACGCACGTTTCTTCGGATAACCTCTCAAAGGCAACGATAAATGATGCAAGGGTGACGTTTGGTCTACATGGTTGCCGCTATTAATTTTTTTTCTGAAAAATAGCGAACAAAAATCAGTTTTTTGCATTTTACGCAAGAACGTAAGTCGTAGGGCAAAATTTAATGTATGAGAAATATTACCCATAGGATTCCCTACAATCGGTCTCCATAGTCTATAGGTCTACAACCACATGTTTAGAAGAAAATTTCCAAAAATTATGTTTTTTGCAATTTACGCAAAAACGGTAAGTCATAAAAAAAAACTTTATTAACATAAAATGATCAAGACACAATTCTCTACAATGCGACAATGACAATTTACAGCTCTACAACCACATGTGTTGAAGACAAAGGGTGCCGAAAATGCCAATTATATACTTTTTTGCGTTTTACGCAAAAACCATAAATCATAGAGCTGTGACTCACATAGGTAAATTGTAGGGAATGGCGTCCTGGAGATTTCTTGTCTATAATGTTTTTTTCTAGGACCTACCGTTTTTGAATAAAATAAAAAAATAATTTTTGCAAATTTGGCGCCCTATGTGTTCTACGCGTAGTTGTAAACCTGTGGCCCAAAAGGAAAGAATGTAGAAAATTGTGTCCTTTACCATTTTTATGATTATAAAGTTTCTTTCTACGACTTACCGTTTTTGCGTAAAATAAAAAAACACAATTTTTGACAACTTAGCCGCCATCTACCTTCTAAACATGTCGTTGTAGACCTATAGACTATGGAGATTGATTGTAAAGACTCGTATGGGTAATATTTCTCTTAAATAAAATTCTTCTCTATGACTTACCGTTTTTGCGTAAAATGCAAAAAAACTGATTTTTGTCAATTTTGGTGCCCTCTATCTTCTATACATGTAAGTCTAGAGCTATAACCTTTAAAGAAAAATTGTAAAGGAATTTTTGAAGTGTAAACTTCTTTAGGCGCGTTTAGCAGTTTTTGTGGTTACTGACTTGAACTGAGCCGTCAGGCTCGGCTATGTAACGCTCATTCGGGTGAAGTCGGCTCGAGTCGACTAACTATGAGAGGAACATTCAGCGAGCAATATGATGATGCAGATGAAGGCCAGTATTATTACAATTTACAATTTACAATTTTTTTTTGTCAACAAAGATTTTCTCTGCGACGTTTTGAGTTTTCCAGAGTTGCCCAGGGGAAGGTTGTAGACTAATTTTTTTAAGCTATATATATATATATATATATATATATATATATATATATTATATAAAGAAAAGGTTTTTTTAACTTTCGTGATCAAAACATTTAACTTAAATTTATTTGGACTAAAAGCAAGAGTTATTTTTATACCGAAAACATTTGTTGTGAGAACACTAATTAATAGTTAAAAGTGCAATTTAGTCATCTGGTTTTAATAACTTTTTAAATACCACCTAGGAAGACAAAACTAATAAACTATTTATGAACTCTAACGTCACACCAAAGAAATTTAATTAAACTTACTTTTAGTTGAATGTTTTTCACACTTAAATGGAGTCCCGTTTTTTCAGAAAACCGAAAACCAAATCAATATTTTAAACTGCGCATTCGCTACCGTACTTTTTCTTCTCACATAAAATTATCTCCCTCTCAGCTGTGGTCGAGCATGTGTGAAGTTAGTAAGAGGAAGATAATTTTATGTGATAAGAAAGAGAGAGGTGCGCATGTGCAGTTAAAAAAAATGGTTTGCATTACAGGATATAGCCGCTAGTTATTTTGTGTGCCTGCAAAAAACAAGCTCAAGTTGGTTGACTGCACAAAAA
This sequence comes from Aspidapion aeneum, assembly GCA_963576565.1. NCBI lineage: Eukaryota > Metazoa > Arthropoda > Insecta > Coleoptera > Brentidae > Aspidapion > Aspidapion aeneum. The sequence goes on from OY755040.1 coordinate 84,152,942, forward strand.
TTTCAATTTTGTGCTAATCGTTGTACGTTCTATAAAAATCGACAATCAACAATCTTCGAAAAAAACCAACTTTAGCGGATTATTTCTAATTTATACTTTCCTTTTAATTCAAAATAGGTAAGAACTTAAACCGACCCGTAGACCTATATAAACAGGGACTTAAAAAGCAAATGTTTTATGATTTTAATTAAGTTTAGGTACCTATGTAAACAAAAATTTACCGATTGATTATTAGATAACATATTCTAACTTAAAAAAAACTTTTTTTCAAACATTTATATACATATGTGCATATGGGCACACAGACAGACATGCATACATAAATATCTAGAGGTTATACTTACAACCTAGAATCAAATTGTATAGAAAAACATTATTAATGATAAGGTCTCAAAAAAAAAATCAATGAAAACAATACCTTTTCTCACATAGGATGGTAAACATATTCTATTACAGGTACATGTATAGCAATCCAAAACGTAAACCGAACTCAAAAACAAAATATTCTTTTGATTTTTATTAGTTACCATTTTACTTATGTACCTACTTCAAAATTACAAGTTATAAAAGTACTGGCAACATTGTTGCGAATTTGAAAGAAACCCCCAGTATAATGCTTTTTGTGTGTGATGAAGTTTAGGATTTCTATACGGGGTCTACCTTTAGTTGAATGTTTTTGGTTATAATTCACGGGTTGCAACCTCAACAAAACCCAAATGTGGTAGATTTTACCTTAAGACAATTGAACACTCTTCTTGGAACTACTTTAACAGAAGCAAATAAGAAAGATGGAAAACGTGCTGTGTGTGGATCGATAAAAATCAAAACGAATTTTAGCGGGGTAGCGAACTGGCTCGAGCACTCGAAAGTTCAAGCACAACTGGTATCGTCTTGTCTGAGACGCAAAAGCGCCATCTCTGACAAGTTTCGTCCATTGATATGGTATTAAAACTACGTAATCACGTAGCAACTAAAAGGCCGTACTGCCCGAAGCATATGCAAAGAAGAAAGATGAAAAACGTGCTGTGTGTGGATCGATAAAAATCAAAACGAATTTTATACTTTACACAAAGGTATGTGTGCCTAACTTTTCTTCCTTCTCCTTCTGACACTCGCAAGTTAGGCACACATACCTTTGTGTGAAGCATAAAATTCGTTTTGATACTTTAACAGAAGCTGATGTCAACAATTTATTTATTTTGAAGTTGGAGCAAGGAACTCCTATTAAAGTTGAATTGATCTCTCACTTAAAGAAATGCTCAATACCTAAACTAGGATATAAATTAAAAGGCACAAATGTGTATATAAGCCATGATATGTGCAAGGAAGATCGTGAAGAACATAAGATCCTAAGAAAACATCTAAAATTAGCAAAATCTAAGAGCATTACAGCAAAAATTATAAACTTTAAACTTTTTGTAAATGGAGAATATTTTAGCGCCAAACAATTAGAAGAAGTGGATTGTTGTGAAACCTCAGAAAATTTGTTCATAGCTCAATCGCAATCAAGTAGCTTGCCAGCAACGCCAACAGTCGAAACTCAAGATTTAGTATTTGAAGAAAAAACGCACTCATTTGATAATAAAATTTTCCCATTTACAAAATCCGACGAAACAACGGAAACCACGGAATCATTGCAACCTCCACCAAAGAGGAAAGCAACTAACAAAAACTCATCTGGTAGTTCCAACAACACTAAACTTTCGGGCATTGGATCTCCGACCGTAAGAGTCACAAGAACAAAGGCTGGCGAAAAAGAGAAGCAGAGCACTGCAAAATATTGAACTTCTATAAAAAAAAGATTTATTTTTGAATTGTTTTTTTTTTGTAATTTGTTTGAATTGCAAGATCATTTTAGTTTAATCTAGATACTTTGCTAATGTTCTTGTATTGTACTTTATATTATTTGTAATCTTTAAAATTCTTAATTTAATTATATTTTGTCCTTGTTTAAAAAGAAAAAGATGGATCCATTTATTCAACAGTACGACCATATTCCAATTCAAACAATAGTTTTGAGAAAAGAAAACTTTTTTAATGTTTTCAAAGAAAATCCATCTAGTTCTTAATTTTCTTTAATACACATGAATATTTCTAGCATTGACAAACACTTTAATGAATTGGATGTATTTTTGTCCAATTTTGGTGAGTTTTTTTCATGTATAGTCCCAACCGAAACCAGACGGATAAATGACATAAATGCATTGCAAATAAATAATTATGTAACTTTATACACACGAAACAGATTAAATCAAAACGATGGCGTCATAATATACATAAAAAAGATTTGAAATTGGGTAAAAAAAGAATAAAAATTTTGGGAATATATAGATCCCCTTCAACGGACCGAACCGAAGGACCAGTTTAACCAAACTCTGGGAGACTTCTTAAATAATATAAACTTCTCATTATATGATAGCATTTACTTTATTTTAGACGTCAATTTTGACCTACTAAATCTAACAGAAAATTCCCATAATGAATACTGAAATATTTTGAGTGAAAAAGGGTTCGAGCCAATGATTAACAACGTGGTTACCAGACCAGACAGCAAAACGTGTCTTGACCACATATTTTTAAAAACATGCGATTAAAAAAATATTATTTCTGGTGTCCTAGAAGTTAGAATTACTGACCACTACGCAATAGCGTGGCAGCAGATCCTTTGTTGTAAAACAAACATTAGTAACAGAATAAATAAAATAGAGATACAAAAGTTTGATGATGAAAGATATGTTGGGTCGCTACAACAGGTAAACTGGACGGAAATTTCGGAAATTCAGAATCTGGAAACAGCAGCTAGCGAATTTTTAAAAAATTTAAAATCTTGCGTGTCCGCGGCAACCACAAAACATCAGATTACCCCCTTCCACAAAAAGAAACCATGGATTACACAAGGACTTGTGACGTCAATGAAAACTAGGGACCGTTTGTATCAAAATTGTCTTTAATACCCAGAAAATCAGGTTTATAGAGACAATTTCAAAAATTATAGAAACAAACTTATTTCTTTAATAGACAAAACAAAACACAATTACTTTAAACAAAAAATTGACAAGAATAAAACTTCCAGCAAAAATCTTTGGCAAGTAATGAGGGAATATTCCGGAAAATCACCTAATAATAAACAACAAATAAAATCCATTTTAGTAGACGGGCAAACTATAAACGATTCTCAAATAAAATCGGACAATTTTAACACCTTTTTTTCCACAATAGGAAGTAAACTAAAAATTTAAACACAAAAAGTTGGAAAACCAGCGAATAAAATCTCCTCGCCATTGGACTCATTCTTTTTATTACCAAATTACGAACCAATGAAAATGAAATTAAACAAATTATAAATGAACTAAAAAACGGTAAATCTTGTGGACCTGATGAACTAAAAAATGAGCATTTAAAACTTGGAGTTGGTTATATATCAAAAGGACTTGCTGGGCTAATTAACAGGTGTTTTAGTGAAGGATGTTTCCCATCCTGTTTGAAGATGTCTTATATTAAACCTATTTATAAATCTGGAAGCGTTACCGAAATGTCTAATTATCGACCAATTAGCCTTACATCCGCCATAGCGATAATTCTGGAAAAAGTAATAAAAAAAAGGCTTACAAACTACCTCAAAACTATTTCTATTTTATCACCACATCAATATGGATTTCAAGAAGAAAAATCAACGGAGGACGCTGTAGCCAAATTTACTTCACTGGTTTATAATGCAGTAGATACTAAAAAACCATGTATGGCAGTGTTTTTGGATTTGGCAAAAGCATTTGACACGGTGCACCATGCTCTAATGTTAAAAAAATTAGAAAATATAGGAGTTAGAGGTACACCTCTCAAACTATTTCAAAGCTACTTAGAAGGTCGTAAACAAAAGACTAAATTACAAAATTGTATTAGTAACGAGGCAAAAGTTACTTGTGGCGTCCCACAGGGAACAGTACTTGGCCCTGTCCTTTTTCTAATATACATTAACTCTCTTCTAAAACAAAACTCATTAGGACAAATACTGGCTTTTGCAGATGATACTGTTATTATCTACATTGGAACATCTTGGAATACATTAAAGGAGGATATTGAGAGAGATATGCAACAATTATTTGATTGGTTTGCCTCTAACCAGTTAACAATAAATGTAAAAAAAGACACGGACATTAACATTAAACCAATAAATAACTTCTCCTAAAGATTGAATTTTTCTGAAAGAAGAAATAAATGGTTTTCCAGGACTTTGCTTTTACGCAAGCCCCCTCTCCCAACCCCCTTGGAAAATTTCTGCATACGCCACTGGGCATTAAAAAAACTAACGCATGGTAAAAGCCCATGTGATGCGTTTGGAGGTACTGTGTAATGATTTGTTTTACATTAAAATCTCAAACAAACAACAACTGGACACCATTATTTCACTCCTCTGGATGATTTAACTATAGATGCTAAATTTACTTCAAGCTCAGAAAAAAATTTGTTCGGTTTCTGAAATTATAGAACTCAACTTCTTTAACGATTTTTTAAATATGACAGTAGGTAACTACTAAAAAAGTAAATAAACTTTAAAAAAATTTGTGTAGTAACCTTATGAAGAGAGTTTTAATTTATTGAACAGTGCTCATATAAATAAACTTTACCTTCTGATAAACCTTAATTTGCAGAGGCAGATCTAGAAACTTTATTTTGGGGGAAAATATCATAATAAATATTTCACAAAACTATTTTGCATAGTGACCAGGAGGTGTATTCTATGTGTCAAAACTGAGTAAAGTTTCAGATTTGGGGGGGCATCCCCCCCCCATAGATCCACGCCTGTTATTTGTGATGCAATTTAACATCACTAAAAATATTAAAATAACAAAAAAATATGTAGTGACCTTAAGGATTACAGACCCAGATTTTTTATTCTTGTTTTTAAAAGTATATGATACAATGAAAAATTTACCCTACTTGATTACCACCAGCACCCCGATAGACAGGGTCATTTTTGATGCTGAAGTTGAGGGATTTCCCAGACATTCTAAACTTCTTCGTGGAACTCCAAGGTAACGTCTATTTTTTAAATATGTTTTATACAAGGAAGATATAGTCCTTGAGTATAGCTTTCCAACACTGTATCAAAAATTTAAGAAAACATTACATTTATACCCCAAAAAAATATGAAAACTTCGAAAATTTCTGCGTTATTTGGATAATCTCTAAATTGCTCTAATTTGGCCAGTATAAAAGATTTTTTTTGAAAACTACTTTTATTCATGTTTTCAAAATTATAGGTTAATTTTTATTAGGTGCTGTTTACTATGAGCATAATTTTTTTCTTTAAAGTCCCATTTTTCCCGTTTTTAGACTTTTCAAATGCGTGTACAACAGACTAATTAGATTAAAAAATCAAAAATTGTGCAAAAGTGGTTAAGCATAAGCTGTTTCATTTAGTAAGCATGATTAAAGAAAAAAATTAAATGTCACGGCAACACTTTTTTGTAAATTGGATGACTTGGCGTGGAATTGCTCATTTAAGATAATATTAAATAAGGGTTTTATTATTACTTTTATTTATTTAGTAACCGCAAATATTGGGTTAAATTTATATTCTTATTTGAACGTTTGGTTTTTGGGTGATTAAGTGTGTTATCATTATGTTATTTTTGCATTTAAGATAATATTAAATAAGGGTTTTATTATTACTTTTATTTATTTAGTAACCGCAAATATTGGGTTAAATTTATATTCTTATTTGAACGTTTGGTTTTTGGGTGATTAAGTAAAGATGTAATTAAAAAGCCCTAGACAAGTACTTTAGTGTACTTTTTGGGCATACTCTTTGCTTATTTACACAATGGTAAGCGTCTTATTTGCTAAACATGTATTTTTTTTTTATTTGTAAATAAATAAATTTATTATTATTATTATTATTATTATATCCTCACTTTGAACTTAGTGCACTATTTTCCGAAGAAAATAATTTACATGGAAAACAAAAAACTGAGTTTGATTTTGAGTCATAAATTAACCAGTTTCCTTTTCTCTTTATTTCCGTTAGGCTTAGTTCTGTAAAAAATAGAGTTATGCAGATGTCGGTAATGATCTTTGACTATTCTGAATATCGTCACTTTTAGGAGTGTTAAGCAAAACCGCTTCAATAAATTTGTCACTTTTTGTTTCAGGCCACTCAGAAATTCGAGGCACATCTATTATTATGTTTTCCAAAACCATATTGTCTCGTGAGATATTTTCTTTCAACATTTCAGTAGTTTCGTCATTGTCAGTCTCCTGCGTTAAGTTCTCGACTACATCAATCTTTCCTTTTTCTGAATGTTCCTCATCTTTGTTTTCCTGGCTAATGTCTTCTGCAGCATCAATCTCGCTTACACTACTTGAAGACGTTCCCGGCTTGCTTATCATTTCTGAATCTTCTCAGGTTTTTTGATTTATAAAGAAAGAGGTTAACTTTTTCATTTTCTTTTTATTTTCTTCTAATTCTTTTGCTTCTTTTCTTTTTTCACTGCCGGACTTATACTTGTACGGACTCATCTAAAAGTTTATTAAAACTCATGAGATAGATAAAGTTGATCTGATACTTTTAGATCTCTGGGATTCTTTCTAACAAAAAACTTAAAAAAAAATCGAAAACTTAGTTATAAAATAAAATAATTTTAATTTCTACAAAAATTAAAACTTTAAAGTCGTAGCTACACCTATTTTACTGACTACAGTACAACTTCGATCATCTGGACAGATATCGGCACAGCTACCGGCAAATCATTAAGGTATCCGGACTGGAGAATTTTTTTTGTTTTTTTTTTCAAGAAATTGTAGGTTTAAATATAGGTAAATAATAGGTAGTTAGCAAAACTTAATGATAATAAAAGTTAATAATGTACGGTATATGTTCTAAGTAAAAAAAATAATAAAACGCTGATATGTCAAAAATTACTTACCCGATCCAGGTTTGTTTGTTTTTTAAGAAAATATAATAATTTATGACTGTAAAAAAAAAATGTTATAATTTCTTAATTTTGTAAAAAAAGGTAGTGGGGGGGGGGTTGGGAGGTACCCTAAAACCTTAATTTTCCTTAAAAACTTATTATTTGACTTGTTTTGCAACTAGCTTACACCGTTTATATACTATTTTTTAGCGATATGCAACAATCTCGCACGACTACAAAGCCGTCAATAAAATAATACATCCAGCCGCAACTGGATTTTGTTCGTCTTTGAAGAAATATATTAGATTTATTTTAATTTACTCAATAAGGATTATCTGTAAAAAAAAATCGTTATTTTAAAATTGTAGTTTTTTTTATACTTTTTGGCATGGAGAACTTAAATGAAAAGCTTTCCTTGTTATTATTGAATATTAAGTCTAAGCTCTGAAGTTTACCTCCACATGCAAATAAAATGCTCTGTAGGCAATTTGTTTTTGTAAAAACATATAAAAAAAATATTTTATAAAAAATTGCGATTTATGCATTTGCTATTTATTGATAGAAAAATAATAAGCGTTATGTTAGAGACGGGGGCTCGGGCCTCCTTGGCCCCCCTGGATTCATCATCACTAGCGTAGCGCTGGGGGGGTTTAGGTGTTAAAACCCCGCCCCATAAGGCTGAGATTATAATAGGATTGTTGGTAAACTTATTCGAAAATCTTTACATACAATTTTTCATACATTTAACCCCCCCCCCCCCCATTGGATAGCTGGCGCTACGCTACTGTTCATCATTGTTATTGTATTACTTTGATTACTTTTGTTTTACCGCCGCCAATAATGGGAGCAAGATTAACATTTACCCAAGAAAAATAAATAGTATAAAGGGCCAGATTTCTGTTGCAATTTGCACTGTTTTACAATAATATCAAATTAATATTAATTGTAACCCATGGATTTAATTTAAAAAATCATGCAATCCATGGCATAACCGCTTACTAGTTACTAATTTTAAATATTATACCACGTGGAAACAGTACATTTTGAATAATTAACTTACCTTTGTTTTTGTTCAAAAACAACCACTTTTATTTTCGTGAAAACAGATGATTATGCAAAAATAAACAAATCAGTCTTTCACAGCCACCGTCTTTCTCTAGAAATTTCAACGTGCTTATCAAAGACATACATACACCCTCTATTGTCAATATCCTTGGGCACGCATCCCTTCACAGGTGTCTTAGAAAGGAATGCCCTTGATTGTTGAGAAAAGTCGCGGGCGCACGCGTCTGTTATGTAATACGCAGTGGTGGTAATAGGGCATTTTATTAACGGGTATTGTGATGTCAAAAGAACTTGAGGGATGGGTAATACCTACAAATCCAGATTAAAATAATATTTTTTTTAGAAAAAAACCTATCTATAATAAAATGACACGTATTTTTTTGGCATTTTATTCTTCCTTTTTTTACTTCACAATAAATTTAAAGTTGACTTGGGGTTCAGGACCGGGGCCCTCCGGGCCCCTTGAGGTTCCGGGCCCTAGGCAAGTGCCTAGAGTGTCTAATGGAAATAACGCCAAGTTGTCTCAGTGCACCATAACATATTGACTCGTTTAAGCAGTTTCACTCTATATGAAATCCTTGAGAAGTATTTAATCGATAAACCTCTGGCCGCGTACATTGTTTTTTTTAATTTTTTTTTTATTATAGATGGCAGCAGTTGGCTTTTTTCTCAGCCCCAAGTGAGCCCCTAAGGGTAGGCAGCACAATTAACATGCTTCCCATTCATTTGATATTACAAAATAAAGCAATGAACAAAAAGTGTCATTGCGTCTTTTTCTTTAGTATATAGAAGGAGAGAGTAACTTGACTTCAAGGGTTAGATCAGTAAGTTGATCAACCAACAGCCATTTTCTTAGCAGAATGGAGTCAGATTTTGTGAATTTGGTGAGGTTGAAATATATTTTTAAAAATATGTTTTATTATGTGGATATTCTTAGACTTTTTTGTGAAAAATTAAAGTGGTTACAGCTTGGGCATTCTTGGAATTCATTTATCCAGAAGAAACATGCAGGTTAGTGGATTAAAAGCAGGATTAGTTTTAGGTCGCTAGTAATTTCTGTACCTAATGCGTAATTTCGGTAATCTTTTAATAAAAAGGTGAACATTAATTACCGTTTCAAAGAATTAGGAAGCATTCTGTTCATACAGAAGGTAAATATTTTTGCAAACCATAATTAGGTAGTTTATAGGTATTATTAAGAAAAATTGGTAAATATATAAAATAGGGGAGACTAGGGATAGTTCACACATTTTATAAAAATATTTTTGAATAAAAATATAGATGACATTTTTTAATATTTTTTTGCATTATAATATATAGCTTAATATGTAATGATTTTGAATGATTTTAGTGTGACAGTTTGCTAATTAATGTATCAATGATCCCTATATCTGTACCCCAGAGCCAGACTATGTTTGACTTTTTTGGTTTGAACAACCTTAATACAGACTTAACATTGTTTGCCTAACGATGTCTATGGACTTAATCTTGGTTCATATCGAGGTTTATAATTAGCAAATAAAAATACATGAAAAAATAAGTATTAAGGTTGTTCAAACCAAAAAAAGGCAAAAAGGGATTTAACATGCAATAATAATATATGATATATTAGGAATATTTGATACAAGTTGCATAATACATGAATAAAGAAAAATATTTATTTGTGTTTCAGTGAATTCTCTAAAATATGAATCTTTAATCCCTCAAATAATAAGCAGCCAAATGCAAGTAATTCTCACCAAAATAGGTACCAATGATAGTAGTAGTATTTAAATTTTGCCAGATTTTAATACAAAACAATTTTCCCTGAACTGCTGGTTTAGTGGTGCCTTAAGGGAGATCCATATAAAATATCCATACAATATAAGATATTAATAAAAATATATCTACAAAGGTGTGCTGTTTTTAATTACTGTAGAGTTTATTTTTTTTCAGAATTGAAAAAGCGTTGACGATCCTCCATTCTTAGTTCAGTAAATTTGACTAGAGAGAAACAGCTGACACCAAAAGCCAAAAAGCTTTATCGAAGAGTGGTAACTGACAGTAAAAAATTAGCCAACCAGAGCAGGACAATCATTTCGAAAACGTCTAGAGATACCTGACAATTTTTCCAGTCACTATAAACATATAATTAAAAGGGTAAATAATCAAACCTTATTTTGTTATGGTTACCGAACTGGCAAGATTTTTATAATACACATATCCTACCCTCAGAACAAAAGTGACACATCTCAAAATTTTAATTTTAGGATTTTTACTTTTTGCGGTTTGTCACTCACTATCAGTCACAATTCAAATTACAAATAATAAAATAATATATTTAAAGTTTTAAGTTACCACAGCTTCTTATGGTAACCGCAAAAGTTTTTTGCAATGTTCCAACAATTTAATTTTTTGAGCTTTTTGAGGGTGTGATATATGTGTAAAAATATTTAACTATTGTAACAAATACTCTTACTTAATTAATAAGTGTCATTGAGATTCATGTATATTTTGTAAATTGTATTAATAAAAAATTTTTACCAAGTTTCAATCCTTTTTGTATTCCTTTTATTTAAAAAGTTAAGTAAGTTTAAATAAAAGGATTAATTAGTCACTTATTTCCTTTATGAGACATTGACAACTTTAACAGTTGAGTTGCAGTGGTTGCTTTTGGAAACAATGATGAAAACCATAATTTATTATCAATAAATAGTCTAAAACGATGAAATTAGTCAAAGTTGTCAAAAACACCATAAAGGAAAATCAGACTATAAAAAGGACCAAGAAACAGGCAAAATTAAAGTTCTTTGATTTTTTTAAATCTTTAATTTTGTCTTTAAGTACTCTGTAAGAAAGTCGCAACTGTTATTAGCATATATTATCCAAATTGGTTATGCTAATTTACAACTGCAACCTTCTTGCTTAGTATGGAAATCTTGGCCCTTTTTGTAAAAACCTAAGTATTGATTCCAAAAAACAAATCAATATTTTGTTAAGAGCGCCATCTATGTCAAACCTAAGAACTAATCGAAATGTTTGGCCGCACAGTTTAAGGTGCCTGTAATACTTCTCAGAGCTTAGCACGGGAGAAAGTTTTCTGGTCTGCAAAGCGGACCGAACCGTAGTCTTCTGTGCAGTGCACTGCACCGTTCACAGCCAACGGTAACATATGACCACGGATCACCTAGGTGATCCGTGCTATGACGCGGGTGGCATCACGGGGGTGCGGGCGGAATCGATCGCCGAAATTGATTCAAAAGAGCATGAAATGAAGTAGGGCCCAGATTCTGTGTACAGCGTGTCCCATTTTCGATGGGATTAAATGGCAAACTCGGTTATTATTATATTTTTTATTTATTAAAAAATAAAGGTTTGAAAAAAAATTATAAAAAAAATTAGGCACTTGTTCGTGTGTTTTCTTATTTTTTGAAAATCACAGAAGCAACTGATTATTATTATCTGCCTACTGTATTAAAAAATAACTACTTACTTATTATGATGATGTTGAAGAGGCCGGGCGAGCTTTTTCTGGCAAGAAAGCGGCATTTCTTTTTGAACAAAAAATTTAAACATTTACTTTGAAACGAACAAAATGCCAAAGTATTTGATTAGTGACTTTAGGTGACACTGTCATCCTAAAATTCTAACAGGAGGCCTTACTGTAATTTAACCAAATTCGGAACACTCTGTCCTAAGTCGACATCACCTATTACTCTAAACAAAACCACCTACCGGGGGCAATGCTTTACTCAGTAGTGCCACCTTTTCACTGATATTTAACTATTTTGCATTGTTGCCTTTTACGTAAAAAATTGCCTAAATCGAATTTGTCCCCTTAAGGCGACAAATTCGATTCAGCTAATTTTTTACGCAAATGACAACAAGGCAAAATATTTAAATATCAGTCAATAGGTGGCACTACATATTAGAGTCCTAGGGACACCTATTCGGTTTCTAAATTGTGGGCCTTACTAAAATTTTAAGGATGACAAAAAACAAGACATTTTGAGTTTGACACTGACGTTAATTTTTGCCCAAAAACACAAGTGGGCGGCTAGTTTTCCAATAGCAACAGAAAAAATAAAAGAATAGAGTAAATAACAAAGCCTATTTTTTTGTCAAAAACCAGGGGATGACATTATTTCATCTTATAAATAAAAATAGAAAAAAAGTGTTTATTTACTGTGATAGAAAATACTGATAATCGCGAAGAAGACTTAGCCACAATAGGATGGAACACATAATATTCCTATGAGCCTGCCTCCAAATACATCTAGCAAAATATATTTAAAGACCTTCCGATATCATTGATCCAGAAGATGAAAACGAAAATCTCCTGATCCACAGATGCTGCACAGGATAAAAAGTAAAGTTTTCGGCAATCATTGTAAATTAAATATAATAAATGAGTTGTTTTTATTGTAGTACTTTACTTTTGTTTCCACAACCTTGTAGAAAAAATATTGTACCTACATACTTAACGAATGTGTTTAGTGCGTCTTCCGCACTGATTAGGTAAATTACTATTTTCTGCGACCACATATAAAAATTTTGCCTCAGAAAAATCCTCAGAAAACATTAAATATCATCCGTGTGCAGAAATTTTTTCGCACATGTGTGACATTACTTTCAGTACTTCGGCACATGTATGGAAAGTGTTTAACTGTCACAATACTTTTTCGCACATGTATTACAAACTACTTTCCCATACATGTGCGGAAAAGCAGTTTCATTTGATTTACGCAAAATTAAACACCAATTTTTACAAAAATTAGTATAGTTCAACAGTGTGCGTGTGAAAAATAGCTCCATAACTCGACACACGCTCGTTTGAAATTTGTCACTTTCTTCTCTTGCTATGCAATAAATAAATAAATAAATGAAAAGGGCTTTATTTTCAGCGAAGTTAAGCACAAGCTTCTGTTAACTGAGCAATATACTAATTATCAAAAACTATCTTATAAATTGGTTCGTAATCCCGTGATTTTGTTTGTTACGCTATGGCCAGCCCTTAAAAAACGTTTTGTAAACAGAAAAAATTGTATGTCTTTAAATACCTTCTTATAATCATTTAACTTATATTAAACGACATTTTATTTATTCAAAATATCTGAAAATATTGTGAAAATCCGGGTCACGTGATCTTAGTTAAATTTTCTCAATCGAATTGACTTGCCCCCGGTATATGAGGGTGGCGCTTCCGTCAGAAGGTTGATGGCTCTTTTCTGATTTGGTTTCCTGCAGCAAATATAAAATTGAGCACGCCTTGGTAAATCCTAATAGATCTCTTTTATAAAAAACTAGTTGAAACATTATTTCTGTCCATGTGCAAGATTTTTTTATTTATTTTATCTTCAAACGTATCTTTTTAGATTTTTGATTTTCTTTTGTACATTTCCAAAAAATACAAGAATCGAAGCAATTTCACTACAGTTTTCTATAACACAACTAGGCTACTGAAATGCCAAACATTGTTTTGAAATATTTGTTGTGTTTTAGCCATAACTTTTTTATTATTTTTTGAATAAAATGATTTTGCAAAAAACTGCTAAGATACGGTTGTTAAAAATGCTTTAAAAGACTACCATACACATACACATACAATAAAACGCAGAGCAAATGCAAAACCTTGGTTCAACGGCCAGTGTCAAACGGCTGTACAGAAAAAACATAGAGCATATAACCTTTGGAAACGACAACAAACCGCTCAAAACCACACAGAATTTATAGAAGCCAGAAATAGTTGCAAAATTACTATTGACGCCGCCAAAGAAACATACAATCAAAGAATAAAAAACAGGTTGCTGAATTGTCCTAGCAGTTCTAAGTCCTTTTGGTCACTTGCAAAAGCTGTTGGATCAAACTTCACCAAGTCATCCATACCACCACTTACAGATAAAAATACTCACTTAGCCACAACATCGAGGAAAAAGCCAATATGCTGGCCAAAATCTTTTCCTACAACTCAAACCTAACAGTGCCAAATGGAAAAACTCCACCGTTCATTGGAAGGGTTTCCCACAGTATGCCAGAGGTACCCTTTTGTCACAGAGAAATACGAAAATCCCTTAAAAAGTTGGATACAAACAAAGCAATGGGTCCAGATGGCATTCCCGCGATAGTACTCAAAAATTGTGCTAGCGAACTCACCCCAACTTTCGCTAAATTATTCAATTTATCTTACAGGCAAGGAGTATATCCATCATCATGGAAGTCTGCCGCAGTACAACCTATTCGAAAGAAAGGAAAAAAGACAGATCCGTTAAACTATAGACCAATTGCTCTACTTCCGGTGATATCAAAAGTAATGGAAAGAGTTGTGAACAATCACCTAACCAAGTACTTGGAAAAGTACAAAATTATCAACGACAAGCAATACGGATTTCGAAAATATAGGTCAACTGGCGATTTACTTACATACGTCACTCACTTATGGCAAAAAGCGATTGAGTTACGGGGCGAAACAAGAACAATTGCCTTAGATATATCAAAAGCATTCGATAAAGTCTGGCATGAAAATCTGCTCAACAAGCTCAAAGCAATGGGATTGTCGCCGAAACTTTGCACTTGGTTTGAAAGTTACCTTAAGGATAGATCCATTTATGTTGCACTGGATGGCCGGAACTCCAACTCTTACCAAATAAATGCTGGTGTGCCACAGGGAGCAATCCTTTCGCCAACACTTTTTCTGATTTACATAAATGACCTCATAGATAAAACAGTAAATCCACTTTATTGCTTTGCAGATGATGGCAATGTAGTCTCCTCAGTCATACCACCCACTCAGTGTCTATCCGCACGTGAATTCCATCATCTTAGACTAACTCAAATATCGCAGATAAATAACGACCTGGAGATAATAGAGGACTGGGGCAACAAAAACCTTGTACAGTTTAACGCGCAGAAAACCCAAGCAGCCCTGTTTTCAAAAAAAACCAGCACCGGTGAGCCAAACATCATGTTATCTGGAAGTGCTGTCACATTGCAGAGCCAGTTGAACATCTTAGGAGTCACTGCAGAGACCAACATGTCTTGGCACAGTCACGTGGCAGATATAGCTAAAAGGGCGTCCCAAAAGCTTGGGGTGCTGTTTCGTACAAGACATCTGTATACACCAAGCCAACTGCTGACACTCTACAAAGCCCAGATTCGACCAACTATGGAGTACTGCTCACATATATGGAGTGCGGCACCCAAACATACCTTAATGCTTTTGAACACCGTGCAAAAACGAGCTATCAAGCTGATCAATGACCCCGCACTTACCCGTAGCTTGGATAGTCTCGAACATCGAAGAACTGTGGGCGATCTATCTCTCTTCTACAGGTATTATCACGGAAAATGCTCTGAAGAGGTGGCACGTATGATCCCCTCGGGAGTAGCACCTACTAGGCGAACACGTCAAACAGACGGTAACCATCAATTTACTGTCAAAATAGAGGCACCAAGAACCTCGTTATATCAGAATTCATATCTCTGGAGAACAGCATCGCTGTGAAATAAACTCCCTGTGACAGTTTTCCCTGCAGGTTACAACCTAAACCGTTTCAAAACCAACACACACCAACATTTCCGCGCACTGGCCGCTTCTCGAGCGTGATAGGGATCCCCTTGCGAGTGCGCTTAACCGTAAAAAAAAAAAAAAATAAACCCTCAAAATTTCGACGCGTTCCGCTTTCTCGTTTTCCATTTCTATTAGAACAAAGATTTGGCAAAAAAATGCGATATCAGTGTTGTCAAATGGTAAGTTTTCGGTCGAAGTTTGTCCCCTTAATAATAACCGTGGTGATCCGTGCTATGACGCGGGTGGCATCACGGGGGTGCGGGCGGCATCGATCGCCGAAATTGATTCAAAAGAGCATGAAATGAAGTAGGGCCCAGATTCTGTGTACAGCGTGTCCCATTTTCGATGGGATTAAATGGCAAACTCGGTTATTATTAAGGGGACAAACTTCGACCGAAAACTTACCATTTGACAACACTGATATCGCATTTTTTTGCCAAATCTTTGTTCTAATAGAAATGGAAAACGAGAAAGCGGAACGCGTCGAAATTTTGAGGGTTTATTTTTTTTTTTTTTTACGGTTAAGCGCACTCGCAAGGGGATCCCTATCACGCTCGAGAAGCGGCCAGTGCGCGGAAATGTTGGTGTGTGTTGGTTTTGAAACGGTTTAGGTTGTAACCTGCAGGGAAAACTGTCACAGGGAGTTTATTTCACAGCGATGCTGTTCTCCAGAGATATGAATTCTGATATAACGAGGTTCTTGGTGCCTCTATTTTGACAGTAAATTGATGGTTACCGTCTGTTTGACGTGTTCGCCTAGTAGGTGCTACTCCCGAGGGGATCATACGTGCCACCTCTTCAGAGCATTTTCCGTGATAATACCTGTAGAAGAGAGATAGATCGCCCACAGTTCTTCGATGTTCGAGACTATCCAAGCTACGGGTAAGTGCGGGGTCATTGATCAGCTTGATAGCTCGTTTTTGCACGGTGTTCAAAAGCATTAAGGTATGTTTGGGTGCCGCACTCCATATATGTGAGCAGTACTCCATAGTTGGTCGAATCTGGGCTTTGTAGAGTGTCAGCAGTTGGCTTGGTGTATACAGATGTCTTGTACGAAACAGCACCCCAAGCTTTTGGGACGCCCTTTTAGCTATATCTGCCACGTGACTGTGCCAAGACATGTTGGTCTCTGCAGTGACTCCTAAGATGTTCAACTGGCTCTGCAATGTGACAGCACTTCCAGATAACATGATGTTTGGCTCACCGGTGCTGGTTTTTTTTGAAAACAGGGCTGCTTGGGTTTTCTGCGCGTTAAACTGTACAAGGTTTTTGTTGCCCCAGTCCTCTATTATCTCCAGGTCGTTATTTATCTGCGATATTTGAGTTAGTCTAAGATGATGGAATTCACGTGCGGATAGACACTGAGTGGGTGGTATGACTGAGGAGACTACATTGCCATCATCTGCAAAGCAATAAAGTGGATTTACTGTTTTATCTATGAGGTCATTTATGTAAATCAGAAAAAGTGTTGGCGAAAGGATTGCTCCCTGTGGCACACCAGCATTTATTTGGTAAGAGTTGGAGTTCCGGCCATCCAGTGCAACATAAATGGATCTATCCTTAAGGTAACTTTCAAACCAAGTGCAAAGTTTCGGCGACAATCCCATTGCTTTGAGCTTGTTGAGCAGATTTTCATGCCAGACTTTATCGAATGCTTTTGATATATCTAAGGCAATTGTTCTTGTTTCGCCCCGTAACTCAATCGCTTTTTGCCATAAGTGAGTGACGTATGTAAGTAAATCGCCAGTTGACCTATATTTTCGAAATCCGTATTGCTTGTCGTTGATAATTTTGTACTTTTCCAAGTACTTGGTTAGGTGATTGTTCACAACTCTTTCCATTACTTTTGATATCACCGGAAGTAGAGCAATTGGTCTATAGTTTAACGGATCTGTCTTTTTTCCTTTCTTTCGAATAGGTTGTACTGCGGCAGACTTCCATGATGATGGATATACTCCTTGCCTGTAAGATAAATTGAATAATTTAGCGAAAGTTGGGGTGAGTTCGCTAGCACAATTTTTGAGTACTATCGCGGGAATGCCATCTGGACCCATTGCTTTGTTTGTATCCAACTTTTTAAGGGATTTTCGTATTTCTCTGTGACAAAAGGGTACCTCTGGCATACTGTGGGAAACCCTTCCAATGAACGGTGGAGTTTTTCCATTTGGCACTGTTAGGTTTGAGTTGTAGAAAAAGATTTTGGCCAGCATATTGGCTTTTTCCTCGATGTTGTGGCTAAGTGAGTATTTTTATCTGTAAGTGGTGGTATGGATGACTTGGTGAAGTTTGATCCAACAGCTTTTGCAAGTGACCAAAAGGACTTAGAACTGCTAGGACAATTCAGCAACCTGTTTTTTATTCTTTGATTGTATGTTTCTTTGGCGGCGTCAATAGTAATTTTGCAACTATTTCTGGCTTCTATAAATTCTGTGTGGTTTTGAGCGGTTTGTTGTCGTTTCCAAAGGTTATATGCTCTATGTTTTTTCTGTACAGCCGTTTGACACTGGCCGTTGAACCAAGGTTTTGCATTTGCTCTGCGTTTTATTGTATGTGTATGTGTATGGTAGTCTTTTAAAGCATTTTTAACAACCGTATCTTAGCAGTTTTTTGCAAAATCATTTTATTCAAAAAATAATAAAAAAGTTATGGCTAAAACACAACAAATATTTCAAAACAATGTTTGGCATTTCAGTAGCCTAGTTGTGTTATAGAAAACTGTAGTGAAATTGCTTCGATTCTTGTATTTTTTGGAAATGTACAAAAGAAAATCAAAAATCTAAAAAGATACGTTTGAAGATAAAATAAATAAAAAAATCTTGCACATGGACAGAAATAATGTTTCAACTAGTTTTTTATAAAAGAGATCTATTAGGATTTACCAAGGCGTGCTCAATTTTATATTTGCTGCAGGAAACCAAATCAGAAAAGAGCCATCAACCTTCTGACGGAAGCGCCACCCTCATATACCGGGGGCAAGTCAATTCGATTGAGAAAATTTAACTAAGATCACGTGACCCGGATTTTCACAATATTTTCAGATATTTTGAATAAATAAAATGTCGTTTAATATAAGTTAAATGATTATAAGAAGGTATTTAAAGACATACAATTTTTTCTGTTTACAAAACGTTTTTTAAGGGCTGGCCATAGCGTAACAAACAAAATCACGGGATTACGAACCAATTTATAAGATAGTTTTTGATAATTAGTATATTGCTCAGTTAACAGAAGCTTGTGCTTAACTTCGCTGAAAATAAAGCCCTTTTCATTTATTTATTTATTTATTGCATAGCAAGAGAAGAAAGTGACAAATTTCAAACGAGCGTGTGTCGAGTTATGGAGCTATTTTTCACACGCACACTGTTGAACTATACTAATTTTTGTAAAAATTGGTGTTTAATTTTGCGTAAATCAAATGAAACTGCTTTTCCGCACATGTATGGGAAAGTAGTTTGTAATACATGTGCGAAAAAGTATTGTGACAGTTAAACACTTTCCATACATGTGCCGAAGTACTGAAAGTAATGTCACACATGTGCGAAAAAATTTCTGCACACGGATGATATTTAATGTTTTCTGAGGATTTTTCTGAGGCAAAATTTTTATATGTGGTCGCAGAAAATAGTAATTTACCTAATCAGTGCGGAAGACGCACTAAACACATTCGTTAAGTATGTAGGTACAATATTTTTTCTACAAGGTTGTGGAAACAAAAGTAAAGTACTACAATAAAAACAACTCATTTATTATATTTAATTTACAATGATTGCCGAAAACTTTACTTTTTATCCTGTGCAGCATCTGTGGATCAGGAGATTTTCGTTTTCATCTTCTGGATCAATGATATCGGAAGGTCTTTAAATATATTTTGCTAGATGTATTTGGAGGCAGGCTCATAGGAATATTATGTGTTCCATCCTATTGTGGCTAAGTCTTCTTCGCGATTATCAGTATTTTCTATCACAGTAAATAAACACTTTTTTCTATTTTTATTTATAAGATGAAATAATGTCATCCCCTGGTTTTTGACAAAAAAATAGGCTTTGTTATTTACTCTATTCTTTTATTTTTTCTGTTGCTATTGGAAAACTAGCCGCCCACTTGTGTTTTTGGGCAAAAATTAACGTCAGTGTCAAACTCAAAATGTCTTGTTTTTTGTCATCCTTAAAATTTTAGTAAGGCCCACAATTTAGAAACCGAATAGGTGTCCCTAGGACTCTAATATGTAGTGCCACCTATTGACTGATATTTAAATATTTTGCCTTGTTGTCATTTGCGTAAAAAATTAGCTGAATCGAATTTGTCGCCTTAAGGGGACAAATTCGATTTAGGCAATTTTTTACGTAAAAGGCAACAATGCAAAATAGTTAAATATCAGTGAAAAGGTGGCACTACTGAGTAAAGCATTGCCCCCGGTAGGTGGTTTTGTTTAGAGTAATAGGTGATGTCGACTTAGGACAGAGTGTTCCGAATTTGGTTAAATTACAGTAAGGCCTCCTGTTAGAATTTTAGGATGACAGTGTCACCTAAAGTCACTAATCAAATACTTTGGCATTTTGTTCGTTTCAAAGTAAATGTTTAAATTTTTTGTTCAAAAAGAAATGCCGCTTTCTTGCCAGAAAAAGCTCGCCCGGCCTCTTCAACATCATCATAATAAGTAAGTAGTTATTTTTTAATACAGTAGGCAGATAATAATAATCAGTTGCTTCTGTGATTTTCAAAAAATAAGAAAACACACGAACAAGTGCCTAATTTTTTTTATAATTTTTTTTTAAACCTTTATTTTTTAAATATATTCTAGCAAGCTTTAGTTTCTAAGATATTGTGAACATATTTTTTTAGAACTTACAGCAGCTATGCTTTCTACAGTAGGTTATTAGCTAGGAAGGTAGTTGATCCATTTACTTTTGAATTATTCTTTACAGATACAGAATTTCATATGAGCATTCCTATTCATACAAAAGAAAGCAGAATAAGTGGATCATTAAATATGATAGGTAAAGTATATCGAAAAATATTGTAACAAATATTTATCTTAAAATTTTCAGGGACGTGAGAGAAGGTTATTGAAAAAAGTTTATATAAGATGGGGGCAACTGAATACTCAGGTAATTGTGATTCAAAAATGTGGTATTATTTTTTTTGATAAAAGTACAAGTTGAGAAGATACAGGCTGTCAAAATAAACTCCAAAAATTTATAAAAAATAAAATATGGCATTTACAAAAATTTATACCAAAAAATTTGTTTTTTTCTGAAAAAAATTGACCGATTAATTTTTTCAAAAATTATTTTTAATTCAATTTATTGCTCTTGTTCTAATAAACGACTTTAGCCTATTTCGTATTTTTACTGGGTGTTTTTAAAAAGTTATTATCAAAAAAGTTTAAAAAATCTCCAACTTTGATGAACTCATGCGGAAACTTTTTATCAGACATGACCTCCTCTATCACCTGTTGGCCTATGGCTCCTATGTTATGGGACACCCTGTATAAACAATGCAAATTTCTCGAAACTGAACTAGAAGACCACTACACGTATGATATATCATAAAAATTGCATGTTAAATTTTAGTGAAACCTTGGTGACTCATGATGAGGAGTTTGCGGACCAAGGAAGAGAAGGAAAAGTTGCGAAAGCCAACACGGAGACAGGGTGAGTAATTTAATAATTTTTTATTGTTTTTCTTATTTTTTTAAGTATAAATAACGCCAAAAAAATCTTTTCAAATATTTTGACCTAAATTAGGGATATTTTATCGTATATCTGCCTGAGAGTCTATTTGTTTATTTGAATATATTCAATAAAGTAAAAAGTAGCTAGACAATTTATTTAGTATTATAAGGTTTATGAAAATATATTTTAAATAAAATATAACAAGCTTTATTTCCTAAGATATTTGAATCCAAGGACGGATCCAGAGGTGCTTCTCGGGGGTGCCACTTTAGGTGACATTCTCTGTTGGTAAAAAACGGTATATATTTTATTGAATTAGTCAGTGGTTGTAATTTCGATGATAATAACAATAGACACTTTCATGCGCCGCAGGCAAAAATTTTGAATTTTTATTAGCAAAAACATTACTTTTTACTAATTTTTTGTATATTCAAAAAATTCTCGGGGGGCGCCCCTAGATCCGCCCCTAGATCCGCCCCCCTGGATCCGCCACTGTTTGAAACATATTAATTTAAAAACTTAAAGCAGCTCTATTGACTTCTACAGTAGCCACTTAGCTAGGAGGGAAGTTTAGTCGATCCATTTCTTTTTGAGATTTAGGGGTCAATTCTTTACATTTCAAAAAATTTGACGAAATTTGAAAAAATGTGACATAATCTGGCGCTTAAGATTTCTCGTTTAAAAGGCAATTTTAAACTTAAAAACTTACCTAAAAGGCCATTTCCCACTTTTTGATGGATGTAGCTTCACGATATAATATATTTTTTCAATTAAAAACGCCTAATTTATTAAAAATTTTTAATTTAAAAATTGTAAATAAATTCAAAGCAGATAACCATTAACCACACAAACTGAAATGTCAGATTTCGTCACATTTCGTCACATTTCTTTCAAATTTATGAGTCCTATTCGTTTTCTTTATGAGGTCAGCTAAGTTTACTTTCTTTCTTTGTTTTTCACGGTAAAATTAACAAAGAGGGACTAACTGCATGTCGTGGAAGGGTCGCTACAAAATTAGCTCTACGCTGTTGCCACCGTTATATTTGAACGGATTTTTAAGGGAATGTCAAATTATTTCTTTAAAATCTGCCAGAAAAATCTGACTAAGTGGGATACTGGTCAAATTATTGAAGTGGTGCTTATTTTTTTACTTTTTTTATCAAAGCTAGGCACGTATATAGTTTTTTATTCTGGGGGGTCCTCCCATATAGAAACTGCTGTTATTCAGTGACGGCCCATGTGGTTTTGGATAGGGTAATCAGAAATACTTGCTACAGTAACCGCCGGCGGAAGATTACAGGGGTGCTACGAACAATTTTCGTCTAAAAGACGTTACTGTTGGGTTTATAAGGATAAAAATAAATATTAAAATAAAAATAAATGTAGATTCTATTGGAAACTGTGTGTGCGACTGAAGAAGAATTACAAAATGTTGAAAGTCCAGAATGTCGAAAGCTTGGGTTATTAGATATATTAATAGAAACTAACCTGACCAGATCAGGTGCCTTTTTTTTGTAATATACTTCAAAACCTAACCTGATCTGGTTAAGTAAGTACCTATATTTATATACAAGAAGAAACTAACTTGTCTCTTTCACTTAATTTGTGAACGGATCCCTTTCACAAACAAACCTTCTCTTGCAGGCTATTTTACCACAATTTATGGCACGTTTCATTCGACCCTGCCACCAACCCAGAGACAAATTCTCTATGCACCAACCCAACCTCACTTTTTTTTTAGAATGTGGAATTACAAAATGTCGAAATTACAAAATATCGAAATTACAAAATGTCAAAAAAAATATATCGAAATGCGAAATAAAACCTAATAACATATTACGATCTGGTCAGGTTAGATTCAGTGTAATTAAGTAACTAGAAACGGTTAGTTTTTTTTTATAATTTTCACCTAACCAGGTCAGGTTAGATTTTAAACCTGACCTGGTTAGGTTATTATACAAAACAAACTAACCTGATCTGGTCAAGTTAGTTTTTTTGAAATTATAATTACCCAACCGGATTAGGTTTGCTTTTTTTTTATTTCGTATACCAATCTAACCCGATCTGGTTAGGTTTTATTTTCTGTCTTTTAAATTTTTCAACTATTAGTATTTTTGTTTCTTCGACATTTTGTACTTTCGACATTTTGTGTTTCGATGTTTCGTCCGTCGCCCCTTCAATTGATCGCAAACTTATCATTACCTGTCCATACACGCCCCTTTTCCACCAAAAAAAAAGTGTCCAATGGACCGGTTAGGTCACGTTTTCGATCAATTAACCAGAGCTGAATTAACAGGTTAGGATAAGTTTGCCATCAATCGACAAAGGTGAGGTTTGGTTTAATAAAAAAAAATGCAAAATTTGCTTTTTGTATTAGGAAATGCACGAAATGTGATGACATCGAACCTTTTAGAAAAGCTATCGTCCAAAAAAGTCGGCAAAAAATTTTGCACCCTGTCAATTGTGTACCTTTATCAATATTAATGTTAATCCCGGAATAAAATACACAAACAAAATATAACGGGTTTAAAACCTTAGATACTATAATTAAAATATATTGAAATTGAAGAAATAGTTAAAAAGCTAAAGAATAAATTCCAGTGCAAAATTATTTACTCCGTAGGTTCATTGAATAGCTACCTAATTTGAAAAAGTAATAAAAAAAATTAAAATAGTTTTTAAGGTTTTGATTATAACAAATTTAATAAGGGTAAAAAAAAATTGAATTTGTTTTTTTTTAAACCATCCTTTTACATTCAAATTTATTTTAAAATCAAGTTCAAAAACACGACAAAGAAAAACAATTTTTTAGCAGCTGCTCAAATCTTGGATTGATTTTGCAGTCAAGTCAAGTAATATTATTTAAAACACACAAATGTTTATAAATAAAATTATGAGATTTAGAAAACAAAAATTTTTTCCACTCTCCATGCATTTAGGTATAAAGAAATACCTTTAAGATTTAAATTTTTTAGAAAACAAAATACTTAACCAAACTTTAGTTTGAGCATGTTTTCAGCTATTATAAGCAAAAATCTCAAAAATCAGAATCAATTCCGCCGTAAAAAATGCGAATTATCCATATCTCTACTATTATTATCACTACTAAATGTTTGATTACTTTTTATTCCTAAAAATATCGGGGGGAGATTGATCCCCCCTTAGGTACCACCTTGCACGTTACGTTGTAAGAGTTTTTCGTAAAAATATTTTAACAACATATTTAAAAAGTGAATCCAACTTGTGAACGGTACCTTTATTGGTTTCACTTGGAAACAATGAATTGGCAACATAGTATTTCGTAACTGACAGTCCCCTTGGTGATCTTTGACTGACAGTTGTCAAATTTGCCAGATAGAAAAACCGTTGTATGATGAGGTGCTCGGAAAAATACAATTTATCAAGAACTTGTGGATTATCAGTAGCCGAGTTTCAAGGTAGGTTTTAGATTAAATTTTCCCGCATATTTTAAATTTTTGGGGTTTTCATAATTTCCTAAGTTGGCCCATTACCGTGTGGTGTAAGACGTTTTACACAAAGCTAAAATTGCAGTGTTGTCAAGATTTACACCTAAATTCTGTTGTTTCAAATTTCGTCAAATTATTTCAAATTTTGAAGAATTGCCCCCTTAATGTCAAAATTATTCTTTACAGATCCACAATTACATATGAACACTCATATTCACGTAAAAAGGAGACCATCAATAATGATAGGTAAAGTATATTGTAAACTATAATAACAATTAAGGGCCTGTCCTTAAATTACGTAACGCTGGCCTTGCGTTTCACTCAATGTTTTTTTCATGTGTTTTTTCTTGAAAATGCGCTACGAGGGGGGGTCAAAAATCCTGAATTTTTGCGTTACGTTATATATTATATTCTTTGCACTGCTTTCTAGCTTTATTTAAAAAATAATTTTGTTTTAGGGACGCATTAAATTTTCCAATTATTGTACCGCTGGTCTTTAATGCAATGGAGCGAATATCGTTTGCAGGCCGTTTACACCATGCTAATATCTACAAGCAAAAGAACGAGTTCGTTTGGGTTTTCTCTATATCAACCAATACATATACAGTACCTTCCACGGTTCCAAGAACTTACTTTATTTTTTGTTAACTGGTCTGTGGCGTAGAGGCGATTTACTGACATTTATTATATTTCTTCACAAACGGGACCACCCTGTATATACTGCCTAAATTTTTTTAAAAGCTGTTTAATTTTTTTTTTAAATTAAAGAAAAATATCAGGTTTGCTCGTGAACCATAATATTTCTGTTGATAATTGTAAAGTATAAAAAATTAATAGAAATACTAAAAAAAAACATGGTCTGCTAGAATAAATAATTGGATATAGAGCACCATCGCGCAGATAGACAAATGTGACACTTTTTTATTTAGAAATATATAAGAAACGAAAAAAAATATTACCAGATAAAATCCCCAGTAGAAATGGCAAAAACGGACAAAATTGACACCAAATCGGCATTTTTAATATTTCTGATTATTTGTGTGGCTTATGTCCTTGTATCTAGAATTTTTGTTTGCGAAAGCACCAAATTCTGCTGCAAACTGGTGAATAATTAAAAATATTTTAAAGAAAAATCGATTAATCCGAGTCAATAAAATATCTTTAAAAAAATGCGATTTTGCTTGTTTTTGTCAGCATAAAACCTTATCGTGTTTCCCCTGTATAGTAGCAAATTTGACGTTTTTTAAATTATTTTTTAGTAGTTAACAGATTTCAAAAACTCTCTGTGGTAAACCGTATTATTTGTTTTATATTTTCTGTTTTTGAGGATTAAAAAACAAAAAAATATATTTTTTTTAAATCGCAAATTTTTTGGAAAAACTAAATACTTAATTTCAAAAAAATTCTAATACATCATTTAATTAGACATTTTAACAGCTTTTAAAAAATATAGGCAGATATACAGGGTGATCTCGTTTGTGAAAAAATATA
Organism: Aspidapion aeneum; assembly: GCA_963576565.1. Taxonomy (NCBI): domain Eukaryota; kingdom Metazoa; phylum Arthropoda; class Insecta; order Coleoptera; family Brentidae; genus Aspidapion; species Aspidapion aeneum. Next base: position 84,179,100 of record OY755040.1, read on the forward strand.
ATAAATAAGTTTGTAGGAATCTCGTATCTCAGTAGATCGCCTCTGCGCCTCAGACAAGTAAACAAAAAACTTGACGAAGTATAGGTTCTTGCACTGGCGTATATATGGGGGGGGGCTGGGGGGCCCAAGCCCCCCCCGAAGCTAAGATTTTTTTAGATATTTTTGACATATTTCATGAATAAAAACATAAAATAGCATAAAATACCCCTCATGGGGTCTCGGGCCCCCCCCCAAAACTGCCTCGGGCCCACCCCGAAACTTTTTTCTATATACGCCACTGGGTTCTTGGAACCGTGGAATGGTACTATATATGTGTACAAAATGTGGTAAAGAGGTACAATTAGTTGGACATCCTAAATTTTTGCCTTGTCTAATAATGAAAACGCCCACGTTAAAAATTTTTGTCTAGAATGAAAACACGTTCTTTTCTTGAATAAATCGTTTTACCGTTAAACAATTTGTTTTAAATTAAAATATTTCTTTTAGTTCAACGCAATGTTTATTCTTAAAATGAGACTTTATTTTTCTTCTTTAATTGTTTTGTTTCAGTATATTCCATTTAGTAACAAAGCAAATTGTCTTCATTCAGTTCTAATTTATGCAAAAAAAATTCTGTTTCACATTAAAATAAGAGGCAAGACATTTTTTGTGCTATATCAAGAAAATATTCTCTTGGTGAATAGGAAAGCACAAATTATTTTACTTCAAAGCAATTTGCTTTGATCTAAGACAATTTTTTTTATCGTGCGGTATAAAATATTAAAACAGAATAATGTTTCTGACAATTATCGATACAAATTATGCAATATTTAGTTTTCTTTTGTTACGGGGTTTTGTGAGTATATGAATAAAGCAAGATAATTTTCAAATTAGGTGTCAGGCTAGACCTGACGTAACCTGAGGTAATTAACCATATCCTTAAAAAACCCAATCATTTCGAATTAGAAGTCATTAAAATAACTACATAAGAAAAGAAACCTATATATCCTGCATAATTGTCAATAATTTACAAGTTTTAGTTGTATGTTTTCAGAGAAACCAGCAGATGCCGTAAAAAACGATCCTTACTGAAAACTTTTTTAACACTTGAGGTAAGTTAGCAGCCATCTTAGAAACGAAGTGTCTATGCACACTAAGTTTGGAGATAATTCCATTTTTTAGTATTTACTTATTTTAGGAGTTGATAGTGTAAAATATGCTTCATAACAATAAACAATATTAAGAAAATTGAAAACATGAGCCATTTAATTATTAAATACAAAAATTTGAGACCTAGACACCTGCGAACAAACAGACTTGTCCAATATGATAATTATGAAAACTTCGCGAACAAATTTAGCCTCATAATAGTTAACGGTTCGATTTCGTTTTCTTGGACTTTCGGGCGGGTGTCATAACGTAAGCCTGCCTGTTTTTTAAACTTTGGTGCTATTGAAACTTGGTAAAATATAGGCACCGGTACAAAACAGCGCGGAACAAAATAGCGGCCTCAAAGTAGCGCTTTTTTAAGTTTGTTTTTCTGTGAGCAATTTTCTCTTGCTATTTTATCGTAGCGCTGTTTGTCGCAGTGCTATTTTGTCGCCCCTATTTTGTATATATATATTTATCGGTTTCACAACGTTCTACGTCTTCCGATACCCAATCTCCACTCGTTTCTGTTTGCCCATAATTCATCATCTAGGCCTCTTATTCTTATTTCACTGTCTATTCCTTCTCTCCAGCTTCTCCTTGGCCGTCCTCGTTTTCTTCGGCCAGTTGGTTGCCATTGTAGTATTTGTTTAGGTAGTCTTTCGTCATTCATTCTTTGTACATGTCCGTACCACACCAGTTGTTTTGTTCTTATATCATCCACTAAAGTACGTTCACCTACTGTCATAATTTCTCTTATTCTTTGATTTGTAACTCTTTCTCTTTTTGATTTCCCTGCTGCTCTTCTCCAATAGTCCATCTCCGTAGCGGAAAGCATTTTTTCTGTTCTATCCTTGATTGGCCATACTTCTGAGCCGTATGTAATAATACTTTTTATAATGGTGTTATATATAAGCTTTTTGTTATGTTTTGATATACTTTGGTCCCAAATTATTCCATTTAATAAAGTTATTGCTTTTCTTCCTTGTACGTTTCGATCTTTTATAGCTTTGTCTAGTGTTCCGTCAGCTGTAATTTTTAGACCTAAGTATTTATACTCATCACAGGAGTGAATTCGCTGCCCGGTATTTAAGATTAGATCATGTTTCATTCCACCGATACACATATACTCTGTCTTATTGAGATTAACCTCTAGTCCCCACTTATTGTACTCTTTTATTAGTTTTCGTGTCATATATTCGAGGTCGTCATAATCCTGAGCCACTACTATCTGATCATCGGCGAAACATAAAGTATACAAGGTGGTTTCGTCCAACGGAATTCCCATGTTTTGGCATTTTCTCTTCCATACTTTAAGGACTTGTTCCAAGTATATCTTGAGCGTAGGCGAGATACAGCAACCTTGTTTAAGACCTTTATTTACTTGAAAGCCTTTGGTTAGTTTTGCTTTTATTTTAACTTTTGCCTTACTATTGCGGTATAACTCTTGGATGGCCTTAATTAGTTGTACGCTTATGTTTGTGTTTTCCAACGCTTTCCAAAGTAGATTTAGTGGTATACTATCATATGCCTTCTGCAAATCCACGTAAAGCAGATGCAGCTCTTGACCGTATGCCATTTTCTTTTCAATAACTTGGGTTATACAAAAGAGATGATCTGAAGTCGATCTACCCGCCCTGAAACCAGCTTGTTCTTCTGCCTCCATGTCTTTATATTCGCTCTCTACTTTATTTCTTATTATTTTACCGTATATTCTGCTTAGCGTACTAGTCACAGATATACCTCTATAATTGTCACATATATCTTTCCTTCCTTTTTTGTGTATTGTGGATATATATGACGTTTTCCACTCAGTTGGGACTACAGTTCCATTTAAATATTTTTGGAAAAGATTCCGTAATCTCCAAAACAGTTCTTCAGTGCCATATTTAATAAGTTCGGCTGGGATATTTCCGGGTCCGGCAGATTTACCGCTTTTTAAGGTTGTGCACACGTTTTTGACCTCAGAGATTGTGAGGGGTACTGGAGATCCCATCGTTCTAATTATATTGTCTCTTGCGTCTTCCTTGAATTCTGCTCTATCTTCAGTTAAAAGTTTTTTAAAATGCTCATCCCATTCTTTGTCTGGTATTGGTGAAATGATATCTCTGCATGTTTCTTTTTTAATCGATCTTATAGTTTTCCAGCTTTCGGTTCCTCATCTGGGGTTTTACCTGAACTTGTATTAAGTTTTTCGTTCAGTCTCTTTTTGTATAAGTTTTTTACGCTGTCATGTTCTAGGCTTAGTAGATTATATTTACAGTGATCAATTTCTTCAATCACTGTATCATCAAGATGTTGTTGATGGAGGCTTCGGCCTTGTTAAGGAAAGAGAATTTTGGTCTCCAGAAAATAGTGATCACTTCCGCATGTTGATCCACGCTTTGTTCTGACATCTTGAATTTTTAGTTTTGTCTTTTGTTTAGTGATAAGATAATCAATGACGGATTTCAGGTTTTGTGAGGGTTTGGTCCAGGTATATTTGTGTATTTCCTTATGTTGAAAAAAACCGTTTTGGATTTAAAGGTTTAATTGCTCACATACTGTAATTAGCCGGTTTCCATTGTCATTAACAAGATTTTCTCCATATTGGCCAACTGTCAGATCATTAACTCTGTTACCGGTTCTACTGTTTAAATCTCCCAATATGACAATTTCTCTAGATGCACTTACTGCTGATATTTCATTGTGTATTTCTTCAAAAAAATTGTCTTTCACATTTGCATCGTCGTTATACGCATAGATTCCAAAAATCGTAAGTCTCATTCCTTTTATTGTTATATTCATTTTAATTAGCCTTTCATTGACTGCTTCCCAGTTGGTGATAAATTTTCTAAATCTTTTGTTGACCAAAATAGATACTCCTTGTTGGGCATGTTTTTCTTTTGCCACTCCGCTATAGAAATGGTCATATTGTCCTAGGTTTTCAGATCCTTTTCCTTTCTTTTTCGTTTCTGTTAGTACAGCAAGGTCTACCTTCATTCTGCTGCACTCATGTACTATTTCATTCATTTTTCGATTCATTCCTTGTACGTTCCATGTACCAAAAATCATATTCCTGTTTCTTTGCTTGGTTCGTCTTAGGTTTTTAATTTCTTTCCGAGGCGTTTGATTGGGTTTTTTAACAGTGTACGTTTTTTCCGGGTATCAGAGAGTTAGTCTGATGCCCCAACCCCCAACCTGGAGGACCAGGTGATTTTTGATCGAGGTTTTCTTCCCCTAGCCTTTGACGATTCCAACGCCGGTACTACAAGGCAGTAGTCTTTTATACTATCCCTAAAAGAAAGGGTTGCCACCTACGCTATGATCACCGTACCGAGGTCCATTCTCTCCGCCTTTCATATCGATGTGGTCTTCTCCCGTAACCCTGGGAAAGGGACCCCATACAGGTGCTAACTCTCCGGGTCGAAGAGTACCTGGAATCTACGGAGGGCAGGGGTCGATTCATTTCCCCTGATAGACATCTGACGAGGTCTACCCGTACCCGTTTTGTTCCGCGCCATTTTGCACAGCGCTGTTTTGTAGCTCCTGGAGCCGTAAAAACTAATACAATCTCCAAAGCCTTGAAAAAATAATAATTTCCGGTTTTTGTATATATATTGTGTCCCAAAACTTAGAGGCCATAGGCCACCAGGTGATAGAGGTCTTGTCTGATAAAAACGTTCCTATAATGCATGAGCCAAAACTCTTTGTCGAGATACAGAGCATCAAAGTTGTCAAGTTTTTTAAGTTTTTTGATAATAACTTTTTAAAAAAACGCAGTAGAAATATGAAAATGGGTAAAGTCGTGTAGTAGAACAAGAGCAATAAATTAAAATAAAAATTATTGTGAAAAAAATTAATCGGTTAATTTTTTTCACGTGTAAACCTCTTTAGGCGCGTTTAGCAGTTTTTGTGGGTAGTGAATTAAACTGAGCCGTCAGGCTCGGCTATGTAACGCTCATTCGGGTGAAGCCGGCTCGAGTCGACTAACTGTGAGATTTGTTGGGTGATCCGTGCATTCAGCGAGCGATATGATGCAGATGAAGGCCAGTATTATTAATTTAGCCTTGTTGAGGTTTACACTTCTGCCGTGTGGTCTTAAACACACACAATTTTTTTTTAGGAAAAACTATTTTTTTTTGTATATACTTTTATAAATGTCATATTAAACTCAATGTTTTTTTTATATTTTTTTAAAATAAAAACAAGTCTCCAGCGAGACATAACAATGAAACATTATTGATATTTTTTTAAAGAATAAGTAAGCATAAATTATTATTTTTTTAATTATTATTTTTTATAAATGTTTGGTGGTTATTTTGACAGCCTGTATCTCCTCAACTTGTAGTTTAATAAAAAAAAGAATACCGCATTTTTGAATCACAATTAGCTTTTAAAACCCTTTTTCCCTCCACTTCTACAACTTAAAAAAGCCTATATCTTAAAAACAGATGTGTTTACCCCATGTTATATAAACTTTTTCCTCGGAAATAACCTCCTCTATCCCCTGGCACGATGGCCCCTAAGTTATGGGACACCTGTATATGGTAAGCTTGCAGCTGCTCAACGAATATCCAAGAAGTAGAAACCAAACTTTTTTAAATGTTGATGCAAAATAAACTGAATATAACAAGTAGCTGGGAGTTTATATTCAATGTGGGAATTACCTTTAGTATCATTATTATTATTATTATATATTGTTCAGATTCATCGAAGAATTTTTGGATCAACATCTCAATTTTATATCTAAGAAATATTCAAATCTTACCAATACCACGGATCACCTAACAAAGGTGATCCGTGCCAATACTATTACAAAATGGCTAGTTCAATATTCTAAGCCAATACTAAAACACGGGTCATGTGACCTTGATCAGCTAATTACCTTACACCGAAATTTTTTTTACCGAATTTACCTAGTGTTCTGCATTCATTAGAATCACGTGATTTTAATTCTGGTGAATAAGTGATGCCCCCTAGTAGCAACATAATGAAGTATACTTTTTCGCTCCGATATCGACTTTACTCCGCTTTTAAAAATCCTAATAGATCTCGCTTAGAAAATGAAAAAATATATATTTATCTTGTTTATATAAAAGATTTTGTCAAAATTGTCAAACGTATCTTGTTAGATTTTTTGTTTTTGTTTGTATTTACCTAAAACATAGGAAAAACGAGAAATTATTGTTACAGTTCGCTGTAGTTTATACAAGGTGACGCAAGATCATAGATTTTCCAAACTTTGTTTTGAAGTGTTGTTGGGATTTAGCCATAAATATTTTTTTATCTTTTGAATAAGATAAATTAGCAAAAAACTGCCAAGATACAGTTGCGAAAAATGCTTTAAAAATGCACCCCTCAAAGTTTCGACGCGTGCCGCTTTCTCGTTTTCTAGTTCTATTAGAAAAAAGATTTGGCCAAAAAATAGGATATCAGTGTTGTCAGATGGTAAGTTTTCAGGCGACGTTTGCCCCCTTAAAGATATTGATTTTCTGATTGCACCTTACTGCTGTTTTTTTGAGCCCTTAAAAATGGTGTAATCAGATTTCTGCTATACCTCGTAGTTTCGCTAATACAGAGAGTTTTTGGAAAAAATGCATTTTTGATAATCGCTTATATCTTGCTTATTTTGTGAGATATTTGTATTCTGTAAAAAGCTTTTTATGGCAACTTTTTTAGAAAAAAATAACGGCGTTGTCAATTCTTTAAAATATTGTTTAGTTTTTGAGATATGGTTTTTATAAAAAAAAATTAAATACGGACCTGGATTTTTTTTATTACTATTTTGAATGGGTTCATGATATTATTATCATAAAATAATAAAAATTAATTTTTTTTTTGTTTTAAGGTAAAAAAAATAAAAATTTTTTGTCCGAACCTGGAAAATTCCAACATTAATATAAATTAAAAATTGCTAGTTAAACGATTTTTAGTTTAACTGTTTTGATACTTAGCAAATTAAAATGGTTTTACGTTAATTTACAGATTTATTTGAAATAAAGTCTACGAAAAATACAACAAAAAATAAAAAATAATAACTAATTTTTCTTTAATGATATAAATGTTCAAACTGATTGCCATTATGTGTAAGACATTGTTGGCATTTTGAGTAATTTTTCTTAACGCATTTTGTATAAAAAATATTTCTGCCGTTTAAATATTGGGATTTTGTTGCTTGAATAAGCAGTCAAACAAAATATGGTCGATTTCTAGCCATTTTAGAATAACTGTGAGTGAGCCATTTTCAAAAATGACAAGTAAAATGACAATGTCAATTCCACGCTTTTGTTTTTTCATCTTGAAGTAAAATCATTACTATGATATTAATTTTGTAACGCTTTAACGTTTTTTTTTATTTATAAATAATTTAATTAACGTTTTAAAAAAGATAAACTAAAAACAGTTCAACTAGTGTGTCTTGCAATTTTTAATTTATAACTACGTTGGAAATTTCCAGGTTCGGACTATTTTTTTTTTAAATATTAAATAGTTTTTTTAACCTTAAATCAAAAAAATATTAGTTTTAACATTTTAGGATAATAATAGCATGGAACCAATCAAAATAGTGACAAAAAAATCCAGGTCCGTATTTAATTTTTTTATGATAAATACCATATCTCAAAAACAAAACAATATTTTAAAAATTTAACAACGTCATTATTTTACTCTAAAAAAGTTGCTATAAAAAGGTTTTTACAGAATAAAAATATCTCGCAAAATAAGCGAGATATAAGGGATTCTCAAAAATGCAATTTTTTCAAAAACTCGCTGTATTAGCAAAACCACGGGGTATAGCAAAAATCTGATTACACAATTTTTAATGGATCAAAAAAAGAGCACGGTAAGGTGCAATCAGAAAATCGATATCTTTAATAATAACCGAGTTTCCCATTTAATCCCATCGAAAATGGGATACGCTGTACTGTAATATTCTATAGGGACATGTCGTCCTCTCTATATTTCGTAATTAGAATGCGACATAACATCCACGGTGCACAGAATTTGAATCCGATCCAGTTAAGCGCGGCGGGCGCCGGCGCACCGTGGACCGACCTTATGGGAACAGAGGGACATGAGTTTTTTACTTGAAACTTTTAATCTGGAAAAGCTAGAAATGAGTTAAATACACGGTTATATTGTACAAAGAGCAACGTCTTAAATAAAAAAAATAGTTACTTTACAAGATTGCAACCATATACAGGGCGACCCAAAAATATAGTGCGTTTTACAAAAACCAATTATTTTTTATATGCATATAACTTTGCTTAAATGTCATCTAAATTTTTCGTCTTGAATTTTTTGGAATGAAGGAGCTGTCAATTTTATTATAAAAACATATTTTTTAATCAAACAGTAAAAAACTAGACAGGGTGTTCAACAAAAATGAGTCCTTGACAATTGCTCTTTACTCAAATATTTTTGTAGAATTGTCACTTCCGACATTTCATAAACAATTAAGATGGCTGACAAATTTAGCTATTAGGCTATTAAAAAAATATATTTTCCTACTTGCGTGCGTAAAAGTGCACTTTTACGCACGCATTTGCGTGCGGAATGTTGAACTTTCCGCACGCCGTGAATTTTAGGCCTAATTAGACTTATTGACCCATTTATAAACTCAATTAAATTAAAAATGAGGCCTAATTAGACTTATTGACCCATTTATAAACTCAATTAAATTAAAAATGAAAACAGAATTTGTTTTTTGCTGTTTTAATGTAAAAAATACCAAATATAATAAAATGTAAAACCAAGCTTTTTATTCAAATATGGAAAAATTTTATACCTAACTCTTACGGAAAGTGCCTTTTCCGCCCTTGACGGCGTGCCCGAACTCCGCAAAGCGTCGTTCGGGCAACTGCCGTCGCGTGCGTAAAAGTATCACTTTCCGCACTAGTTAGGTAAATAACTATTTTGTATTTACGCAGCTAAAAATATACATTTGATTCAAGTATGCTGTGATTGACAAATATTGATGTCAAGATAAAAGATGGTTGTCATATTACTCATTTAAAAACATGACTGCAAATAACAACAAAACAGAAAGAACTGAGGCAGAAAGGAATATGGTCAAATTATATGAAAGGCATTTTAGACCCGCTTTGCGAGAACTTAGTCGCGATGCTTGCGCTCATACGCGGAGTGCAAGAGGTGCCGGAACTCAACAGAAGTAGTTTTCTGCAAGAAATTGTAGATTTTGTGGTCAAGTTTTGCCAGTCTGCAGAAGTTGCTTTAAGTCAAGAGGGAGATGCAACCACAACATCAAAGTCCACAAATGACGCTTTGCCCATACGGTCAATTTTTGTTAATTCCATAGCCATCTTGGTAGCAGATCGTAGCAGATAAATGTTATATTTTCGTGATCATAATACTCCAGCAATTATATTGAGATTACTGGTAAAGCGAATCCTGTCGAATATCAAATTTTGTAAATACAAAAACTTAGATGTTGATATACTTTTACCTAATTTGTTCATTTTATTATTATATTTCTGATAAAAAAGACGACTTCTTTGAGTAAAAATTTCAAAAAACCATTAATCAGTATTAGGCAATCATATAACAAAAATATTTACTAAAGTCAACATTTTATACTAGATTTTTTTTTATATTTACTTTTCATTGGCAAAACTTGTAATTAGACACACTTGTAGCAGTAACAAGTCTTTATTAAACATTTAACGCATAAAGATATCTTTCACCCAAAATTACAATAAAATAATAATAAATGGACTTCTTTCTAAATAATTGTGTAAATTTAATTTTAAAAATATAAAGAAAATTTTCTGGTCTATGTCTCTGATATTATAACAAGCCGTTCCTCTGTGCGCGGCAGCCGACCTCCGCATCCTCGTTTCAACTCAAATACAAACACATACATACCGGGTATTAATTTTTAGTTAGTATTCAAGTATTTGGTGAATCCCTTTTGGGGTTTATTGATACTTTATGATGAAATTATTAATTAAAGAATGATCAGATTTTAATATTTCTTAAAGTAAAATTTGGCCACTGCTCTTAAAATAGTGGCAAAATCGGCCGTACGTTTCGTGGCGTGTTTTCTAAGTCTGTTTGGCATTGCGACGTATCCGTTCTGAAAATTAATTTGATTTTACGTAGTTACCGAAATCGAAATAGTAGATTGTAAATCGAAAAACGTTGGTATAAAAATCATCCCACGGCAGTAAGAAATTCCAAGAATGTGACAGAGTGGATGTGTTATCTTAACTTAGACGTCTAAATAAGTAAGTGAAAATGATGAAAAACTTTTGTAATGGTATAATTCCAGTCATGTCATTGAGTTGTATAACGCCCTAAAAGGGCGTTAGAGACGGAAAGACAAGGCATTTTTTATTGACCCTATCCAATTTGGTTCCTATGGTCGGGTATTTCTTTTACAATAAAAACAGAGATAGACATTATTGAACATGTGAAACGGACAAAGATAGGGTGATTTTGCATGCTAATAATACCCTAGATAATATAAGGGTACTTTTATCTCTTTCACACTGACGGCATAAGTGCGACAGAAAAGCAGCTGGCTACCTTTAATCCACCTGCCGTATTTTGAGTGATTCTACCTGTTAGTCCGTGTATACAGGGAAAACTGATAGACAATGTTGTCTAAGTACGGAAAAGATTTTTTTTGAATTTTGTGCGGGAATATTACAAAAAGAAATCTTAAAACGTTTAAAAACAAGTTTAGAAGTAACTATTTGAGTTTAAACATGGTCCAAAATTGTTTTTTGTGCAAAAGAAGAAAAAAAATCCATAAAAAAAACAACATTTCATGGGTAAGTCGTCTTGACGGATAGTTTTTCCTAAAACACGAGAAAGTTCAGTAGCGTCACGATAGATAGTTTTTTCTGCGACCGTGCGATTTTACCCTCACACATTTTGATTCAGAAAGTGTCACTTCCCCGCACTTTTTTTTGCATTGCATGAAAATTAAAAAAAAGTATTTGATTTTCTTAAAAATGATTTCTTTTTAAATGCTTACATACCGATTTTTATCCAGTTGTTTTTGTTTTTTCGAACCAAACTTTTGACATGTCACGGTCGAGTTTCATACATCTTGATGAATTGTTACACACACTGATCTATGTTTTTATAAATTTCGATAAATTTAATGTTTTTTGCGGACTTTACAGTAATTTTAAGTTAAATTTTGGTCTTTCATCGCGAAAGTATATATTTATTATTATATGACCACCGCGACCGGTCTACAGGCCGGTATCATATGTTTATGTCCTTCTAATGTCATTTGACTATCATGCTGTCTTACTTAATAAGGTCACTTAGTTTAATTAATAATTTTGTCCTACATAATATAAAAGAAGAATAGAAACCAACAAAAAATTTGTGACACTTCGATTACCCATTTTCTTTGATTGCGATGGATTAGGGTGACCAGATTACGGTTTATTAGAGTGCCCAGAGTGCCCAAAAAAAGATTTTGAAAAATTTCCCTAAAAAAATTGAAGACCAAACACTCACTCGCCACTCAATGTTTATGGTCGCATACACTAATCCTAACTCGATTTCCGACGATTATGGACAATGGTTACCCCCTGGACATAAACCTAACAACTTTTACTATATTTATTAACAATAGGTAGGTTAGGTTTGGTTAGGTTGGGTTAGGTTGGGTTAGGTTGGGTTAGGTTGGGTTAGGTTGGGTTAGGTTGGGTTAGGTTGGGTTAGGTTGGGTTAGGTTGGGTTAGGTTAGGTTGGGTTAGGTTGGGTTAGGTTGGGTTAGGTTGGGTTAGTTTGGGTTAGGTTGGGTTAGGTTGGGTTAGGTTGGGTTAGGTTAGGTTGGGTTAGGTTGGGTTAGGTTGGGTTAGGTTGGGTTAGGTTGGGTTAGGTTGGGTTAGGTTAGGTTGGGTTAGGTTGGTTCAGTTTGAGTATGTTCGGTTAGGTTCCGCTAGGATTGTTTAGGTTAGGTTTAGCTATATTCGGTTAGGTTCGGTTCAGTTTAAGCAAATCGAACCGAACCAAACCGAACCGTTAGATTCGGTTTGATTTGGTTCATTTCGATACGGATGGGTTCAGTTTGCTTTTGTTCAGTTAGACCTTCGATAAATTTTAAAAAAGTAAATAATTATTAATTTTTAGTGTTTTAAGGAATAAAAATTGATATAATGTTCAATTAAACTAATTTTTATTTGTAAAAATGTAGGAATCATAGTTTTCTTGATTTTGTTTTGAATTTCATGCTTTTTTAAAAATTGTGCATTTTCATAAAAGGACCAAAAAAACTGACCCGATTTTGATCAGTGACCTTAGTTATTTCAAGTTTTTGTTGACAGCTGATAGACGTCAGGGACCGTTTTGTTTCAGTTTGAAAGGTCGGCTTGAGGATCTGAACCACATCTTTTTTGAGTGCCCAATTAACGAGGTACCAGACTTTAATATCTACAAACTACTTACAGACACCGTGTGCGGCCCCATATCCCTAGAAAGTATCCTTAGTCAAATTTCTTTTAAAAGGAGTAACCTTCTGTTGCAATTTTTAGAAAAAAACAGAATAAAACTGTAAAAATGACAAGAGAGAAAACTCTTGATTTAACTTTGGAAATTTTGGTTCCTTTTTTCCGTTTTGGTTTTTTTGTTTTTTACAAGATTAATCTAGAAACATATAGGTAGTCTTTTAGGATCCTTTACCTATTTTAACCTTTGTTGTGACGTCCGAGAATGAATGAAAGAATGGAGTGAATGAATAACAAGAAAAGAAAAAAAAAAAAGTATTGAAAGAAGGGCAAAAGAAAAAATTGAGAGAAACAAGAAAGCAAAAGAAGAGCCAGGTGGAGGGAAGATAGAAGGGAGAGAAGACAGAAGAGTGAAGATAGCGGATGGAAAAATGAATAAAGAAGATAAAGATAGAAAAACATCTACATAGAAAAAAAAGAGAAAAGAAATATTTAACAAAGAAATATAGAACAGATATTGTTTGAAAAAGAAGTAAAAGAAAATAAAAAAGAAAAATATACATATAGAAAAGAAAAAATAAGCAAAAGGAAGAAAACAAGTAGAAGGAATAAATAAAATAAAATACATATCTACAAAGACTAACCACATCCTATGGATGTTATTTGGAAAGAAAAATAAAATAGAACAAAGAAAAACATCTACATAGATGTTTCTTTATTGGAGGGATGTAAATAAATACAGAGTTGAGAATTCTTAAGAGAGAGAAAGAAAGACTGATTTCACAAGATACACAAACTAAAATAAGGGGCCTCAAGTGGTTACAGAACCAGACTCTCTTGAAGCCCACGGTATTGAATCTGGCTAACTGTCCCAGACGGACAAAGCCAATACCTAGGAACCGAAACCGAGAAAATGCTTCTTTTGTAGCAATTTGTATGGGTTTTAATGGGGTTTTAAGAATGTTTCAATTTCAATTTTTTTAACAAAATCAACGATAGTCCGCAATTTTTTTTTTAGGAATCACTATAAAATGGTCTAAAATTATCATTTTTCAAAAAACTTCGTAGTTTTAAGAAAGGTGGTAAAACGTACCAGACCCCTGAAATGTGTTGCAGTCTAGGACAACTGGGCGCCGCCAACTCGGCGCCACCAACTGGGCGGCAGGCCAACTGGGCGCCGGGCCAACTTGACGCCGAGCCAACTGGGCGCCGGACTAAAATATTTTTTCTTGATAAAATGTGCAGATGAAAAACAAACTTAAAAAAATTAAAATGGCGCATCCAAAATGGCGGACTTTCTTATTTATGCATCGATATGTATCGAATATGGAACTTGGCGGTGTTTCAAGTCGCAGAACACTCCACCTACCAAATTTCAACACTCGACTTAATAGATGTTGAAAGTTTTGTATAAATAACATATTTATTTTGTTTTTATCTGCACATTTTATCGAAAAAAAATAGTCCGGCGCTGAGTTGGCCCGGCGCCCATTAGGCCCGGCGTGGCGCCCTGTTGGCGGTGCCGAGTTGGCCCGGCGCCCGGTTGTCCCATTCCGAATTGAAATTTTATGTTCCGAAATTTCATCTGACACGAGCATAACTTGTAGTCCACCCAAGAAAAGAAGAGTTGAAGAAGACCCTTGTTCAAAGAAAGAAAATATTTTACCTGGAAGGTACAACATTTGTAAAGTTCTAAGATGAAAACAATAATTTTAATACATCCACTGCACTTAGCATGCTTAGAAATTCTTTTTACTCTTTTTTTTACTGAAGAGAATTTTGTAAACACACACAAGTAAGTATTCATGAATTATTTATTATTCAAACAGAAAATTGTTGATAAAAAAACTCTAGTAGAATTCAAAATTTTTATTTTGCGCCGCCACTGCCCTTTTTTATCCAAGACAAGCAAATAGAATATTTTTGCGATGTTGCATGTTTCCGGACTCACCAAACCGAAATTCTATTTTCATCCCTATTTTGCTCATTAAATTCTTACTTGTATTTGGTCAATTGCGATAAAAGCTTGATATAATGGCAATTTTGGCCCATGCCGGGTCTACCCGTAGGGTATAGAAGTCAATGAGTCATGTATAGTTAAAATATTAAAGGAACTGTCAAATATATATATTTAAGGTAAAATAAAAGAATTTTGACTGACATCAATCCACAAAAATAAATTTTTAAATAGGAACCCATTGTCATCCCATCATAAAGCTAGAAAACAAATATAAAAAAATTGAACAAAATAAAAAAAAAGTTTTTAAACTGCATCAAAAATAAATTTTGTGGTTGGACACCTGCATTTTTTTTAATACCATAATTAAACTTTTGGACCTATAAGATTACACAGAAACTTTTACCTCGATATACCAAAAGACTTTATGAATAACAAGGGTTTAAAGAAATCAAGTCAGTGCTAAAAAAGACGATATTAGGCATTTAAAAAAATTAATAACCCAAATACCGGACTGCTAAAAAATTAAAAAATTTGCGTTTTTACTTCCTTTTACTTAGTAAAGAATTTGACCAAATATTATGAAAATCAAAGGTGACAAGGTACAAACCATTGGTTGATTTAATATGGATTTACCCTAGTGTAAGTTGTGCTACGTATTTGTACGTAAAACTGCACGTTAATCCGATTTAGCGCTCTACGTTTTGTTTAAAATTTCAGTTTCTGATGTTTATATTAAACCTACCGATAGCAGGCGACGCTTAAAAGCACGTTGTTCGACATTTGCGACGCTTCTATTTTTTGTAATCACTCTAATTAATTAATGAGTAATCATATGTAATTAAACAAATATCTAGAAGCAGAACTGTATTTTCCAGCTAGGTAAGACATTGACATGGTAGTAACTTTTATACAGTGGATAAGGGGGGCTTCAGAAATAAAAAAAAGAAGCGTTACATGTGTTTAAGCCTTACAAAAATGATCTCAAATAAAATACAGTCCAACTCAAATGTGGTAGCCAAACCATGAAACTCTACCTACTTCCGAGCCTTCCAGATTATTTGTGTAATAAAAAAAACCAAAAAAAAAATTACTTATAATAAGATAAATTTTAAACGGTTCTAAATGAATTTTTAACCTGGAGTCGAAAATAAACCAAGTCATGGACCTATTTATTTTCAACCAGCTGGTTAAATTAACACGAATAGAGAACAATTTATAGGTAGACAGCCTCCAACAGGTGTACAAATTCTATCACAGTTTACTTACATTTGAATCTAGTTCAAAATCAAAACTTCCAAAACACTAAAAACAATAACCTCATTTTTCGTTCACCCGTCCCCATGGACTTCCTTGGTTCGCTGTCGTTCACTCGTGTTTGTTCTACTTTGTGTCAGGCAAGCCATGCTGAGGATGGAAATGCCTTTTTCCGAAACACCGGTGTCCGTGGTTGACTATACCCCTATGAAGTTACCTTTTATACTTTGTGGCCAATTAAAAGACGTTGCCGCCATTTTGTGACACTGTAAATAGAACAATAACACTGTGCCAATTTGTGACACAAAAAAAATTAAACAAATATCTGGAAGCAGAACTGTATTTTTCAGCTAGGTAAAACATTGATATGCCCGGTAACTTTTATACAGTGGAGAAGGGGGGGTTTAGAAATAAGAAAATTTTAAGTGCGCCACAGTGTTTTAATACCAATGTTTTACAAAGAAGATTTTAATTAAAATACAGTTCAACTCAAACGTTGTAGCCAAACAATGAAACTCTACCTACTTTCGAGGCTTCCAGAGTATTTGTGTAATTAAAAAAAACCAAAAAAATTGACTAATAAACAAAATAAAATTCTAAAAGATTCCTAAATGAATCAAAATGACACAAATAGAAAGTTCTTTATAGGTAGATGGACTTACAGGTAGTAGAATCTCCAACAGGTCACAGTGTACCTACATTTGAGTCAGTAGTGTGAGACTCAATTATATAAATGATTGTTAAAAAAAATATACTTCCAAAATCATTCCGTCATAGGGGGGATCTGGACCAAATATCTGCTGTCATCATTCTACGTTGGGTAGAATGAGACAGACAGCAACCCAGTCCGAGATCTATCCCATGAGGTAAAACAATGTAAGCAAACCGCAAAAAAAATATAAACTCATCTCTCTTTTGTCTCTACAAAGTTGGTTATTGGGTTGTACAAATAATACAAAAATTTAGTTCATATTTGTATATTTAGATTGTAGAATCTGATAAAAATACCAAATAAGTTAGGGCCAAAATAGCAAGGCGCTTTAAAATTGACAGGAAAATTATCCTAAATAAATAAAAACAAGTCAATGTAGTAAATACGCCGCAAAATGGTGGTCATGACGTCATACCGTTACCTTGCGTTTACAAGTAATGTTAAAATTAAACTGTGGTTATATATGGAAAGATTACGTCTAAATTATATTGAAAATTTATACGAAAAGGTTATGTCTAAATTATACTGAAGATTTTTTTGAAAAGATTATATCTGAAAGCTTGCTCCTACCTTGGTCCTTGATTATATTGTGGTTAATTGAATATGTTGTTTTATTTTGTGAACCTGTTTCCAGACATCTTCCACTACTCCACCGGTCCCAGATCTGCCGCGCCTTCCCTGGTGATCACCTAGCACATGACGCTAGTACAGCACATGGTCAAAAATGTTGTTGGATCTTGCCCGAGCGTAAAACCCTGTGGAAAATTAAATATTTCAGTTTCCTGGAATTCGTCGGTTTTGCACGAAGTTCCCCTACACCGAGTAACTTAAGTCAAGAACCCCATGTCGACTCAATAAAATAAAGTAGATTTAAACAGATGAACTAAAATAATCCTAACGTACCTTTCCCAGGGTCACAACTGGCTCGAACCTCGGTCCACCAGCAAAACTGTCCCGTCGATGGAATGGACGGGCTGTAACCAAAGGAAAAAACAATATATAGTTTTTTTCCAAAACGTGGTTAAAAAAAAATATAAAAAAACTCCAAAAATTCCTCACGTCTGCTGTAGTAAAATTACATTTCACACGAAAAACAATTACAATTTGGGAGGCAAATATTATCTTGAAGAATCCTCAAATAATAAAAAAAATAAAAAAAAATTACCACTGCTCTTTCCGTAGGAATGGCGTAGGTCGCCTTTTAGTCCCTCTATGCAGAGGATATGAGCCGTCAACGAGAATACGCCTCACGACGGACTTACTTCTACAGTTTCTGGGATATATCCTGCAATCGCTGCAGTGCCAATAACCAAAAAACAATGGCGATCCCAGAAACTGCTGTCGACCCACCGCCGACTCTTTAGAAAAAGGAACGATGACACATCCGAAAAAAAAATGAAGGTGCCGGATATGCCATTCCCCAACTTGGGTGGGAATTGTACCAACCAAATTTTCCCGGTTAAATTCAAATAAGAATGCAAACGCATTAAAAAAAACTCGCCAACCAAAAATCCCGCCGATTCTAAGTTGGTCAACCTGACAACAATTTCCGCCGTTCTCCAACCAGCCAATGACAAAAATACACTAGTACTTCCGTACATGGCGCATGAGGTGTTGTCGGATCTATTTCTACGGTTGGAATTTTTATAACAAGGACATCGAGACACCCTCCATACATAGACCGAAAATTTGCCTATCGGACCCCCGCCAACATAGCAAGTAGGAGGAAAATAACCCGCTAGACTATAAGAAGCTCAGCATTGAAACCATCAACTGTAAAATCAATTACTGGTGATCAGAGTATGCATCAAACCCAGGAATATTCGAACACTCAACCAATTCCCATATGAGTAAAGGCTATACTAAGTGTAGAATTTAGTTGTATTTTAGTTACAGTTTTAGTCAAAAGTTTCCTTTGTTCTTTATATATGTTTTCTCTAAGATTTATATGGTTTGACGCCATTTTTGTAAAACATTTCTACATTAATAAAGTTGTTTCTGAACTTGAACCAAAAATACACATTGAACTACTGCTTAAACCCGGCGTAAGAGTGTTCAGATGTTAAGTTTGCTCACCACTAGCTAGCCCTACACAACCCTTCAATCCGACTGAGTTAGCTATTAACTTTATGTAACTATGATTATATATAAATTTATATAATATAAAAATACGATTTTGTTTATTCTTTTAGTCCTGGTTTTTATCCCTCGTTTATCTCCCATTTACAAAAGTGCATAACTCGTATTTATTTTATCTTCTCCTTATCAAATATCAAAGTGGGCGGAGCCTCGGTTGTTCCTGGTCGAACCGTGGACCCAAATATGTTTTCGTGCTATCAAAACTAGCTAATCCGTGAAGGATATGAGGTTCGGAAGAGAAATCATTGTCCCAATATCCTCGAAAATAAACATAAGCGAATGAAATGTTCATCTAAATGTTTTCTTCCTGTTACTGAAACCATTTGTGATGCGGCAACGCCGCCATTCCCCAGCAGAACAGCTGTTTATCTTCATGAACGTCAAGTAAACGACTAAACTACAGAAATAAACAAAACAATCAAAAGTTTTAATCTGATTTTTCCCGAAACCTGTGATCTCAAACTCCAATTAGAATGCCCAAATAATACGATGTGCCTCCTTTATAAGGTAACTTTCTGGACACTATATAACCTCCAAACCTAGCTCTATAAAATACCCTTAATTTGTGTACAGAAAGACGAGTCGAAGAGCCTTGATTATTTACCTAAATAAAACAAATATGTAACGTTTGCCTTAAACGTAAAAATGACACGTTACAACTTGCTTAACTCATTGTTTTCGGTTCCGGAACCGATACCGTGGAGACGGTGACAGCATGGTCTGGTTGAACTGTGACGAAAAGTATTTCTTCCTTATAGACCGGTGGAAGTTTTCGTCCCGCCATGGACTAAGTTTCCTTGGTACGCTGTCGTTCACTCGTAGAATGAAAAATAGGTTTCACCTATTTTTCATTCTTTTTGATTTACCTTGTATCTTGTAGTCAGTTTGTTCTACTTTGTGTCAGGCAAGCCACGAAACACCGGTGTCCGTGGTTGACTATACCCCTATGAAGTTGCCTTTTATACTTGATTAACTCATTGTTTTCGGTTACAAACCGATACCGTGGAGACGGTGATAGCATGGTCTGGTTGAACTGTGACGAAAAGTCTTTCTTCCTTATAGACCGGTGGACGTTTTCGTCCCGCCATGGACTAAGTTTCCTTGGTTCGCTGTCGTTCACTCGTAGAATGAAAAATAGGTTTCACCTATTTTTCATTCTTTTTGATTTACCTTGTATCTTGTAGTCAGTTTGTTCTACTTTGTGTCAGGCAAGCCACGCTGAGGATGGAAATGCCTTTTTCCGAAACACCAGTGTCCGTGGTTGACTATACCCCTATGAAGTTGCCTTTTATACTTGGTTATAATCTGTGTTACAATTATGTGTATTTTCGATATTTTTGAATATTTTTTTGTCCTTGAAACAGTAAATACGAGAAAAATGTCATAACTATTTTACTCTTGGATATAAGATCACTTGAAATTTTTAAAAGATAAATTGGTAGAATATTTTTAATTGAAAGGTTGAGTTTAAAAATACTATCCGAATATGCCAGCAAATAAAATGCTCTCCATTTCTATCTGGAGGACAGACTCTCCAGCATGCGATTGGTTGATCCTTTTGCCTTAATAAAGCTTTTTTGAACTCTAGATTTGAGTTATAACTCAAAAACTCGTTGGTAAAAATTTTTCCATCAAAACTCTATTTAAATAAAATGGATAAAAGAGTCCATTATTTTGTCGTAATTGTAGCACAGTGTTGTTAAAATAAAGTCTCATTAAACTTATCATTCTCTTGCCATTAAAAGCCTATTTTGTAGAAACTTAAGGAGCTTTTGTTTTTCTAGCTGAATTTTTTAAAGGGCAGATCTTGTAGTGATAATGTTTTTTGTCTTAAACAAGTAATTGAGAAAAGGAGCGCCAGAAATATAGAGACTCATGTTACCTTTGTGGACCTACCAAAAGCATATGATACCGTTCCAGTAGAAAAACTATGGACAGTGCTAGAGCAGACTAATATCAATCATACATACATAAAAGCGATAAAAAAACTATACAAAGGGTCAAAATCTAAAATGAAAATTGGAAATCGACTTTCAAAAGAATTCCTGGTAACAAAAGGCTTAAGACAGGGATGTTGTATTTCTCCAACTCTTTTTAAAATATATATCGCAGTAGCTCTAAAAAACTGGAAACGGAAAGTGCACGGCATGGGAATACAACTTAACGACCGATTTACCATATACACACTACAGTTTGCTGACGACCAAATAATTGTAGCTAATGATAAAGAGGACATGGAGTATATGATGAGAAAGTTAATGGAAGAATACCAAAAGTGGGGATTAACAGTGAACGTGGACAAGACACAGTACTTATGTATTGGAAACGAATCCAGTGAGTTAGAACTAGACAATGGACAAGTAATATCTCCATGCAATGAGTATGTATACTTGGGTGTCACATTTGATAAGACAGGAACAGACTGTAAAGAACTGGAAAAAAGAATAATAAAAGCAAAAAAGGTTATTGGATGTCTTAACAGTATTTTATGGAGCAGAGAGATAAAAAAGAATGTAAAATTTACCATACCTGAAACAATGGTGAAAAGCACGCTGTTGTATGGAATAGAGACTTGTCGCGTAACAGAAAAATACAAAACAAAAATGGAAAGTGTCGAAATGGATGCAATAAGAAGATCAATGAGAATATCTAGAACAGATCACATAAGAAATGAGATCATAAAAGGAAGAATGGGAATCGAAGGGAGCATAACGGATGACATAACTAAAAGACAACTGATATGGTACGGCCATGTACAACGGATGAACGATGAAAGATTACCAAAGCAGGTCCTAGAATGGCAACCAATAGGGCGCAGAAAAAGAGGGCGTCCTAAACTAGAATGGCAACAGTCAATCCAAAGATCAATGAGTCAAAAAAATCTGACAGAAGATGATTGTCAGGATCGAAGGAGGTGGAGAATAGGCGTCGGACAACGTAGAAAAACGTTCTAAACCGACTAAATAAAATAAAATAATTTTTTAAAAATCTTTTATTAAAAACACATAAAAAAGAGTACGCAACTCTTTATTTTTGATCAGTTGGCTGAAACAATAATTGCCAACCCTTCGTCTGATAAACCACTTATTTTTTTTGAAGACACCCGTCAAATATAACTAAGGGAGGATATTTTTTATTTATTTTATTGCATTAATAACAGTTTTTTTTGTTTTTGTGAACCATTAAACCTTTTTTATTAATATTTAATAACATTTTTTGTTTAAATAATACAAAAATTTATGTTAAGTCATTATAACATTGTTTTTATAAGTATTTTTTCTTCGTAGATATCGATATTTCTACTTTATTTTGGTTTTATTGTTTTGTTTAATACCTAAAGCTTCAATTGACAAAAAGTACCTAAGCCAAATTATTAATGGTGTAATTAATTAATCTCAAGTAATTTTCCATTGATATTGCATCATAACTTTAAAAATTATAATTTCTAACTACTTTTTCCATGCACGCGTGGGTAGCATAGCTCTGCTATAGTCTATTTGCAATCATTATGGCAATTTCATCTTTCATAAATTTGTGCTACAGGACTGTTGTAAAGTGTCTGGCCATTATAAACTTAAAAAAACAGACCTAGCTACTAGGAATATCTTGTATAGTATATGTGATAGATGTTTTTTTTTGTCATTTTGTAATTTTTGTACTCTCTATATCTTACATATATGATTGAGATTTAGCACAAGTTCAAACCATCAGTAAGCAACCACGAGGTATTTTAAAATTTTATATTTCCAGATTTTCGAAATGTATTTTTCTTTTAAATTGCACAGAAGTTTCTTTTTGGAAAATAAACGTGACTGACTGATTTCTTTGTATCTCAGTAACAACTCTGTCGATTATGAGAAATTTCTTTACTATAAGGTCCACAAGTAAATCTTTTAAAATTTTAAAAGCACTAATTTGTTAAAACCATGGACTAAATAAGTGTAGCCACAGCAAAAATCGATTCTATACAATTATTATCAAATTAAAAATAAAAATTTACGTTTTATGTTACAAAACATAGCATTCAAACATAGTATTCTTTAAAACGACGAACCTGTCGAACCATTTTTGCTTTATAATTTTCTTATGACGTATTATTCTTTTCATACAAGAAAATTTGATTTTTTTTAAAAGTTGGATATTATCAGCACTATCTGCAAATTCACAGGTTTTAAATAAAGTGAGTGGAAAAACAACTTCCTGTATATTTTTTTGTTTTTTTTTTGAGAGACTTTATTTTATTTTTTTTTCACTAACATGTAGGTAATCAAGTGAATTTCGTTTTATAATATTTTTAATCAAATTCAAAAGTATATTGTCGTTTATTATCCTAAGTTATTGTCAAGCCAGTTTTGCAAAATGGTATACATAATTAAATATTATGAAATTGAAAAACCTATTGTAGAACCCTTCATTCAATTTTCTTTGATTCAGGTAAAGCCTACTAGATTGTCTGGACAAAAACTTTTGTGTTTTTGGTCGTTAAGAGTCGTAAACTAATTTATCGTCTCTTCTTAGGATATTATGTAGATGTAGCATACGAAAAAATATTTTGGAAAAAATCACAATAAAAATTGTTTTTGCTTAAAGAGAGATCATTATCTTTGCCCTTAAAGGAATTAATCCGCTACATGCAAAGTAATTAGGTAATTAACTATTTATGTTAATAAATTAACTTATCACACTTAAATATCTTATAAAATATTAACACTTTTGAAATTAAAACCTAAAACGAATTATAACCAACTAGAGTTAAAACCATGATGTAGGATTTCTAGATAAATACTAAAAAATTAAAAAAATTATTAAGGAGCTTGACAAAAAGCTCATATTCTGATTTTTGTCAACATTAAAATTTGGCACATGTCTAACTTTGAAGACCTATTTTTTTTTTGAAAAAAATCTAAAGTTATGTCCTAAGAAAGGATATTAAGAAAATTCGACCTATTTTAAATCAAAGCCATAAAATAACCACCTTTAGCGAAAAATTTACGTTATTTTTCATATTTTCCAAAAATAGAAACGTTTACCTAACAGAAAACTAAACCTTTTTTGTAGAAAAAAATAAAAATGGCCTCCATATCGGTTTACTAGTTACCATCTGTAAAACACAACTTAGCCTATTTAGAGAGTTTCATCCCATTTTTTTTATTCGTATGTCATTGTACTGAATAATAACTTTACTGAAAAAGTAAATAAATTATCCACCAATTAACTTAAAAGTCAAAACACGTTAACTAAACTTAAGAAAAGACTATATTACCTATTGAGAACTGCCCATAAGCGTTTATCTCAGTACATATTTTGGATCGAGTTAACATTTTTATTTATAAAATCCTTGTAGAAAGATTTTCTTTTATCATCTGTATTTAAATACACTAAATGCCACCAGGGGGAGCAATGATTGACATTGCGCAAGTTGTAATTAAACATTATTTGTTATAAAAACCACCACTAGTGTTATTTGCTAAATAACAAGAGTGAAGATCTCATTTTTCTGTGCAAAATGTGTGTGATAGAGAACACAGTAGACACAAAAAAAAATTTTTGACCGTATTTTTGAGTTAGGTATTTATTCGCACGATAATTAAACAAGTTTTGCATTGGTAATTTTAACAGTACATTCATTAAAACCTTTAAAAAAAATGGTGCTATATATCTGTTTATTTTGCTTTCTTCCATCCATCTTTGGATATAGGCCTCCTCCAATATCTTCCACTCTTTCCTGTATGACGCCGTGTTTATCCATCTAGTTCCCGCATGTTTCTTCAAATCGTCCGCCCATCTCATTTGTGGTATTCCACTACTTCTTTTATTTTCCCAGCGTATCCAGTTTACAATATATTTGTTTGACAGAAAGACGATCGATTTAACAAATGTATTGGTGCTATCGACCATGTCTCAAATGAAATAATATTTTGTAAAGCCATACAGTAATTTTCAAAAAAAAAACATAATCTCACAATGTCCTAACACAGTAAAGATTTTTCGTAACCGTTTTTTTTTTCTTGTTTTACAACGATAATTTGTTGTCACCATAGTTGGTGACAGTTAAATCGTTTTGATTAGTTTAAAGCTAGAAGATATTTTCTTGTATTTTTTATTAAAAAGACCAAGTTTACAGGTCATGGCCATGTCTTTATGACTATATAGGTACATTATTGATTTTTATTAAAAGATATGCAAAATTAAGTAGCATATTTTAAATAACTAAAAATATAAACAATTTAAATACACCAAAACACCAGATAAGCCGAAACGATATAGGAGAAGTACTAATAATTGTTTTTAAAGTTTAACCAAAGATAATGATAAATCAATCTATTTTTCTAAATTTGACTTGACCTTTGAAATTGAATAAAGGTATTTGATATTTTTCCTAAAATTAAAACTCGCGTATTTTGAGTTAGTAATAATTTTATACATAATCTTAAAAATAATATTATTTAACATAAATAATAATTATTAAAATAAATATATCATAATTCCCATTTAATATTTAAAGACTGGTTAAAGAGAAAACGCAATATGGAAATATGGAAATTTAGGTTATACATAACCAATAAGCTAACTTAATTATAAAATTAATTAAAATCAAACAACAAATATAATACCCTTTGGTTAATAATCATTAGATAGGATTAGTAGTAAGGAAATGAGACATACATTAGTTAAACGACTTAATTAGTGTAATAATTAGTGATAAAGTGTATTGTTTTAAGCAAATAAACTATTTGGAAAAATTTAATCAACTTTTGAAAATTATTGCAAATAAATATCGCAAGAATCGCGTGCAAAAAACCAGACAAAAATCCTAGATTTTTCTATTCGCTATAAAGAGTAGCCTAAATTAGCTTTTGCTAATTGCTAAAAATTTTACATTATTATAAACTAGGAATGACACAAGTAGTATTTAGGCTGCATTTTTTTTTAAATATCCAAGAAAGGTTTCCCACACGAAAGAAAAAACCGTTATATAATTTTATATTTTTTGGTCTCTTATTTCCAAGTATAATCCACTTGTAAAACCATAAATCTATTTGAAAGACTATAAAAATCGGCTAGACAATTTGAAACCTAACAAAATTATAAAACACATGGGTATTTTATACCTACATTTTTTTTAAATAAAAGGGTCTTTCATAGAAAGTCCTCAAAAATATTTTTAGAACAAACACGTGTTTGGGAAAAACGTTTTGTACAGAGCGTCCTTTCGTGTCTTTTGTCAATTGAAATAAAATATTTTTTTAGCAGGGGTGTATCTAGGAACTTTATTTGGGGGAGGAAATATTATAATAAATATTGCATAAAACTATTTTGCATAGTGACGAGACCAGTGTATTCTGTTTGTCAAAATTAAACATGGTTTAAGATTTGGGGAGGAAATTTCACCTTTTTCCCCTCCCGTAGATCTACACCTGACGCATAGTAAACACAACGTTTTACAGTATCTATCAATTAAACTATAATATTATATTTATAGATCAAACAAGTTTTCGTAAAAAAAAAAGTTTTGTTTCTCTCATACTTTTCCATGGGTAGCATGAAACCCGGGTTTGATTTTTCATTCACGGGTACTAAAATTTATTTTTATATTTTTCGAACAAGATCTAGTTAGAAAAATGCAGTTCCTTCATTTACATTTCATTAAGGTCGGTCGGTAATTTTTGAGGTGCCCAGCTAAATCTAGGAAATAATGGCTTATGTACATTATTCCTAATATTCTCGTAATCACATCACATGTGACGATTTTTGTGCATTAAATTAAAAAAATATATAGGATTTATATTTACAAACTAAAAAAATTGGTATTTTTATATCTATATGATAAAAAGTTTTTCATAAAAACTTTTTACAGTTGATCAGTACATTTTCGTAAGATCTAGATCATTTTTCTTCTTAAAATTTTGCTACTAAGTTAATATATAAGTATATTGGCAAAACCATGAGTTTCTACCACGTCGTGTAAAACGTTAAAAAAATTAGTAATTTTCAGTGTTACACAATAGACCCGCGTGTACAGTACGCTACTGAAAACAGCTTACATAAATTTCTATCTATCATTTTTTTTTAAAATCAATGAGTATAAAATTAGATTTCATTTTTATAAATTATACCATGAAGTAAGTAAGACCTTTTATTTCTATTTTTGTTAACCTTAAACGTGTCATTTGAGCTTTAAACTTTAATTTTTATTTAAGACAACTACTAAAACTTAAACCTATTGGTTAGTATTTTTTTTTTGTCCAGGTTAAGAATTAAAAGATATGTGAGAATGTTTCTCAAGTTTTGAATTCGTTCGATAATTTTGATTTGTTTTATCTGTTAATGTCATTTTTTCCATAAATTTATAAGATAATCTTTGATCATAATAATCTTTATCAACTGGTAACAAAAAGTAGCCCAACGCATACTTGCCAGTCCTCAGTTAAATCACTATTGATTCACTTTAGAACTTATTTGTACATATTAAAAAATATAATAATTGCCCTCAGAAAGGTCTATTTGCCAGGCCTACTCCATATTTCGTACTGTATGTTTTTTTTGAAAAGTTCTAATAACACAATGCCTTCTTAGCTAAGCTATTATATGCATAAAGTTCTATAATTTTTCAGTTAAGTTTTCTCTGTTAATCGAACTACTTCACAGTTTTGACTATGAATTGAGTTAGTATACAGATAATTTGAATATTCCTTCTTTTTTACTATTCTTTTGCTTTTTCTTTGTGTTCCAAGAAAATGTTGGATAGGTACATACATCCAGGATATTCTTAGCGTATGTAAATAGTACTGAATCTCAAAAGTTTTAAGTTATTTACACACAGAGATTCTATAATGTAGTTGTCGTAGCAATATAATAACTTGCGTGCGTAAATATCTTGGTAACCAAAAGATTTAGTACATTTATTTATTTGCTAACTTACTGTAATCTTCTTATCCTGTTTCATAAAAAAAGAATTTTTATGAAATTATCATCAGAGCTTACTTTCTTTTTTTCAAAAGACTGTTTTTTAATATTTTATTACTATTTTGCTGTAGTTGGACTTACTCTACACAGTAGTTGTTTACTACTACTATGTCGGTTTAATACGTTTTTCTACGTTGTCCGACGCCTATTCTCCACGTCCTTCGATCCTGACAGTCATCTTCCGTCAGGTTTTTTTTGACTCATTGATCTTTGGATTGACTGTTGCCATTCCAGTTTAGGACGCCCTCTTTTTCTGCGCCCTATTGGTTGCCATTCTAGGACCTGCTTTGGTAATCTTTCGTCGCTCATCCGTTGTACATGGCCGTACCATATCAGTTGCCTTTTAGTGATGTCATCAGTTATGCTTCCCTCGATTCCCATTCTTTCTTTTATGATCTCATTTCTTATATGATCAGTTCTGGATATTCTCATTAATCTTCTTATTGCATCCTTTTCGACACTTTCCATTGGAATGGAACGGAAAGTGTAGTTGTTAAAATAAACGATTAATTTTTCTGAATTAGAGGTAGTTAACATTTCATTCTCTACCCATTCTTTGCTAAAAACTTTAATTTTGTGTAATAGCTCAAGCTACACGTATTGAAAAACCTATAAAAAATTATTAATCTAGATCCTAGATCAATCTGAAGGTCAAAAGCGACAATCTCTCTCTTGAGTTTTTAGATTAGATCGTCGATGTCAAAAAGGCCAATCTTTGTTTTGAGTTTTTAAGTTTTTTTTGTTTCAATATTTGCAATTTTGACACTAAAGATATTTTTTCTCTTGTATTGCAAAAGCAAGCCTGTCTATCATTACATAGACATAATTTAATTAAGTAATGCCTTAGCATTTTAACTTAACATTTTGCATTTGTAGAGCTTTTATTGTTTTATTCGCCTAAAAAATTTTTCATTATTACGTAATTCTCGTAATTTATGAGCACTCATTTAAATTTTTTATAATTTTGTTAAAATTTTTAATAACTACGAGACCGATTTTAATGAAAAGAAAAATAATAGTGTCTAAACACTATGTCAAAAGCATAATAAAATTAATTAAATGATGTTTCAACGAAAAAGTTTTATTATATTTGTAAACCATGTATTAAATTAGTGTTATAACTTCGTTTTCTTTTATAGGTGAAGACCATGACATCGGACAACTGTAGAGGTCTACGATTCTCTGGACTTTTCCCCCAAAAATTTTACTCAATTAATATTTTTTTTTATTTCAGGATTGTATTGTTTTGTATTGGGTTGTATATGACCAAAACATCAAGTTAAAAGTTTTTAAGAACTAATTGTTTTAAAATTGTTGAACAGTAAATTGGGAAAATTTTTCTTCTCCACTCGAGAGAGTGTTTCAATGGTATACCTATAATTAAAATTTTCAATTAGTCTATATTCGTTTCTTTTGTTGCCGTATCTCCTAATATCGTAACTCAATTTTTGAACATAGGGTTACGTTATAGTCAGTTAAATGTTTTAACCAATCTTTGTCAAGAAAACTACTAAATTAATTAAGCCGTCAAATTATAGCTTACATGGTCTACAGGTGAACTGGTCTAAAACAGCGGAAAAATATATGGGTTGGATTTTTGGGTTTCTTTCAAGTCAAATAATTTTGTAAAAATGGGAATTTAAATTTGGGAAAAACTATTCAAAATAGAGGTAAAACTTTACCTATGAAACGAATAAAAGTTATATCAGGGTAGGTTAATGAAGACCGTGACGTCACACCTAGTAGATACCAGTAGGGGATCTCATTTTTGAGTTATACTGGATAAACAATAGACCGAAAAATTTATTTAACACGAAGATGTAGGCTAGTTTCTTTCTTCATACACCTGTGATTTTCTATCTTCAGAATGTGGCCACTACCTGTAAGTGTGGAATTCAAAGTGTCTTATGTTTTCTAATTAGGGGGATAACAGCGTTGTCATTGAATAAATTTTATATTTTACAATACAATTTTCAATTTAAAATGGTAGCTACCTATTTTTATTGATTTTCGCTTGTGGCGAAAATCAATTACTTGAGCCGCCTCGGCCGTAACATTATTTTTATTTTTATTTTTTTATTTTTTTTATTTTCATTATTCCGTCCCTAGCACCCCTAGTGTATCGCGCTCGAATTTTGACGCTTACTCGGGAACGCTTCGACGTAGAAGGATGAAATTTGGCGCACTGATTAAGAACTTACGGGAGACCAAAAATGTCAATTTTGGGTCAAATCGGAAAATTTTAAGTAGGGGAAATAGGGGAAAAACCGTCAAAAAGTGACTTTTTTTGATGTACCTCCGTTAGCACACCATAAGTGTCCAGGGGATTATTCTAGAAACTTGAGATTTTGCACAAGTATACTCTTATGTGTGGTCAGGAAGCCTATTGTTTTTCAGCCAGATCGGAAAAAATCAAGTGCCCCATTTTGGGGCTCTTCTGAATCCCTGCAGTGACGCATTTTCACTGTACAATAAAATTGGTCAGAATTTCACTGTTTATTTGCCGTTTTTTAAAATATATCTGGTCATTACTCCAAAACTGTTTATTGCATTTTAACCAAATTTTAAACATTTGCGGACCTAAGGGAGTGTTCGGTAACCGTATAGTTGGTTTTTAAAATTAGTTTTTGGTTTTTGAGTTTTGAGGATTTTTCAAAAACTATGCAAGGTTTTTGCAGTCAAAAATACTGAATCGAGAAATTTTTTTGCCCTTACACTTTTTGACAGTTCTCGAACTGCTATCTTTTTAAGAAAATACCAAACTATTTTTTTTTAAAAAGTTCGACTTTTCTAAGTTGTACCGTTTTTGAGTTTGAAAAATAAATACTAAAAAACACGCAAAAATCACAACGGAAATAACACGCATTTTTACAAAAATCGCGATATCTTTAAAACAGTAGGTCCGAATTGGACAAAAATTACACTACTCACTTCGCCGAACCTTTCTACATAAAACTTTATTTATAGTTTTAACCTTGATGTAGAGGGCGCTTATGTAGGGCACTTAACATTTATCAAAACGGTCCAAAATTAATAAAAATCTTATAAAATTAAAGGAATTTGCAAATATTTTTTGAAATATAATTCCAATAATAATAGGATTAATTTCATGTTAAAGAAGAGACAAAAATCTATAAAATGACATATGTCATTTTTAAGTTATGACAAATTTTTAGTTTGTAGGTGTATTTTTTGATCAAATACCGCGAAAAATATTTGTAAAACGTCAACAAAATAGAATATTATACACAAATTGGTTGAAATTAACACTTTTTTTGATGCATCGAGTCTGTAGCATGAGAGGAGCCGGAGCTACAATTCGTTTTATTATAAAATAAATTATCTTGGACCGATAGTTTTTGATATTTATCTTAAAATATTTAAAAAGCTCAATAAATTTCATGTATTTTTATTTAAAAAAATTACGATATCTTCAAAACCATACGTCAGATTTTGACGGAAGTTACACCATTCGCTTACTCGAACCTTTTTACATAGTAATCAGTCAACAGTTTTATCATTTTTATAGAGCGCGTTTAACAAAGTAACCAAAATTAAAAATTGTCGGTTCATAGATAAGAAATTCGCAAATGCCACATTTAACTATAGAGAAGAATAAAATTTGCAAAATAGCAGATGTCATTTTTAAGTCAGTGTCGAGTTAATTCTTCCTAGGTTAATTCTTTGGATTATATATTAGGCAAAATGTTTGGAAAAAACTAATATTAGTATTTTACACGCCAAATTCAAAGGATAAAAGTGACATTAATATTTTTTTAAAGCAATAAGTTTTTAGCATGAGGGGAGCGAGAGCTATATACTTTAGCGATAAAAAGGCACTTTAATTAAATTACATTATTATTAAAGTCCAGTGATAATAACATCAGTGTTAAGGGGTTGGCAAAGGCAAATAATGAGTAGTTATTAAATGAATTACACTTAGTTGACTAATTATCATTTTATTTTTTAATCAGTGTCCAATTCCAAGGCCAAATATTTAAAAAAAAACAAAAATTTTTCGTGCCTAAACGTATATAAAAAGGTTTTGTTTCTCTTGTATTATTCCATGAGCATAGTTTGTTTTGTATTCGGTAGATGTCGCCACTTGTGCTTAAAGCATACCGTATTGTAGGCATTATTTTTCATTTCTCTTATCAATATCGTAAGATGAAATTTATATACCGTCTCTCCAACTTTACAAAGGTGTTACATTAACCATGCACGGTTCTGAAGGGTTCCTTAAGCACGAAACAGTTAACTGTCAACACTTAATGGGTGGCCATTAGATCTTGAACCCCCTTGGGTGTACAGTATTCGAGCTGCCCACGGAAAAACACAAGAGGAACAAAACCTTTCTACACCCGATTATCCACGAAAAAATTTTGTTTTCTTTATTTACGGGTGCCAAACTTTACGTTTTAAATATATTTCGCAAAACATTTAAAAAAACTTTTCGAAACTAGTAAAAACCTTTAATTTTAAAATGTATATTGGAGAACTTGGCTATAATTTTATCTCAATTATTATATAGATTTCTCTTAGTTTCTGTCAGTCTGTCAAATCACAGCTCTCTAGCCTTTCTGTAAGTTGGTAATGTTACTTTTACATAACTTTACATGTATAGGGAAGGGGAGTAAATTATAATTTCGGGTTTTTTATTTGTTCCAATAGTTTTGTCATAGTTGCTATCAGTCTGCAAGGCATCTTTTTAGACTATATTGTGTATCCATTTGGATACGCAGTCCTTCAGATTGGATACCCAGTAAACAGGAAATGGATACCTACTTTTGGGCCTTGGCCTTTTATAAAATATAATTAAAATATGATACCTAAAATACAGGGTGTAGTTTAAATGATGAACCAATCTTTAAGAGATGGTGCGGAAGATCCAAAGCAGACAAAAAGTTCAAATAACTTTTTGCCATAGCATTTTTTAAGTTTGGAAAGTAGGGAAAAACGATGAATTTTAAAATATCAAATTGAACAACGTTGCTTTTTTCCAAGAAAATATAGATAGGTTAAGGATACAGTGTGACCAAATAATCTTTGGAATACGTATAAATTTCTCAATTCTTTTAAGAATTAATATTTTTATGAGCTATTAAATTTACACAAAAAGAAATTGAAATAGATTTTTGTACATGTCTAAAGGACCCTTAAAACAAATATAAAATAATAATATTAGCACTATATCTTAACGATTTTTGGTAATAATTTTAAGTCTATCTATCTATCTATCTATTTAGCTTTCTTCGATCCATCTTTGGACATAGGCCTCCCCCAATATCTTCCACTCTTCTCTGTCTGTCGCCCTGTTCATCAATCTAGTCCCTGCATGTCTCTTCAAATTGTCCGCTATCTCATTTGGGATCTTTCCCTACTTCTTTTATTTTGCCAAGGTCTCCAGTCTACAATGCATTTGTTCCATCGATTGTCTTTCAGTTTGATATTTTTAATTTTGCTACCTCTCCTCTGACATCCCTTACTTTTGTTTTATTTCTTATCCATTCATTCCTTTTTCTATCTGTTAGCTTTACATGTAACATTTGTCTTTACATGGATCTTTGGTCTTTTGTTACCTTATCCATGTTTGATTTTGTAAGCGTCCAGGTCTGGAATCCATATGTGAGCACAGGAAGAATACATTGGTAATACACTTTCTGTTTAAGGTACTGAGGATATTTTTTATTTTTTATTATGTAGCTTAATTTACCGAATGCTGCCCAGGCCAATCTTACTCGTCTCTTGATTTCAGCTGTTTGGTTTTCCTTTTTTAGTTTAATAATTTGTCTCAGATATGTATTCATCTACTTGTTCTATTTTTTCTTGGTTTATTCTGGTGATATCTTCATCTGTGTTTGTTATGATTTTAGTTTTAGTGTAGTTCATACTCAAGCCTATATTTTTAGCTGCTGTATCCAGTTCTCCCAGCATTTTTATAAGTTCCTCTTTCTTATCTGTTATTAAGGCAATATCGTCAGCATATCTTAGGTGGTTCAAGTATTGTCCGCTTACTTTGATGCCTATGTCTTCCCAGTCTAAGTTTTTAAAAACATCTTCTAGGGCCTGGTTAAATAGGTTAGGAGATATTGTGTCATCCTGTCTGACACCTTTTCTTATGCGGATTGGCTTGGTCCCTTCGTGGATTTTGATTGATGTTGTTGCTTCGCTATATATATTGGCTATTAAGTCTGTGTATTTGTGATCTATTCGGCTACTAATTAAAGATGCTTTTACTGCCCAGTGCTCAATTCTATCAAAAGCTTTTTCAAAGTCTATAAACGCAATATAGAGTGGAATGTTGTATTCGTTGGCTCGCTTTATTAGAATTTTCGTGGTTAGCAGGTGGTCAACTGTATTGAAATCCTTTCTGAAGCCTGCTTGTTCTTTTGATTGATATCCGTCAATTTTTATTACATTGGGGAGTGTTATATGTCGATAGTTTTTTAGGTCTGCCCTATCGCCTTTCTTGTGTAGAATAATGGTTACTGATTCTTTCCAGTTGTTTGGGATTATTTTTTCTTTTAGAATTTTATTGAGGAGAATACGGAGGGTATTAACTACAGTTTTAACACCATACTTTAGCATTTCTGCCGTTACTCCGTCTTTTCCAGGTGGTTTGTTATTTTTCATTTTCTTTAATGCTCTCTTTATTTCCGTTTTGCTTATTTCGGGTTGTAATTCTGAGTTTATGTTCTTTATTTTTGTTTGGAGTTTTTTTATGGTTTCTCGCGATGGTTCCCTTTTTGTTTGGTATAATTTTGTATAGAATAGCTGTGTGATATTTATAATATAGACATGGGCGCACCCAGCTAGCTTAATATTTGACATCATGAGGCTTCGGCCCCCCCCCCCCCCCAAGAGGCCTCGGGTCCCCCCCCCCCAAGACATATTCCTGGGTGCGCCACTGATATAGATAATATATAGAGTCGGACTTAGACATTTCATATTCCTGTTATTTTCTATAACTCTTTCAACTTTTATTTCTTGGCTCTTTCTTTTATTTTGTTTTATCATTTTTCTTATAGTTTTATTTATTTCTGTGTATTCTATCGTTGTTCTCTTTCCTCCTTTCTCCAGGTTCCGCCTTTTTTCGATGAGTTTCTTTATCTCTTCTGATATAAAATTTTCTCTCTTTTCACCCTTTTGTGCCACATCTTTTCCGACTTGGGTCATAGTTCTTATCAGCGTATCATTTATTTCATCTATATTTTCGTTTTCGCATCTTAAGTTTTGGGTTAGCTGTTCATTTAGCATTTCTTTGTATATGGCTTTATTTTCTGTAAGTTTACTCATGTCAAGTTGTTTATTTTTATTCTTAATTTTCCTTTCTGACCATCCTGTGATGACTGCCTGTTGTAAAGCTATTTAGGACTGTTACATCTCTAACAATGCTTTTTCAGTAGTCAGGCTGGGCCATGTCCACTTTTGTTGCGGTTTCTTCCTATAGAAATAATTAATTGCATACATGTGTCTTTCCTCTGGATAGTTCATTAAGGTTGTGCCCCTGTCATTCCTTTCGCCATATCCAAAATCCCCTATTTCGGATATTAATTTTGAGTATTTCTATTTATTTTCAAATAATTTTACCATTTAATTATTACCCTTATTGTCATGCATTATTTCAGAAAATGTCGATTTTCTTTTATGATTTTTAAGGAAGTTATTACAAAAAATAAAATAATAGCTGTTAAGTTTGGCACCCTTTATCTAAAAAACAAAGAAGTATAATGCAAAATATAATAAGAAAAAGTCCTTCTTTTGATCTTTTCTTCCACCTATTAAAGTTTGCTATTATTACATCCTGATATTATGTTAAATGTTTGTATGTTATGGTAAGAATTTTAAGATATTTGAAAGTATCAATTTGGTCTGAAAAAAAAAACATTTATAAAAGTGAGCGCTTTTCAAATATACCTGGTGGGCAAAAAATCCCGACAAAATGTTTTTCGTTATAACTCTCCAACTATAACACCAATTTTACCAAAGCAAAGAGTAGTTGGCAGGGATTGATTGATCGAACATTATGTCGGAAATGTTGGATATTTTTTTGTTTGTAAGAAAACTCTATCTTTGTTAAGCACAACGAGATAGGAATCGTTAAAAACGATTTCGGTTCCTAAAAATTGATTTTTGCTTCAACTATATTGTTTTACAGGTTGTAACGATTGTCTTCTAAATCCTGTCTGTATTAATTTCCTTATAAATAAATTTTTGCCGAATCGATTTTAATAAAATATAAAGTGGAACAGATTGATTGCTTTTAAAAGAGCACTATTAAAATTTGCCGTCATTGTAAAATCCAAAATGGCGGTCATAAAAACTTTTACAAAGACTGTTTAGTCTTATATTTTTTGAAAATTTTTTGATTTTTTTCGGAAAAGTTTTACAGATTATGCGATTGCCTTGCCATTTCTATGTGCATACATTTCCTCATAAATTCATTATTACTAAACTGACAATAAAATAAAAAGCATCATGGTGAAATTCTCCGCCAACTCTAAATATTGACCCTCCATAAAGGATAGTTGTTTCTTATGTTACGATAAATTTTTCGACCCTTTTTTGAATTTATTTATTAGATCCACCACTCACAACGAGGTACTAATAATAAAAAAATAAATCCTCGCAACATACAAAGAAGTGATCCTTTCAAGGAGGACAAATTTGACGTTTTTTCCAACATCTTGGATTTAAAATTGTCGAAAAATTTCAATAGTTTTTATTATTGAAATCGGTTCAGTGAATTTATAAGTAAATTATTGCAGACAGAAGTTAAAGCAACAGTTAGAATAACAATTATTATTTAAAGAACCACTAAACGGATTTTATAGATTTTATAGAATAAAATATTAATGAATTTATGAGGAAATGATACTTGATCAAGTATCAAGGAAAATATGTAATTTTTTGAGACCGTGAGTCTGTCGCATGAGCAAAGCGAGAGTTACACATTTTAGGGATGAAAAATTCCCTTTTTAATAACTGTGTATGAGTTCGATATTAACTTAAATTAATACTGGTAAATTAAATTTGCAAAGCGAATTATTGACAAAAGTAACTTTGTGAAGTAAATTTTATTAACACAAATTTATGAACCAATAATAATTCTCCAAATTCTTGGTTTGAAACTTGTATACAACGATTTTGTTTCCAAACCCCCAAATGTTATTTTACGATATCAATAGAAATACTGTTAAACATATTTTTATAAATAATTAAACACAAAATCTCGCCGCAGCGAAAATCAATGCTGCAACAGTTTTAAAAGTGTTGGATGTAAAAAATTTGCGAAGCAAATGTGTTAATGAACTAATTTGCGAAGCAAATTTTTCTCAACACAAATTTGCAAAGCAAATTTGTTAATAAACTAATTTGCAAAGCAAAAACTCAACACAAATTTGCGAAGCAAATTTGTTAATAAACTAATTTGCGAATGATACGGATGTTCTCGCGTAGCAAAAATCATCCGTATGTTTATTGATTTTCGCTTGTGGCGAAAATCAATTACTTGAGCCGCCTCGGCCGTAACATTATT
Organism: Aspidapion aeneum; assembly: GCA_963576565.1. Lineage (NCBI taxonomy): Eukaryota > Metazoa > Arthropoda > Insecta > Coleoptera > Brentidae > Aspidapion > Aspidapion aeneum. Next base: position 84,216,209 of record OY755040.1, read on the forward strand.
TTTATTTTTATTTTTTTTTCCGTCCCTAGCACCCCTAGTGTATCGCGCTCGAATTTTGACGCTTACTCGGAAACGCTTCGACGTAAAAGGATGAAATTTGGCGCACTGATTAAGAACTTACGGGAGACCAAAAATGTCAATTTTGGGTCAAATCGGAAAATTTCAAGTAGGGGAAATAGGGGAAAAACCGTCAAAAAGTGACTTTTTTTGATATACCTCCGTTGGCACACCATAAGTGTCCACAAGTGTACTATTATGTGTGGTCAGGAAGCCTATTATTTTTCAGCCAGATCGGAAAAAGTCAAGTGCCCCATTTTGCGGCTCTTCTGAATCCCTGCAGTGACGCATTTTCACTGTACAATAAAATTGGTCAGAATTTCACTGTTTATTTGCCGTTTTTTAAAATATATCTGGTCATTACTCCAAAACTGTTTTATGGATTTTAACCAAATTTTAAACATTTGCGGACCTAAGGGAGTGTTCGGTAACCGTATAGTTGGTTTTTTAAATTAGTTTTTGGTTTTTGAGTTTTGAGGATTTTTCAAAAACTATGCAAGGTTTTGGCAGTCAAAAATACTGAATCGAGAAATTTTTTTGCCCTTACACTTTTTGACAGTTTTTGAACTGCTATCTTTTTAAGAAAATACCAAAATATTTTTTAAGAAAAGTTCGACTTTTCTAAGTTGTACCGTTTTTGAGTTTGAAAAATAAATACTAAAAAACACGCAAAAATCACAACGGAAATAACACGCATTAACACGCATTTTTACAAAAATCGCGATATCTTTAAACCATTAGGTCCGAATTGGACAAAAATTACACTGCTCACTTCGCCGAACATTTCTACATAAAACTTTATTTATAGTTTTAACCTTAATGTAGAGGGCGCTGGTGTAGGGCACTTAACATTTATCAAATCGGTCCAAAATTAATAAAAATCTTATAAAATTAAAGGAATTTGCAAATATTTTTTGAAATATAATTCCAATAATAATAGGATTAATTTCATGTTAAAGAAGAGACAAAAATCTATAAAATGACATATGTCATTTTTAAGTTATGACAAATTTTTAGTTTGTAGGTGTATTTTTTGATCAAATACCGCGAAAAATATTTGTAAAACGTCAACGAAATAGAATATTATACACAAATTGGTTGAAATTAACACTTTTTTTGATGCATTGAGTCTGTAGCATGAGAGGAGCCGGAGCTACAATTCGTTTCATTATAAAATAAATTATCTTGGACCGATAGTTTTTGATATTTATCCCAAAATATTTAAAAAGCTCAAAAAATTACGATATCTTCAAAACCATACGTCAGATTTTGACGGAAGTTACACCATTCGCTTACTCGAACCTTTTTACATAGTAATCAGTCAACAGTTTTATCATTTTTATAGAGCGCGCTTAACAAAGTAACCAAAATTAAAAATTGTAGGTTCATAGATAAGAAATTCGCAAATGCCACATTTAACTATAGTATAGTATACTTTCATTTTAAAGAGCAGAATAAAATTTGCAAAATAGCAGATGTAATTTTTAAGTCAGTGTCTATTTAATTCTTCCTAGGTTAATTCTTTGGATTATATATTAGGCAGAATGTTTGGCACAAACTAATATTAGTATTTTAAACGCGAAATTATAAAAGTGACATTAATATTTTTTTAACGCAATAAGTTTTCAGCATGAGGGGAGCGAGAGCTACATACTTTAGCGATAAAAAGGCACTTTAATTAAATTACATTATTATTAAAGTCCAGTGATAATAACATCAGTTGTAAGGGGGCAAAGGCAAATAATGAGTAGTTATTAAATTAAATTAAACACTTAGTTGACTAATTAACATTTTATTTTTGAATCAGTGTCCAATTCCAAGGCTAAATATTTAAAAAAAAATTTCGTGGCTAAACGTATATAAAAAGGTTTTGTTTCTCTTGTATTATTCCATGAGCATAGTTTCTTTTGTATTCGGTAGATGTCGCCACTTGTGCTTAAAGCATACCGTATTGCAGGCATTATTTTTCATTTCTCTTATCAATATAGTAAGATGAAATTTATATACCGTCTCTCCAACTTTACAAAGGTGTTACATTGACCATGCACGGTTCTGAAGGGTTCCTTAAGCACGAAACAGTTAACTGTCAACACTTAATGGGTGGCCATTAGATCTTGAACCACCGTGGGTGTACAGCATTCGAGCTGCCCACGGAAAAACACAAGAGGAACAAAACCTTTCTACACACGATTATCCACGAAAAAATTTTATTTTCTTTATTCACGGGTGCCAAACTTTACGTTTTAAATATATTTCGCAAAACATTTAAAATACTCTGCCAATCTATGGGCACCTAAGCTCACACTGGATGCTATAGTTATAGTGTATCTACGTGAAAGCTAATATAACTAAAAACTGAAGTATATTTTATTGAACTCCAGACTCAATTACCTTTCGTTTGATGCCAGACAAGCCATGTTTTGGCTTAAACTCTAATTTTTCAAATCTACCCCCACCCTCTTTTTAAAAACTAGAATGTATTTTGCTTAACTCCAGACTCAATTACCTTTCGTTTGATATCACACACGCCATATTTCCAGTTAAACACTAATTTTTGAAATTTACCCCCACCCTTTTTTTTTAAATAAACTAAAATATATTTTGTTTAACTCCAGACTCAATTACCTTTCGTTTGATATAACACACGCTATATTTTTATATAAACTCTAATTTTTGAAATCTACCCCCACCCTTTTATTTGGCTTGTGTTTGGTGGATTTTGTTCATTTTTAAATGGGACCATCTCGACCCAAAACCCAGCCTGGGTACCAAATTTCATTAAAATCGGGCAAGCCGTTTTTGAGTTATGCGCGTTGGTCGTTACAGACAGACATACAGACAGACAGACAGACAGACAGACAGACAGACAGACAGACAGACAGACAGACAGACAGACAGACAGACAGACAGACAGACAGACAGACAGACAGACAGATAGACAGACAGACAGACAGACAGACAGACAGACAGACAGACAGACAGACAGACAGACAGACAGACAGACATACATACAGACAGACAGACAGACAGACAGACAGACGGCGCAACAAAAAAGTTTCAAAATCATCTGAAACGCAAAGATATATAAAAATTTTTGAAATCGGAGCAACTTTTTTTTCTCGAAAAATTTAGGATCACCATAGCTACATATATAGTTGTAGTGTGAGCTAAAAACTTTTCGAAACTAGTAAAAACCTTTAATTTTAAAATGTATATTGGAGAACTTGGCTATACTTTTATCTCAATTATTATATAGATTTCTCTTAGTTTCTGTCAGTCTGTCAAATCACAGCTCTCTAGCGTTTCTGGAAGTTGGTAATGCAGTAACGCACCCAGGAATATGACTTGGGGGGGGGGGGGGGCCCGAGGCCTCATAATGTCGTATTTCATGCTATTTTTTGTGTTTATTCATGAAATATGTGGAAAATATATACAAAAATCATAGGCTGGGTGCGCCCATGGGTAATGTTACTTTTACATAATTTTACATGTATAGGGATGGAGAGTAAATTACAATTTCGGGTTTTTTATTTTTTCCTATAGTTTTGTCATAGTTCTTATCAGTCTGCAAGGCATCTTTTTAGACTATATTGTGTATCCATTTGGATACGCAGTCCTTCAGATTGGATACCCAGTAAACAGGAAATGGATACCTACTTTTGGGCCTTGGCCTTTTATAAAATATAATTAAAATATGATACCTAAAATACAGGGTGTAATTTAAATGATGAACCAATCTTTAAGAGATGGTCCGGAAGGTCCAAAGCAGAAAAAAAGTTCAAATAACTTTTTGCCAAGTTATAGCATTTTTTAAGTTTGGAAAGTAGGGAAAAACGATGAATTTTAAAATATCAAATTGAACAACGTTGCTTTTTTCCAAGAAAATATAGATAGGTTAAGGATACAGTGTGGCCAAATAATCTTTGGAATACGTATAAATTTCTCAATTCTTTTAAGAATTAATATTTTTATGAGCTATTAAATTTACAGAAAAGAAATTGAAATAGATTTTTGTACATGTCTAAAGGACCCTTAAAACAAATATAAAATAATAATATTAGCACTATATTTTAACGATTTTTTGGTAATAATTTTAAGTCTATCTATCTATCTATCTATTTAGCTTTCTTCGATCCATCTTTGGACATAGGCCTCCCCCAATATCTTCCACTCTTCTCTGTCTGTCGCCCTGTTCATCCATCAAGTCCCTGCATGTCTCTTCAAATTGTCCGCTATCTCATTTGGGGTCTTCCCCTACTTCTTTTATTTTGCCAAGGTCTCCAGTCTACAATGCATTTGTTCCATCGATTGTCTTTCAGTTTGATATTTTGACCAGCAAATTTCCATTTTAATTTTGCTACCTCTCCTCTGACATCCCTTACTTTTGTTTTATTTCTTATCCATTCATTCCTTTTTCTATCTGTTAGCTTTACATGTAACATTTGTCTTTCCATGGACCTTTGGGCTTTTGTTACCTTATCCATGTTTGATTTTGTAAGCGTCCAGGTCTGGGATCCATATGTGTGCACAGGAAGAATACATTGGTTATACACTTTCGTTTTAAGGTACTGAGGATATTTTTTATTATGTTGCTTAATTTACCGAATGCTGCCCAGGCCAATCTTATTCGTCTCTTGATTTCAGCTGTTTGGTTTTCTTTTTTTAGTTTAATAATTTGTCCCAGATATATATTCATCTACTTGTTCTATTTTTTCTTGGTTTATTCTGGTGATATCTTCATCTGTGTTTGTTATGATTTTAGTTTTAGTGTTGTTCATACTCAAGCCTATATTTTTAGCTGCTGTATCCAGTTCTCCCAGCATTTTTATAAGTTCCTCTTTCTTATCTGTTATTAAGGCAATATCGTCAGCATATCTTAGGTGGTTCAAGTATTGTCCGCTTACTTTGATGCCTATTTCTTCCCAGTCTAAGTTTTTAAAAACATCTTCTAGGGCCTGGTTAAATAGTTTAGGGGATATTGTGTCATCCTGTCTGACACCTTTTCTTATGCGGATTGGCTTGGTCCCTTCGTGGATTTTGATTGATGTTGTTGCTTCGCTATATATATTGGCTATTAAATCTGTGTATCTGTGATCTATTCGGCTACTAATTAAAGATGCTTTTACTGCCCAGTGCTCAATACTATCAAAAGCTTTTTCAAAGTCTATAAACGCAATATAGAATAGAATGTTGTATTCGTTGGCTCGCTCTATTAGAATTTTCGTGGTTAGCAGGTGGTCAACTGTATTGAAACCCTTTCTGAAGCCTGCTTGTTCTTTTGATTGATATCCGTCAATTTTTGTTGTTAGTCTATCTTTTAATATTTTCGTGAAAAGCTTATAAATTATATTGGGGAGTGTTATAGGTCGATAGTTTTTTAGGTCTGCCCTATCGCCTTTCTTGTGTAGAATAATGGTTACTGATTCTTTCCAGTTGTTTGGGATTATTTTTTCTTTTAGAATTTTATTGAGGAGAATATGGAGGGTATTAACTACAGTTTTACCACCGTACTTTAGCATTTCTGCCGTTACTCCGTCATTTCCAGGTGATTTGTTATTTTTCATTTTCTTTAATGCTCTCTTTATTTCCGTTTTGCTTATTTCGGGTTGTAATTCTGAGTTTATGTTCTTTATTTTTGTTTGGAGTTTCTTATGGTTTCTCGCGATGGTTCCCTTTTTGTTTGGTATAATTTTGTATAGAATAGCTGTGTGATATTTATAATATAGACATGGGCGCACCCAGCTAGCTTAATATTTGACATCATGAGGCTTCGGGCCCCCCCCCCCAAGAGGCCTCGGGCCCTCCCCCCAAGACATATTCCTGGGTGCGCCACTGATATAGATAATATATAGAGTCGGTCTTAGACATATCATATTCCTGTTATTTTCTATAACTCTTTCAACTTTTATTTCTTGGCTCTTTCTTTTATTTTCTTTTATCATTTTTCTTATAGTTTTATTTACATCGATAGAATACACAGAGTATTCTATCGATGTTCTCTTTTCTCCTTTCTCCAGGTTCCGCCTTTTTTCGATGAGGTTCTTTATCCTGATATAAAATTTTCTCTCTTTTCACCCTTTTGTGCCACATCTTTCCCGACTTGGGTCATAGTTCTTATCAGCGTATCATTTATTTCATCTATATTTTCGTTTTCGCATCTTAAGTTTTGGGTTAGCTGTTCATTTAGCATTTCTTTGTATATGGCTTTATTTTCTGTAAGTTTACTCATGTCAAGTTGTTTATTTTTATTGTTAATTTTCCTTTCTGACCATCCTGTGATCACTGCCTGTTGTAAAGCTATTTAGGACTGTTACATCTCTAACAATGCTTTTTCAGTAGTCAGGCTGAGCCAAGTTCACTTTCGTTGCGGTTTCTTCCTATAGAACTAATTAATTGCATACATGTGTCTTTCCTCTAGATAGTTCATTAAGGTTGTGCCCCTGTCATTCCTTTCGCCATATCCAAAATCCCCTATTTTGGATATTAATTTTGAGTACTTCTATTTATTTCCAAATAATTTTACCATTTAACTATTACCTTATTGTCATGCATAATTTCAGAAAATGTCGATTTTCTGTTATGATTTTTAAGGAAGTTATAACAAAAAATAAAATAATAGCTGTTAAGTTTGGCACCCTTTATCTAAAAAACAAAGAAGTATAATGCAAAATATAATAAGAAAAAGTCCTTCTTTTGATCTTTTCTACCACCTATTAAAGTTTGCTATTATTACATCCTGATATTATGTTAAATGTTTGTATGTTATGGTAAGAATTTTAAGATATTTGAAAGTATCAATTTGGTCTGAAAAAAAACCATTTATAAAAGTGAGCGCTTTTCAAATATACCTGGTGGGCAAAAAAATCCGACAAAATGTTTTTCATTATAACTCTCCAACCATAACACCAATTTTACCAAAGCAAAGAGTAGTTAGCAGGGATTGATTGATCGAACATTATGTCGGAAATGTTGGATATTTTTTTGTTTGTAAGAAAACTCTATCTTTGTTAAGCACAACGAGATAGGAACCGTTAAAAACGATTTCGGTCCCTAAACATTGATTTTTGCTTCAACTATATTGTTTTACAGGTTGTAACGATTGTCTTCTAAATCCTGTCTGTATTAATTTCCTTATAAATAAATTTTTGCCGAACCGATTTTAATAAAATATAAAGTGAAACAGATTGATTGCTTTTAAAAGATCACTATTAAAATTTGCCGTCATTGTAAAATCCAAAATGGCGGTCATAAAAACTTTAATTTTTAAAAAGGCTGTTTATTCTTATATTTTTTTAAAATTTTTTGATTTTTTTCGGAAAAGTTTTACAGATTATGCGATTGCCTTGCCATTTCTATGTGCATTCATTTCCTCATAAATTCATTATTACTAAACTGACAATAAAATAAAAAGCATCATGGTGAAATTCTCCGCCAACTCTAAATATTGACCCTCCATAAAGGATAGTTGTTTCTTATGTTACGATAAATTTTTCGACCCTTTTTTGAATTTATTTCTTAGATCCACCACTCACAACGAGGTACTAATCATAAAAAAATAAATCCTCGCAACATACAAAGAAGTGATCCTTTCAAGAAGGACAAATTTGACTTTTTTTCCAACATCTTGGATTTAAAATTGTCGAAAAATTTCAATAGTTTTTATTATTGAAATCGGTTCAGTGAATTTATAAGTAAATTATTGCAGACAGAAGTTAAAGCAACAGTTGGAATAACAATTATTATTTAAAGAACCACTAAACGGAGTTTATAGATTTTATAGAATAAAATATTAATGAATTTATGAGGAAATGATACTTGATCAAGTATCAAGGAAAATATGTAATTTTTTGAGACCGTGAGTCTGTCGCATGAGCAAAGCGAGAGTTACACATTTTATGGATGAAAAATTCCCTTTTTAATAACTGTGTATGAGTTCGATATTAACTTAAATTAATACTGATAAATTAAATTTGCAAAGCGAATTATTGACAAAAGTAACTTTGTGAAGTAAATTTTATTAACACAATTTATGAACCAATAATAATTCTCCAAATTCTTGGTTTGAAACTTGTAGACAATGATTTTGTTTCCAGTCCCCCAAATGTTATTTTACGATATCAATAGAAATACTGTTAAACATATTTTTATAAATAATTAAACACAAAATCTCGCCGCAGCGAAAATCAATGCTGCAACAGTTTTAAAAGTGTTGGATGTAAAAAATTTGCGAAGCAAATGTGATAATGAACTAATTTGCGAAGCAAATTTTTCTCAACACAAATTTGCAAAGCAAATTTGTTTATAAACTAATTTGCAAAGCAAATTTTTCTCAACACAAATTTGCGAAGCAAATTTGTTAATAAACTAATTTGCGAAGCAAATTTTTTTCAACACAAATTTGCTGCGCAAATTTTTGATACGGATGTTTTCGCGTAGCGAAAATCATCCGTATGTTTTTTATTATGACGAAACGTGATTTAGATTTGGTATACAAGAGTCACTATACGTTTTTGAAACCTGTGTTGAAGTGATGATGGGATATTATTTTAAAACAGGTTTTATGGTAGACATTTGGACAATTTTTCTGACTTGGTTATAAAATAGGTTAATTAGATAATATTTGAGATAGTAACTAAAAGTTTGGATTTTTAGAAATTTAGTGTTTAATGGTATAGAAATAGAAAAAACCTAGGAGATACGACCATAAGAGTAGACGACTCTTGAGTCATGCCATATCAAATGAAAACCGTTTTATGTTCATAAGTGATATTGAAAGATATTAACATCAAGAAAAAATAAGAGATTGGAAAAACAGACAAAAACAGCAGAATAAAGAAGTATTTTCTTTTATTATAAAATCTTATGATCAACTTTTTACTCTTTTTACTTTATAGGGTTGATAAGCCATTTACGCTAATCTTTATGTCATTTGGTAATATTTACATTATGAAAGGAGGAGGCACTAAATACATTGTTTACCGGGACGCGTCAGATGAGCTGAATTTGAGATATGTTGAAGGGCAAACCTTCCTGATATTTTTACCAAAAAAAATTGAAGGGGTCATAGGATTCGTTTTCGAGCTATACTTATTTAAATGCGCGCCACTGAAATATGGAAGAATATGACCTTTTTTAATTTTTTTTTAATAACTTATCGCCAAATAAAAACAAAAAAATGTTATTAGTCTTATTTTATTTACAAAAGAGTCCTTTTAGGAATTTTAATAATTTTTAACATATAGTTTTGCGTCACATACCTACAGAGTGACTCAAAATAAATTTAAAAAAATACAGGAAAAATACCTGAGATTTATTACGTAGAAAGAAAAGGAACTAAAAATACATAGTTAAAATTAACTTCACTTGCTTTCATGTGAATCGTTTTAACTATTCTAGAGTGATGTTTGCATAACAGGGGATGTTATAAGCTAAAAGGGTATTTCAAAAAAAAATTAATTCAACGCATGACATATTTACTAATTGTCTACGAAATAGTGTGTTTACTGGGATGCGTCAAATGAGGTGAATTTAAGATATGTTTGAACCTAAAACGTCCGGATGCTTGTTTCAAAAAAAATGGGGGGTCATCGGTTTCGTTTTCGAGCTATAATTATTTAAATGCGCCCAATGGATTATGAAAAAATGTAAGATTTTTATGAAAAAATGTAGATTTTTGTTATAACCTCGTGAAAGAAACATAAAAAACCAATACGAATTTTATTTTGTTGAAAAAAAAAGAGTCTTTTTAAGTATGTTCTCATTTTTGACATATAGTTTTCGTCACATATCTACATAGTGGCTCAAACTATGAATAATTGAAATACAATAATAGTAATAGACTTAATGCGTATTTCAAACATTTTTGAAATTCGCATAACATGTGTACTAATTGCCTATGAAATAGTGTGTAGAAATCCATAAGAGTATAGCTCAAAAACGAAACCGATGACCCCCTCCCCCAATTTTTTTGAGCATGTTTCAGGATGGCTCGGGCTCTAACATATCTCAAATTCACCTGATCTGACGCATCCCGGCAAACACACTATTCTGCTACACAGTTAGTACACCAATTATTTGTTTAATTTAAAAAATGTTTGATTTACCCTATAGGTTTACTACATAAACCATTATGTATGTAAATATTACTTTACAATAATTACAACGACTCACATTGAAGCAAATGAATTTATTTTGACTATGCATTTTTAATTTCATCCCTTTAAGTATATTTAAAAAATCCCAGTTATTATTCCTGTATTTCTGTTATTCATATTTTGAGCCACTCTGTAGATATGTGACGAAAACTATAAAAAAATTGAAAACATACTCAAAAAGAGTTTTTTTTTCAACTAAATAAAATTAATATTGGATTTCTATTTGACGAGAAGTTATAGCAAAAACACTACAAAAAGTCACATTTTCTTTCTTCCAGTGGCGGATTTAAACAGTTACAGCTCGAAAACGAAACCGATGACCCCCAATTCCTTTGAAACGAGTATTTAGACGGCTTGGGCCCTAACATATCATAAATTCACCTCATTTAACGCATCACCTCATAAACACACTCTTCCGTAGACAATTAGTAAACGTGTCATGCGTTGAATTAATTTTTTTTTGAAATACCCTGTTAGCTTATAACATAACCTATTATGCAAACATCACTCTAGAATAGTTAAAGCGACTCACAAGTGAAGTTAATTTTGACCATGCATTTTTAGTTTCCTTTCTTTATATTTTATAAATCTCAGGTATTTTTCCTGTATTTCTTTTTATTATTTTAAGCCACTCTGTAGGTATGTGACGAAAACTAATGTCAAAAACTGATAAAATTCTTAAAAGAACTCTTTTACCAATAAAGTAAAGCTAATACCAGTTTTTTATTTTTATTTGGCGATAAGTTATTACAAAAAAACTACAAATGGTCATATTTTTCCATATTTCAGTGGCGCACATTTAAATAAGTATAGCTCGAAAACGAATCCTATGACCCCCTAATTTTTTTTGGTAAAAATATCAGGAAGGTTTGTCCTTCAACATATCTCAAATTCAGCTCATCTGACGCGTCCCGGTAAACAATGTATTTAGTGCCTCCTTTATGTATTTTCTTTTGTCTTGAAATTTTATAAATAAAACCACAGTCTTTGGCTTTACCAGTGATAAAACCTATAGACTAACGAAAAAGTTTCATTTGAATTAGAAAGTTTTTAATGAAAAACATCTTAATAAAAAATTTCTAGTGTACAGCAAACAACTGTTTTTTTTTCTGTAAAATGTTACCCGTCAAACTAATTACTATAAAAACTAAGTGCATAAGCACCAATTTTGTAAAGAATACCTAATTAGCTGTGGAGATTGGTAGTTGGCATAACAATCGTTGGACCAAGAGACAGTGTCTCTATCGCGTTATGCCACAGTTCTATCTTGAGGTATACAGAGCTTTTGTAACCTATTATTATACGTGAAAACCAATTCTTTAATCTCTTTTGTACTTTGCTTTAGTAGAAGTAAATTGTATCTTTTCAAATAATATCTGCATCAATCATCTGTCAGATATGTAATTTTAATCTTGTTTTTTGTGTTACACGGGAAAAGTGTAATATTTAACTTTTTATTATTACGGTAAAGTCATTTTTTTTTCTAGTTGTCAGAACATTTTAGATATTTTGTAAACTTTTAATTGTTTTTTTTTAAATTTATTTTGTAATATTTAAAAAAAACAAAATATCATTTTATTTTTTGTTAAAATCCACACATGCCTTTTGGTTTTGTTGTTTTGTGATGGATATGTGTGTTATAGTAAATCAACACCTATTGGTTAAAGTATTAACGTAAAATCGATTATATATAATATATTTTAGAGTCCATTATTTCAAAAAGCTTTGTTTTTTTTTTTTAAATAGGGATCATTTGCTCTTAATCAGTGCTTAGACTCTTTGTAAGATCCCATAAACCGAAAAAAAACTACGTCGTCAACGGTTAAAATTATTCGATTTGTGTACATATATATTTTTTTTCCATTTTGAAGTCATTCTTGAATCCAATTGGATATTATCATAGCAATCCTAACATTGCTAAGATTGTTTTTTTTTCCTTTATGAAAAATATTCGACTATACAAACTTTAGGTACAGTCTGTACCATTTAAGCCAAGTAAATTCCATTTTGAGGATAAATTTTGATATTTTTTTCAAAATCTACACTATTTTAAACAACTTAAAAAAAACATTCTCCACTTTTTTACTCTATGAGTACAATTGTTTTTGTAAAACTTTTCTTTTGGTAACTATGACACATCACAAAAATGTGTTGTCTTTTTCTAAAAATGTTTTGTTTTTTTTTTGATAGTTTGCTCCTTTCTGCTTGCTGTCCTAGTTAATCGATAAAATAAAAATATTCTCTATAACATCATTATTAAAATGATATGCTAGTGCACAGGCATAGCACTAATCAAGAACACCTAAATTATTATTTTTGTATTATTTTTATTTCTATTATCATCTTTAAGTAATTTTGTTGTTACTAAGGCCTATACATAATTGGCTCTATTAATGATAAACAAAAAGTAATTGATGTATACTTTTTGTGTAAAAAATAGAATCCTCTAAATCACCAGTTAATCGTTTATGGAAAAACTTATCGTAAAAGTTAGTCTTTCTAAGATCAGTGTTTATTTTTCGTATATTAGCAAGCATTATTTCATTTATTATTAGAAACAACACCAAAAAGAGTCGATTGAAGTAACCATCAACTGTCATTTTTGTTTAATTTTTTTTTGTCATTCGCTTCAATTGGAATATATAAAGACATAATTTTACTTAAAATTTTATAATCAACTAAGATTATTTTATTTTGTTTGTTTTGATTTATGCACTTTAAGTCGTCTATCGCCACCTATGTGTGCATGAAATTCGATAAAAACCTAAATTGGTCAAATTTTAAAACATTTGCACTTAGATGTGTCAAGTATTTTAAAGCAAAGATGTCTAATTTTCAAAGAATGACATCAATATTAACCTACTTTGTTTTGCTGCTGTTCTTAGTTTTTGAAAATTGCGTAAAACCAGCTTACAATTAATTGGAAAGTAAAATATAATAAAATGGAAATTATTTAGAAAATTAAAAACCTAACATATCATTTTGAAACATACTAAAATCACACCGAAAATCAATTTGAAAGGAAAAATATTTTTCATATTTAAAGAAAAATTATTTAGCAAGATCTATGGAAAAGAAAGTTTACATTGAAAAAGATAATGTTTCAGGAAAAAAAATTTAAAGAAAATTCGGAAAAACTGTGAAAAATTCTAGGAGGAGCTTTATTCTAAATAATTTTGAAAATGTATATATACATCTGGCTGGATTTGTTCTATTTACATTTGTTCATTAATTTTTTTTTATTGATTTGTTCTATATTGAATTATATTTTGATTTCTTTTATATTGAATTATATTTTGATTTGTTCTATATTGAATTATTTTGATTTGTTCTTTATTGAATCAATATGTTTTGATTTGTTCTAGTAAAAAATATTATATTTGAATTCGTTCTATTTAAAAAAATCTATGTGGATTTGTTTCATTTGAGATTATTCTATTAAAATTGATCTATTTGATTTTCTTTATAAAATTAATAATTTTTGTATCATTAAAATTTTAACTACGATAAAAACTTGTATTTCAGTTTTTGTATCATTTTGTGTTTGTTTTTGCTAACTTGTATTTATTTTCAATTGTTCTTTCTATCACATGAGTTATTTTTATATGTTTTTTTTTGTTTCGATAGAGTATTCCATGTTTGTTTTTAAAGTTTATTGTAATAACCTGGTATGGTTGTTTTTTTATTACAATAAAGATAATAAACCAACTTAAATTTTTTTATTTTCTTTTTTGTCAACTCTTTATTGTAGATTAATTTTGTTTTAAAGTATTTTAACTTTTTTAAAATTATTGTCAATAAAACGTATTTTTTTAATTCGGTATAAATTTATTTTAAAGTTTTAAAATAATCAATTTTAATATTTCAGTAAGTGTTTGTAATTTCTTGCTTTTATCTTTGTTTAAAAATTTGTTTTTTTATGCAAACACGTTTTTTGGTTTAGACAACCTTTTGTAGGTTCATTACTGTCTAACTAGTTTCAGTTCACCTAAAACTTATTTATGAGATGTAATCATAAAATCAAAAAAAAAATTATTATTTTTTTTATTTAAATAATATATTTTTTTAAACAATTAATTTTGTTTTACATAAGGTTGGTTTATTGTTATTAAAAACATTGTTTTTCTTGTAATAAAATTATTTTGTTTTTAGGTCAGCTATTGCAAAGTGTTGTCAACCAACCAACAAATTTCTTCCACAAATAGTTTAATCTACCAAGCAGCCATCATCACTACAATCGACGTCTTTTTACCGTCGCTGTGCAAACCTGCAATTGGATGCTTCTTTCCAAATTCAATACAGAGTCTGCTGTTCACCCTTAGTTTCAAAGACGGCCAATGTGGAAACTCAGCTCTTGCTGCGTACCTAGTGTTTGTTTAACACTATGGAGGAAACGGTTTGGTTTGGAGACTCCCTTAATTTATTTACGTTAACTTAAATCATTTTTTTTTGTCTCCACAAATTTCTGCAAAAGCGTGTATATAGAAGAAGTTACCTTATATAATATTGTATAAGGGATGTTTCATAATTTTGTTGTGTATTTTGACAATGTTATGATAGATAGTTTTTGATGTCAGTAATTTTGAAATAAATTGTGAACATCTTTACTCGACAAATTTTGTAATTATTTCATATATCGAAGCAGTATCACGTTATTTTCGAATTCATCTTGACCAGTGGTCAAAATAGAATACCTATTTGGAGGCCCCGGCGAGATACTTGCTGAAGGGATTGCAAAATGAGCGAAGAAAGTCTGACATTGAATCTCTTAAAAAACAATTTTGATGAGTATGCAAATGAATTAGAAGAAATTTTGAATCAACCGAATCCGAATGATGCTGTTGTTCAAGGTACATTTCGAACTTTTTCTAAGATAAATGATGAGTTAGAAGAAAAATCAAATAAGTTGTTGCATACAATGAAAACTGAAAAGAAAAGCAAAGATGATATCGCAAGTATTATGAAACAATCTTTTGATAATATGAAACGCTTTAATAGCTTAGCTTATAGAGTAGAAAGTTTCGTTTCTTTAAAGAGTATAGAGAAACCCAGTTCTGACTGTTCTGCCTCATCCAAATCCAAACTTCATTTACCGAAAATTGAACTAAGGAAGTTTGGTGGTGAAATCAAGGATTGGTTACAGTTTTGGAGTATTTTTAAAAGAATACACGAAGATGAAGAAATGGAAAATAATGACAAGTTTGCGTATTTGTTACAATCAACAATACCAAAATCGAAAGCTAGACAACTGTTCGAAAGCTATCCACCAACAGGAGAAAATTATAGTAAGGCAATTGATAGTTTGAAATCTATATTTGGTAGAGAAGACTTACTAATTGAATATTATGTGCGAGAACTATTGAAACTAGTCTTAAATAATCTTACCAATAAAACTAACAATTTAGCTGCACTATATGATAAAATGGAATCACAACTGAGAGCACTAGAAACTCTGGGAGTAACGACTGAAACCTGTTCGGCGATGCTCTATACCTTACTAGAATCTTGCTTGCCAGAAGAAATACTAAGAACATAGCAAAGAAATATGGAGTTTTCTACAGCAGATCCTATTAAGATAAGATTAGAACAACTCATGGCTTTCTTAAAACGAGAAGTTGAAAACGAAGAAAGGATTTCTTCGGCTACAAATTTTGAAATGAAATCCAAAAAGAAAGAAATTGAAGACAAGCCCTCCATTCCGTCTGCAACTGGGTTACTGAATCAGGATGTCAGGTGTAGTTTTTGCCGTAAAAATCACCTCAGTGCAACTTGTGACGAGGCCTTAAAATTGACACTTGACGATCGCAAAAAGAAACTGTTACAAAATGGATCCTGTTATCGATGCTTGAGACATGGTCATTTAGCCAGAAAATGCGCTTGCGCTTTATTTTCGAAGTTAAAATACGAAAACGGTGGTGGTAAGCATGTAGCCATAATGTGTAGCGAAAATATGAAATCTGAATCTGTCAGAAATGTGGTTATTCCAGAAATTTTGTCAGAACCGAATCAAGTAACCACTGGAATGGCTAATCATACTTACAAGCACGTATTTTTGTAAGATGAAACGAATTAGAGTACTTATTGATACTGGATCTCAAAAGTCGTACATATTGAAGAAAACTGCAGATGATATGTGTTTAGAAGTTTTGCGAGAAGAACAAATGATTCATGCCCTTTTTGGTGGTTATCAGTCTCAAACAGTAAATCATGCATGTTATCAGACACAATTAGTCAGTTTAAGCGGTCAGTATTCGTGTTTATTGGAAACTTATGATCAGTCTGTTATTTGTGGACATATTGCCTGCATTAACGATGGTTCTTGGAACGAAGAAATTAAAAAATTGGGCATTATTTTGACAGACACTGAAGATGGTCCTATAGAACTTTTCCTTGGTGCCGATATAGTTGGAAAATTATTTACTGGCAGACGCCACATTTTATCATGCGGATTGGTACTAATGGAAAAAAAAATTAGGCTGGACCATAATGGGTGAAACTTCCTCAAATATAGAAGTGCCAAAATTTAGCTGTATGCATGTTAGCAGCATGTTGACCAATGATAAAATGATATCTGATTTATGGAATCTCGAACTTCTTGGAATCAACGATCCAGTAAAAGAGTCAAACCGAATCGAAACTGAAAAATTGGCAATGACTCATTTTACATCGACTGTACATCAGAATGAAGAATCCAGATATGAAGTGAGTCTTCCGTGGAAAGAAAATCACCCTCCATTGCCAACCAATCTTTATGTTGCAAAAAAGCGATTAGATTCATTAATAAAAAAGCTTGATAAAGATGGCTATCATAAAGAATACAACAGAACAGAGTTCTTTTAGAATGGTTGGACGAAGGAGTCATTGAAGAAGTTTCACAGGAAAATTATGAATTTCAAGGACACTATCTTCCACATCGTCATATTGTGAAGTTAAGTAGTGCCACCACAAAATTGAGACCTGTTTTTGACGCGTCAGCGAAAGAAAAGTCCATCACTAAACCAATGCTTAGAAAAGGGAAAAAATCTTATTGAGTTAATTCCATCAATTTTGCTTTGTTTTAAACAATTTAAGTATGGAGTAACATCAGACATTAGAAAAGCCTTTCTTCAAATAAGCTTAAATGAGAAAGATCGCAATATATTAAGATTCCTATGGTATTCACCTGAAAATGAATTTAAGATTTTCAGACACACTCGTGTGGTTTTTGGGTTGACATGCAGTCCCTTTCTACTTTGAGCTGTAATTCAATACCATCTAAATGTGATATTAGCTGAAAATTCCAAATACTCACAAGAGTTTTTAAAGAATCTTAGTGATAGTTTTTACGTTGATAATAGCATAATTAGTTTCGATAATTAAGAAGAAGTAACAAGATTTAAGAAAAACGCTGAAAATGCAATGATGGAAGCCCAAAATGGACTTAAGATGTTGAGAAATTACAGAAGCAAATCAGATATATGTAACAGAAACTAGTTTGACATCAGTTTTGGGTTTCAAATGGAATAAGTATTTGGATACATTAGAAGTATCACTAGAAAGTTTCCAAAACAGTTTAGTATATGAAAAATTGACCAAGAAAATATTGCTTTCTACAGTGAGTAAAATTTTCGATGTGATAGGATTTATTTCTCCAGCTCTGCTAATTCCGAAAATCCTATTACAAATTACATGTAAGCTAAAGTTAGCATGGAATACTGAATTACCAGAGGAAATACAAAATACATTTTTTGATTGGTTTAAAGATGTTCAATGCTTATCAAATGTTAAAAGAAGAAGAATGCAAAAATGAAAGTTTGCATTTGTTTTGCGATGCCAGTCAGGATGCGTATGCCGCTGTCATTTTTTTGCGAACAGAAAATTCTAGTTCAACTAAGATAACACTTATACAGTCGAAAAGCAGAGTAGCACCGATTAAAGCCATTTCGATTCCTCGCCTGGAATTATTAGCAGCCACCATAGGATCAAGAATTTTGATGTCTGTCAAAAAGGAATTTATAGTTGATATCCTTATGTATTGTTGGACCGATTCCTCTACAGTTCTGTGTTGGATTAAACGCAATGAAACTTGGAAGCCATTTATTAGAAATCGTATTTTAGAAATTCAACAACTAACTAATGTAGAATCTTGGCATATGAATCCCAGGACATATGAATCCCGCCGATTTACCATCAAGAGGTTGCTTGCCCAAAAAGTTTTTAGAAAGCAATTGGTGGAATGGTCCTTCCTGGTTGAAAAATAGCCAAATCAAATTTATGATGTTAACGAAGAAGTTGTACTAGAAGAAAAGTTAAAAGGAGTAACGTCCTTGACTAACCATATATCACATGAAAGTGATTGGTTGTATAAAAAGTTTCAATTATTTAAGAGCATCGTACGACTTGTAGGATGGATTAAAAGATTCTTAAAAAACTACAAGTTAAAAATAGAAAAGAAACGTGGACCAATGTTTTTGGCTAAAGATTTAACACTAGAAGAAATTGATGAAGCAGAAAGAATAATTATTTGAATAATAAAATAAGACTATTTTGAAAAACACTCTGAAATTCTTAAGAATTTTATTCATTTTAAAGATGATTTTGGTATTTTACGAATAAGAACCAAAATAAGCGAAAGAAATGACACAAAATCTTTTAAGTATCCAGCGATTTTGCCAAAAAAGCATCCCATGGTAAATCGTCTTGTGCACGATAGGCACGTTAAGTTACTACATGCCGGTTTTCAGACAGTGCTGGCAAACCTCAGAGAAGAGTTTTGGTTAATTGGAGGTAAAAAGACAGTAAGATCAATAATTTCTAAATGCGTTATTTGTCCGAAACAGCAGTCAAAGCACTATGAATCAATTCCAGTGCAATTACCAAAAGATCGAGTAAGAGATGCATGTTTATTTGAAGTCATTGGTGTTGACAAGAGATAAAGACAAAGTTTGGATTTTAATCTTTACTTGCGCAATATACCGAGCGGTCCATTTCGAGGTGCTAAATTCAATGTCTACAGACACTTTCTTAATGGCTTTGCGACGTTTCATTGCTCGAAGAGGACGTC
Organism: Aspidapion aeneum; assembly: GCA_963576565.1. NCBI lineage: Eukaryota > Metazoa > Arthropoda > Insecta > Coleoptera > Brentidae > Aspidapion > Aspidapion aeneum. The sequence goes on from OY755040.1 coordinate 84,235,463, forward strand.
CATTAACGATCTTCAGTGACAACGGAATGAATTTTACTGGAACGGAAAATGCATTTGAAAAGTTGGATTGGGGACAAATATCAAAAGAAAGTACTGCTGAGAGAATTCACTGGAAATTTAATCCTCCTACAGCAGCTTGGTGGGGAGGGTTTTGGGAAAGTCTAATTAAAACTTTAAAGACATTGTTAATAAAAACTTTAGGGAGAGCTTCCTTAACATTAGAAGAACTGACCACGATAATATGTAATTGTGAATCAGTTGTAAATCAACGACCTTTGACAAGTTTAACTGAAAATCCCGATGACTTTCAAACACTTACGCCTGCACTATTTCTACAAGATGTTAAAGAAGTAGGTGTTCCAGATCTAGATAAGATAGAAGCCAATGATTTGAGGCGAAGATATAGATATTGATTAAAAATAAGACATTAGTTAAGGCGACGTTTTAGAGACGAATATTTGAGTATGATGATTTTAAAAAGTGAAAAGAAATATTCAAAGAGAAGTCCAAAAGTTGGTGATTTGGGCTTAATCGAAGTGGAGAACTGCAAAAGGTTTGAGTGGCCTTTAGCAAAAATTATAGAAGTGATACCAGGAAAAGATGGTGAAGTCAGATTAATACGTTTAAAAATGCCATCAGGAAACCAGCTTTTATGAACTATTCAACGATTTTACCCGCTTGAAATTTATGATTCGGTAGAAGATAGAGAATTATTAAAACAGAAAGTTTTAGATCAATCTACACAAAAAGATTTTGTTGATAAAAAACTACCAGACATAGTAGTAGAAGATTTGGATATTACTAAACAATCAGAGGTAGATGTACCCGATTTGAATAATGATACCAAAGTACAGAAAACTCGATGTGGACGAATGGTCAGAGCTCCACAATGGTTAGATATTTGATGAATTTTAAAGATCATCATAGCCGGTTGGGAGAATGAAGAAGTTACCTTATATAATATTGTATAAGGGATGTTTTATAATTTTGTTTTGTATTGTGACAATGTTATAGATAGTTTTTGATGTCAGTAATTTTGAAATAAATTGTAAACATCTTTACTCGACAAATTTTGTAATTATTTCATATATCGAAGCAGTATCACGTTATTTTCGAATTCATCTTGACCAGTGGTCAAAATAGAATAACTATATACAGTGTGTCCCAACGAAAACGAAACAGAGGCGTTTTTGGGTATTTAGAATATTTTTTCGAAAAAATTCCTCGGACACGTCGATTTAGTTTTTGAAGGGGACACTTTTTGGCTATCTTGAAATTTTTGTAGCGCGCACCATCTTCGAGGGGTATACTTAACCCCTATATTTTGAATAGGGAAAGTGGGTCTAGTGATACCTTGTTTTGAAGGCCTCTTGAATGTCTTTACAACCGTGTAAAAATTTTGAAAATCCATCGATTTGGTTTTGAGATATTTGCTTTCAAATTTTTAAATTTAACATGGAACGATAAAATAAAAATTAAATCCGAAAAATAATAAAATTCGAATTAAATTTTTATTTTATCAGTCCATGTTAAATTTGAAAATTTGAAAGCAGATATCTCAAAAACTAATCGATGGATTTTCGAAATTTTTACACGGTTGTAAAGACATTCAAGAGGCCTTCAAAACAAGGTATCACTAGTCCCACTTTCCCTATTCAAAATATAGGGGTAAAGTATACCCCTCGAAGATGGTGCGCGCTACAAAAATTTCAAGATAGCCAAAAAGTGTCCCCCTCAAAAACTAAATCGACGTGTCCGAGGAATTTTTTGAAAAAATATTCTTAATACCCAAAAACGCCTCTGTTTCGTTTTCGTTGGGACACACTGTATAATATTTACCTTAGTATAGTAGTTTTCGAACAATGTGCGTTAAAATTATATATTTCTATATATTTTTCGGTTTATATGTCAATTTTATTTTGCCCTCATTTAGTTTAAGTTATCGTTGTTATTAAGCTGCACTGATATTCTGATTCTTACAGTACCACGTTTGTTGCTGACTAGCTGATCTAAGATGTCTGATCCACTGTTGCTGTTTTTTCCAGCCAGAATTTTTGTTGACCATCAGATATCCAGAGAAGAAAAATGGAAACGAAGAACGTTGTTGTTTGGATTTGTGTTGTCTGCGCTACTTAATGCTTGTTGTTATAAATATAAACCATTTTATTTCGACTTGCGTTTAAAAAAAATTGTTTATACTTAATCAGGGGGGAGTAATGTAACAAAACGGAATTTGAATATAAATGGTATTTTTGCCATTTATAAGTTTTTAAAGATTTTTAATTAAATATTATTTTTGTCATCAACAAGCATTAATTATATACAAGACTAGGTTAAGATTAAGTAAAATTTATGGCAACTCCAGCGACTTGTATTTTGGCATATTTTCAGGTTCGCTGTATTTCAATAAAAGTTGTATTCGGCTAATTTGTCCTTTGAGCCACTAACATCAAAATAATTCATATTTTGTGACTGGAAACAAATTAGCTAAATTATTTTCAACTTTTAAAACACACACTGTATGATTTTAACTTTATAGATTTTCTGAGTCCACGCATCTTTGAATTGCGGTGGTATTTTGTCTCTTTGTCTTTCTTGCCAATGCGAGAGAGCTTAAGTTTCAGACCACGGCAACCAAGAATGTCTGTAGAGCAGCGTGGCTTGTTTTGGACGAGAAAACCGTTAAAGAAAGCTTAAATTTTAAACCAATCAGCTAGCGGCAAGCTAAGAATGCCTAGAGAGCAGGGTACTGAAACTTTCGAAAGTCGGGAGGGAGATTACTCTTTAGTTGGCCTTCACTTGGTTCGTTACGCTTTCGTTCACACTTCTTAAGGGGGGTTTTATTTCAACTGGGGAAATTTATCAATTATTTTAGCTTTGTATAAAACTGTTAAATTTAATATTCATAATTATTTTAGTCTTTTCTTTTGGAGTTTATTAATTTTAAAGCTTTTAATTATTACTGTTTCCAGTGTTTTGAAATAATGTTTTTATCTGTTTTATGGTTTTTTAACATCAAAATACAAACCAAATCGGCATTTTTAATCATCAATATATCCCAAACCTAAACAGTAATATTAAGTAAATTAAACAGTTGATTGAATGGTTTTACCCATTCAATCAACGTTTAAAATGTTGATAAATATAAATATTTACAACAAATATACAAAAGGTTTATAAAGCCTAAAAGTTTAAGAAGTGTAAATATTTGAATACAAACGTTTAATAGTACAAAAAAATTTGATATTTAAATATTAATTATAGAAGTGAAAGTGTGAAGCTACAAGAAGAAAATTGAAAAGGTATGTATGATTTTCCTACAATATTTTTACATTTGAGAAAAACGTTTATAGCATACTTTTCCTCCAAGAATCGTCAAATTCCCTTTCGAGAACAAATAAGTAATAACATTTAATCTTTTTATAATTTATATAAGTTGTAGCCTAAGTTGGTAGCTCAACATTTAAGCCTTGGCCACTTGAGATGACAGTACCACTATCATACTAGGCCCCTGTTACAGTGAGAAACATTCAGCGAGCGATATCACAAAGTATATAGCCTATCGCAGCAGAGGCACGGTCCCGGCTCTCGGACCTTTTAGTTTACCAGCTAGCGCTTCGGACATCTGTAGTATACTTTGTAGCGATATAATGATGCAGATGAAGGCCAGTACACAGACGAGTTCGGTTCGGTCCGCTTTGCAGAATACGTTATGAGCCAGTACAAAATCCAGTTTTTGTTTAATCTCGATAGCTCAATCCAGTGACGAGTTATGGCTGGTCCCCCTACCTTTATCAAAACTTGTTTTTCGCATATTTCTCAAAAACGGCTACCAACAAAATTGGTTCTTCTGCAACTAATTAGTACTCGTTACCCTCTATTTAACGGCATATGAAACTCTTGGGCCCCCTAGTTTATTTTTGAGTTATGACCCCTACAATGTTACGAAATAACAACTTTTTCAAAAATAAGGCCGCAACAATATGGATTTTGCCGCAACAAATTCGAACTACGCGAGCAACAAAATCCAGTTTTTGTTTCATCCCGATAGCTCAATCCAGTGACGAGATATGGCTGGTCGCCCTAACTTTACCAAAACTTGTTTTTCGCATATTTCTCCAAAACAGCTACAGCAACAAAATTGGTTCTTTTGCAACTAATTAGTACACTTTACCCTCTATTTAACGGCATATGAAACTTTTGGGCCCCGTAGTTCATTTTTGAGTTATGACCCCTACAATGTTACAAAATAATAACTTTTTCAAAAATAAAGCCGCAACAAAATGGATTTTGCCGCAACAAATTCGAACTACGCGAACAACAAAATCCAGTTTTTGTTTCATCCCGATAGCTCAATCCAGTGACGAGTTATGGCTGGTCCCCCTAACTTTATTAAAACTTGGTTTTAGCATATAAGCATAAAACGGCTACAGCAACAAAATTGGTTCTTCCGCAACTAACTAGTGCTCATCACCCTCTACCTAACAACATATGAAACTCTTGAGCCCCCTAGTTAATTTTTGAGTTATGACCCCTACAATTTTACGAAATAACAACTTTTTTAAAAATAAGGCGGCAACAAAATGGATTTTCCCGCAGCAAATTCAAACTAGGCGAGCAACAAAATCCAGTTTTTGTGTCATCTCGATAGCTCAATCCAGTGACGAGATATGGCTGGTTTCATTAACTTTACTTAAAAAAATGTTTTTTTCCCTATAAAAAAATAATGGTTAACTTTTTTGACCATATTACTTTTGATTGTTGATGGGCCTACCGAGCAACAAATAATGCCGCAAAATTGACCTTTCTACTCCTGATCAAATCGGAGATACGCGTGGTCCCCCTAGCTTTACCGTAAAGCTAGAGGGACCGCCGTTTTTATAATAACCACTGCAGCAACCAAATCCGTTTTACCGCAACAAATTAGCAACAAATACATATAATTATATGCCAGTAAAAAAAATTTGCTGCCGGTGGTCAGAGAAGTTTTATTGAAAAAAAAACAGTTTTGTGTCAATTGGAAGAAAAACTGTAAGTTTTTTCAAAATGTTATTATTGAGTATTCTTGGACCTTCAGAGCAGCAATTAATTCCATAAAAACTAGTTTTGTACTTGGCCCCAAATTGAAGATATGCGCGGTCCCCCTAGCTTTACGGTAAACCTGAGGGTACCACAATTTTCTCGTAAACAGCTGCAGCAACAAAATTAATTTTATCGCAACAAATTAGCAACAAATTCGCAACAATTAATGACATCAATTGTTTTTGGGTTCCTTATCATGGTCCCTCCAGCTTTAACTACTCCATAGGATGACAGGGGTGAGTTGAGATGATTTTTTCAACAAATAAAAACATCAGTGTTTCCCCTTGCAAGGATATTATCGTTACATTTGTAATTAAATAATTACAGGATTACGCTTATTATCATACGGATAAGGTAACGTACTTCTGTATGTCTGAGCTCCTTATTATTAAACAAAAAACACACAAAAATGCCGTGCTATTGGTGAGTTACTTTGGATTTTTGAGTGACAATAATGTTCGGGTTGAATTTATTCTGTATATTGTGTATTTTTAATAATAGTGTATAGTTTACTTACAAGGTATGTAAAAATGATTAAGATATGTTATCTTAATTAATTATCTTTTAATTAACGTTAATATTTATACATATATGATATATTTAGTATGTATTTTAAATTTAGTCATTTGATTCAATGCCGATACTCAGGGAATTTTGACTCGGATGAATTTTAAAGCGATGAACTAAAACGTTCACGGGCCAAACGTCCAGCAACGAAAAATCTTAATTCAGTTGCCTAGTGGGTGTTCATATTGAAGGTAGGCAAATTTTTATCTGTATCTTTACCTTTGAGTTTAAATCTCAAAATTACCTTTTTCAATGTCTTAATTTATTTAAGCATATAAGCTACATTCTGCTGAGAATGTGGAAATTTGGTTAAGTTGTTTTGGGTTATTATGACTTAGTAAAATTTTTAAGTAAAAGTTTTTACAAATGGCATGGGCCATACAGTATTTTTTTTGTTGCTAAAAAAGGTAATTTTGGCTTGGTCCTTAGACTAAATTTATTGAAAATATTGTGTGTTGCTTTTGGTCATTTTTAAATCCTTAAAATGTTGAATACTTCTCTTGGGTTATTCATAGTATAGCAGGTATATTTTTATGTAAAATATATTAGTCATGTTTTTCCAAAATTAGACACAAGAGATGTTTTCTTCATGTAAAATGTCGGTTTGACAGATTTTTGGATTTTTTGTGGTTAATTCAAGTTCCATTTTACCATACATACCTTTCACTTTTATTTGACCTTGACTGCGGTCAAGTCTAAAAATAGCTGCCTACCTACCTTCAAAATGAGAACACATGCCTAGCAACTCAAACTCCATTTTGAATCTACCTTTTTTTTATTAAATTTTTATATTTTATTCATCAAAAAAAATATATTTTTTTTTTAATAAGTTTAAATTATTTTTAAACTTATGTTTCTTCCCGATTTCGACTATTATCTTCTTTATTAAGAAATAGTTAAAATACCTACCTGAAGGTTATTAATTTTCAATGAAAATTAACATAATTCAGCTGTGCAGATTTTCCTAATATTTGATATAACTTTTGAAAGGGTTATGGCCAAACTTTTTCAAATAGTGCTGTTGATATAAAATTTATTAATAAGAATAATAATTTTATAAATTATAAAATTAACTCATAGAGTCTATTGTATTTAAAGAATATTTTATTATATTTTTCTTGGTATTATATTTATAAAAAGTTTGTTAATCTCAACTCATAAAACATTTTTTTTTATCTAGATATTAATGCAAATTAATTTTGCTTAATCATGATGCAATTTTGAAATTATTTTTTTTTTGAAATGTTAATTTAAACATTATATTCTTCTCATTTTGTAATAATGTTTAATTAATATTTGTTTAATTTTGTTACACTACTAAAAAGGGTTTAGTTTATAATATAAAGAATTGGAAGTTCATGTAACTTGAACATTTTATTTTGTAACAACTTTCTCTGCCACCTAGCAACTGTCAAAAAAGGTATCACCTGATATTTGACACCTCTTTTGTTTCTGTATTTTTTGGGTAACACCTACAATGAGTACCATGAGAGACATTTGCCAGTAGACAACAAACCACAGCAAATCCAACCAAATCTAAAGTCCTGTTTCATTGGTCAATTGATATTCTAATCAGGCGAAGCATTGGTCATCTGAGCTGTGTAGTCGAGAAGAACAATTTACTCCATAAGGTCCCTCATTGTTGAATGGAACTTACAACCAAAAAATAAAAGGTGATATCTTTCCATTAATTTACTAACCAAATTTTCTTTATTGGCAGAAAGAGTTTTTTGTAAAAATGTGGTATTTTGGAAATTTGATTTAATTTTAAATTTTGAATTGATTGTAAATCAATGTACTGATTTGATTTTTTTTGCAATACATTTGTAAAACATATTTAACTTGAAACGAGAGTCGAGGGAAATATCCTTTAATAATAATTGATTTCAATTATTAGTATTTATTTTTTAAATATCTTCCAAGCTTTTAAAAATTATTAAAGGAAATTTCATGGCGCCTTCTCCTTTTTTTTGTGAAAACTGATCCCACCACCTTTCTAGACTTTTGAGAACAAAGGGTTAACCCCCACACCTGAGATTAAGATACCTTGAATAATTAAAATTAATTGATTGAATTTTTGAACTTTTAATAAGTAAATAAAATATAAAATAAAGAGGAATGAAAATAGATTTCTGAAATCTTAAACTACAAACCAAATTTTATTTATTAATATTTTAATTAAATGAATATGACAATAAATGATAAATAAGGAATTCTGTTTTCATGATACTTATTTTTCTTTGAGTCTCAAGCCATAATTATTGCCCAACGTGTTTTTCAAGAGCAACCAAATTTTATTTTTTTTATTTTTAAATATAAAAAGTATTTTAATTAAGAATATTAATTTAATATTTTAAAACACCAATTCAATGTCGTCCAACATTTCTAAATTTATTTCAATGACTTCCAACATTAATTGGATTGTTTAAAAAAAATATTAATTTAATATTATTTAAAAACTAAATTACAATTATGAAAATAAAATCATTTTTCAATAAATTAAAATTTGAATGGCGCCCAACAAAAATTTAATAAGCCCAACAATAATTCAATAAAGCCTTAGAAAAACCAATAAAAATCATTAAAAATAAATAAATAAATAATTTATTATATATATATTTTCTTTTCTCAAGTCTTTAAGTGGATCAGGCTTCATTTAAGGGAGAGAACAAGAATAAACTTGACTCAGTGTTTCAATATATATAAATATATAAAAAAAAGGAATTTCTGCCAAAACTTTACTAACCTATTGTGACTTTACGGTTATTTTAAATAAACAATTTTTTATTGAAGATATTAAAGATGATTGACACTTTTTGATATTTTCTGAAAAATATTTTCTGTATTTGAACATTTTGATTTTTGTAAAAATCAATATTTTTTTAAATTTTTTTGACATAAAAACAAATTTAATTTAACACATCTTTGAAATTAATACCTACCTACCTTTGTCAATACTTAAAATTTATTTAAGTTTTACATACCTTTTACGAAATTTAAGGAGATCTTATAGCTTAATCTTATGGAGAATAAGAATTTATCTTTTGCTAAACATACAATTTTTTTTTGTGTTTTAGAATAAATAAAAAAAAATATTATACATATTTTTTCTCTTTTTCATTTTTTTTTGTAATATATTTTTTTTAATTCAAAATGGATGTAGGGGATTTAAAAACAAATGAACTAACTTACGAATTAGAAATTCGAGGAGTAAAAGGTTCAGCAAGTTATACAGTAGATAAAAAAAAGTCAATTTTAAGGGGAGCAATAAGACAACAAGATGGAAATCGAAGTTTTGTCGAGTTGACGAATAGCTTAAGTTTTGAAGTTGATATTAAAGGAATAACGGAGACTTTAAATGATTTGGAAAAAATTATTAACTCATTTTCTGGAACAGAGAGGGAAAAGAAAAGAATAGAGTCGCATTTATATCATGTCTCGGGGAGATTACAACGTTTAAATTTAACTACTAATGAAGATACAGAGAAAAAGTTAGAAGTTTATACTAGAATGTTAGAGTTAGAGGGAAACTTAGCTGATAAACTTGAAAAAATACAAACCAGTTAAATCGTAGCACACCAGCTAGACAAAATATGCAAGTCCAACAATCATTATTTATTCCTCATTCTAATTCTAATTTTGTTCCACCACATAAATGGGGTGTTAGTTTTTATGGAAATAGTAATGAATCTGTGGTTTCTTTCTTGGAAAGAATAGATGAATTAAAAATTTCTAGAAGTTGTTCTGATATTGATTTATTTTCAAGTGCTAGTGATTTATTTGATAAAAAAGCTAAAGTTTGGTTTACTACAAACAAACATATTTTTCTATGCTGGTGTACGTGCAAGACAAATAATACTTAGTTAATTTTCCTAAATATTAATTATTCCGTTGCACTGAACCATACAGGTTGTCACGTGACACCGCAAAGTGTGCGGATAGAAAGTGCGCAACCTACCGGCGCGATGAGAGAGAGAGATCATAGTAGCCTCCATATTGAAACCGGCGTGTTTTACTCGTTTTCCAAAACTACAATTCAATCAATTACAATTAGTGCCAATCAAATCTAAAATCATTCCAATCCGTTACCTCAACTCCTCACAGTGATTTCGATCAACTCAAGAACTCTGGTAGAAGCCTGGGCGCCCAGTGAATGGAATTTGTACCGCCGAGAAATAACAAGGTAGGTATCAATCGACATTTTGTATTAATGTTAATGCGTTAAAAGTTTAACCAGCGCCTAAAGCTATCGAAAGGGTGTATGTCTTGTGCATACATTTTTATGGTCCATCGATCCAAATATTCAAAAAAAGTACAACAAAAATCAAAATTCATTCTTCTTAAACCAAAAATATAAAAATTTTACGACGCCATTAAGGACCAACGGGAGGCAGGCTTTATCAGTGACGAAGCGACACGCCTTTCCTAACACATGTTTAAAAATTTTATCGATTTTTCTACAGTCTAAATTTAAAGGTCGCGGTCGACAAAACAACTGTTTTTTGTTTACCTACCTAGTGAACGAAGGTCAAAATAAAAAACTTTGTGTACAAAATAAAATAAAATAATAAGAAATTGTGAAAAACGTTTTAGTGTTCAGTGATAATACTTATTACTAATTAGACAATTAAAATGACTAAAACCGGCCTGGATAAGGCAGTGCAAAAACGCACAGTTTATGTTACGCGGATTACCGAAACATACACAGCAGCCATAAAGGCTCAAACCGATTCAAATGTAAAATTTATTTTCAAAACAAGGTATGAGAACTTGGAAGAGTTTTATGATGAGTTTAAAAAACTGCACAATGACGTCATTAGCCTAGTGGAGAACGATGACGAATACAAAGTGCAAGATAAGGTGCGAGAAGACACAGACAATTTTTATTTTCAAACTGAAAGTATTTTCAATCAACTTTTTCCAGAACAAAATATTTTACAAGGCAATTTTGTATCTCTTCAAAATCAAACAAACAGTCATGAATACAAGGATCTATTAAAATTGGATGTCCCATGTTACGATGGCACTTTATTAAAGTGGGTCACTTTTTATGATATGTTTTGCTCATTAGTGCACAACACTAATATGCCTCCAGTAAGGAAATTTAGACATTTAATTTCATATTTAAGAGGTGAACCACTCAGTTTAATAAAACACTTGCCTATTAATGATAATAATTACAATATTGCTTTTCAAACACTAGTAGATCGATACCAAAACAAAAGACTTTTGGCAACAAGCTACTGGAACACCGTAAATAGTACGGTTCCCTTAAAAAATAATTGCTCTTCCAAGGATCTTAGAACTTTACTCGATAGTTTTAATGAAAATATCTCTGCTTTAGAGTTATTAGGTTTTCCAACTCAACAGTGGGATTTCATACTTTTCAACATGCTTCTTTCGCGTTTAACTACCTCAATACGAACTTCTTTTGAGATAGAATATAGTAAAATGGAGCTTCCTACCTACTAAAACCTTACAGAGTTCCTCAAAAACCATTGTAGGGCCTTAGAATCAGTTCAAATCATGCAAAATATTTCTTATTCAACTATGCAATCAGACAATTTACAAAATTCAAATCCAAAACCACCTAAGCGACAATTCAATTCAAATAATAATTACAACAGTTACTCAAAACCATATCAACCACAAGTTTACGTGGCAAATACAACACAAAATCCTCAAAACTCAAAAATAACTTCATTTAGCAATAATTCGCAATTCCAACCAAATCAATCTAAATTTTTAATTCAAATCAACAACGAAATCAATCTAGTTTTAGTTTCACTCCAGAAACTCAAAACAACTCAAATTCAAATACAACTCAATTCAACTCAAATTCAAATAGACAACAACAATTAAATAATTCGAATTTACAATTTAATTCGAATCTGTTTCAAAATAAATACAAATGTCGTTTATGTACAAACAAACAATTTCACAATCTTTCACAGTGCCAGGTATTTTTATCAAAAACTATACAGGAGCGTAATGCCTACGTTAGGCAAAATAATGCGTGTAGCAATTGTTTAAGATCGCATCCCTTAAATTTATGTCAATCTACTTTTTCTTGCCGTATCTGTGGCCAGCGTCACCATACGAGTATTTGTAATAACTCGCAAACTACTCAATCGAATTCACAAAACGCGTATTTTACAAATGTACAACCAACCCCAAACTTAAATCAAAATTCAATTCAATCTTCCCAAAACCCCAATCAAACACAAAATGAAACACCCAATGAGGGCATTGATTACATTAATTGTGGGTGCACCTCACTCACTACTCAAAAACCTCAAAGTACTATTTTACTTTCTACAACAAAAGTAGACATACTAGATAGTAGTGGATACTATCAAACTATACGGGTTGTCCTCGACAATGCGTCAGAGGCCAATTTTATTTCTGAAAATTATCTTAATCGCCTAGGATTATCTAGGAAAAAATTCATAGTCCCCATACGAGGCATCAATCAATCTACTTCAACCACCAATGGCATAACAAATTGCACAATTAAGCCTGTTGGCCAAAATAATCCAACGCTTTCTCTTGATGTCTATGTTTTGCCAAAGGTAAGTGCAAATTTGCCATCTTTTCAAGTTAATCCTCACAATTGGCATCATATCTCTAATTTAAATTTAGGAGATAATACTTTCAATATTCCCGCACCTGTAGACATGCTTTTAGGAGCACATGTTTATTCTCAAATAATTCAACCTAACATTATTCCTGGAGAACCGGGGCAGCCAATAGCACTTGAAACCTTGTTCGGCTGGGTGCTCCTGGGAAATACGGAAATATCAAATCAACCTACATACAATTCAACTTCATATTCATGTCACTTTACTTCTTTACAAAATAATTCACTAGATCAAACGATGATCAAGTTTTGGGAAGTTGAGTCTCTCCCAACAAAGAAGTTCCTCTCTCCTGACGAGGAAAAATGTGAATCATTTTATCAAAAAACTGTCACGAGAGATAGTTCGGGACGTTTTCAAGTTTCATTGCCATTTCGTCACTCTAGACCTATTTTAGGAGATACCTACTCACATGCTTACAAATGCTTTTTATCTCTTGAGTCTAGACTGATAAAAAATCCCGAACTATATTCACAGTATTCCGAATTTATGAATAACTACTTAAAAACGATCATATGAGTTTAATTCAAGAATCAGAATCAAAAAATCAATTCATAAATTATTTACCCCACCACTGCGTTGTACGCCCCGATAAATCAAGTTCACGCGTTCAAGTAGTTTTTAATGGCTCGGCAACAGCGGGTACAAAAGGTATATCCCTTAATTCTACCCTTCTCCCAGGGCCCAAATTACAAACTGACATCAACTCAATTCTGTTAAAATTCAGATATCATGAAATAATCATGCTCTCGGATATTACGCAAATGTTTTTACAAATAAAATTAGCTCCGGAAGATCGTGATTATCAACGTCTTCTGTGGCGTTTCACTTCAAGCGATCCTATTCAAGAATACAGACTTAATACTGTCACGTTTGGTATCACATCTAGTCCTTTTTTGGCCATCAGAACTATTCAAGAGTTAGCCAAAATCCAAGAAAAAAACTACCCAGAAGCTTCTAGAGTGCTCCTAGAAGACATTTTTGTCGATGATATCTGCGCAGGCGCAAACTCTATAGAGTCGGCTCTAGCTCTGCAGCGAGATTTAATCGCTCTTCTAAAATCAGGCTGTTTTGAGCTTAAAAAATGGACTAGTAATCACCCAAAACTACTATCCTCTCTATCACCAGACGAATGCCAAATTCCCTTTTCTTTTGACAAGGAAAATCCTATATCCATAAAGGTTCTTGGACTCCAGTGGGACCAAAAATCAGACAATATGTTTTTCTCTTGTCAGCCATCGGAAAAACGATGCACAAAAAGAAATATTCTAAGCGCTATTGCTTCTATTTTTGATCCTTTAGGGATGCTTTCTCCAATTTCATTTTTTGCAAAATGTCTTATGCAAAAATTATGGATTTCCAAGATAGGATGGGATGATCCCGTGGACAAATCTATTCTTCAGCATTGGACACAATTTCAAAATGAACTTAAGTGCTTATCAGATATTAAATTTCCTAGGCACATTTTTTCTAAAGATATAATATCTTGTCAACTGCATGCTTTTTCGGACGCATCAGAATTAGGCTACGCAGCTTGCGTTTATTTACGTATCGAGCTGTCAGATCAAAGCATAAAAACTTCCTTAATTATGGGCAAATCAAGGGTCAGTCCCTTAAAAACTATTAGTCTCCCGAGACTAGAACTTTTAGGTACTGTTCTTCTTACTGAACTTCTTAGTTTTGTTATAAAAACTTATTCCCCCATAATTTCAATAGATAAAACTTACGCTTATACAGATTCTCAAGTCGTCCTCTTTTGGCTTTGTAGCTCACCTCATAGATGGCGCTCTTTTGTTGCTAACAGAGTTAGCCAAGTACAAGAAAAACTCTCTAATGTAAACTGGTATCATGTAAAATCACAAGAAAACCCTGCGGATGTCGCCAGTCGTGGCACAACTCCTTCTAATTTTATAAACCACCCCTTGTGGTTTACAGGGCCTTCCTGGCTTAGTCAACCATGTACTACATGGGACTTAAAAAATCCCGCATTACTCCAAAACTCAGAAACCGATTTTCAGCAAATTTTAAATGAAGAAAAGCCTGAAAAAATAACACTTACTACAAACATCGATTATCATATTCTAGACTTCCTTGTAAATAAATATTCATCCCTTTTTCACATTCAAAAATTAATTTGTCAGATTCGACGAATATTTTATAATTTTAAAAACAAAAAGGAACCACTTACAGGTCCTATTTCTATTTTTGAAATTCAGTATGCTTTAACACTCTTGGTTCGAAGAAGCCAAGAATTACATTTCTCTGACCTCCTAAAACAACTAAAAAACAACGAACTTTTACCCAAAGCTTTTCGAAAAATTGCACCCTTTTTGGACACTACCGGACTGATAAGGGTAGGTGGTCGTCTTAGGCATACAAATTCTATACCTTTTGATGCAAAACATCCTCTATTGCTTCCCAGATCAGGCAGGTTGTCTGACCTCATCATTGAACATATTCATAAGGAAAATAGCCATCCAGGGCTAAATACAGTTCAGTACTTACTAAGACAACAATTCTGGATCTTAGCATCCCGCAGAGCTATTCAGTCAGTTTTATCTCGATGCATAAGATGTTATCGCCTTAGACCAAAGGCTTACATCCCTTATCAAGGTGACTTACCTTATTTTAGAATTTCACAACTAAAGTGCTTTTCTCATGCAACTTTGGACTATGCTGGTCCTATAAAAATTTCACCAGGTCGTTGGTACCGGGGTACCAAAGAATTAAAAGCCTATATCTGCATTTTCGTGTGCGCAAGTACTCGCGCTATCCACACAGAAGTTGCGTCAGACCTTACTTCTGAATGCTTTATAGCCGCATTTAGAAGGTTTGTAGCTAGAAGGGGTCGTTGTAATTTTTTATACAGCGACAGAGGCTCCAATTTTCAAGGAGCAAACTCTGAGCTTAAAAAGCTCTTCGAAGCTTCCTCTGAACATCTTCAGATCAAATGGCATTTTTTTCCTAGTGCTAGTCCTCATTTCAATGGCTTATCAGAGGCTGGTGTTAAATCAGTAAAAACACATCTTTACCGAGTGATCGG
The DNA here is from genome assembly GCA_963576565.1 of Aspidapion aeneum. NCBI lineage: Eukaryota > Metazoa > Arthropoda > Insecta > Coleoptera > Brentidae > Aspidapion > Aspidapion aeneum. The sequence continues at coordinate 84,250,793 of OY755040.1, forward strand.
AAATCAGAAGCTTACATACGAAGAACTAAATACTTTGCTTGTGCTGATCGAGGCATTGCTAAATAGTCGCCCAATCTCTGCGCAATCATCCGATCCCAATGATTTTTGTCCACTCACTCCCGGACATTTCCTTACCATGGAACCTTTAAACTCTGTCCCAGACCCAGACTTATCACAATTAAAACTAAACACTCTTTCTCGGTGGCAACTTGTTCAGCGATTGAACACTGATTTTTGGTCCCGATGGAAAGAGGAGTACCTACATACTCTACAGCAGAGGTCCAACTGGACAGAAAAACCTACTAAAGTCGAGTTAAATACTTTAGTAGTCATAAAAAATGAAAACAAACCACCCTTGCAGTGGTCTTTAGGCAGGATTGTAGATTTGCATCCTGGTTCAGATGGACATGTTAGAGTTGTCACGATTAGGACTCAACAAGGGCTATTTAAACGTCCAATTGTTAAATTGTGCCCTTTGCCTTTTAACTGAACACTCAAGCAATGTTCATTCTATGTCAGTGTCGTCATAGAATTATTCTTTTTTTTATTTTATTCCTTTTCGGGAAATATATTTTTTTTTTGTTTTATCGCGGCAAAAAATAGAATAACATTTTGTCAAATTTTTTTTTAATTTTTTTTGGAAATAATAATTGTTATTCCCTAGTTATAATACATATTATTTTTCCTGGTTCTAAAATAGTATTTTAGGGCGGCCGGGAAAATGTACGTGCAAGACAAATAATACTTAGTTAATTTTCCTAAATATTAATTATTCCGTTGCACTGAACCATACAGGTTGTCACGTGACACCGCAAAGTGCGCGGATAGAAAGTGCGCAACCCACCGGCGCGATGAGAGAGAGATCATAGTAGCCTCCATATTGAAACCGGCGTGTTTTACTCGTTTTCCAAAACTACAATTCAATCAATTACAATTAGTGCCAATCAATTCTAAAATCATTCCAATCCGTTACCTCAACTCCTCACAGTGATTTCGATCAACTCAAGAACTCTGGTAGAAGCCTGGGCGCCCAGTGAATGGAATTTGTACTGCCTATAAATAACAAGGTAGGTGTCAATCGACATTTTGTATAGTTCTCGCGTTAGTTTCCATTTTTATCCTTAATGCGTTAAAAGTTTAACCAGCGCCTAAAGCTATCGAAAGGGTATATGTCTTGTGCATATAGCTGGAGTGATGTAGTTTTAAAACTAAAAGCAGATTTTCTTCCCTGTGATCATGAGAGATTTAGCAGATGAAATAGTAAAAAGGACTATGGAGTTCAACAGATTATTCGAGGTTTAACCCCAGAATATGGAGATAGACTTTCTTTATATGAGATTGATCATGATATTTCTACACTTGCAGATTTACAAATATATTGTAAACGTATAGAGAAATCTATTTCGAGGTCAAAAAGATATAGACATCCACCTTCCAGAAAAGGCTTACTTGAACCAGATTTAAGTTATTCTAGTTTTTCTGATAATTTTGCAAATAAGTCAAATTATAATTCTACCTTTAATAATTCATCACGTGTTGATTTTGTAAATAAAACAAATTATAATTCTGGTGATGCCTCAAGACTTTCTAGCTTTTCTAGAGATTCAAATAACTCTGCAATAGAGAATAAGAAGCAGGTTGTTTGTTGGAATTGTGACAGACGAAATCACTTATATTTTGAGTGTTATCTTCCTAAAAAAATATTTTGTTTTGGGTGTGGTGCAAAAGATGTATATAAAAATAAATGTTTTAGGTGCAATCCAAAAAACGAATTTTCCGGGGGTGCGCAACATACAAAGGACAGTTCGACCGAGAATTCCACCAGAAGTCCGGAGTCTTCTCACCAAAGTCCAATTCAAAGTTCAACAACTTTAAATGAAACAAAATACAGCAATCAAAAGAGAAAAACAAAACCAAAAAACAGTAACTACCTCAATAAAAGAATGGAAAAGCTGGTTGGTATTTGTAAAAAACCTCATTTTATCTTTCAAAAATATTTCTTTACCTCAAAATGAAAATTTATTAAATAATTCTTTAAATACAATTTTTACTAAAAAATTAAATGATGATAGACCTTATCTTTATGTTAATATTTTTCAAGGTGAAATATTAGCTCTTGTAGATTCGGGATCGAATAATTGTATTTTGGGATCTCACTGCTTATCCTTTCTTAGCAAATGGAACTTAAAAATACACGGATGTACGTACAATGTTACGACAGCCGATGGCAAAGGTCAAAATTGTCTTGGTTATGTTCTCTTACCTTTAAAAATTGATAATATTTTAAGAACAGTAAAATTTTTGATTATTCCTAGTATTAATCATAGTCTTATTCTCGGCATAGATTTTTGGAAACTTTTTAAAATAAAAGTGGATTTCTTAAATTTATCTTTTGATTCGCAATTAGCTTCTGTAGATTCAACAAATTCTCTTCAAGCTTACGAAAATCTTTCAGTTGAACAGAAAAAGGAAATAAATGAAATAATAGATTTATTTAAAACTTTAGATTTAAAAGATAAATTGGGTCTTACAAATATAATTTCTCATAATATAGATACAGGAGATGCCCAACCTGTTAAACAAAAACAATATCCTCTTTCACCTGCCCTACAAAAACATTTACATGCAGAAATTAAAGATATGCTTAAGTTGGGAATTATTGAACCTTCTCAATCTCCACTTTGGTTGGTTGAAAAGAAATCGGGTGAAGCATTTTATTTCATCAAATACCATTAGACAAAGAGAGTAGACCTAAATGTAGTTTTCAAGTTTATGGTGTGGGTAGTTTTCAGTACAAAGTTCTACCAATGGGCCTTGGTAATAGTACTGCAACTATGCAAAGAGCCTTGGTATTTTTTTTTGGAGCTGAGTTAGAGCCCTATGTCTTTGTATATACTGATGATTTGATTGTCCAGTCAAGTAGCTTTTCTGAGAACTGTCGTATACTTAAAGAGGTTTATCGTCGATTGGCAAGTGCAAATTTTAAAATCAACCTTGAAAAAAGTAATTTTTGTCGTTCTTCCTTATCTTATTTAGGATTTGTTATTGACGTTTTAGGTTTAAGAACGTCAGAAGATAAAATTAAGGCTATTTTAGACTATCCTTCTCCAAAAACGACCACAGAAATTAAAAGAATTACCGGTCTTATTTCTTATTATCGGAGGTTTATTAAAGATTATGCAACCATTGCTTCTCCTATAAATGATTTATTAAAGGGAAAGAAAAAAGGTGAAAAAATTACTTGGACTGACGAAGCTGAAAAAGCTTTCCAAGAAATAAAAAAACGTATTACTAGTGCTCCAATTTTGGTGAGTCCAGATTTTTCTAAACCTTTTTATATTCAAACTGATGCAAGCAATACCGGTTTAGGTGCTTTTCTTTTTCAAATTGATGATAATAAAGAATTTCCTATTGCTTGTGCTAGTAAAACTTTAACTAAGCAACAGAGGCGATTTTCAGCCACTGAAAAAGAAATTTTGGGTGTTTTATTTGGGTTAGAAACTTTTAGGGGTTATGTTGAAGGAGCAGAGATAAATATAATTACAGATTGCGCTAGTCTAAAATGGTTTACTAAAATTTCAAATCCCTCGGGAAGATTGAATCGATGGGCTCTAACAATGTCTCAATATAAAATATCTAATATTATACATAGAAAAGGCACACTAAATGTTGTAGCCGATGCTCTGTCTAGAAGCTGTGAAACTGAAAATGTTGAAGTTGATAGTACTGAAAACATTTTAAATTTTGATCATATTTTTTCAAATATTTCAGTTTTGGATTTATCTTTGTTAAATGGTATCTTTCTATGATTGAAAAAAATTAACAAAAATCCAGACTTATTTCCTTCATTTCTAGTTAAAGATAATATATTATATAAACATGTTTTTCTTAAACATAGTATTGAAAGTAACTTGGTTGAGTGGAAGATTGTTATTCCTACACATAATAGGAAGCAGATTTTTAAAAATTTTTATGATCAAGAAACAGCAGGTCATTTTGGCATTTCTAAAACATTTTCAAGAATTTCAGAATTATATTATTGGCCGAGTATGAGAAAGGACATTTATAAGTATGTTAAAAATTGTAAGATTTGTCAGGCTAATAAAAGTCCTAATTATGTTGTTAAATATCAATAACTTTTTATTGTTGGTTATCATTGATTTGCAATACTTTTATTTATATCATTGTACCACATTCACCCGTTATAATGACAAAGTCACAATTTGATTAGGGATCGAAAATATATAACATTGTCAAAAACAAAATAATTTTTTATTCATAATCAAAAATCAAGATTTGTCCACTGCATACATCTTCACACAACATATTTTTGGTCTTCGAGCGGATCTTCGCAGACATATTTTTGGTCTTCGAGCGGATCTTCGCAGACATATTTTTGCTCTTCGAGCGGATCTTCGCAGAAAATCATTTCGAAAAACAGCATAGCGTAACAAGACATCAGCGGATCAATTATCAGGTGGGCTCGCTCCATAAGTGGGGCTGTGTTAGTTTTCTTGCAGCTCAGGTTTCACATAACTTATTTTTATTATAAATTGTTGTTATAATGACAGAAAAGCAAGCAAAGATTCTTCAGTTGGTAGAAAGACGGGGAAGTTTTAAAAACATTATATCTAAATTTGAAAAATTCATTCAAAGCACAAGCAGCGATAGTCTATCAATTTCGGAAGTAAAAATTAGGTTGGAAAAATTAAACACGGCATTTGGTCAATTTGAAAAAATACAGGAAGAGCTCATTCAGCTTGATCCCACGCAACAGTCCGAGGGTGATTCTTACGAAAATGCTTATTTTGCAATTAGTGGAATTGCGCTTGACATTATTGATCAAAATGCATTCGAAAAACAAAAAATTCTGCAATCGTTGCCAAATACATCTGCACCGACAACAATACAATCATTACCGCAAAATCCACCCACATCAGTCGTTCATGTCCCGAATCATAATATGTTCAAAATTACTCCTCCTTCATTTTATGGAGAGCATGAACAATAGGAAACTTTTTTTCAGGTATTTAAATCCATTGTAGATGATGATCCAAACATTCCGATAATTCAGAAATTTTTTCAGTTAAAACAGTGCATAAAAGGTGATGCAGCAGAGGTTCTCAAATCACTCAATGTGACGGAGAGTAACTACAGTATTGCATTAAGACTTCTTCGAGAAAGGTATGAGAATAAAAGAATATTAACACATAAGCATTTAAAAAATCTTTTTGATTATCCTGCTCTGCTAAAAGAGTCATGTCAATCATTGCGCAAGTTCATTGATCATTGTACTCAGAATATTCGCGCGCTCGAAAATCTCAATGAACCGGTAGAATATTGGGACACTATATTGTTGTATTTGTTAACAAGTAAGTTAGATATTACTACAAGACGCGAATGGGAGATCACAAATAAAAGTGAAAGACCCAAGTATACAGATTTTATGAATTTTCTTAAAAATAGAGTTCAGATTTTAGAAACCATTGATACAAAAATTTACAACACCATTTAACTACAACACCATTTAAACCAAAACCAATAAATCAAACATTTTCAAAAAACACTATTCAGCAAACACAAAAATCATTCTCACATGTAGGCATAGATAACGAACAAATAAAACAGATAGACCATGCAGACTTCTCTTGCTCATTTTGTCGCTTAAACACACATTCTACCTACAAGTGTTTTCGATTGTTGGCTTTACCGATAAAGGTTCGCAAAAGTGAGCTAGAAAAGCGAGGTATTTGCACAAACTGTCTTCATACAGGCCATGAATTAAACTTATGTCCATCAAGAAACTGTAAATTCTGTTCTCAGCGTCATAATTCAATCCTCCATGAGTCTAAATTCAAACCCGCACAAACAAATGCTAATTTTAGAGATACCTGTGCATTTGTACAGGAAAATGAAGAAGTTTCACCAGAAGTACATTGTGAAAATGAAAAACAAACACTGCGGGATAATTCTGATATATATCCTGAAAACAGCCAGACAGCATACTGCGAGATTCATGGCAAACAAGCGTTTTGTCAACCTCTTCTTGCAACAGCGATCATAGAATTATTAGACAAGGATAGGAAACCTATCAAATGTCGTGCCATGTTAGATTCCGGTAGTATGAATAATCTTTGTACGACTAAACTATACAATAGACTGAACATTAAATCTCAACCAGTTCATATGACAGTTAATGGTATTAACCAAGCACTAATCAAAATCAATAAATCATTTTCGACTGAGCTTCAGTCAACTGATCATTCATTTAAGACGAACATTCATTTGCTAGTTATCGATAAAATCACTTCCAAGTTACCGCAAATTTCTTTTGATCCCAGCTTACTTAAAATTCCATCAAACCTGCAACTAGCAGATCCACAATTCCACGAATGTCAAGAAATTGATATTTTGCTTGGAACCAATTTATTTTTTAATTTGCTTGAAAGTCAACAAATCAAACTAGGAGCAAATCAACCTATCATACAGAATTCCAAGCTAGGATGGTTTTTTGCCCGTCCTTTACACACTACACTCAAGCAATCTAGTTCTCAGTTGAATTCTCTATGTCATCTTTCCATCAATTCATTGCATGATACCGTACGCGATTTCTGGTCTATAGAAAACGTACAGCGTGATCAAAATAAGCTTACTACTGAGGAGCTAGAATGCGAAATACACTTTAGACAAAATCTTAAACAAGACAGTACCGGACGTTACGTAGTAAAATTACCATTAAAGGATAATTATCAAAACTTAGGAGATTCTTTTCAAAATGCAAAAAAATGCCTTTTTTCTACAGAAAAACGACTTTCAAAAAACTCAGAACTTCGCAAACAATATTCAAATTTTTTAAAAGAATATGAAGAGATGGGGATATGTCACAAATTAATCCAAATCTTGATCATCATGACAAGATCTCATTTTATCTTCCTCATCACCCAGTCTTTAAGGACACTAGTGAAACTACTAAGACCAGAGTAGTATTCAATGGAAGTTGTTCTTCAAGTTCTGGTGTTAGTTTGAATCAGGTTCTAAAAGCAGGTCCCAAAGTACAAAGTGATTTGTTTGACATAGTTTTGCGCATGCGAACTTATCCGATTGTTTTAACAGCTGATGTTGAAAAAATGTTTCGCATGGTATTAGTTGATAAATCAGATAGATCTTTTCAACGCATACTTTGGCGTGATAATCCATCTCAAGAAATAAAGCACTATGAATTAAACACTATTGTTTATGGTTTAACCAGCAGTTCCTTTCTTGCTACACGTGTTTTAAATGAGATTGGTTTTAAATGTCAGGAAAATAATCCTAAAATTTCACAAATTATCAAAGAAGATTTCTATATGGACGATCTTATAACCGGTTGTAACGACCTTCAATCAGCTATTCAGCTAAAAAATTATATTTCACGAATCTTACATAATTCTGGTTTTAATCTGCGAAAATGGATGTCAAATGATGCAGACTTTTTATCAGCTATCAACGATTCTTCAGAACCTTTTTTAATTAAAGGTGACAGAGAGATCAAAACTTTAGGTATTTGTTGGAATCCTAAAGATGATACACTAAGTTATATTTTTCAGATGAACACTGAACCATCTATCATCACAAAAAGAACTGTGTTGGCAGGTGTAGCCCAGTTATTTGACCCTTTAGGATTGGTCAATCCAATCATTGTCCGAGCTAAACTTATTCTACAGGACATCTGGAATAATAAGCTAGATTGGGATGATAATTTACCAGATTCTATTTCGTTAACTTGGCTAGAATTTTTAAAGCAGATAAAGTGTATCAGTGCTATCAAGATTTCAAGATGCGTACTACATTCTACTCTAGCAGATAAAATACAACTTCATGGCTTCTGCGAGAGCTCTCAGTTAGCTTACGGAGCAGCTATTTACCTGGTTTTTTGTGACGATAAGGGTAGTATGCATTCAAATCTTATCTGTGCTAAGAGTCGGTTAGCCCGAATTGTCTGGTGCATATTTATTAGCACAACTAATGGACAGAATAAAACGTACATTACGTGTTAAGATTTCTAAAATCACTTATTGGACAGATTCTACAATTGTCTTAGCGTGGTTAGAAAAAGAGCCTAGCCATTGGAAAGTTTTTGTTAGTAATCGTGTAGCTGAGATTCAGCGATTAACCGAAAATAGTCAATGGAGACACGTGACAACTGATCAAAATCCAAGCGACATTTTAAGTCGTGGTTGTAACCCCCAATTTTTAGAAAATTCTTTGCTTTGGTGGCACGGTCCTTCTTTTATTGGTCAACCAAAGGAAAATTGGCCTAAAGCAATAACAACTAAAATTGATACTGTTCCTGAAGTTCAAACAGTAAAAATTACTTTAACTTATACTGCCATACAAAAACCAAACAGTCACAGCTTTATCTTTGATCTTTATTCCTCTTACAGTAAATTAGTTAAAGTTACAGCATTTATTTTAAGATTTTGGAATAACCTAAAAGCCAAAAAATCTAATCAAAGATTGGAGTTATCTAAAACTTTGACTATTCAAGAGCTAGATAAGGCTGAGCGTACCCTTTGTTCTTTAGTTCAACAGGAAAGTTTTAATAAAGATATTAAATGTCTTCAGGAAGGGAATAAGATTGAAAGGAGCAGTAAACTTATAAAACTAAATCCTACGTTGGATAATGATGGTTTACTCAGGCTTGATGGCAGACTAAGACATTCTCATCTTAGCTTTGATCAAAAATTTCCTATTATATTACCTCCAAAACATCCATTTACTACTCTATTGATTAGACATTCCCACTTAAAATATTTACATGGTGGAACTAAAATTATTTTATCTCAGATTAGAAATAAATTTTGGGTGGTCAATGGTAGAAATGAAATTCGATATTTACTTAGAAAATGTATTACTTGCTTTCGAGTGAGACCTCGTGATATTACTCAGCTTATGGGTTCTTTGCCAGCTTCAAGGGTTACCCCTTCCAGTCCCTTTAGTGTATGTGGAGTGGATTTTGCAGATCCTTACGCTATCAAAGATGGAAAAACGCGCAGTCGGGTAACACTTAAATGCTATATAAGCCTATTCGTATGTTTTTCAATTCGTGCTGTGCATATTGAACTTGTAACTGATTTAACAACTGAAGCATTTTTAAACGCATTTAAAAGATTTGTGTCAAGGCGTGGCTTATGTAGTCACATTTATAGTGATAACGCCAGAAATTTTAAAGGTTCAAGCAACGAACTTGATAGATTATGCGCGTTAGTTACTGATTGCGTCAATCAATATCAAACTTTTTTCTCTGACAACAAAATTAATTGGCATTTTATTCCCCCTCGTTCTCCCCATTGTGGTGGTCTTTGGGAAGCCGCGATAAAATCTTTCAAGTATCATTTAAAACGAGTCCTGGGAAGTGTGAAGCTTGACTTCGAGAATTTCTACACTGTCCTCACACAGATAGAGGCAATCCTCAACAGTCGACCTTTGACCCTTCTATCCGATGATCCTATGGATTTTCAAGTACTTACGGCTGTCCACAAGACAATGTGACAGACGTTAAGCCAAATCGGCTGAACTACTTTAAGCAGCTGCAACAAATCGTACAACAGTTTTGGCATGTTTGGAGTACAGACTATATTCACTCCTTGCAGCAGCGCACAAAATGGTGTTCCCCACAGCAAAATATCAAGATGGGAACAATGGTCCTTCGTAAGACAGAAAATGAACCACCTATGAATTGGCCATTAGGACGGGTCGTTGAACTACATCCCGGTCATGACAACCTGGTCAGAGTTGTATCCGTTCAAACGCAATATGGTATTTACAAACGTGCTATTACCAAGTTAGCGCCATTACCTATGGAAAAAACTTCAAGTCAAGATTAAATATTTCCTGGTCTAATGTGATAAGGGATGATCCAGAATATGACATCGAAATCCAGAAATTGCCTCTTTGTTTAAAAACAAGGACTGTAAAAGTACAAACTCTTCTAGAGTTAACAAAATATTAGATAAGTTAGGTTTAGAGAGTTTAAAATTACCTCAATTTTATTTGTAAAACTTTTATTGTTGGGTAATTTTATTTATTATTTTTGAAATTTGGACATTTCAACGGGGGCGGCATGTTAAATATCAATAACTTTTTATTGTTGGTTATAGAGCCTCAAGATCTTGAGGAAATATCACCAAACAAACTGATCTGCTTCATAAAGGAGATAGGTATTGGTGATATTTAAGTTGGGATGAGCCACAATAGACCATTTGAGTCGCAGTGGAGGGGCGACAGTCGCACCACTCATAATCAAACCTAAACCTATTGTTGGTTATCATTGATTTGCAATACTTTTATTTATATCATTGTACCACATTCACCCGTTATAATGACAAAGTCACAATTTGATGAGAGATCGAAAATATATAACATTGTCAAAAACAAAATAATTTTTTATTCATAATCAAAAATCAAGATTTAAAATATTCAGAAACAAAAAACAGAATTCAAAATATCCACACCAGCGTCCTATGAGTCCACTGCATACATCTTCACACAACATATGTAACTCCTGGTTTAATGGGTGTATATAAAGAAATCAATTTTCCTTACCAAATGATTTCAATTGATCTTATTGGTCCATATCCTCGATCTAATACCTACAAATATGCTCTTGTTGTGATAGATTATTTTACAAAGTTTGTGAGAGTTTGTCCCTTGGTTAATGCAACAACTTCTTGTATCATTAAGTTCTTGGAAAATAATATATTTCTAGTATTCGGGGTTCCGCAAATTGTAGCTTGTGACTGTGGGCCTCAATTTAAAAGTAAAACTTTATAGGTGTTTTGTGAGAGTTATAAAGTTCAGAAGATTTTTTATGGGTTATTTTATCATGCTCAAAGTAATCATACTGAGAGAGCCAATAGAGCTATTCTTATAACTGTAAGATGTTATATAGGAGAAAATCATAAGGATTGGAGTTCGCATATTCATAAAGTTTGTTTAGCTATGAATACAGCTCAACATGATGCTAGTACTTATAGTCCAGGTTTCTTATCTTTTGGTCGAAATATTCCAGTTTCTGGAGATTATTATGGAAAAGTTTCCAATAAAGCTAATAATATTGTTTCTGTTAATGAAAAAAAATACTAGACTTACAGACTTGCAAGAAATGCCGAAATTGTATTCTGATGTTAGAAAGAAGTTATTTAATGCTTATTTAAAATATGAAAAACGATATAATTTAAGAAAAAGGGATTTTCAGTTTCATGTGGGTGACAAAGTGTGGAAGAAAAATCATCCTTTATCTAATGCATCTAAGAATTATTGTGCAAAGTTTGAAAATAAGTATTCTCCAGCTATTGTTGATAAAGTACTTTCGAAAATTTCTTATCGTTTAAAAAATTCTGATGGAAAGAAGATCGGTGATTTTCATATCAGTGATGATAAGGAATATAATTCTGATAGTGAAGATGAAAATTCTAATTATGAATCGGCAGAAGATGACTCTGATAATAATTAGTATATTTCTATTGTCTTTCTATATATATATATATATATATATATATATATATTTTACCTAACATGTCTTTGTATAAAGTAGATTTACTTAAAATATTTAAAATACCTTAGATTAACAATTTCAGTTAATTAATTTACCTGGTTCTTATAAATAGAATTTTTTTAGATTTTTTTTTGGGATTTCAGTGTTTAAATGTATTAAATTTGCAAGGTAAGTTGGTTCATTGAAACTTAAAATGTTGCAGTTATGATGTTGATATAATAATTTTTCAAAAATTCTGAGGATTGTTACACGAGATTTGTCAGTTCGCTTGGAATGACTTATGCAATTGCAATCTATCTAAATTACTCAACAACGAAGTAATTTAAGAATGTCTCTATATTTTATCTTAAATTACCTAAATAAAAAATCAGAATTTTGAAAGATTGTTTGTTGGATTCGTGACTGGGAAAACATATTTCACTTAATAGTTATTGCACTCACTCTCTTTGTATAATTATAAGGGTAGTTCCCGTTTTGTACATTTTAATTTGCAAACATTTTTGAGTGATTTTTTTTAAGATAACTTCAATTTCAATAAAGGAAAATTTGTAAACAAGTTTCCAAATTTTCTCGGGAAGAGGGGATTTGCAACGATATTATCGTTACATTTGTAATTAAATAATTACAGGACTACGCTTATTATCATACGGATAAGGTAACGTACTTCTGTATGTCTGAGCTCCTTATTATTAAACAAAAAGCACACAAAAATGCCGTGCTATTGGTGAGTTACTTTGGATTTTTGAGTGACAATAATGTTCGGGTTGAATTTATTCTGTATATTGTGTATTTTTAATAATAGTATATAGTTTACTTACAAGGTAAGTAAAAATGACTAAGATATGTTATCTTAATTAATTATCTTTTAATTAACGTTAATATTTATACATATATGATATATTTAGTATGTATTTTAAATTTAGTCATTTGATTCAATGCCGATACTCAGGAAATTTTGACTCGGATTAATTTAAAAGCGATGAACTAAAACGTTCACGGGCCAAAGGTCCAGCAACGAAAAATCTTAATTCAGTTGCCTAGTGGGTGTTCATATTGAAGGTAGGCAAATTTTTATCTGTATCTTTACCTTTGAGTTGAAATCTCAAAATTACCTTTTTCAATGTCTTAATTTATTTAAGCATATAAGCTACATTCTGCCGAGAATGTGGAAATTTGGTTAAGTTGTTTTGGGTTAGCCACCAATGACTTAGTAAAATTTTTAAGTAAAAGTTTTTACAAATGGCATGGGCCATACAGTATTTTTTTTGTTGCTAAAAAAGGTAATTTTGGCTTCGTCGTTAGACTAAATTTATTTTGGTCATTTTTAAATCCTTAAAATGTTGAATACTTCTCTTGGGTTATCCATAGTATAGCAGGTATATTTTTATGTAAAATATATTAGTCATGTTTTTCCAAAATTAGACACAAGAGATGTTTTCTTTATGTAAAATGTCGGTTTGACAGATTTTTGGATTTTTTGTGGTTAATTCAAGTTCAATTTTACCATACATACCTTTCACTTTTATTTGACCTTGACTGCGGTCAAGTCTAAAAATAGCTGCCTACCTACCTTCAAAATGAGAACACACGCCTAGCAACTCAAACTCCATTTTGAATCTACCTTTTTTTGTTAAATTTTTATATTTTATTCATCAAATAAAATATATATTTTTTTAAATAAGTTTAAATTATTTTTAAACTTTTGTTTCTTCCCGATTTCGACTATTATCTTCTTTATTAAGAAACAATTAAAATACCTACCTGAAGGTTATTAATTTTCAATGAAAATTAACATAATTCAGCGGTGCAGATTTTCTTAATATTTGATATAACTTTTGTAAGGGTTATGGCCAAACTCTTTCAAATAGTGCGGTTGATATAAAATTTATTAATAAGAATAATAATTTTATAAATTATAAAATTAACTCATAGAGTCTATTGTATTTAAAGAATATTTTTTTATATTTTTCTTGGTATTATATTTATAAAAAGTTTGTTAAACTCAACTCATAAAACATTTTTTTATCTAGATATTAATGCAAATTAATTTTGCATAATCATAATGCAATTTTGAAATTATTTTTTTTTTGAAATGTTAATTTAAACATTATATTCTTCTCATTTTGTAAAAATGTTTAATTAATATTTGTTTAATTTTGTTACACTACTAAAAAGGGTTTAGTTTATAATATAAAGAATTGGAAGTTCATGTAACTTGAACATTTTATTTTGTAACAACTTTCTCTGCCACCTAGCAACTGTCAAAAAAGGTATCACTTGATATTTGACACCTCTTTTGTTTCTGTATTTTTTGGGTAACAATTACAATGAGTACCATGAGAGACATTTGCCAGTAGACAACAAACCACAGCAAATCCAACCAAATCTAAAGTCCTGTTTCATTGGTCAATTGATATTCTAATCAGGCGAAGCATTGGTCATCTGAGCTGTGTAGTCGAGAAGAACAATTTACTCCATAAGGTCCCTCATTGTTGAATGGAACTTACAACCAAAAAATAAAAGGTGATATCTTTCCATTATTTCACTAACCAAATTTCCTTTATTGGCAGAAAGAGTTTTTTGTAAAAATGTGGTATTTTGGAAAATTTAATTTAATTTTAAATTTTGAATTGATTGTAAATCAATGTACTGATTTGACTTTTTTTTGCAATACATTTGTAAAACATATTTAACTTGAAACGAGAGTCGAGGGAAGTATCCTTTAATAATAATTGATTTCAATTATTATTTATTTTTTAAATATCTTCCAAGCTTTTAAAAATTATTAAAGGAAATTTCATGACGCCTCCTCCTTTTTTTTTGTGAAGACTGATCCCCTTATTAGACTTTTGAGAACAAAGGGTTAACCCCCACACCTGAGATTAAGATACCTTAAATAATTAAAATTAATTGATTGAATTTTTGAACTTTTAATAAGTAAATAAAATATAAAATAAAGAGGAATGAAAATAGATTTCTGAAATCTTAAACTACAAACCAAATTTTATTTATTAATATTTTAATTAAATGAATATGACAATAAATGATAAATAAGGAATTCTGTTTTCATGATACTTATTTTTCTTTGAGTCTCAAGCCATAATTATTGCCCAACGTGTTTTTCAAGAGCAACCAAATTTTATTTTTTTTTATTTTTAAATATAAAAAGTATTTTAATTAAGAATATTAATTTAATATTTTAAAAAACCAATTCAATGTCGTCCAACATTTCTAAATTCATTTCAATGACTTCCAACGTTAATTGGATTGTTTTAAAAAAAAATCAATTTAATATTATTTAAAAACTAAATTACAATTATGAAAATAAAATAATTTTTCAATAAATTTAAATTTCACCCTGTGGTTTTGTTTTTTTCCCTGCTTTTTAATTTTTAAAAACCGTTTTTTGACTTGGATAAATTTTTATTTCAGAGTTTTTTGGTAAGATAAATATCTACCATTTTACCACCATGGGTTAGTTTCTGACACTACAAGTATGGGTAGCCGATTGAGGTTTGAGAGGAAACATCCAATCTCCCGGAAAACCTTTTACACCACCTTTCTATTTCGTGACGTCACGTGAGGATTTGCAGTTCCCTGTAATATGGGCACTCAGGCTTCGTGAGATTAAAAGAATGTACCTAGTCTATATTTACAGGTATTTGGTTAACTTGGTGATAAAACATTAATTAATCATTGGTTCCATACTTAGTGATTACCTATCTGATTAATTAATTACTATTTTTTTATTTTACTATTAATTTGAATTTTGAAACAAAACCTAAATTTTGATATCTTATTATAAACTAAACATTTAATTCTTTAAATTTTTTAACATAAACTTTAAATTTTCTAATTGATTGAACTAAAATTTTATTATAAATTAATTATACTTAATAACAAGCTAAAAGAGGAATCTCATTTTAAAGGTATTTTATATGATAAAAGGTACTTACTTGTTATGTATTAATTTGATTTTACATTATTTTCTAGCTTTTTTGTGGTATACAAGGTTAGTTATTAAGTAACTGGTTCGTCCCGCCTTCCTTTTTGTAAATATGTTCTTTTTACTATAATTTACCAAATTGGTTCGAATTAGGCTATTTGGTGATTCACTAGAGCATTTTCTATTTTTTGTTTATTTAGTATTAATTAACTAATTAAGTACTTAAAATTACTGGGTTATTTGCATTTGAAACTCCCGCGGTTTTAAAGGCAAATATTACAATTTGCTATAATTAATTTACTTTACATAAAATGCATTTTGAATTACTAAGGTTCCTAGTTCCTTTAATATGGACCTTCGTAATCTCATTCCTTCCTACTTATTCCTTTTCTCCTACGCCTATGGATTAACGACGCCACTGGGCGCCATGTGGGAGAATGAACGCAGTAGCGATATCTGCTGCAGCAACACACAGAGAACCGTTTCGCCTTCGAACGATAATACACGCGTGTTAGCGACTCTCCTACCACAGGCATGTGGGGTGCAAAAACTACGGTTAAACAGCGTGTCCTCCCATGAGTTCCGCTTCCTGTATAAAAATGGTAAGTGAAAATGCATTATTTTTACCTTACATACATTTGTTTATTGCTACACTAACCTAGAAGGTAAACTAGACCATTTCAGAATCCCTTGTACCAGCTTAGCCTATGACCTTATTCCCTTAAAATTACAGTCCACGCCTGACACCGTTAAATTCCAGACAAATCTCCTTTCTGGACCACCAGGGAGCCCCATTTTTGATCCTTAGCGACCCGGATTTCTGGAATCGTTTTTTTGCCTTTTTAGGTTAGTTTTTTTTTACTGGTTTCAAATGCAAGAAAAACCCTTGTTTTTCCTAAATGCCTTTTTTACTGGTTTCAAATGCAAGAAAAACCCTTGTTTTTCTTACATGCCTACTTTAGAAAACCCCTAGGTTTCTAAAATACATTTTGCGATTTTTTTTGTGTAAAAATTAAATATTTTTACCAATAAATTTAGCCTTTTCATGCGAAAAACCAAACACAGATAAAATCTGTAAACTACTATGCTTTTTTTTGTTTCGAATAAATCAAGTTTTTTCGTTTCTTTTTTGTAAAAAAAAAAACCGTATGGAATTTGGGTGTTTTTTTGTTTGTCACTGGAAATAGTTTAAAATAGTGTCTGCAAAGTGCTATTATTTTAGCCGTTGTGCCTTCACATTTGTGGATTGCTATAATTATATCCAATTTGCTCGAAAAAAATCTCCAAATTGCCATATTCATTTTTGCTTATTGCAAATTGCTATGACTATATCCGATTGCGGATGCTTTACTATATTCGTTTTTGCGTAAAAATTGCTATGAATATATCTATTTCTAATTTACTATTATAATATCTGTCTGCAAATGGCTATGATTGTATCCATTTTTTGCGTGCATAATAAATTTTGAAGGAAATTTAATTCTTAACTTGAGAATTTGTTTTCGTGTAAAGGCAGATAAATAGTTTTACCAAATTAAATGCTTTTGATTTGTAGGTATTTATTTTTAAATATAATACATAGTAGGTACCTACTTATTTGAATTCGCGAGGCGAAGATAAAAAAACTTATACACAAGTTTTTTTGTTATCATTAGTTTGCATCGGGTATTTTCTTTACTTTTGTGCGCTTATAGTTTGATTATTGTAATTAAACGCAGGACATTAATATTTATACAGGGTGTCCAAATTTTGATTTTTTTTTCAGTTTACCTAATTTTTGTCAATTATTTTTTGGATTTTTTTTTAAATCATGTCTAGTTCGGATAAAATTTTAAAGGCTAAAGCCTTGCGCTATAGTGCGATTTCACAGCTAAATTTGATCATTGAATCCGCGACCCTCGCAAAAAATGACCCTGCCTATCACAGCGGCTTTAAAGTCAAATTTCGGACATTGTCAAAAATCAAAAAAGATTTTGAAAAGCACCATAATACTTTGTTGACGTTGGTAGCCTCTGATGAGGATCGCTTAGTAGTAGAAAACAAAGTGTCTATGGACTTTTGCAAACGCTGTGACGAGATTTCCACTATATTTTACGAACTTTTCGAACTACCCTTTGAAGATGGAGGGCTTTTGAGCAGTACGATAAATCCCATGGGTAGTCCCTGTGCCTCCACAAACCAGCATGGTTTACTGCCTAGGATAAAAATACCTCTTTTTCAAGGGGAATTTAAGGAGTTTCCAACCTTTTTGCAAGCCTTTAATGCTACCGTGCACAATAATAGGTCGCTGGGAAACTTTGAAAAATTCAATTTGCTTTTTTCTAATTTAAAGGGCCCTGCCCTGGATGTCATTTCTGACATTCCTATCCTTGCTGAAAATTATTTAAATGCCTACCACACCTTGGTGGATAGGTATACAAATAAACGATTACAAGCTTACCTTCACTGGAAGGCAATTGAAGGCTTCTCTCCTCTTACTAAAGAGAATGCTACGAATTTGAGGAATTTGCTTGATTGTTTTTCGAAAAACTTAAGTGCTTTAAAAGTCATGGGTTTTAAAACGGAGTTTTGGGATTATATTATGGCACAAATGCTCTTGGATAGGTTGGACCCAACCACGCGCAAGGCATTTGAGCAAAATTATTGCTCCAATGAGATCCCCTCTTATGATAAAATTCGTGCTTTTGTTTCTAGCCATTGCATTGCGTTGGAACAAATACAACAAACTCAAGATTACTTAAAAAATAAAGATTTGTCAATTTCAAGTCAGAAAAATCAAGCAAAGTTTCAAAATCGATCTGCTTTGTTTGCTAATACTCAGAGAGCCTCCAAAAATGCCTCCCAGTCTCCAAATGGCCAAAGTGGCTTAAATAATACTCCAAACCCTCAAAATTTTTGTTTTCTCTGTAAAAGTGGCGATCATATAATATACAGATGTCCTAATTTTTTGGCGAAAACTCCCCAGCAACGTTTTGAGATTGTTAAACAACATAAAGCGTGTGTCAACTGTTTGGCCTCAAAGCATAATTTACCCCAGCAATGCAAATCAGAAAAAAGATGTTTACATTGTGGCCAATTTCATCACAGTCTCTTACATTTTTTTCCTATTAATTCTACACCTAGTTCTGCGAGTAGCCCCTCTACTTCTGCAGTGCAACCCCCGAGGAGCCCCGTGGCTACCGAATTTAATAGAACCACTAACACCATTGTTACTGGTATGTCTTTAAATGATCGCGAAGTACTTCTCTGTACCGCTTTAATACAAATACAGGATGTTTTTCAAAATTGGCACACAGTGCGCGCCATCTGTGACTCTGGTGCTCAATCTTCATTTATATCTAAGTCATGTGCTGATAGTTTGGGCCTTCCTAAATTTAATATCGCCATGACTCTACAAAGCTTAGATCGAATGACAACTTCGGCAAAATCTGGAATTAATTGCAATATATCCTCTTTGCGTGATAATAATTTTGTTTTTAATTTTGATGCGATAATACTCGATAAAATTTGTAGTGATTTACCTCATTCCTCATTTTCGATTAAAAGTTTTCCTTTTCTCGCCAACTTAGAACTAGCTGACCCAGGCTTTAATAAAAGCGATAAAATTGATTTATTGTTGGGCGGCGATGTGTACCCTTACATTTTGCTAGATGGTCGTTTGTCTACGGGACCCAACAACCCCGTCTGCATTAATACTATTTTTGGTTGGGGAATAATGGGCAATCTTTCACTTTCACCTTCAACTACAAATCAAATTAAAACATTTTTTACTACGTCAATGAACGATTCTTTTGTCAATTTAGATAAAAATCTACAACGATTTTGGCAAATAGATGACATACCTAATGTCAAGGCCATTGACCCCGAAGATGAGTTTTGCGAAAATTATTTTTTGAAAACTACCTCAAAAAATGAGGAGGGGAGATATATTGTATCTTTACCATTTAAAGTTACTGCTCCAGATTTTGGCGACACTCGATCCATTGCCGTACGTCGTTTTTTCTCCCTTGAGAAGAAATTGCTACAAAACCCTGATTTTTATGCTGCCTACAGCTCTGTTTTACAAGATTATTTAGATAATAATCATATGCAACCGGTTTCTGCACCTTTGCCGACCGAAATTTCAAATCATTTTTATATTGCACACCATGCGGTGTTTAAAAAAGATTCTACTAGCACCCCCCTGAGGGTGGTTTTTGATGCGAGCATGCACGCCCCTGGCAAAATCTCGCTCAACAACGCTGTTTATACTGGGCCCCCTTTACAAAGGGACTTACAAAAAATTTTATTACTTTATCGTTTGCATAAATTTTGCTTTTGTTGCGACATCCGTCAAATGTACAGGATGATTTTAGTTGACCCTAGTCAAACTAATTTTCAAAGAATAGTTTGGAGGTTTGATCCTAACCAGCCTATTCAAGACTTCGAAATAAATAGAGTTTTATTCGGGGTCTCTTGTAGCCCCTTTTTGGCTATCAGAACTTTGCTGCAACTTGCTAGAGAGCATGAGGACCTTCCTCTTGCCTCAAAAATCATTGAGGAGGCAGTTTTTGTCGATGATGTGATTTCGGGAAGTGATGACTTTTTTAAGGCCACTGAGATGAAAAATCAATTAATCGAGCTACTTAGCCGAGGTGGATTCGAATTGCGTAAATGGGCGAGCAATTGTCCCGAGTTACTATCCGATCTTCCTGAGTCACACATTTCGATGAAGGCTCTTTCTCTCGATTTAGATGCTGAAAATTCAACTTTGAAAATTCTCGGTTTAAATTGGAACCCTCATACTGATGAATTTTTTTATACTTTCGACTGTTCTCTCCAAACATGCACTAAAAGAACAATTTTAAGTAATTTGGCCCGCATTTACGACCCTCTGTCTTTTTTGGCGCCAATAGTTTTAATTTTAAAATTAATTGTTCAATACTGCTGGGCAGAAGACTTAAACTGGGACGACCCTGTCAGTCCGGAAATTGTTTTTAAATGGGAAAAATTTAAAAATGAATTAAAGTTTTTGCATTCTGTTAAAATTCCTCGTCAAATAATTTTGCCTAATGCTAGTCAAATCCAGCTAGTAGGATTTTGCGATAGTTCAGAACGGGCCTATTGTGCTGTCGCTTATATTCGAATTTTTTATTCTGATGGAAACATTAAAGTTTTTTTTGTTTGTAGTAAATCTAGAGTCGCACCGTTGCGTCGTAAACTAACTTTACCAAGACTAGAGCTTTTAGGAGCTGTTTTGTTGGCTAAATTAATGGATTTTTTACTAGAAACGTTCTCGGAAAAAATTAAATTTGATAAAATTCTTGCTTTTACTGATAGCACAGTGACCTTATCTTGGATTCAGGGATCTCCTCACAAATTTAAAACATTTGTTTCGAATAGAACTGCCTATATACAAGGAAGAATTAGCCCTGAGTTTTGGCATTATGTTCCTACTGAACAAAATCCTGCTGACTGCGGTACTAGGGAAATGTATCCCTCTGATTTACAAAGATTTTATTTTTGGTTAGAAGGGCCTTCTTTTCTAAACCAACCTACAAATACTTGGGATTTTATGACAGTTACTTACGATGGGAATGCAGTTTTGGAAGAACAGCGAAAAAATATTTTTAACGTTTTTACTTGCGAACAAACAGTTGAATATTATGTAAACAACTTGTTTGAAAAATACAGTTCTCTTTTTAAAATTAAGAGAATAGTTGCTTACTTTTTGCGAGGGTTACAAAAGTTTAAAAATCCCTCATACAATTTTGCTACTGATTACCTTACAAATCAGGATTACTACAAAAGCTTACTTTTTATTTCGAAATGCGTACAATCTTTTTCTTTCCAAAAAGAAATTGAATTACTAAAAGATAAGAAACAGCTTCCAAAAGCTTTTCAAAAATTATGTCCATTTTTGCATAATGAAAGCTACGATTTGCTTCGTGTTGGAGGCCGTTTATGCCATTCAAATTTATCATACGATAAAAAATTTCCAATTCTTTTGCCTTCTAGTGCAAAATTCACTGAATTACTGATTTTAGATTTGCATCGCAGCAATCTTCATTGTGGTATACAGACCACAACTTTTTTACTAATGCAAAACTTCTGGGTATTGTCTGCTAAAAAGGTAGTGAGAAAAGTTTTAAGTTCTTGCCATACTTGCTGGAAAACTAAACCTAACTCCCTTCAACCCCCTATGGGTAACCTACCGAAATTTAGAGTTTCCGAAGCAAAGGTGTTCGAAAATGTAGGTATAGATTTTTGTGGTCCGTTCACGATTACTCTTGGTCGGACCAGAGGTGCAAAAACCATGAAAGCATATGTCTGTTTATTTATCTGTTGCGCTGTTAAAGCCGTGCATTTAGAGTTAGTCTCTGATATGACATCAGAAGCCTTTCTGGCTGCTCTGCGCCGCTTCATAGCTAGAAGAGGACTATGCTCAAAGATCTCTTCAGACTGCGGGACCAACTTCGTGGCCTCTGAAAAATACTTGCGACAAATTTTTTCTGATTGCGTGAAGGGGGAAGGTATAGTTTGGTCTTTTAACCCACCTGCTGCTCCCCACATGGGAGGCATTTGGGAATCAAACATTAAATCTTTAAAGACTCATCTTCACAGGGTAGTTGGAAATCAAATACTCACCTATGAGGAATTAAATACGGTTTTAACCCAAGTTGAAGCCATAATGAACTCACGTCCTTTATGTGCCTTAAGCACCGATCCTACTGATCTGGCGGTCTTGACTCCTAATAATTTTTTAAATTTGAGGCCTCCAGGTACAATACCCGATCCAAACTACTGCGATATTGCGTTAAACAGGCTGTCCAGGTGGCAACTGTTGCAAAGAATGCACCGCGATTTTTGGATTCGCTGGCATCGCGAATATTTGCACACTTTGCAACAGCGAGCCAAATGGCACCAACCTCTTGCTTCCATTGATATTGGTACTATGGTACTGATCAAAGATGAAAATTCCACTCCATTGGATTGGCCCCTAGGCCGCATTGAAGACCTTATTAAAGGTTCTGATAATGTTCCACGGGTTGCTATTGTAAAGACTACTAAAGGTACCTACAAACGGCCTTTGGTAAAACTATGCGCCCTGCCTACAAATTAAACTCTCTGAAATGCCCCTGGGCATTCTCAGGGGGGTGGGAAATGGTTCGTCCCGCCTTCCTTTTTGTAAATATGTTCTTTTTACTATAATTTACCAAATTGGTTCGAATTAGGCTATTTGGTGATTCACTAGAGCATTTTCTATTTTTTGTTTATTTAGTATTAATTAACTAATTAAGTACTTAAAATTACTGGGTTATTTGCATTTGAAACTCCCGCGGTTTTAAAGGCAAATATTACAATTTGCTATAATTAATTTACTTTACATAAAATGCATTTTGAATTACTAAGGTTCCTAGTTCCTTTAATATGGACCTTCGTAATCTCATTCCTTCCTACTTATTCCTTTTCTCCTACGCCTATGGATTAACGACGCCACTGGGCGCCATGTGGGAGAATGAACGCAGTAGCGATATCTGCTGCAGCAACACACAGAGAACCGTTTCGCCTTCGAACGATAATACACGCGTGTTAGCGACTCTCCTACCACAGGCATGTGGGGTGCAAAAACTACGGTTAAACAGCGTGTCCTCCCATGAGTTCCGCTTCCTGTATAAAAATGGTAAGTGAAAATGCATTATTTTTACCTTACATACATTTGTTTATTGCTACACTAACCTAGAAGGTAAACTAGACCATTTCAGAATCCCTTGTACCAGCTTAGCCTATGACCTTATTCCCTTAAAATTACAGTCCACGCCTGACACCGTTAAATTCCAGACAAATCTCCTTTCTGGACCACCAGGGAGCCCCAGTAACTATGAGTACACAAAAATTCTAGAATTTTTCACATGGTATTTAGGTTAAGATAGTTAATGCTGTTTTAAGGTATTTTATATAACACACTGTATAAAAGATCAGACCTGATTGGAAAATTGCATTCATATCCTCAATACATAAAAAAGGAAACAAGCTGGATTGCAACAATTACAGAGGAATTTCAGTAACCAGTACTCTAAGTAGATTGTACGGTAGGATTCTTAGAGATCTAATAGACATTGATTTTCATGAACAAGAAGAAGCAGAGCAAAGTGAGTTTCGTGCAGGCAGATCTTGAAGTGATAATGTTTTTTGTCTTAAACAAGTAATTGAGAAAAGGAGCGCCAGAAATATAGAGACTCATGTTATCTTTGTGGACCTACAAAAAGCATATAATACCGTTCCAGTAGAAAAATTATGGACAGTGCTAGAACAGACTAATATCAATCATACATACATAAAAGCGATAAAAGAACTATACAAAGGGTCTAAATCTAAAATTAAAATTGGAAATCGAGTTTCAAAAGAATTGCTGGTAACGAAAGGCTTAAGATAGGGATGTTGTCTCTCTCCAACTCTTCTTAAAATATATATCGCAGTAGCTCTAAAAAACTGAAAACGCAAAGTACACGGCATGGGAATACAACTTAACGACCGATTTACCATATACACATTACAGTTTGCTGACAACCAAGTAATTGAAAGAAGACATGGAGTATATGATGAGAAAGTTAACGGAAGAATACCAAAAGTGGGGGTTAACAGTGAACGTGGACAAGACACAGTACTTATGTATTGGAAACGAATCAAGTAAATTAGAACTAGAAAATGGACAAACAATCAATCTCCATGCAATGAGTATGTATACTTGGGTGTCACATTTGATAAGACAGGAACAGACTGTAAAGAACTGGAAAAAAGAATAGTAAAAGCAAAAAAGGTTATTGGTTGTCTTAACAGTATTTTATGGAGCAGAGAGATAAAAAAGAATGTAAAATTTAACATATATGAAACAATGGTAAAAAGCACGCTGTTGTATGGAAAAGAGACTTGTCGCGTAACAGAAAAATACAAAGCAAAAATGGAAAGTGTCGAAATGGATGCAATAAGAAGATCAATAAGAATTTCCAGAACAGTTCATATAAGAAATGGGATCATTAAAGAAAGAATGGGAATCGAGGGAAGCATATCTGATGACATCACTAAAAGACAACTGATATGGTACGGCTATGTACAACGGATGAGCGACGAAAGATTACCAAAGCAGGTCCTAGAATGGCAACCAATAGGGCGCAGAAAAAGAGGGCGTGCTAAACTGGAATTGCAACAGTCATTCCAAAGATCAATGAATCAAAAAAACCTGACGGAAGATGACTGTCAGGATCGAAGGAGGTGGAGAATAGGCGTCGGACAACGTAGAAAAACGTTCTAAACCGACATAGTAGTAGTAAAAGATCACAACAGTTATGCCAATACATCACCCCAATGTGTCTAAAAACTTTTGCCTATTATTTATAATTTTACTCCCCTCCCACTTTATAATGCTTAACCGTTAATGAGATTTAACTTATTAATTAAACTTTATAACCTAATTAATATTATTAATTAACTTAAATATTTGTTTGATTTTTTTTAGCAAGTTTCGGATATTTTTTCTGATTTTTTTTAAATAAATTTTTTCTTGATCTTTTCTTTGATAAAGATTAAGTGGCGTCCAATTAATTAAATCCCTAGTTAATTAACATATTTAATTAATATTATTCAACCCATGTCCCAATGCCACCAGACCAACAGCTGCCGGTGCTGTGTGACTCCTTTTAAAAAGAGAGGAATGATATTTTATTTGATTTTTGTTTAACCTCCCCTCGTAGTAAAAAAAGACACTCTATGAATTTATCAAAAATAAAAGTTTTTATTACGTTCTTTAATGTTTGCATCCAGCTCTCACTTATTTTATAGGTTTAAAAAAACGCAAATTTTTCTTTTTTTGACCTGTTGCTGTCCCCCAAATCCACGCGTATTATATTTTGAACAAAAGATTGATCGGTGTAAAAACAATCTAAAACTATGTAGACTACATTAAAATAAGTTTTACCAGGCAGTAAAGAATTTAATAATATTTACAAAATTAAGTTTGATGGAGAAGTAGAAGCAGACCTATCTATCTTACATGATAAACTTACCGAACTCCATATAAAAAGTATTGAAAAAATAGTAAATAATATTATTAACATCACTGTGAATTGAGACATTTCTATAAACAATACTCAAGAAGAGAATATGTTTTTTACGATTGAATACCAAGAGATTAAAGAACTTTAAGAAGCGTTGTGTTTTCTCTAAAATAAAGGTATGCCGGAAATGTATTTTTTTGTTTTAATTGTGAATTCATTACGAGATTTAATAAATACTTCACGAGAACAGGGTAACTTTCCATATATCCTAAAGCTCTTAACTGTAGTTCCTGTAGAAGAAAAGACAAGTAACAGTAAGATCGAAGCTAAAAATATCAGCCAATAAATAGTCCTGTGCCATAAAAAATTATTGAATAGTTTGTTTATAATCAATTTTTAGAATTCCTTGAGAATATAATTTATTAACGGAGGTATGTCAAATGGGGATTTTTAAAAAGCGGCCGTTATCTTTAAGCGTTAGCTTTCCAATAAGCCAAAAGTATTTAAAATCGAACAAGTGGTAACAAATCTACACACAAAAAAGAAATGTAAAGTTTGTTTTGGACCACCCCACACAATGTATGCAGACGAAGGCGGGTACTTCCTTGAACTATTTCAAAATTAAAAGGTCATATAAACATAGGTCAGCAGATGCGTCGCTAGGTACCAATCGAATGAGTGTTTTCCTCTTACAATGTAGTATGTAAAAATGTACTTACGGTTTTGAATCCCCGATACATAATTCTAATCTCCTGGCGGGTAAACTTGGTGAGACGGCACAGGTCTTCCAAGGCCACTGGGATGGGTTTTGGTACTCTGGACGGCTCGATTTCGAACACCACCTCGTCCACTGGACTATCGGACGGTGTTCCCATTTTGATTAAAGGGTTTAAAAATCACAAATCAGGTGGGGTTCTTTAGAAGTTGGTAACTCGATTTGGGGAAATATTTCCTAAAATTAATATTAAACATACTAATTTGATATTTTTTATTGTTTTGGTAGCTTAATCCAGTGTGGCCGACCATTTTAAGCTGTGCAAATTTTCACGCAAAAAAATTTCGAGCGCCTTTCAATTTTTTTAAAAGCATTATTTAAAGCAATTTTATAATAAAATATATTATAATAAAAATAAAATGTTTTTTACTTGCTTATAATTATAAACAAAATCTCTTACCAAGGTTACAAAAAAATAGAAAAATCTTACACTTTTTCAAAAAATAAGAAAGTCAGACAAATTAAGGGATTCTTTAATGTGGTTTTTGCACTTGAATATTTGTGTTTTATCGTCTAAGTAAATTTTGTCTTTTTGGTATAATTATATTGTCGTTTTTTCTTTATTTGTAAAAAACCTAGCTTGCCCCTCTAAAGAATCAGGCCACCATTGGTCACCTCCAAATTTTTTTTTGAGATAACGCCGAAAATTAGTTTTTTGAGTGAATTTTGACCGATCTCAGTAATATCATCGTGATGTCTGTTTGCGTGTGTGTGCTTATGTGTGTGTATAGGTGTATGTGTGTGTGTGTGTGTGTGTGTGTGTATGTGTGTGTGTGTGTCTGTGTGTGTGTATCTGTGTGTGTATAGGTGTGTGTATCTGTGTGTGTATGTTCTGTATTTACTGTGGCCTCATGTGTGTGCATCATCCTGTACTGTGGCCTCCGTTCTACTTGTGACCTCATACACCCTGATGTCACAGCAAAATTGCCTTTATCATTAAAAAAAAAAGGAGATATACAAGCAATTTTTAAATTTCCCGCCAACATGTCACGTCCTTTAACGGCTGATTTCAATTGATGTTTATTTTTCGAGTTAATAAAAATTTTAGACTTTGTGTACAAGAGGCCACAAATCATGATGAGGCACACGTGCATCAACCCGACTTGTGGCATCATTGTATGGTGTCGCCCTCTGAAGTATACACTTTTAAGTTCAGATCAATATTTTTAAATGTGAATAGGTTTTGGATGAAGTGCTCATTTAACAAAATATTACTTTTATCATTAAGACCAAAATATTAGTTTTATCATTAAAACAGTGCTTTTATTTAAGAATAAAATCTGTCTTTTTACTTTAAATTCGTGAAAATGTATGGAAAACTTTGGCAATGTTCAGGGAAAGTATGAAAGTGTTCTGCAAAATTCTGGAAAAGTTCATGAACACTCTGGAACATTTTTGTAAAAGTCTGGAAATGTTAAGGAAAAGACTGAAAACTCGGGAAATTTTCAGGAAAAGTATAGCAATGTTGAGGGAAACTCTGGAAAAGTTCAGGAAAAGTCTGAAAATATTTAGAAAAAGTATTGGAAACCCGCGAAATGTTCTGGAAAACTCTGGAAATATTCAGGAAAAGTCTGGAAATGTTCAGGAACAGTTTGAAACAATTTAGGAAAAGTCTGTAAATGTTTAGGGAAAGTCCGGAAATAGTCAGGAAATGTATGGAAAATTCGGGAAATATTTTGAAAAAATTCAAGACAATCTGGAACATTTAAGAAAAAGTCCGGAAATGTTCAGGAGATACCTGGCAAATTCTGGAAATAGTAAAAAGAGTTTGTAAAAGTTTAGAAAAGTCTGGAAAACTTGGGAAATGTTCTGGAACACTCTGGAAATGTTTTTGAAGACTGAAAAAGTACAGGAAAAGTCCAAAACTGCTCAGAAAAATGGTGGGTGTGCTTTCGGACTGTTCGGCCGTCGTCGTTGGAAATTCGTTCTCGACGTTTCGCCATCTAGAGTGGATGGCATCTTCAGGAGAAGTCTTCGAGAAGCCGACAAGCAGTCAACATTTCCTGAAGATGCCATCCACTCGAGATGGCGAAACGTCGAGAACGAATTTCCAACGACGACAGCCGAACAGCCCGAAAGCACACCCACCATTGGACGATGGCCGCGAAAGCCTTTCACAATTTGCTCAGAAAAAGTTTGGAAAACTCGGGAAATATTCTGGAAAACTCTGGAATAGTTTAGGAAAAGTCTAGAAATGTTCAGGAAAAGTCTGAAAATACGGGATATGTTTTGAAAAACCCAGGAAATATTCTTGAAAAACTTTGGAATTGTTCAAGAAAAATCTAGAAATGATTTGGAAAAGTTTGGAAGATTTTCAGTCTGTAAATGTTTAGGAAAAGCCTTCTCGGGAAAAGTCTGGAAATCTCGGAAAAAATTCTGGAAAAATCAGAAAATGTTCAGAAAAACTGTGGAAAACTCAGAAAATATTCTGGGAAACCCTGGAACTATTTAGGAAATGTATGGAAAACATATAAAATGATCTGAAAAACTCTGGAAATGTTCAGGATAAGTCTTGAAATTTTTTGGAAAACTCGGGAAATATTATATATTATATTAGGAAACGTCTGGAAATGTTCAGAAAAAGTATGAAAAACTCTGGAAATGTTCAAGAAAAGTCCGCAAAACTCTAGAAAAGTTATCGAAAACTCTAAAATTGGGTGGAAAACTCTGGAAATGTTCAAGAACTCAGGAAAAGGTAAGAAAAAATTTGGAAAATTTCAGGAAAAGTCTGTAAATCTTTAGGAAAAGCCTGAAAAACCCGGGGATTGTTTAGGAAAAATCTAGAAAAGTTTAGAAAGTCTGGAAATGTTCAGAAAAAAATATAAAATTTCTGGAAAACGAACGAAAAAGTTCGGAGGCTCTGGAAAACGCGGGAAATTTTTGGAAAACTCTGGAAATATTTAGGAAGCCTGAAAAACTTGGAAATTAAAAAAAAACTCTAAAAATGTAAGAAAAACTCTGAAAAAGTTTAGGGAAACTCTAGGAATGAAGAAAAAGGGCTAGAAAATTTAGGAAAATTTCTGGAACACCTTAAAAATATTTTGAAAAAGTGTGGAAAACATGGAAAACGTTTTGGAAAACTTTGGAAAAGTTCAGGAATAGTCTAAAAATGCGGGAAATGTTCCGAAAAACCCTGAAAATATATATCAGAAAATATTGAAAACTTGGGAAGTGTTTTGGAAAAATCTTCAGGAAACGTCTGCAAATGTTCAGAAAAAGTATGAAAAACTCTGGGAATGTTAAAGAAAACTCCAGAAAAATTATGAAAAACTCTGAAAATATTCAAGAACATTCTGGAAAAGATCAGAAAAGATCTAGAAAGGTTTAAGAAAAGTTGAGAAAACGCAGGAAATATTTTGGAAAAGTCTAGAAAAAAGTCTAGAAATGGTCGGGAAAAAAATTGAACATTCTGTAAATGTTTAGATAAAAAGCCTGAAAACCTGGGATATATTCAGGAAAACTTTGGTGAAATTTAGAAAAATCTAAGAATGTCTAGAAAACTCATAAAATGTTCTGGAAAACCCAGAAATATTTAGAATAAGTAAGGAAAACTTGGGAAATATTCTTTAAATCTTCGGGAAAAAACTTGAAAATTTCAGCAAATATTCTGAACACCTGGAAATATTCAGGAAACATTTGAAAATGTTCAGGAAAGTTTGTAAAACTTTTCAGAAAAGTCTGAAAAGCTCACCAGAGTTTTGGAAAAGTATGGAAATGTCTGGAAACACCCTGCAAGAAATCGAAAAAATTCTCGAAAGGTCTGGAAAATATATGAAAAGTCTAGACAGTTATGAAATACTCCAAGTTCAGAGAAAATATGGAAAATACGGGAAATTTTCTGAAAAACTAGAGAAACATTTAGGAAAAAATCTGGAAAGTTCAATAAAAGTCTGAAATTGTCCATGAAAAGCCGGGGAGTTTCTGTAAATGTTCAGGGAATCTCTGAAAAAATTCAGGAAAAGTCTGCGGACGTTCAAGAAAGCTCGGAAAACCCTGTTTTAGAAAATCTTTAAAGAACTCTGGAAATGTTCTAAAATTGCTTAGGAAACATCCGAAAATGTTTAGGGAAAGCATGGAAAATTCTGGAAAAGTTTGAAATTGTCCTAAAAAGTATGAATTTGTTCAGGAAATATTTGAAAATGTTCTGGAAATGTTCAGGAAAAATATGGAAATCTCTCAAAATATTAAGAAAAGATCTAGGAATGTTCAAGATAAGTCTGGAATACTCAGAAAATGTTCTAAAAAACACTGGAAATTTATAGAAAAAGTATTTAAACACCGGGAAATGTTCTGTAAAACTGTGGAAAAGTTCATAAAACGTCTGGAAATATTCAGGAAAATAAGTGAAAACTCGGGAAGTGTTTGAAAAAAGTCCGAAAAACTCTTGAAAAGTTTAGAAAAAGTATGGAAGCCTTGAAATGCGCTGGACAAGGTTGAAGAATTTCAGGAAATGCAGGAAATAATCAGAAAAATTCTGCAAATATTTAAGAATACGACACTGAAATAATTTTATTTCACAACTATTTTTTTGACATTACACATGTGACTTTACCAAAAATCTAAAAAATATACAATATTGCGGTTAATTGTTTGCAAATGTTTATTTCTAAGTTGGCCAAAAGTATTGTTTGTTTCGTTTTACCTACATTAAATTGAATTTTGGCATGAAAAAAGAGCAACATCGTTACACACCAGATAAATTGTATTTTCTATCTTCGTTACACACCTGGTAAATTGTATTTACTGTGGCATCGATGCCACAAGTCACGTTGTTGCACAAATCTTTAACTAACTGTAACTTTTGATTGGAGGAGTGTATTGAAGTCTAAGTCAGTGCAAAATTTTTTATATCTCTTCATTTTTCTCACTCTTCGCTTGGTCTCCATGAGGCCACAAGTCTGGATAATGCACAGATGCCACAATAAATATATGAACGGGTATAGGTGTGTACCTGTGTGTGTGTGTGTGTGCGTGCGTGCATGTCTGTCCGTAACACAATAGCTCCTAAACCGATAAACCAATTTCCATAAAATTTTTAGGTAAAATAGTGTTCAGCACTCTAACAAGTTGATTAGATTTTGGTCAAAATTCATTAATCCTAATGACACTTTTTTGACATTTAAAAAATCAATTATTATTGGAATAAAACCTCACTTTTGTTTAGAGTCGGCTTTATTCTGACAGATTTACAAAGAAAACTGACAGCTGACCTCTTAAAATTGATACCAAAGTTTAATTTAAAAATAAAGTCGCTAACTTTCATTTATTAAAAAGATTCACTAATAAATCCGGTTTTAAAATACACAAAGTCCGAATTTTGAAAGAAAGCAGCTTACCACCGATTTTAAAATAAGGTCAGGTTTTATTCCAATAAGTGTTTATTAACTGTGAGAAAATAGAGTGCGCTTTTAACAGCAGTATATATTTCAACTCTGGATAACGCTTGTTTCAACAAGAATTCAATATATCTATCTATTAATCTGAAGTGGTACAATAGTTTCTTGTCTGATAACTTCCAGTGCATTAAGGTCAATGGTGTTCTCATCATCTCACTCTATCAAGGTCACCTCAAAAGTCCCTCAAGGGTCTCACTGTGGCCCTTTGTTATTTATTTTATTCGTGAACGATGTCGAAAATGTTATTAAATACTATAAGTTAAAAAGTTTTGCCGATGATAAAAAACTGTATAAAGAAATCACTTGTCTCATGGACCAAGTCCTACTCCAGAGTGATCTGGACGGTTTTGCTGAGTGGTGCAGACTGAATGCTTTAAAATTAAATATTGATAAGTGTTGTATCATTACCTTAAATAGAAAACAAAAATCCTTTGATTACAACTACCAAATAGACTCTAAGTTACTCAACAGAGTCGATTGTGTCAAAGATTTAGGTGTATACTTTGACTCAAAGTTGTCTTTTCGTCAGCACCTCGATTCCACAGTTAATGGTGCATTCAAACAACTCGGATTTATTATGAGAAATACCTTAAATTTCTCTTGTTCAGTTCTGCCCACCCTTTTCAATAGTTTAGTCAGATCAAGACTGGAGTATGCGATTGTTGTCTGGGGTCCATATTATCAGACGTGGCTGAAGTTAGCTTGGGATTCGGATTTCAACGTACGTTAAAGTACAGTCGACCAGAAAATAACGACTATAAATGGTTTTAATAAAATCAAATGACTTTTAGGATAGAAAATTATTAGGTTTAATCAGTTTATGACAAAAACAAATATTTTTCGGAATTATTGCACCCCGTGGCCCAAAAAAAAGACATATAAATTTTAAACTATTTAAAAATTTGTATAATTAAAAAGGTTTGTCAGATATTTTATAACAGGTATGACAGGAGATCGGAAAAAATCTGCGTAACCCAAGTTATGAAGGTAAGTTCCAGGTCTGCTACAGGGTGAATTCAAAAACTGTTAAAAAATTCAAGTTTTTAACTTAGCATTAAAAAGTTGAAAATATTCCAAAAAAACATACTATTAACGGATAATATCAAATTTAGGTTCAGGGGGTGAGCTACAGGGTGATATAGATATAAGTAGTAACATTTTCTAAAAAAACATTGTCAGTCGGTTGCAAAAAATAGTTATAAACACGTTAAACAGTCGTACCATTAACTGTTTAAATTACCTTTTGTCCCAAGAATTGAGCTATAGGGTGATATCGAAATTAGAACTAAAATTTTCTAAAAACACAATTTTTTAAAAAACAACATTCTTCAGAAGCTTTCTTTGGCAAAAAATAGTTTAAACAGGTTAAACAGTCTATCCATTAACTGTTTGTATGACCTATAGTCTCAGGAATTGAGCTACAGGGTGATATTGAAATTAGTAGTAACATTTTCTAAAATTCACATTTTTCAAAAACAACAATGTCAGGAGATTTAGTTTGCAAAAAATAGTTAGGAACAGGTTAAACAGTCGTACCATTAACTGTTTGTATCACCTATAGTCTCAGGAATTGATCTACAGGGTGATATCGAAATTAGTAGTAAAATTTTCTATAAATCACATTTTTTAAAAACAACAATGTCAGGAGATTTTAGGCAGCAAGAGTTTGGCCTATTTTCCTATGTTAATTCCCATAAGAAAACGCTAAGGTTCAAGTTACCGAAACTGGCCCAGTCAAGGTCACACGCGGACTCATGACTGATACGACGTAATAAAGTGCTTTTTCTGAGCGATAAGAAGTGGTGTATTATATTATCAGGTTATTGGCGGGCGGGACAAGAGCCCGTACGATATGTTTTTTTGTAGTAGGTATTAAAAATTGGAGTTTGGAAAGTAGGTAATGAAAAATGGAGTGTTATGTTATCAGTATGTTGGTAGACAGGTAAAAGAGTATGTATTTTTTGTCTTAGGTAATAAGGACGGGGGGATGGGGCGGCATGGGGGTTTCAAATATTAAGAGGCGTGGTAGCAGGATGCCTCGGTGGCAGGGTGATGATCTAAGTCAAGTGGCAATCGTCAAATGTCAGTGTTAAAGTGTCAAATGCCAGCTGTCAAACGTCTGAAATGTCTGTCAAATTAAATCTGTCAAATATCACCAGCCCGACGGCGCAGGCGTGCGTTAGGTAGGTGTTGGATTTTAGTATTTTCATGGTTGGATCTGTTTTACAGCTATGTTGGTAGACGGGTAAAAGAGTATGTATTTTTGTGTTAGGTAATAAGGAGGGGGGATGCGGGGATGGGGGTTTCAAATATTAAGAGGCTTGTGTTAGGTAATAAGGAGGGCGGATGCTGGGATGGGGTTTCAAATATTAAGAGGCGTGGTAGCAGGATGTGTGTTTTTCCTTCAAAATTTGGCCTCTGTGTATT
Source organism: Aspidapion aeneum (assembly GCA_963576565.1). Classification (NCBI taxonomy): domain Eukaryota; kingdom Metazoa; phylum Arthropoda; class Insecta; order Coleoptera; family Brentidae; genus Aspidapion; species Aspidapion aeneum. Next base: position 84,284,907 of record OY755040.1, read on the forward strand.
TAAGAACCGAATTTATTAGTGTCGGTATTTATTAAATGAAAGTTAGCGACTTTATTATTAAATTTGGCTTTGGTGTGTCAATCGTAAGAGGCCTGCTGTTAGTTTTCTGTGTAAATGTGTCAGAATAACGTCGACTCTAAAATAAGGTCAGGTTTTATTCGAATAAGTCCCTAATAATAAAGTTGACGACTTTTTAGTTAAGGTAGCCGCCAGCATGAAGTAGAATATACTTTTTTGTTTTATGACTAAAAAAATAAAACAAGTAACTAGAATAATATCCATAAGTATATTTATTATATTACCTTTAAAAATCTTTACCAATGGCTTAAAAAGTATTGGTCTTTAAAAATCTTCTTTTTATAGTTTGGTCAAAAATGTAAAACTTGTTTTTAAAAATATTCTTTAAGCCTACTATTAATGTAAATTTCAACAAACCCATAGAAATGGATTGAAAAGCTGAACATTGTTTGGCTAACTATTGAAAATCTGAGTGTAAACTTATTTCTAAGACCTGAATTTCAAAATATTAATGTCCTTATCATACCCCCAAAGGAATGTATCGAATTACCAAAGTTTAAGAGGAATATGGTTTAACAATAAAAGGTTTATTATCTAAATGTTACTAAAACTCTCAAATCAGAAAATAAGAAAACTAATTAAAGCTCAGGAAATAAAAATTAGTACTTGCCCACTATTTTAATGTCACCTAATTTTTCTACAAAACGTAGATTATAAAGAAACAGTACGTTGTTAGGCAGTACCCCATGGCTTAAAATAAGTATCAATATTTATAATTCCAAGGTTTCCAGACGAGTTTAGGCAATTTTAAGATGACATTAAAAAAGTGGGTACCATACCGAGACTAAAAATAAAACTACACAAAATAAATTATAGCAATGTGGTAGATTCAACTTAAATACCTGCAGACATAAATTGATCTCAAAGATTTCAAAACAACTTTGAGTCGACTTATATCTGTTCTGTGTTACAGAGCGAGAGATAGAGATTATTAGGGGAGCCGCGGGTGAAAAAAAGTAGATGAGCCTCGGCGGCAGGGTGATGATCTAAGTCAAGTGGCAACTGTCAAATGCCAGCTGTCAAACGTCTGAAATGTCTGTCAAATTAAATCTGTCAAATGTCACCAGCCCGATGGCGCAGACGTGCGTCAGTCACTAGAAGTCAAATGCAATATGTGACGTTTTTTAGTAAGTAGGTAAAAAATTATATAAATATCCTGTTTGTCAACCAAAAAATGGGATAATCATAAATATTTTTTCCAGAACAGCCTTAAAACCGCAAACCGCAACCTATAGATATTTTTCAAAGCTGGTGTCTTTCATAGGCTATTGAATTTTCTTAAAAGAGGTTTACAATATTATATTTAATATTTATTAATTATTTAAAAATGAAATATTTTTTTTGTTACATTTCATCCCACATGCGCTGATAGGAACTACTAACCATAATTTAGCGGAAGGCTGGTTTATGTTTGATAAATGCAATGTAAGAAAAATTGAAAAGACAAAGTGGTTTTATAATTTTTCAGTTTTATTTTTGCTTAATGATCCACATGGCATTTATTCGAGTCAAATCTACTAAAAAGTTCCCCCGGAGACCACGCTTCAAGGTTTCATTTATATTGCATAAGGCATCATTCTTGAGTTATGCGGTGTAGTTATTTATTTAATGTTAAAAAGCTTTTATCAATTTTAAAAAACCAATTATTTTAAAATCGACCTTATGGCGACAGATTTATATAAAAATAAGCTGCTCTCCTCCAAAATTTGGTCTCTGTGTATTTAAGAACCGAATTTATTAGTGTCGGTATTTATTAAATGAAAGTTTTATTAAATTTGGCTTTAGTATGTCAATTTTGAGAGGTCAGCTGTTAGTTTTCTGTGTAAATGTGTCAGAATAACGCCGACTCTAAAATAAGTTCAGGTTTTATTCCAATAAGTCCCTAATTTTTTGTACCTACTCCATTTAGTATTCGTAAATCTTCGCTCACTTTCGGGCATCCTCGGACTCCGATGTGATCGTAGAGAGTGCTGGGTAAGGTTAAAATTACTAAGAAAATGTTAATAATTATTGTAAATCCAAATTGTTGAAATAGTCCCCAGTTAAAATATATCGTTAACAAAATAGACTATTTTTATTTGGTCTACATTTTAAGCCCGCTTTACAACAAAAATGTCTAAGAAAAACTCTTGGTGCCACTTTGTTTCATCAATTACTACTAGAACAACCACAAATGAAGTCTGGAATAAAATTAAGAGTATCTCGGGTAAAAACAGTCATACATCGATCATAAAACTGAACATCAATGGAACAAATATTACGAATATTAGGGAAATCTGCAATAGCCTAGCAGAAACATATGAACGGTTCTCAAGCGATGACCAATTAGAACCCAATCGACTGGTATGGTACTTAGAGGAACGAGGGCTGTTATCTCCAGAGCAGAGCGGTTTCCGTAAAGGAAGATCCACTCAGGACAACATCATTGACCTAGAAGTAGAAATATATAACAGTTTCGCCAATAACCAGAAGTATTTATCAGTATTTTTTGACATTAAAAGGGCATACGATTCAGCATGGAAATACAAAATCGAAAGGCAACTTTGCTCATGGAATATTAATGGACATATGGCACATTTTATAAATAACTTTTTAAATCACAGGACATTTTGAGTTTTGCATTCAGATGAGAAAATGCAAGTTAATGGAACTCCTCAGGGCTCAGTCATAAATGTCACCCTCTTTTTGGCAGCCATTAATAACATAACTGAATTCGTAAAAGCCCCAGTAAAACCAAGACTATTTGTCGATGATCTAGTTTTAATATAAAAAGGGAAGGATGCCGACTCCATGGAACAAACCATGCAATCACAAATCAGCTTGAAAGATGGTCCTCTATCTCCGGTTTTACTTTGTCAGCTGAGAAAACCAAAGTAATTCTGTTCAATAAAAAACAAAATGTTAACTACCCAAGACTAACACTTTACAATATCGAACTAGACTGTGAAAATTTTATACGATTCTTGGGAATGATTTTTGATCATAAATTAAACTGGATTGATCACATAAAGAAAGTAGTTACCTCCTGCAAAAAAGGTCTAAACTTATTAAGAATTTTAGCTAACACATCTTGGGGTGCTGACACTACAATCCTGCTGCGAATATATTGTACGTTAATAACGGAATGGGACAACTGGGCGCCGCCAACTGGGCGCCAGGCCAACTGGGCGCCGGGCCAACTCGGCGCCGCCAACTGGGCGCCGGCCAACTCGGCGCCGGACTAAAATTTTTTTTTTAAATAAAATGTGTAGATGAAAAATAAAATATATTATTTATATAAAAACATCTTTAAAAAATCCTTTGCGCAATTTTTTACAAGCATTTATTTAGCTTCAGATGTTATGTCTAACTAACTAACTAACTAAACTAATTTGGATGAAATTTGGTACACACGTAGTGGTCCCATGACAGTACAACATTAAGAAAAAAATATCCTCCCACCCCTACCACCACCCCTTCTATAGAAAAATGTGTTTTTGACACACTTCCCGTTATCCGATTTGGACGAAATTTGGTATTCACATAGTGGTCCGATGACAATACAACATTTAAAAAAATATATCCTCTCACCCCTACCCCCACCCCCTTCCATAGAAAAATTTGTTTTTGACACATATCCCGTTATCCGATTTGGATGAAATTTGGTATACATATAGTGATCCGATGACAATACAATATTAAGAAAAAAATTTCCTCCCACCTCTACCCCCACCCCCTTTCATAAAAAAATGAGTTTTTGACACACTTCCCATTATCCGATTTGGATGAAATTTGGTATTCACATAGTGGTCCGATGACAATACAACATTAAAAAAGAAATATCCTCCCACCCCTACCCCCACCCCCTTCCATAGAAAATGCGTTTTTGACACCCTTCCCATATATCCCAGGATATTTTTTTCGTAATGTTGTATTGTCATGGGACCACTACGTGTGTACCAAATTTCATCCAAATCGGATAATGGGAAGTGTGTCAAAAACGCTTCACAAGATTTGATTGATAGTTAGACAGAACATCTGAAGCTAAATAAAAGCTTGTAAAAAAATGCGTAAAGGATTTTTTAAAGATGTTTTTATATAAATAATATATTTTATTTTTCATCTACACAGTTTATTAAAAAAAAAATTTTGTCCGGCGCCGAGTTGGCCGGCGCCCAGTTGGCGGCGCCGAGTTGGCCCGGCGCCCAGTTGGCGGCGCCGAGTTGGCGGCGCCCAGTTGTCCTAGACCGCGTTAATAAGATCCAAAATCGACTATGGGTGTATGGCATACGACTCAGCATCAAGATATGTCTTAAAACTTATTGATTCAATTCATAACTCGGGAATACGCATTGCACTTGGAGCCTTTTACACAAGTCCGATTGACAGTTTGCTTTGCGAAGCAGGCGAACCCCCACTCCGCTATCGAAGGATGTACTTAAGCCTTTCTTACGCAATTGGTATTACGAACAACACAAATATACCAGTTATCAAAAATGTCTTTAACCAGAGCTACAGAAATATCTTCCATCAAAGACCAAGAGTAACAACTGCTTTTCACGAGAGACTAAACAGATATCAAGCTCAGATTCAAGAAAGATTCCCAAAGTTTTTTCAATCTCCAAAAGAACAAAAACCACCGTGGAGAATTAAAAATATATTATTTAATACTGAACTTACAAAATACGATAAACGGTCAACTACTCCTATAGTTATACAAAAACAGTTTCAAAGTATTCTCAATAAGTTCAATAACCATCAACACTTATATACTGATGCATCTAAAACTGAGAACGGTACAGCAGCAGCCATTGTACACGAAAGAGTATCTATTTCTTTTAAAATGAGTAAGTACACTAGCACATTTACAGCAGAACTTCATGGTATTTACCAAGCGCTGACATACATCCAACAGAGTAATTTCCAACACTCAATAATAGTTACTGACTCTTTGGGTTCAATCAATGCTATAAATCATGTCTTCAGCAAAAATCCCATAGTAGAAAATATTAAAATGATTATGTCTGAAATGCAAGATGAACTTAAAACTACATCTTTGATATGGGTTCCATCTCATATTGAAATAACAGGCAACGAGAAGGCAGATGAAGCAGCTAAACAAGCAATTGAAGATCCAGACTGCATGACAGTGCGTGAGACCTTAAAAAGTGACTTTAAATCGTTTGTAAAACAGTGCGCGTACAACCTTTGGCAATATGAGTGGAATCAAAGTATTAAGCGTAAACTGAACACAATCAAAGCAAGTGTTAAACCGTGGAAATCTTTAATGCCTAATAGAAAAATGCAAGTCTTATTATGTCGTCTTCGTATAGGTCACACAAAACTTACTCACCAATACTTGCTTAACAAAGAAAATCCTCCTGTTTGTGAGTGCAGTGAAAGACTTACAGTAAAACACATTCTAACCACACCGACATGTGCAAAATTTGAAGGACTGCGAATCTTACACAAACTGGATAACGAACTTAAAGCCATCCTCCAAAACGAAGCTAACTCTACTAAGAATTTAATTAACTTTTTGCAAGAGTGTAATATTTATTTTCAAATTTAATTGTACAACGTTCCTGCGCTAATAACCCCCCCGTAGTTGATGCGCTTTGCTTCTAAATAAAAATAAAAAAATATTTTAAAAAATAATTTTTACATTTTTGACAAAACTATAAAAAGAAAATTTTTAAAGACCAATACTTTTTAAGCCACTGGTAAAGATTTTTAAAGGTAATATAATAAATATACTTATGGATATTATTCTAGTTACTTGTTTTATTTTTGTAGTCATAAAACAAAAAAATATATTCTTCTTCATGCTGGCGGCTACCTTAACGAAAAAGTCGTCAACTATATTATTAGGGCCTTATTGGAATAAAATCTGACCTTATTTTAGAGTCGATGTTATTCTGACACATTTACAAAGAAAACTAACAGCTGACCTCTCAAGATTGACATACCAAAGCCAAATTTAATAATAAAGTCGCTAACTTTCATTTAATAAATACCGACACTAATAAATTCGGTTCTTAAATACACAGAGGCCAAATTTTTAAGGAAAAACACACATCCTGCTACCACGTCTCTTAATATTTGAAACCCCATCCCCACATCCCCCCTCCTTATTACCTAACACAAGCCTCTTAATATTTGAAACCCCCATCCCCGCATCCCCCCTCCTTATTACCTAACACAAAAATACATACTCTTTTACCCGTCTACCAACATAGCTGTTAAACAGATCCAACCATCAAAATACTAAAATCCAACACCTACCTGACGCACGCCTACGCCGTCGGGCTGGTGATATTTGACAGATTTAATTTGACAGACATTTCAGACGTTTGACAGCTGGCATTTGACACTTTAACACTGACATTTGACAGTTGCCACTTGACTTAGATCATCACCCTGCCACCGAGGCATCCTGCTACCACGCCTCTTAATATTTAAAACCCCCATCCCGCCCCATCCCCCCCTCCTTATTACCTAACACAAAAAATACATACTCTTTTACCCGTCTACCAACATACTGGTAACATAACACTCCATTTTTCCCTACCTACTTTCCAAACTCCAATTTTTAATACCTACTACAAAAAAACATATCGTACTATTGGGCTCTTGTGCCCCGCCCGCCAATAACCTAAAAATAAATTTAGAAAAAAAAACTTTTTGAAAACAAGCTTTTATAAAATGGACTAAAAAGCATTAAATAATTTTTTGAGGGTTCTGATATCATAATAATAAAAGCAATGGGCGTAAGGATATTTACCCGTTTTTGTTTTAGCCTTGTTAACTCGAAGTTTAGTGAAAATCCAAATTCATTAAATTATAGCGGAGAAATGTAACGGTAGACAATTTAACCCAACCCACCCCAACCCTACTCAAACTACCCTTACATTTTTGTGATATGGATGGACATTATCGGTTGTGGACGATCCACCAAATGCGCATGGAAAGGCATTTACCTAATATTAAATACGCCCATCGCTTTATTATTATGATATCAGAACCCTTAAAAAATTATTTTATGCTTTTTAGTCCATTTTATAAAAGCTTGTTTTCAAAAAGTTTTTTTTTCTAAATTAATTTTAAAATTTTTAGATTTGTCTATGCATTTCAGCTAGCGCATCAAAATTGCAGAGAGTCTTTCCTGTCAATCCCTAAAACTATTCGTTATTATTATGATCATTATACGCAAGAATTAATTAATTTTGGTCGAGATCGAACAAACTAAAGCCTTACCTCTCCTACGCCCCCCCCCCTTTTTTTTAGCGGGAGAGCATGTGAATTTTGAAATCAATCAGATACCTACGTGGAAGTCAGTTGAAACTAATCAGAAAAACTCGTCATTAAATCGTCAATTTTGAATCCGTCATATTGAATTTTTGTAATCTGATCAAAAATTCGTAATCCTCATCCTCAAAAACCCCCAGATACCAATTTTGGTGGAAATCGAACATACTAAAATTTTACCCCCTCTCCGCCCTCCAGGTTAGGGGTGAGGTAAGCAGTCAGTGATACCACATTAGTGGATTGTCATCGGAACTATAACGGTATGCGAAATTTGAAGTCAATCGAATACGTGGAAGTCAGTTGCAAGTAATCAGAAAAACTTGACGTTAAATCGTCCATTTTGAATCCGCCATATTGAATTTTTATAATCTGATCAAAAATTCGTAATCCCCATCCTCAAAAACCCCCAGATACAAATTTTAGTGGAAATCCAACAAACCCCCCTCTCCGCCCCCCAGGTTAGGGGTGAGGTAGGCAGTCAATGATACCAGATTATTGGATTGTCATTGAAAGTAATCATAATTTTTTTAGCGGGAGAGCATGTGAATTTTGAAATCAATCAGATACCTACGTGGAAGTCAGTTGAAACTAATCAGAAAAACTCGTCATTAAATCGTCCATTTTGAATCCGCTATATTGAATTTTTGTAATCTGATCAAAAATTCGTAATTCTCATCCTCAAAAACCCCCAGATACCAATTTTGGTTGAAATCGGACAAACTAAAGTTTTACACCGTCTCCACCCTCAATGTTTGGGGTAAGGTAGGTACCCGATGGAACCATATTATTGTGTTGTCATCGGAACTAAGACGCTATGCGAAATTTGAAGTTAATCGGATGTTTGGAAGTTCTTCAAAACTGAGTTGCAAGATTTGATTACATACATACATACATACAGGTGAAGTTAAATAAAAGCTTGTAATATAATACACCACTTCTTATCGCTCAGCAAAAGCGCTTTATTACGTCGTATCAGTCATGTGTCTGCGTGTGACCTTGATTGGGCCAATTTCGGTAACTTGAACCTTAGCGTTTTCTTATGGGAATTACCATAGGAAAATAGGCCGAACTCTTGCTGCCTGAACATGTTAAACAGTCGTACCATTAGCTGTTTGTATCACCTATAGTCTCGGGAATTGAGCTACAGAGTGATATCGAAATTAGTAGTAAAATTTTCTAAAAATCACATTTTAAAAAAACAACAATGTCAGGAGATTTTGTTTGCAAAAAATAGTTAGGAACAAATTAAGCAGTCTATCCGTTAACTGTTTGTATCACCTATAGTCTCAGGAATTGAGCTACAGGGTGATATTGAAATTAGTATTAAAATTTTCTAAAAATCACAGTTTTAAAAAACAACAATGTCAGGAGATTTTGTTTGCAAAAAATAGTTAGGAATACGTTAAACAGTCGTACCATTAACTGTTTGTATCACCTATAGTCTCAGGAATTGAGCTACAGGGTGATATTAAAATTAGTAGTAAACTTTTCTAAAAATCACATTTTTAAAAAACAACAATGTCAGGTGATTTTGTTTACAAAAAATAGTTAGGAACACGTTAAATAGTCAATCCATTACCTGTTTGTATCACCTATAGTCTCAGGAATTGAGCTACAGGGTGATATCGAAATTAGTAGTAAAATTTTCTAAAAATCACATTTTTAAAAAACAACATTGTCAGGAGATTTCATTTGCAAAAAATAGTTAGGAACACGTTAGTCAGTCGTACCGCACAGAAATTGAGCTACAGGGTAATATCGAAATTAGTAGTAAAATTTTCTAAAATCATATTTTTAAAAAACAACAAAAGGACCAGGAGGTGATCTACAGGGTAATAATCTAAATAGTAATAAAATTAAAAAAAAAAAATCACGTTTTTAAAAAACAACTTTGTTAGGAATTTCGGTTAGCAAAAAATAATAGGGTATACCTCAAACAATAATACCATTAACTGAATATATTACATTTAGGTCCAGTAGTATCGAAAGAAAACTCAACATTTTTAAAATTCACGTGTTTAAAAGCAAGGAGGAGGTGAGCTATAGGGTGAAATGAATAAATTAATCCAAAAATCTTTACATTTACTTACGTACAAAACTTAGATTTTATTTGACAAGTTATTTTGATAAAATATTGGTATTAAAATTTATTACTTAATATAACCTAAGCCTTTAACCTTGGTCAATAAAAAGTTTACAAATACACATAAGAGACTAAAAGAAATTTCCATATATTTTAATAAAATATTGGCTTTAAAATACATATCAAATGTAACTAAACCAAACCGAGCTAGGCCATAGAATTAAAACTTGGTCAATATAAAAATTTACAAATACACATTATAAATCTATGAATCTTTAGATTTAATTACATAAAAACAAAATACACATTTAACAGAACCAAACCGAACTATTAGGGGGCAGTTTAATACAAAAACGTACAAGTGAAAATATTAAATCTAAAATTGTTTACAAATAGCCTCTTTTATTTGTTAATTAACAAATTTACTATATTATCGATTTTAATGAGACAAACTGCACTTGGCAGAAAGTTAACCAGACTTTTGGCTAAATATATTTTTTTATCCGCAAAGATGCTCGTCTATTCTTGTGTTGCGAACATGTTTAATCAGTAAAAAAGCTGCATTATTGCCAGGCATAACAAGGTAAGAACCAGCTAAATCGGTTCAGTGGTTTAAAAAAAAAGTATTTTTGTTTCAACCATTGTTTCGCATATTAGACGATTGCATTCATGTCTGCATTTATTTCATTATAAATTAGTACTGATCAAAGTTTATCGCCAGCTTAAAATTTAAGATGGTGGACAGAATCTTACTTAATGTTATAGTTTTTTTGTATAGAAATGTACTACTTTTCTCCCATACAACAAGGTACAAATGAGTAACAATAATCTATTTTTGTTTCAACCATTTTTTAGAGATTATACGATTGCATTGCCAATCCTGTCTGCATTAATTTCCTTATAAATTGGCTGTTAGTAAACCAATTTTAGTAAAGTAAAAAAAATCATGGTTTTTAAGAAGAATTTATTGTTCTTTCAAGATTGTAACAAAAATATTCCGCCATCTTAAAATTTAGGATGTCGGACAGAATCATACTTGATGCAATGCAATCGTATAATCGTATAACAACAAAATCAGATTTGAGAGTGTGAGAACCACTTTACGGATTATAGTACTTTTTAACTAATTAAGCGGGAAAAAATTAGTGCTTTTCTTCAAATTAAAAAAAAAATCTAAAATCTTTTCGGAAAATAAGAATAAACTTGCCTCTGAAAGGTTAAGTATGATTCTGTCCGAAATCATAACTTTTAAGATGGCGGCAAATTTCGATTATAATCTTTTAAGACCGATCAATTCTCACCATGATTTTTTTTATTTCACAATGATCGGTTTAGTAATAATGAGTTTATAAGGAAATAGCTGAAACAAAAATTGATTTTTTGGGAACTACGACACCGATTTTACGAATTTGTACCTTGTTGTGTGGGGGAAAAGATGTGCTTATCTAGAGATTAAAATAAAAACTAAAACATTCTCAGAAAATAAGAATAAACACGCCATTGTGAAGAATCAAGTATGATTCTGTCCGCTACCTTAAATTTTAACATGGCGATAAGTTTTTATCATGACCTTTAAAAAGCAATCAATTCGATAATTTTTATTTCACTAAAATCGGTTCGGTAGTAATGAATTTATAATAAAATATGTGCAGACATGATTGGAAGGCAATGGTTGAAACAAAAATATTTGTTTTAGAACCAGCAAACCGATTTTGCTACTTCGTAACTAATTGTGCGCGACAAAAACGCAGCTTTTTTACCTACTAATTTAAAAAAATTATTAAAACGTGTTCGCAACACAAGAATAAACGAGCATCTTTGAAGGGTACAATTTAATTTCATCCACCATCTTGGATTTTGAGATGGCGGACAGAAGAATATATTTGCTTAAAACTCTGATAATTCTCTGCCAAATGCAGCTTGTTCCATTAAAATCGATTCTATAATTCAAGTTATAATGAGAAAAAAATTATCTGTTTTTTTTGGCTCACCCGGTATTTCCTTTGAAGTCACTCGCGGGTGGGGATGGGACTATTTGCCGCAGCCGATCCGCCGCAGCCGATTCGCCGCGGGACAATTCGCTTAATGATATTACCATTGGCAATTGTTTAAACATTTTTATTTAGCTTGACTTCATATAATATTGTTACAAATTTAAGTATTTAAATTTTATAGTTAGAATTTATTTAGGTTTAGTGTAGTATTAGGTTGACGTATTTTATGGTTGTATTCTTAATCTAGGTTTTAGTTGCGTTATCTGTGACAAACTGGTATGCGAACGGTCCGTCTAGAAAAGGGCTGGAATGATTCCGAATCCAACAAGGATGGAAGGGTTCTCGAATAGTAGGCAGCCCCTCATATATAAGGCCGGACATCGTGCATCAGTCAGTCAGTCACAGATAACGTACTGTAGTGTTCGTGAGATATTAACACGAAGTTAATAGACCGATTATAGTAGTGAATTATTAGCAAGTTATTAGTAAGTTTAAGTGCGTGTTTTTGTACATAATTTGTCGAAATAAATTGACGTATCGTTTTCAACAATTGCGAGTTTTAATTTGTCGTTGTGAACCCGTAACAATTGGTGTCAGAAGTGAGATTAAAAGAAGTAAATAGTGCAAAGACTATCCTTACACAGTACCACCGGCTAGGACAATTAAAAAGAAGAACAGTAAGTGATTTTGCCAGAATATTCGGAACTGAATAGTGCAAAGACTACTCTTACATATTTCCACCGGATAGGACAATTGGACAGAAAAACAGTGAGTGATTTTTCCAAAAGTAAGAACTAAAAAGAATTTCTAGAAGATTCCATAACATTCTACGACGTTCTATTCAAAAACTAGAAGAGATATACAAATACCGATTTCGACATTAGTTTAGTTATTTCAAAAGTAAGAATTAGAAAGAATTTCTAGAAGATTCCATAACATTCTACGACGTTCTATTCAAAAACTAGAAGAGATATACAAATAACGACTTCGACAGTAGTTTAGTTATTTTAAAAGTAAGAATTAGAAATTATTTCTAGAATATTCCATAACATTCTACGAAGGTCTATTCGAGAACCAAAAGAGATGATCAAAAAGTGACTTCTACATTTGCCTAGTAGCAGAAATAGTAGCATTTACCAGTATATTCCAGAACATTCCATTAGGTTCTATTTAAGAATTGGAAGAGATATTGAAAAACCGACTTCGACATTCGCTTTATAGCCCTAAAATAGACGTTTTAAGTGATTTATCAGGAAGTTGATGCTTACTAGACAAGGATCGGCAAAGATGGAAGATCTAACTAAAATGATACAGGCTCTAGCAGCTCAAATGGCTCAAAATCAGAACGATATAAGACAGACCATTGAGCAAAATCAGGGCGATATAAAACAGACCATGGAACCAAACCAGAATGACATGAGACAGACATTAGACAGCATGCAAGAAAACTTCGATCAGATAAAGAGCAACTCCGAACAGCTGAGAGAAGAGTTCAAGACTGCAACCGAAGATCTTAAGGAAGAAATAACCCAAAGAATGCATAGTGTAGAACAAAAGGTACAAAATAATTTGCAGAATGTAGAAGAAACGGTACAAAATGTTAAAGAGAAGGTACAAAATGTTGAAGAAAAGGTACAACATGTTGAAGAAAAAGTGGAGAACAAACTACAGAATGTAAGGGAAGCAGTTTTTCAAACCATGGAAGAAAAATTCCAGGACGTGTCGAAACAGCTTATACAGCTTCAGAAAGAACACAACAAAATAAAAGCTCAGGGATGTGTCGTGAATTCCAACCAGAACATTAAGCCTCCAAATTTTGACGGTACGTCCTCCTGGTCCACCTACAAACAACAATTTGAAGCTGCCGCCGCTGCAAATGGTTGGGACGAGTACGAAAACGCTAGAGCGTTGTTAGTAGCTCTACGGGAACCTGCACTCGGACTTTTACGGTCCATTCCAGTCGAAAAAAAAACAGAATTATAACGCTTTAGTGGCAGCGCTAGAAAGAAGGTATGGAGACGAACACTTGCGAAATTTACATGGGTCAGAATTAAATGTTCGTCAACAAAGAGCAGGGGAGTCATTACAAGAGTATGAAGCGGATATCAGGAGGCTGATGTACTTGGCTTACCTAGAAATGCCAGAAAATTACAGAGATCCCTTCACGGTAGATCGCTTTATTAACGGCTTGCGAGACACGGACTTAGCAAAATTACTTCGTCGAGAACGCTTCCATAACAGCAGTGAAGTGTTGATTCGAGCCCTTGAAATTAAATCATCAAATAATATGTCCAGGCCAAAAGTAAGAGCTGTTTCAATTCAGGAGGGAGAAGAAATGAGCACTGGAGATGAGGTCAACTTAAAAACGCTAAACCAACTGTTTCAATCACTAATAGAGAAGATTGATTCTTTGAAAGAAAGTAGACGATCCCCTCCAAATGTAAAGTGTTTCAGATGCGGACGTACAGGGCATATTCAACGCGATTGTCGTGTCCAAATGAGGTCTCGCTCACCATCTAGTGGGACAGAATACCGAAGAAGAGATCAGGAAAACTAAAACTAGTCAACGCAGAGGGGCGGGTGTTGGCTAATGGGAATTTAGCCCCCAAAATTTACTCTATCAAGAGCTTAAAACATACTGCTGACAGTCTTAACATCGAAGGACTTATTAATGGAAGAAAAGTTAATATAACAGTAGACACTGGTGCTGCCATATCATTGCTTAAGTTCAAAATTGCAACGAGATATAAAATTCGACCAACAGAAAAGAAAATAACACTTAAGACTGTGACTGGAGAATCCGCCGACGTCTTGGGGCAGACAGACATAGACCTACAGCTGGGAAGGTTGAAGATTCGCCACTCGGTATTAGTTGCAGACATAGAAGACGAATTTATTTTGGGAATGGACCTGATAAGTAAACATGGATTTGCGTTTGATAATAAACTTAATACCCTAAGATTTGGGAACGAAGAGTTCATTTTGTCAAATAGTCACATCAATAAAGAACCAATTAAGGTGGTGGCAGTATGCACAAGACTAGTCGGTAACAGTGAGACCATAATTTTTGGGAGGCTGGAAAGTAAAACATCAAGCTGCGTCGGACTCATAAGCCAACAAAACACACCCAACACCTACCTCGTTGCAAAATCACTAGTTAAAACCGATAAAGACATCCCGATTAGAGTCGCCAATATTTTTCCAAATAGTGTCAAAATTAATAAGGGGAGGTGGTAGCATTATTTGAACCAGTACAGAAAGTAACAAGATGTGAAGAGCCAACTTCCGAGGATACAAGCAAGTTACCAATGGAGGTACTTCAGCAATTTGAGTCAACTTGGCAACATCTCACTCCAGAAGAATTTAGTAAAGCGAGAGAGTTTATAGAAGAACAAAGTAATATCTTCGAAACTAGGAGTAGTTCGGGACGCACAAACCTTATTCAACATGCTATCAACACTGGCGATGCCCAACCGATAAGACAACCCCCAAGAAGACTACCAATGGCCAAGCAAGAAGAAGTTCACAATCTCATTCATAAAATGCTCAGCGACGGTGTTATTGAAGAGTCATCAAGTCCTTGGTCATCTCCTGTGGTGTTTGTCACTAAAAAGGATGGAAGTACTAGATTTTGTGTCGACTACAGGAAACTTAACGATGTGACCAAGAAAGATAGTTACCCACTGCCAAGAATAGACGACACATTAACAACGTTGGCAGGATCATATTGGTTTTCTACTCTTGACCTGAAAAGTGGGTATTGGCAAGTAGGAATCTTTGAAAGAGATAAAGAGAAGACTGCATTCTCTGCTGGAAGTGGACTTTATCAGTTTAATGTGATGCCATTTGGCCTGTGCAATGCCCCAGCTACATTTGAAAGACTAATGGAAGTCGTTCTACGAGGTCTTACTTGGTAAACCTGCCTAGTCTATTTAGATGATGTCATAGTAATGGGGAAATCATTTCAAGATCATCTAGATAATTTACGAGAAGTATTCTCAAGAATCAGGAACGCAAATCTTAAATTGAACTCAAAGAAATGTTTTCTGTTCCAAGAAAAAGTTGAGTTCCTGGGTCACGTCGTTTCCCGAGAAGGCATCCATACCGACGAAAAGAAGTTACAAGCAATAAAAGAATGGCCTCAACCTCGTGACAAACATGAATTGAGAAGCTTTTAGGGTCTGTGTACATACTACAGACGATTTGTAGAAGGATTCGCCAAAATAGCGTCTCCATTACATAGACTTACAGAAGATAAAGCTTCTTACAAATGGAATACCGAATGTGACCAAGCATTTAGAAGACTAAAAGCAGCATTATGTTCTAGTCCGATTCTTGCATATCCCATTCCAAAAGGAAAATTCATATTAGATACTGATGCGAGCAACGATGGCATAGGAGCAGTACTCTCCCAAGTACAAGATGGAGAAGAACGGGTCATCGAATTTTTCAGCAAGAAGCTATCCAAACCAGAGAGAAATTATTGTGTTACTAGAAAGGAGCTCCTAGCCATAGTTAAATCCGTAGATCACTTTCACAAATATCTCTACGGACAGGAGTTTCTGATTAGAACGGATCATGCTGCGTTACAGTGGCTCATGAAAATGAAACAACCTGAGGGGCAAATCGCGAGATGGATAGAAAAGCTACAACAATACCATTATCAAATTAAGCACCGAGCGGGATGCATTGTCCAGAAGACCTTGCCCTGAGGATTGTAAACATTGCAGGAAAATTGACTAGAAAGAAGGAATTACCTACGTGTGCCAGATAAAGTTAGAACCAGATGAAGAATGGATGTCGGCTTCGATTAGAACCACACAACTTAACGACAAAGATGTAGGACCTATCTTGCGATTGAAAGAAGAGAACAAGCCACGACCATCATGGCAAGATATCGCAAACCAAGGGGTGATATTCAAATCACTGTGGGCACAATGGGATTCACTGATAGTAGAGGAAGACATCCTTAAACGTGCCTGGGAAAGTGCCGATGGCCTTACTGTGGTTAATCAAGTAGTGGTTCCTAGGAGCATGGTAGACAATATAATGGCCGAATGCCATGGTGGAAAATCAGGCGCGCACCTAGGCATAAATAAAACCATGGACAAAATTCGAAACCGATTTTATTGGGTCAAGTACTTTCAAGATGTGAAAAACTGGTGCCGCCGGTGTTCGACTTGTGCAGCCAGTCAAGGTCCCAAAACAAGGTCCAGAGGTCAAATGAAACAATATAACGTAGGTCTGCCATTCGATCGCATTGCTATTGATGTGGCCGGACCATTTCCGGAAACTAAAAAGGGCAACAAATACATCCTTGTTGTCATGGATTACTTTAGCAAATGGCCAGAAGTTTTTGCTTTGCCTAACCAAGAGGCCACTACAGTTGCGGAAGTTCTGGTAAATGATGTTTTCAGCCGATTTGGCATTCCTTTGGAACTACATTCAGATCAAGGAAGAACCTTTGAATCGAAGCTCTTCCAGAATCTCTGTGACCTTTTAGGAATACATAAAACACGGACTACGGCTTTATATCCGCAGTCAGATGGCATGGTTGAAAGATTTAATAAAACAATAGAAGAACATCTGTGCGAAGTTGTTGATGAGCACCAAGCAGATTGGGACCAATATATTCCATTGTTTTTGATGGCCTATAGAAGCGCCACTCACAATACGACAGGAGCTACTCCATCTAGTATCCTGTTTGGTAGAGAACTGCGTTTACCATGTGATATCATGTTTGGTTCACCTGAAGAAGAACACTTAGAGATTAATGACTATGTCGAACGTTTAAGGCAAAAGCTGCACGATATCCATGAAGTGGTTAGAGAGCGAATAGAAATAGCCAGTGACCGCATGAAAGCGAGATATGACCTGAAAGCAAACTCTTCAGGGTTCAAAGAGAATGATCAAGTCTGGCTATACAATCTTCAACGCAAGAAAGGAAGATCACCTAATTTGACACCACCATGGGAAGGGCCTTATAAAGTTGTTAAGAGAATTAATGATGTAGTCTACCGAATCCAGAAAAGCCCGAAGTCCAAGATGAAAGTTGTTCATCTAGACAGACTAAAACCTTACCTGGGAAATATTGATCGAGGCGATCAAATCTGAAGAGGAGGATAGTGTTACAAATTTAAGTATTTAAATTTTATAGTTAGAATTTATTTAGGTTTAGTGTAGTATTAGGTTGACGTATTTTATAGTTGTATTCTTAATCTAGGTTTTAGTTGCGTTATCTGTGACAAACTGGTATGCGAACGGTCCGTCTAGAAAAGGGCTGGAATGATTCCGAATCGAACAAGGATGGAAGGGTTCTCGAATAGTAGGCAGCCCCTCATATATAAGGCCGGACGTCGTGCATCAGTCAGTCAGTCACAGATAACGTACTGTAGTGGTCGTGAGATATTAACACGAAGTTAATAGACCGATTATAGTAGTAAATTATTAGCAAGTTATTAGTAAGTTTAAGTGCGTGTTTTTGTACATAATTTGTCGAAATAAATTGACGTATCGTTTTCAACAATTGCGAGTTTTAATTTGTCGTTGTGAACCCGTAACAATATATTTGTTTATTAGTTTGGTTATAAATTTTTTCAAACTTTTCCAACTAGGTATTTTGTGGTGGGTGTGCTTTCGGGCTGTTCGGCCGTCGTCGTTGGAAATTCGTTCTCGACGTTTCGCCATCTCGAGTCGATGGCATCTTCACGAGATGTTGACTGTTTGTCGGCTTCTCGAAGACTGGTGGTTAGTCTGTCGCGGGCGCAGGTTATATACGCTATGGTGGGCGGGGCGTATATCAGAGCTGGTCGGTGATTGGTCACTTTCCCGAGATTCAGTTTTGTTGTTATAAGCGAGCCGTTTAGTGTTTTTAAGAACCGGTACCCATGTTCTGTTACTTTTGAGAGTTTCTTCAGATCTGTTGAAGTTCTGCTGGTGTTTATGAATTTCGATTGCTTCTCTATAGAGTCTTGGATAGTATAAAGAGGAGGCGCAGAGAACTTGTGTGTCTTCGAATTTTATTCGGTGGTCTTCATTCTTTAGTGTGTGGTCTGCAACAGCGGATTTTTCCGTATGTGGTTGGTCTACAAGTTGGTACATTTGGAGATTTCAACTTTAAAAAAATATAAACTATAAAATGACTTTTTATGTAAATTATGTATGTATGTGCACCTTAATAATGTTGTTAGTATGTAGAAATAAAATTTCGGACTTCCATTGTCTTTATTTATTTTAAAACACGACGTTTCGGTTAGTAAGTATCTCTAACCGTTATCAAGTGTAAACTAAACAATCTAGTCTTTAGGCTACTTCTTATACTACTTGGTGTACATTCAGGTGTGACGGCCCGCCCCCTTTTTTAATCCTAAGACGCCTGTTTTCCTTAAGGAGTGGTTTCCATATGTTTGGTATGTCCGTGCTTGGTTGACTGAAAACTTCTTTATTCTGCATTATAAACGCAGCTTCAATAAACTTTCGTTTTCGCCAATGCGACTCCTTATGTAAAACTTTAGCTTCTGACCACTGAATCCTGTGATCATTTGACCATGCATGATCTGCTAAACCGGATTTTTCAATATCCCCTAATTGGGTACTTTTTACATGTTGATTTACTCTAACCTGAAGAGGGCCATTGTTAAAGGAGAAGAAACGAGAAGTCCTGCTCACTTCACAAATATTTTATTGTCTAATCACGACGCGTTTTGGTTTTTAAAAAACCATTATCAAGTGGTCTGGTAGACAGTTAAGAATCATCTTTGAAACAAATGAAAAACTGGAACACACAAATATAAAAAATTAAAACACATTTAAAACAGTCTAAAACAACATACAGATTAAAAATCAGTCAAACAGACATAAACACGTAATTTTAATAAAATACAATTAATTGACAAAGAAGATATAGGTTAAAAAAGATTTTTTTGTATTTAATTTGTTTTTAATTTTAAATATCGTTGAGTTTTTAATGTTGTTAATTTCTGTGGTTAATTTTTCATTATTACTACAAATATTTATGGCTCTTAAATACAAACTTCTTATAACTGCTTGTTTTGTAGCAACAGAATGATTAGACTTAAAATTTAGGTACTGTGTACTGTACTGTTTTTGTCTGATCGTTTGACAAGAACACCCAAAAAAGGTAAGGCCGAATCTTTTTCAATTTCCATGGTGCATTTGATTGTTGGTCGAATACCGTTTAAATGGTGTAGAAAATTCTGTAGTTCGTCTTCATTTTCCGTTCATATAATAAATGTGTTATCCATGTATCGTAGCCATAGTTTTGGTTTGACTCTTGCTGTGTTGATCGCATGGTCCTCGAACCACTCCATGTAGATGTTTGCTACCACTGGCAAAAGAGATGAACCCATTAAGAGTCCATCATTTTGCGCGTAAAACTTATCTTTCACTTGAAAGTAAGAGTTAAGGAGACAGAGCTCCAAAAGATCCATCACCCACTCCACCGATAGCGTTGTTCTCTCGTGAAGTGTATCATCAGTTTGTAATTTGTTTTTGATGATACTGAGTGACTCATTTATTGGTACGTTGGTGTAGAGACTTTCTATAGTCTTTGCAATAAGGCTAGTCCTTTTGTTTAATCACCCCGTAATTCTGGTAACAAAACACACGTGTATTCTTAATTCAGTTTTAAACCACAGGTTCCTAAGGTAACTGATAATGTATGCTGCGAAACTATTTATCAGCTACCTTAATCTTAATATAATCGGTTACCACCCTTTATAATAAGGGTGGTGGATCGGTGTTTAAACTGCCATTGTTTTGAAATTTCTGACTTTGAAAGATTATCGCTTATTTTTTATTTAAATTCTGATTTGGAATAGTTTTTTGAGAAAAGGTTCTGTCCCAAAATGATTGTATGTAGTGAAAAATTTATGAACAATTGGGGTGCCCTTGCGCCAAAGTTTCTACATTGGAAGATTTTCAGTGCGACTGACCGTAGAGCTACAAACCATGGACAAACGATAAATTAATGATTATTTAATTTTTTCAAAAATGTTATTCTTTACAATGTATTTCGAGCTGGAGTTAAGCTAAGCTTTGCAATTTGTTTTGGTAAAAATTCATTCAAATAAGATTAGGCCCTATTTATATTATAGTTTTTGTAAACAGAAGTTTTTAATATTAGTACCTAAGGATAAAGACTTAATAAAAGTTAAATTAATATTATTTGTAGTTTCCACAAATAAACTCTTGACTTATATTAATGTAGTACATACTCATTTCTCAGTATATAAGCATTTATATTTTTTGTTTAGGGTATGTTAAAACAGTATTTTATTATAATTTTTAATAAATAAACATTTTTTATGGTCGACACATAGATCTTTTAAAAAGTATAATAAAGTTCTCAACTGATTTAAGTGGAAATGCTTTGGGAATGTCAACAAAAACAGTATTGTACAGACTCTTTCTGAGTGAATTAAAAAATATATTTCAGACACAATATTTAAACTAAAACTAGCTATATTGAGGCTATTACTAATTACTAAGTTTAAAATGTTGCAGTAGAACAGTAGAACAGCTCATAGGATTAAAAACCAACCAAAAAACTGAAAATCTAAAATCTAACTAAAAAACAAACTATGCAAAAATAACTTATTCTCATCGTCCAAAAAACTTCATCTCATAAACTGCCATCGTCAGTTATGACGAGAGGAGCGACATCAATAGCTGTTTCATTTTCTCAGTCTTCCAAAATTAGTTTTTTGCAATGCATCATGTAATTTTAACAATGCTTTTATCTTTTTAAACAATAGTTTAACAAACTTTTTTAATTAGTTTTCTAAAGAAGTTGTTTTGAATGGCATCACAAAGTCTTCAAACTTTTTGTCATTACCTATACTGTGTTTCTTAAAATTTTCCTCTGTAGTTATTACGGATGGGACTAAAGATCGAAAAAAGCGTGGAATTTTCGTATGAACATTTTTTCTTTGTCGCAATTTTTTTTTTACTATTTTGACTACTTGCCAAAAATTTTTTGTTTTGAAAGTTGACTTTTATTGTCAATTTAAACTTTGGTAGACAGACAGGCTTGCAACTGCCAACTGCAATCTGGGGCCAACAACGATTTTCGATGCTATTTTCTGTCTTCTTTATAGAAGAAAAATAAAAAAGAATAGCAAAGGGACTTGGGGTATTGCAAGGACTATACATCAAAACTTACAAATCTATCGCCTTTTTTGGATGTTCTTGTCAAACGATCAGACAGAAACATTCAAACCACTGTATATAGGAAACCGACACACACGGGACAGTACCTAAATTTTAAGTCTAATCATTCTGTTGCTACAAAACAAGGAGTTATAAGAAGTTTGTATTTAAGAGCCATAACTATTTGTAGTAATAATGAAGAATTAAACACAGAAATTAACAACATTAAAAAGGACTTACAACAGAATGGTTATTCCGAGAAATTAATAAACTCAACGATATTTAAAATTAAAAACAAACTAAATGTACCAAATTCTCAAAATAATAAGCCGATTTCAGAAAACATAAGACGAATAGCTAAACACTATAATATAAAAACAGTATTTTCTTCGGGAAATACGATAAGAAGTTTTGTAACTAAAACAAAACCAGACAATCCCTCAAATAATAAGGAATGTATTTACCAAATCCCGTGTGAGTGTGGTAAATCATATGTAGGTGAAAGGAAACGCCCTCTTCAGGTTAGAGTAAATGAACATCTAAAATGTACCCAATTAGGGGATATTGAAAAATCCGGTTTAGCAGATCATGCATGGTCAAATGATCACAGGATTCAGTGGTCAGAAGCTAAACTTTTACATAAGGAGTCGCATTGGCGAAAACGAAAGTTTATTGAAGCTGCGTTTATAATTCAGAATAAAGTAGTTTTCAGTCAACCAAGCACTGACATACCAAACATATGGAAACCACTCCTGAAGGAAAACTGGCGTCTTAGGATTAAAAAAGGGGGCGGGCCGTCACACCTGACTGCACACCAAGTATTATAAGTAGTAGCCTAAAGACTAGATTTTTTAGTTTACACTTGATAACGGTTTGAGATACTTACTAACCGAAACGTCGTGTTTTAAAATAAATAAAGACAATGGAAGTCCGAAATTTTATTTCTACACAATCATTGTCTACGAGTTTCAAACAAAGAGTTCTTAGTATGTTCAAGTTAAAATATCAATTCACTACGAATATTATACATATATATTAAAAAAAAAAGATAACCTGAAGATTTAACAACGTTATATTATTTAAACATAACCTTTATTTTGGAGTCAATCTCTATAATTCTGGTGGTATTAAACAAAATAATCTTGTGACAATCAAATATAGATTACTAAAAAGCTATATATATATATAAATATATATATATATATATATATATATATATATATATATATATATATATATATATATGTTGCGCCTTGTATGAACGAATGCAGCGAAGTAGCTTTTTCTTATAATTTTCAAAATTGTTGTTATTTAACGTTTTTTCAAACATACCTAATAAATGATGGATCTGCTCCGAGGCCTGTTCGGAAAAAATCGTAATGGTCTTTGATACTGCTCCATAAATTCTGGTGCGTGATATACTAGACACTAGAGCATGAACTGTCGGTGTAGGAAGAATTTGACCTTGTGAAATGCAGTAAAAACAGCCACATATTTGTTTCCAGTAAGAAAATAATTATAATTATACCTTGAAGGGTTTTGTTTTTGTCTTTTACCATATCCTTTGAAGTTTTTATTTTAACAACTATCAAGCGGTACCTATGGTAAAAGACGAAAAAACGAAACCTTCCAAAGAATATTTATGATTATGTTATTACAGAAAACAAATATGTGGCTGTTTTTTTTGGGTTTCACAAGGTTATTAGCGGTTGTTTTGGACAGATTTTAAATACAAACGACAAAATATTCATTAAGCAGTGCAATACAGAGCTGGACAAAGTCAAAATTCTTCCTACAGCGAAAATTCATGCTCTGGTATATCACGTACCAAAATTTATAGAGCAGTATCAAGGAGCATTCGGATTTTTTTGCAGATCCGTCAATCATTCGGTATGTTTAAAAAAACGTTTTAGTTAAGTAAGAACAATTTTGATGATTATCGCTATTTGCTATGTTTGTTCATACAATATACAACATACGCCTATTTTTATAGCTTTTTAGTAACCTATATTTTATTTTCACAAGGATATTTTGTTTAACAGCACCATAATAGAAATTTTTCTTTTATATTTGCATTTTCGTTATAATTAGATTGATTTCAAAATAAAGGTTATGTTTAATTAATATAATTTTGTTAAATCTTGATGTAATATACGATTATGATATTTTAACCAGAAGATACTCTAAGAACCCTAATAACGCACAATGAGCATTATTTTTCCTAAAAAAAGTAATTTTATATTATGTTGGTGCAAGAATTATTTGCCAGCTTTTGGCTACTTTTATATTTTAATATTATTTTTCATTTCAAATTTCGCGGGGTATATGCATATGACTTATCCCCGCACCGAGACACGCGCGAGTCTGCGCGAGGAGTCGCAATCGGGGAAACTGACAAGAAGCACAAGAAAACGCCGTGAGTGCTACAATTTTCCCGTTTTTCCTATCTTCCAAGCGACCAAAACGACTGCAACTAGATGAAAACTAAGGTAGGTGCACTTTAGATATTTTATATGCATCATTTTTACTGATTTCCTTTACATAAACTTTACAATTACGTTTTTTAATTTCTTATCTCAAAATATTGGGTATTTCTCGAATGAGTGGTGTAAGTGGTGAACCAGCCAACCTAAACTCAACCAAACTTACGTTTGCACCCTCATTGGATGGTCCTTCGAACCGGATCCTTTCAATTTACATTTTCAGCAGTTATCCTGTAACTTTTCAAACTTACAAATTTCCAAAATTTTCGGTTTTCGGCGAGATTTTTCGTATTTTCTTAAGTCACGTGTGTTAAAAATATCAACTCGGGTGAGTTATATATCGAATATCGAATATACCTAAGGAATTAAAAGGTATAGTCGACCAATACAGTATTGTAAGCTGCCACGCGCGCGCTGTTTGAATTACTTGACTTGGGTTACACTGCCAGCATAGACATACTTAATCGCGGACTCCGGTATTTTCGTAAAGAGCCCGTATAGCATAGGGTATTTAGCGCTCGACTCGTGATCCGCAGGGCATGGGATCGAGACTCATTCAACAAAAAACTTTTTTCTTTACTAGTTTGGTAATTGGTGATATCAGAGGATAGTTAGTATAAACATCTCCTTAATTAAATTTACTAATTATTAATAGAAATAAATTAAAAATTCTTTAATTTAATGAAATTTTTATTAATTATTTTTTCTTTCATTTTATGAACTAAAATTGGATTTTTAAAGCGTTTTAGAAGTTTTAACAAATTTTTGGTTTTTAAAAAAAGGTAATTTTCAAAATCAAAATGTCAAAACCAAAAAAGACATTATTGCTAGACAAGCGTGCTATTTGTGTAAATCAAATAACCGAATCGAATGAATCGCGAAACAGGCGAAAGCAGACTCTTCGTTCCAGTTCCTCTTCAAATCTAGGTACGAGGATAATGACGAATGTCATCAAAAGTTTTACGAGTCTCATAACCAAATCATCGGATCCCTCGAGGAGTTGGGACTCGATTTTAATGAGCAGGACAACATAAGAAAAAGATTCGATTTACTTTTTTATGAATGTCGTGGCATTTATTATGATATTTTTCGAGCCAGCAATACTAATTTCGTTTCACTAAATACTTCTGCCAATAGCCCTAGGTCAAATTCTAGATCTTTTCCTTTACCCAAGTTGGCTAGTTTCGATGGCAACTATAAGAATTGGCAACATTGGTTTGACCTCTATAAGGTCATGATTCATGATAGCGACTTGAGCGATATAGAAAAGTTTCAGCACTTACGTAGTTCAGTGACTAACGAAGCACTTAGTCTGGTAAAAACAATTCCGTTATCTGACAGCAATTATCAGATTGCATATGAGGCTCTAGTCAAGAGATATCAAAATAAGCGTCTCATAGCTACGACTGCTTTAAATGCTATGAATTTTGTTTCGGTGAAAACCAGTTCTGCGAAAGAGCTCCGTTTTATGTTAGATACCTCCGAGAACTTAGCCATTTTGACCGAACTCGGTTTTCCTACGACAGAGTGGGACTTTCTTACATTTAATAAATTTCTTTCCAAGTTGGACGTTAAGCTACGCACAGAGTTTGAGCTATATTTTAGCAGAGAGAAAAGCCAAGTCGACATTCCTTCTTACACTGACTTGTACAGCTTTATCGAAAATCACTGTATAGCCTTGGAGTCTGTCTAACATATGCAGTTAATTAGTAAGCCCCCATCTAGTTTAAATCATGCTAAGCCCCTGAATAATAATCAGCGGAACTTTAGTCACAATAATTATCCTAAAAATACATCAACTTCATCTTTCAATACTACAGTTTCAAATAATCCAATTCAACCAAATAAACCGTTCAATTCAAATGTCAAATGTCATTTGTGCCAGTCCAATTATGTCCTAGCCAGATGTCTCGATTTCCTAAATAAAAATTCAGAAGAAAGACTTTCCTATATAAGACAAATTAACTTATGTGAAAATTGCATGCATTTTTCTCATCAAACAAGGAATTGTTCTTCTTCTTATAGCTGTAGAGGGTGTGGCCTTAAACACCACAGTTTACTGTTTCACCCCCGTCAGAACAATACACGTGTTCAGCAGGGTACAAATACTAGTACTCAGGAAAATCCACACTTTCTTTTTGTTTCACAAGGTACTTCCTCAACCAATTGTCACGCCACAACTATTCCCAATCAATCTACTTTTCTACTTTCAACAGTTGTAGCTGACATTTTGGATTTTAGAGGAAATTACCAACCCGTGCGGATTTTGCTAGATTCAGCATCTGAAGCCAATTTCATTTCGGAAAAATGCCTTAATAGACTAGGTCTCCCCAGACAACAATTTTCAATTTCCATTCAAGGTCTAAATCAAAAGGCATATTCGACTACCAAAGGCAAAACTAATTGCATTATTCGACCGCAAGGAAGAATAGATCCTACCTTTCAGTTTGAGGCTTTAGTATTGCCTCAATTATGTTCCAATATTCCCTCTGTTTCTATAGATTCCAGTCAATGGGATCATATTCGGAACATTAAACTTTCAGACCAAACTTTCAACATACCTAGCCCCATAGATATTTTACTCGGTTGTGAATGATTTCCTCAGATTTTAAGAAATGGAGTCATCCATGGTCAAAAAGGGCAAGCTAGCGCTTTTAACAGTGTTTTCGGTTACGTCTTGATTGGTAAGGTAGACGCTTCGATTCAATCCAAGCCAAGTACAGTCGTTAGCTGTTATACATCTTTAGAACCGCCCTTAGAAGTTTGTTTAGAGAAATTTTGGGAAATAGAACAAATCCCACATAAAGTTCACAGCAGCCCTGAAGATATTCTATGTGAAAAGATCTTTTCGGACACAGTATCTTGTAACGAATCAGGCAGATTCATAGTTTCATTACCTTTCGTTAACTCAGAGCCTACTTTAGGTGATACTTATCCTATTGCTGTAAAAAGGTTTAAATCGCTCGAATTCCGACTTCTTAAAGACCCTGTGCATTATGAAGCATACAAAGACTTCATGAAGGAATACATATTATCAAATCACATGATTCCAGTACCTACAACTAGTTCCAAAGAAATCTTAGACTGTTCATATTTCATTCCCCACCATAGTGTTTTCAATAGGGGAAAAATTCGCTGCATTTCTGATGCTTCACAAAAGGGTCCTAGGGGTTTATCTTTCAATGATACATTGTGCGCAGGTGCTAAATTTCAATCTGATGTCCGCGAAATACTTCTGAAATTCCGATATCATGCTGTAGTGTTTACTGCAGATGTTGTTAAAATGTTTCGACAAATTCTTGTCACACCTTAGCACACACGATATCAGAATATCTTATGGAGATTCTCTGAAACCGATCCCCTTCAAACCTACTCTCTCAGAACTGTTGTCTATGGTCTTAAATCATCACCATACTTGGCTATACGTACTCTACAGGAATTGGCTAGAGTAGAGTCTAAAAACTTTCCTAATGCTTCTAGAGTTCTGTTAAAAGACGTCTACGTCGATGACGTTTTAAGCGGCCACAATTCCGTAGTTTCGGCCATATATCTACAGCAAGAACTCATTTTACTATTACGTCGTGGTGGTTTCGAGCTCAAAAAATGGGCAAGTAACAAACCAGAACTTATTTCATCCTTTCCAGAGACGGAGACACAAATGTCTATTTCTTTCGACAAAGCAGAGCCTAATTTTGTCAAGGTGCTTGGTCTCCAATGGAATCCAGTGACAGATTCATTTACATATCTTGTTATACCTGACGATAAGCCTTGCACTAAACGTGGAATCCTTTCTCAAATAATGAAAATATTTGACCCGTTAAGTTTCTGTTGTCCAGTGTCCTTACTGGCCAAGCATCTGATGCAAGATTTATGGAAGGAAAATATAGAGTGGGACTCTCTTCCGCCCCTTCATATCATAAATACTTGGAATCAGTTTTGCATGGAGCTTCCCGAACTTTCTAATCTTCATTTACCTAGACGTCTTACAATAGACAAACCTACTCGCATAGAATTACACGGATTTTCCGACGCTTCAATGGTTGGTTATGCAGCCACAGTCTACATTCGTATTGAAGCATCTTCTGGCAAGCTGTTTACTTTTCTTGTTATGGCAAAATCTAAAGTTGCACCACTTAAAACGGTTAGTCTCCCAAGACTGGAACTCTTGGGCGCTACCCTACTGTGTGATCTTATCTCTTTTATTCAAGCAAGTTACGCTGAAACTTTGGTGTTTAATGAAATTTGGGCGTGGTCTGACTCCCAAGTGGTCTTGCGCTGGTTATCTGATTCTCCCCATAGATGGGTTACATTCGTCGCTAATCGTGTTTGCAAAATCCAAGAAACTTTACCCCCTCATGTATGGCACTATGTTCCGTCTGCTGAAAACCCAGCGGATTGTGCATCTCGTGGACTCACCCCTAACCAACTTGTTCACCATGACATGTGGTGGAAAGGTCCACCCTTTCTAAGCCTTCCACGAGAGGAATGGTCTAATGGCTTTCATTGACCAGATCTTTGCGACAGTGATGATTTGGAAGAACGCAAGACATTTCTTACGGTCATGTCAGACCCACATGAGATCGATGTCCTCTTGAATAAACATTCTTCTCTCACGAAAATACAACGAATCATTTCCTACACGGTTAGACCAATTTCGAAAATCTATTACTCAGATCATTTGGTAACGGAAAAGGAACTGCAGAATTCCATGATTGTTCTTGTCCGCCATGTCCAACGTACAGTATTTTCAGATCTTCTTTCAAAAATTAAAACAAACAAGTTGTTTCCAAAACCTTTTCGTAAACTTTCATTATTCCTGGACGAACAAGACTGTCTCCGAGTAGGCGGTCGCATTAAGCATGCTTCTGAACTTTCTTATTCTGCTAAGCATCCGTTGCTCTTGCCACGTTCACACCGGCTTACTACAATAATTATCGAATATACACATTCAAAATACTTTCATCCAGGCCTCAAACCCTACACTATCTGCTAAGGCAGCAATTTTGGGTGCTGTCTGCTCGATATGCTATTGAAAAGGTAGTTTCTCATTGTATCTTATGCTTCAGACTTCATCCAAAACCAGCTGTGCAATTTATGGGAGATTTACCTCCTCAAAGGATTTCCCAGTTAAAACCATTTTCCCATGTTGCCGTGGACTATTGCGGACCGTTTGATATCTTAATGTCAAGACACCGCCAAACTCTATAAAGGCTATATTCTTGTTTGCGTTTGTGCTGCAACCAAAGCAGTGCACTTAGAATTAACTTCCGATCTTTCAACAGATACGTTTCTTGCGGCCTTTAAAACGTTTGTCTCCAGACGTGGAAGGATATCACACGTTTATTCTGATAACGGTACCGCCTTTGTCGGTGCAGATAGGTTACTTCAAACCTACTCAAAGGAAGCATGTGAAAGCTTAAGCATTTCGTGGCATTTTTCTAGCCCTGGAAGTCCTCACTTAAACGGTTTAGCCGAGGCTGGAGTAAAATCCACCAAGGCTCACCTCAAACGTGTTGTAGGCGAGCAGCGCCTTACATATGAGGAATTTACTACCTTTTTGTTTCAAGTTGAGGCTTTACTCAATAGTAGACGAGGCTCAAAGTCTAGATCCCAATGACCTCGTTCCGCTGACACCAGGTCATTTTCTAACATTGGAGCCTTTAAATTCTATACCAGAACCTGATTTTTCCGACCTCAAGCTTAACACTGGCAGCTTGTCCAAAGACTTCAAGCTGACTTTTGGAAAAAGTGGCGTTTAGAATATTTAAACACACTTCAACAACGTGTTAAGTGGACTGAGAAATGCAATGACATAAAAGTCAACACTTTAGTCGTTATTAAGAATGAGCAAAAACCACCTATGCAGTGGTCACTCGGACGTGTTGTAGCGCTACATCCAGGTGCTGATGGGCTTACTCGCGTCGTGACAGTAAAAACCGCCACTGGTACTTATCGAAGACCGGTGGTCAAGTTATGTGTCCTGCCCCTGCCGGAGGTAGAACACAAGTAATTTTTTCGAAATTTTGCTCAAAATTTTTAATTTTTTTTCCTTTCATTATATATAATTTTTTTTCCTTTTTACAATTTACTAGAATTAAGGTAAATTTTCGTGCATACTTGCACGATTTGGGTATTTAGATATAGTTTTTTTTTCGTATCCTTACTAAAAACACACGTGTTTTAGTGGCCGGAAAATGTTGGTGCAAGAAATATTTGCCAGCTTTTGGCTACTTTTATATTTTAATATTATTTTTCATTTCAAATTTCGCAGAGTAATGCATATGCCTTATCCCCGCACCGAGACACGCGCGAGTCTGCGCGAGGAGTCGCAATCGGGGAAACTGACAAGAAGCACAAGAAAACGCCGTGAGTGCCACAATTATCCCGTTTTTCCTATCTTCCAAGCGACCAAAACGACTGCAACTAGATGAAAACTAAGGTAGGTGCACTTTAGATATTTTATATGCATCGTTTTTACTGATTTCCTTTACATAAACTTTACAATTACGTTTTTCAATTTCTTATCTCAAAATATTGTGTATTTCTCGAATTAGTGGTGTAAGTGGTGAACCAGCCAACCTAAACTCAACCCAACTTACGTTTGCACCCTCGTATTATTTCTTGAAAAGGGCTACATACGCGATTTTAATTTTCTTTGCAAATAAAAGCTAAAAATATATATATTAAAAAAAAATGGTTCAAAGTTTATATATTTTTAAAGTTGAAATCGCCCAATGCACCAACGTGTATACAATGCAACATTTTTTTTTATCACTCGCGGTTCCAAAATGGCGGATTTTACCATTTATGAACCGATTTGCATCAAACTCGGCACTTTAAGATCTTTCAGGTGGCTGATTATTATTTTTACCCTAAATTCATAAAAATCGGTTCATAAATGGGAAAATCCGCCATTTTGATTTTTTTAAAGTTTTAGTTAAAAATCGTAATCATCGACCTAAAAGATCTGAAAGAGTTGACGATACCTCTGTCAACCATTGGGCGCTTTGTTAGTCAGCGCAAGTCAGGTTTAACCAGCCAGGCCGATGAGTACAGCCTAGAAATCTGACTTGCGCGCCAGTAGGGACATCTGCTAGAGACCTTAGGATGGCCATCTGCAGTCCATTTAAGTTTTCTACTGTGAGGCTTTCGGATGTGTAGGTAGTTTTTGTGGACAATGCCAACTTTAACTCCCTCTGCCGCAGCGCTGTAGGAGGCTTGGCAGGGTCTTTTCGACTCCTGCTCTGGAGTATTAGCACTGGACCGTGGACGTTTGGAGTCTGGCTTTACCGTCTCCATGTTCAGCGGTCCCTCTAGTGCCCGTTTGTGGGCAGCTGAGTATTCCCAGCCGTCCTGAAGAAGTTTTCTAAGCAGTTTTTTTGCCGACCCAGACAACCTCTTCTGATCTTGTTTATTCTGATTTCGGGCCTCCACATTGGAGTCCTTATCAGTAGCGTCACCGTCGCTTTTGAGCAGTTCATTTTCCCGCTCAAGGTCTGGTGACGATAGGGGCCTCTTCGGCACCCCTTTCTTGGTTAGGTTCTGTAGGCCTATTCGGCACTACTTCCCCTTCGTTTTGTACTCTCAGTGTAGTCTATGGACAAATCGGTTTCGTGTGCAAGCGGTGCCAACTTTTTGCCGATAAGCCAAGTTTTAGCTCACACATATACTGTATGCATAAGACATACACCCTTTCGATAGCTTTAGGCGCTGGTTAAACTTTTAACGCATTAAGGATAAAAATGGAAAATAACGCGAGAACCATACAAAATGTCGATTGACACCTACCTTGCTATTTCTCGGCGGTACAAATTCCATTCACTGGGCGCCCAGGCTTCTACCAGATTTCTTGAGTTGATCAAAATCACTGTGAGGAGTTGAGGTAACGGATTGGAATGATTTTAGAATTGATTGGCACTAATTGCAATTGATTGAATTGTAGTTTTGGAAAACCGAGTAAAACACGCCGGTTTCAATATGGAGGCTACGATGATCTCTCTCTTGTCATCGCGCCGGTGGGTTGCGCACTTTCTATCCGCGCACTTTGCGGTGTCACGTGACAACCTGTATGGCTCAGTGCAACGGAATAATTAATATTTAGGAAAATTAACTAAGTATTATTTGTCTTGCACGTACATATACTATACTATAGTAGTGTGAGCTATGGTGATCCTAATTTTTTCGAGAAAAAAAAAGTTGCTCCGATTTCAAAAATTTTTATATATCTTTGCGTTTCAGATGATTTTGAAACTTTTTTGTTGCGCCGTCTGTCTGTCTGTCTGTCTGTCTGTCTGTATGTCTGTCTGTCTGTCTGTCTGTCTGTCTGTATGTCTGTCTGTAACGACCAACGCGCATAACTCAAAAACCGCTTAACCGATTTTAATGAAATTTGGTACCTAGGCTGGGTATTGTCTCGAGATGGTCCCATTTAAAAATGAACAAAATCCACCGAACACAAACCAAATAAAAGGGTGGGGGTAGATTTCAAAAATTAGAGTTTATGTGAAAATATGGCGTGTGTGATATCAAACGAAAGGTAATTGAGTCTGCAGTTAAACAAAATACATTTTAATTTATTTAAAAAAAAGGGTGGGGGTATATTTTAAAAATTAGAGTTTAAGTGAAAATATGGCGTGTGTGATATCAAACGAAAGGTAATTGAGTCCGGAGTTTAACAAAATACATTTTAGTTTTTTGTTTTTTTTTAAGGGTGGGGGTATATTTTAAAAATTAGAGTTTAAGTGAAAATATGGCGTGTGTGATATCAAACGAAAGGTAATTAAGTCCGGAGTTTAACAAAATACATTTTAGTTTTTTGTTTTTTTTAAGGGTGGGCGTAGATTTCAAAAATTTGAGTTTAAGTCAAAACATGGCTTGTGTGGTATCAAACAAAAGGTAATTTAGTCTGGAGTTGAATAAAATATATTTCAGGTTTTAGTTATATTAGCTCACACGTACACTATAGCTATAGTACCTAGTGTGAGCTTAGGGGCCCATATATTGGCAGAGTATTTTAAGGGCACTCCACAGATGAGGTTTTGACTTGTTGTCATTCTGGTTAATGCGTTTTTTTAAAGATATGGCCCCACCACTTTTTTTGCACGATACTTTTTAAAACGATGCATCTTTCTTAAAAATAGTCATAGAGGGTTGCCAAAAATTGAAAATGAATCAGTAAACACCCGCAATAAAATAACGTTCTATTATATTTTTCAAAATTTTGCTTCGTTTTTTTATAAAAAATAAAATAACTGAATTTTTACTTTTTTTTTGTATAGCTAGTAAAGTTTAACCTACATTTTTAATAACACCAAAGCAAAATTTAAAAAAAAAGTTTCAATAAAAGTTATAGAATGAACATTTTTCAATTTGGTGTATATAAGTCTTATATGGATGTATATTTTATATTTGTTTCAATAAAAAAACAATTTGTTGTCACCAAAACGAATACCGAAGGTGTATTACCGTACGCGGACGCCTATAAGGCGGCGCGCGGCTTTACGCAGCTGAGGCGTCTAGTAAAACAAATGATTTCTGTTATTATTGTTATCGTTGTTTGATGGACATTTTCAAACAACGTTGTTATTGTTATTTTTGAAAGTGAATATCAATCGACAAAAGTTTTTACAATATAGTGCAGGTGCTAGAGGTAGTTAAGTATGCAAAATATGAGGGCCGCAGTTTGACAATGGATCCTAGCTAAGAATAGGTCACAGACTAACGATTTGGATGTTGCCGGGCAAGTTTTTGGTCCAATTTTTTTATCCCCTCTCCTTATATAGTCGTGTTCGAATTTCTAAAAATATAACTAAGTTGACGACCTAAAGACACAATGACATAGAAATGGATCAAAAATGTGTAAAATCTAATTTAAAAATAAAATTATATTAGTTTTTTAAATTTTAGCTGCAAAATCCCCCAAAACCCCCCAGACTCCCCAAATCCTAGAATTTTTAGATTTTTTTCAAATTTTCTTAAAAACTAAGCTTAGGGAACAATATGTACTAATCTTTATTGTAGACCATAAAATTTCCCTTTCAACAATATATCAGTCAGTGGGGTACGACTAATGACAAACTCTCCAGCTGCGTCCGTTTATTGAGGTCGTGTAAATAAAATTAAAAAGGAAACATGTTTATTACAGGTTTTACCCGATTTTCTTAAAAACCGAGCTCTATATCAAAAAATTAAATACACACTTTGTTATAGACAATAAAATTGCCTTTTAAATGATGTATAATAAGGCAATGGTAGTTTTATCTATAACAATTTAGGGGCATCTGTAAGTAAAATCAATTTTGAAAAATTACTAAATTTATCAATTTTTTACAAGTTTTATCCAATTTTCTAAAAAATTAAGCATTTTGGAAAAAAAAATATTTTCCTAATTGTAGAAAATAAAATTTCCTTTTAAGCAATGTATTAGTCAGTGGGGTCAGGCTAATGACAAACTCTCCAGCAGCGTCCGTTTATTAAGAAAATATAAAAAAATTAAAGAAACCACATAGGTTTTACCCGATTATCTTAAAAACCAAGCTCTCTATCAAAAATTGTGACCTTTTAAGCGTGTATAATAATGTAAGATTTATCTTCAGATTAAAACTTCACAGGCCTGTGCAAGTTAAATCAATTTTTACAAATCACCAAATTAATTCTGTTACAAGTTTTTTTCCAATTTTCTCAGAAACTAAGTTCAATTGACAAAAATGTGTTTTATAATTTATTGTAGGAAATAAAATTTTCTTTTTAACAATGTGTAAGTCAGTGGGGTTTAAATAATGAGAAACCCTTCAGCGACGTCCTTATATGGGGATCAATTAAAAAATAAAATAAATAAAATAATTTTTGTGACATGTTTCACCCGATTTTTTTTTCGAATATTAAAAAAAATACATTTTTTAAAAAGTATTTTTTTAATACATTTCAAATCAAGTAATTTAGACTTTGTTGTATTAAAATCGGATAAAAAATAAAAAAGATACAATTTGTTTTTAAATATGCTTTTCCGCCATATTGAATCCGCCATATTTAAAAAAAAGCGCGATTATCAGAATGACAGTAACTCAAAACCTGATCTGCTAGGTATGTTAAACAAATTTAAGTTACTTTCAAAAAGTTCTTATGGTTTTCATTAAAAGCATAATTTTTAAATATACCCTAAAGACCTCCATTTTTTTTCAGTTATTTGGAAATAATAACTTAAAAATCAATTAACGCATTGGAACATTTGAACCAGATTTGAATAACGAATAAAAATAGCTATCTTTTTTATATGAACTTTTTTTTCTAGCTCCAATAGTTTTATAAATAAAATTAAAAAAAATAAAAAAAAATTCTAAATATGCCTCAAATTGGATTATAAATGGGAAAATCCGCCATTTTGAATCCGCCATTTTCAGTTTATTAAATTTGAGTCAAAAATTGTATTGTGTTCCCTTAAGCGCGGCGATGTGTCAAGTAAGTTTGAGGCAAATCGATTTATAAATAAGAAAGTGCGCCATTGTGGAACCGCCATTTTGATTTTTTGAAAGTTTAAGTTAGAAATTATGATCAGCAACCTGAAGCACCCCAAAGTTCCAAATTTGGTGCATATTTGTTCATAAATGGAAATGTCCGTCATTTTGGTTCCGCCATTTTGATTTTGAAAAAATTTAAGTTTTAAAATAATAATCAACGACCTGAAAGATCTCAAAGTTCCGAGTTTGATGCAAATCGGTTCATAAATGGAAAAATCCGCCATTTTGGAACCGCCATGTTGATTTTTTATAAGTTTAAGTTAGAAATCATAATTTTATTTAAATAATATAATATATAATATATAAAATGGTACGACTGTTTAACGTGTTCCTAACTATTTTTTGCAAACGAAATTTCCTGACATTGTTGTTTTTTAAAAATGTGATTTTTAGAAAATTTTAATACTTATTTCAATATCACCCTGTAGCTCAATTCTTGAGACTATAGGTGATACAAACAGTTAATGGATAGACTGTTTAACGTGTTCCTATCATTGAGTTGTATAAAGCCCTGAAAGGGCTTTAGAGACGGAAAGACAAGGCATTTTTTATTGACCCTATCCAATATGGTTTCTAAGGGCGGGTATTTTTTTTACAATAAAAACAGACATAGATATTATTGAACATGTGAAACGGACAAAGATAGGCTGATTTTGCATGCTAATAATACCCTAGATAATATATGGGTACTTTTATCTCTTTCACACTGACGGCATAAGTGCGACAGAAAAGCAGCTGGCTACTTTTAAACCACCTGCCGTATTTTGAGTGATTCCACCTGCTAGTCGGTTTATACAGAGAAAACTGATAGACAATGTTGTCTAAGTACGGAGATGAATTTTTTTGAATTTCGTGCGGGAATATTACAAAAAGAAATCTTAAAAATGTTTAAAAACAAGTTTAGAAGTAACTATTTGAGTTCAAACATGGTGCAAAATTCTTTTTTCGTGCAAAAGAAGAAAAAAAATCGATGAAAAAACATTTCATGGGTTAGTCGTCTTGACGGATAGTTTCTGCTAAAACACGAGAAAGTTCAGTAGCGTCGCGATAGATAGAGTTTTTTCTGCGACCGTGCGATTTTACCCTCACACATTTTGATTCAGAAAGTGTCACTTCCTCGCACTTATAAGATTACTTTTTAATAATAATTTGTCCTGAAATGTGTTGCAGTCTAGGACAACTAGACTTACTTTACTTTAATAAGCATCGCTGTTTTAAACTATTTAATTAATAATTATCATGGTAGCAAGCAAGTTATAATTAAATAATGTATAATTAAATAATTTCTGGGCAATTCGAGACCTTCTGACTAGAAGATGAGAATAAACGGGTCACGGGACTTCTAAGTTGGCTGTTGATATTTGAGAAATAAATAAATAAAAATAAAATAAATAAACAACTGGACGCCGCCAACTCGGCGCCACCAACTGGGCGGCGGGCCAACTGGGCGACAGTCCAACTGGGCCCCGGGCCAACTGGACGCCGGGCTAACTGGACGCCGGGCCAACTGGACGCCGGGCCAACTGGGCGCCGGACTAAAATATTTTTTCTTGATAAAATGTGCAGACGAAAAACAAAATAGATAGATTATTCTTTATGCAAAAACATCTTTAAAAAATCCTTTATGTAATATTCTTGAAATTTGGTTTTGTTAAAGTTAAATCCATCAAGTCGAGTGTTGAAATTTTGGTAGGTCTAGAGTTCTAGTAACCTGATAACATAAAATTTACGTTTTTGGTTACAAGAATGGCGAATCCAAAATGGCGGATTTCTTTATTTTTAAACCGATTTGTCTCAAACTTAAAAGTTTGAAGTGTTTGGGATCACTTAATACAGGTCTACCCTCAAACTTAAAAAAATTAAAATGGCGGATGCAAATTGGCGGATTTTTTTATTTATGCACCGATACTTATCAAATATAGAACTTGGCGGTGTTTCAAGTCGCTGATTATGATTTTTGAATCAAACTCATGAAAAACTTAAAATGGCGAATTTCTTCATTTTTAAACCGATTCGTCTCAAACTTAAAAGTTTGCAGTGCTTGAGATCACTTAATACAGTTTTATCCTAAAACTTAAAAAAAAAATTAAAATGGCGGATTTTCTTATTTATGCACCGATATGTATCAAATATAGAACTTTTGACTCAAACTCATAAAAAATTCAAAATGGCGGATCCAAAATGGTGGGTTTCTTTATTTTTCAACGAATTTGTCTCAAATGTCTCAAACTTGAAAGTTTGCAGTGCTTAAGGTCACTTAATACAATTTGTGACTCACACTTGCAAATGGCAGACTTTTAGGGCCGGTTTATCAATGGCGGGGTATCTCGTCGTGTTAGCTAGCCCTGGGCCAACTCTAACCTTAGGGTAACCCTCGAGTTAAAGAGAAAAGTGTTTATCCACGCGATTTTAACCCAGAGCTCCGAAACTCGCAGGTTGGCAATGCTGGTAACAATCGACCATCTAAGTTTTGCCTTCTTATTTAATAGTCTGTGAAATTTTTGACATTTTGTGGTTATAATCATATGTTTTTTTGTATTGTTGGTTTCGGGTGTTTTGTTAAAAAATATTATTTGGAAAGAACTTATTCAGTTTCTTCAGTTATTCTACTCTAGCCAGTAAGTATCTACAATATGTATGATGAAAATTATTTAGCTACATAAAAATTAGCATGTAGTTCCAACTTTGTAAATTGTTTCTGTTGTACTTAACTACTAATTATAGTCTAAAATAAAAATGCATCTATAGGTACCTACCTATCTACCTATTAAAGCTGGATAATTTAAGAGATAAAACAAGTTAAAAGCAATTGGATTAATGTCTTTGGTATTGGATCATAATTCTGCATTTTTTAAGTTTATTTTTAAACTACTACACCTATTTTATTTTTGTTACAGGTCATGTCTTTACAAGGAAACCAACAAACTTCTACATTTTAATAAAGAAATATCAACAAGGCACATCAACAAGAAATAATGGTACTAGTTTCTGACACATCAACCTGTTATCCCGGAATGACTGATTTATAAACACCACCCTGTGCAGAGCAAGCAGAGGCATCCTGGGTGACCAGAAAGTATTTAGAAACCTTGATGTGATATATTATATTTATTCTGTAGTAGTATTTTTTTTTAATTATAAAAGTGCTCTAGCATGTTGCAGTATTTTATTTTAATGTTACGTACTATAATATATATAAACTTAATTGTTGATTATTTCTGATTCCTAAAATACTGTTGTATAACAAAAGAAATTAATAGTCATTTTTCAGGGGCCACCATATAAAAATTAAAAAAACTCAGTGTTTAAAATATACATTCACTTTTTATTTTGCATTTTTAAATACATATTAAAAGTTTTAAAATTATATACATAAATTAGTAATTATAATAAAACTGGTACACATATTTTGATGAAGATTCATATGTGAGTGGGCCTTGCAGCCCTTCCGCTGCGACCGCCAGTGGGTCTATATTGTGGCTCGGGACCACACATATTAGGTATCTCTCTTGGCAGGTGGGATATTTATTGGGTGCTTTTCTATTAAACATGATCTTGCTCATAGAAAACAGAATATTTATTTTTGGTTTGCTTGGTAAACTGCTCCCATTCCAAAAATCTTCATGTCTGTGGGGAATTACATCATCTCAGCCTCACGCCATAAAAAGTATCACCGCTGGTGTATCCTATTTAACACTAAAATTGAAGTACACAAGTTGAATGTTATGCTTTTGAGAAAAATCAACCAAAATAAAAAAAAACACTGCAAAATAATTGGAAATTTTGACGTTAACCCAGAGCTAAATACACTACATTGCCGTTCGAGCGCGGGTCAAGTTAGCCTAGGGTTAACCCTCGAGTTTGCATTTAACCTTGGATGGATAAACACTTTTGACAACTTTAACCCAGGGCTATCTCTAACTGGAGGGGTAACCCTCCATTGATAAACCAGCCCTTATAGCTTAATACAAAATATGACTCAAGTTTAAAGAAAGAAATGTAATATTTTAAGCTTAAGAGAAATCGGTTAGTAAATAAAAAAGTCTGTTGGATTCGCCATTTTGATTTTTTTATGAGTTTAAGTCAAAAATGATAATCAGCAAAGTCCACCATTTTGGATCCGCCATTTTAAATTATTTATGAGTTTGATATTTGATACATATCGGTGCATAAATAAAAAAATCCGCCATTTTCCATCCGTCATTTGAAATTAAGTCCTTTCAAGCACTGCAAACTTTCACGTTTGAGACAAATCGGTTTAAAAATAAAGAAATCCGTCATTTTGAGTTTGAGTCAAAAATCATATTCAGCGAGTTGAAACACTGCCAAGTTCTATATTTGATAAATATTGGTGCATAAATAAGAAAATTTGCCATTTTGGATCCGCATTTTAATTTTTCTAAGTTTGAGGATAAAACTGTAGTAAGTGATCTCAAACACTCCAAACTTTCAAGTTTGAGACAAATCGGTTTAAAAATAAAGAAATCCACCATTTTGGATCCGCCACTCTTGAAATAAAAAACGTAAATGGTATTTTTGCCAAGTTGCCAGAACACTACACCTACCAAATTTCAACACTCGACTTAATAGATGTTGAAATTTTTGTATAAATAACATATTTATTTTGTTGTTTATCTGCACATTTTA
This sequence comes from Aspidapion aeneum, assembly GCA_963576565.1. Classification (NCBI taxonomy): domain Eukaryota; kingdom Metazoa; phylum Arthropoda; class Insecta; order Coleoptera; family Brentidae; genus Aspidapion; species Aspidapion aeneum. The sequence goes on from OY755040.1 coordinate 84,325,165, forward strand.
TCGAAAAAGAAAATAATCCGGCGCTGAGTTGGCCCGGCGCCCATTAGGCCCGGCGTGGCGCCCTGTTGGCGACGCCGAGTTGTCCCGGCGCCCAGTTGTCCCATTCCGAATTGAAATTTTTAGTTCCGAAATTTTATCTGACTCGAGCATAACTTGTAGTCCACCCAAGAAGAGAAGAGTTGAAGAAGACCCTTGTTCAAACAAAGAAAATATTTTACCTGGAAGGTACAACATTTGTAAAGTTCTAAGATGAAAACAATAATTTTAATACATCCACTGCACTTAGCATGCTAACAAATTCTTTTTACTCTTTTTTTTACTGAAGAGAATTTTGTAAACACTATACACAAGTAAGTATTCATGAATTATTTATTATTCAAACAGAAAATTGTTGATAAACAAATGCTAGTGGAATTCAAAATTTTTATTTTGGATCGCCACTGCCCTTTTTTGTCCAAGACAAGCAAATAGAATATTTTTGCGATGTTGCATGTGTTCGGACTTACCAAACCGAAATTCTATTTTCATCCCTGTCTTGCTCATTAAATTCTTACTTGTATTTGGTCAATTGCGATAAAAGCTTGATATAATGGCAATTTAGGCCCATGCCGGGTCTACCCGTAGGGTATAGAAGCCAATGGTCCCTAACTATTTTTTCCAAACGAGATCTCCTGACATTGGTGTTTTATACAAATGTGATTTTTAGAAAATTTTACTACTTATTTCGATATCACTCTGTAGCTCAATTGCTGAGACTATAGGTGATACAAACAGTTAATGGTACAACTGTTTAACGTGTTCTTAACTATTTTTTGCAAACAAAATCTCCTGACATTGTTGTTTTTTAAAAATGTGATTTTTAGAAAATTTTACTACTAATTTTAATATCACCCTGTAGCTCAATTCCTGAGACTATAGGTGATACAAACAGTTAATGGTACGACTGTTTAACGTGTTCCTAACTGTTTTTTGCAAACGAAATCTCCTGACATTGTTGTTCTTTAAAAATGTGATTTTTAGTAAATGTTACTACTAATTTCAATATCACCCTGTAGCTCATCCCCTGAACCTAAATTTGATATTATCCGTTAATATTATGTTTTTTTGGAATATTTTCAACTTTTTATTGCTAAGTTAAAAACTAGAATGAATAAACAGTTTTTGAGTTTACCCTGTAGCAGACCTGGAACTTACCTTTATAACCTGGTTACGCAGATTTTTTCCGATCTCTTGTTATACCTGTTTACAAGAAATATCTGACAAACATTATTTTTAATTATACGAATTTTTAAATAGTTTGAAATTTATATGTTTTAAAGGTTTTTTTTTGGGCCACGGGGTGCAATAATTCCGAAAAATATTTGTTATTGCCATAAACTGATCAAACCCAATAATTGTCTATCCTAAAAGTCAGTTGATTTTATTAAAACCATTTATAGTCGTTATTTTCTGGTCGACTGTACTTTAACGTAGGTTGAAAGCCGAATCCCAAGCTAACTTCAGCCACGTTATTAACAGTCATCAATAGATAAACTAGATCGTGTTCAACATAAGTTTTGTAAAGGTTATCACTATAAAAGTGCTTTTAAAGATCTACAAGTTCCTTATAGCTATACCATTATCTCTAGTCACTTAGGAATTGTGTCTATGGAGAAGCGTAAATAATATTTTAGTATTATTGTATGCCTTTATAAAATATTAAACTCTTTCAATCCATCTTTGGACATAGGCCTCCCCCAATATCTTTCACTCTTCTCTGTCTGTCGCCGTGTTATCCATCTACTTTCCCTACTTCTTTTATTTTTTCAAGGTCTCCAGTTTACAATACATTTGTTCCATCGATGGTCCTTCTGTATGATATTATGATTGGCAAATTTGATGCTACTTCTCCTGTGGCATCCCTTCCTTTTGTTTTATTTCCTATCCATTCATTACTTTTTCTATCTGTTAGCCTTACGTGTAAGATTTGTCTTTCCATTGATCTTTGAGCTTTTGTTACTTTATCCATGTTTGATTTTGTAAGTGTCAATGTCTGGGATCCATAGGTAAGTACATGAGGTACTGAGGATATTTTTTATTTTTTAATAGAGACTTATTGGAATAAAACCTGATTTTATTTTAGAGTCGACTTTATTCTGACACATTTGCACAGAAAACTAACAGCTGACCTGTCAAAATTGACATACCAAAGCCAAATTTAAAAATACAGACGCTAACTTTCATTTAGTAAATACCGACACTAATAACTCCGGATTTTAAATACACAAAGGCCGAATTATGAAAGAGAGCAGCTGCTTTTTATATGTAAATCTGTCACCATAGGGTCGATTTTAAAATAAGGTCAGGTTTTATTCCAATAAGTCCCTAATATGTAGCCTAATTTACCGAATGCTGCCCATTCCAATCTTACTCGTGTCTTTAAGTTAGCTGTTTTGTTTTCTTTTTTTAGTTTAATAATTTGTCCCAGGTATACACCCTTAGTGCAATAACTAGATAACTTGGAGTTGATCGTTCTAAAAAAATCTCAAGAAGTCTTTTTATAAAATGTGCATTTTCGAAGTTACCTCTTACTTTGGTTGCTCCTACAAGATATCTAGATATTGCATTAAAAAGAGAATGAAAAGTAGGTCAGCTCACAGGTAAGCTTTAACTGGGTAACTCAAAATACATAAATTTTGAGTTATCTAGTTATTGCACTAAAGGGGCGATATATTCCTCAACTTGTACTATTTTCTTTTGGTTTCTTTATAAATTCTGATCGTGATATCTTCATCTGTGTTTCTTATGATTTAAGTCTTAGTGTAGTTCATACTCAAGCCTATGTTTTTAGCTGCTGGATCCAATTCTTTCGGCATTTTTATCAGTTCTTCTTTCTTGTCTGTTATTAAGGCGATATCATCAGCATATCTGGTTCAAATATTGTCCGCTTACTTTGATGCCTATTTCTTCCCAATCTAAGTTTTTAAAAACATCTTCTAGCTAGAGCCTGTTTAAATAGTTTAGGCGCAGCCTTCGAAACGAAGGCTACCTGCGGTTTAGGGATTTTGTGTTACCCTGCTGACACCTATTCTTGTGCGGATTGGCTTGGTTCCTTCTTAGATGTTTATTATTTTGATTGAACAAGAATAACACATTGATTTCCTAAATTTTAACTATAGTAGATACAACAAAGAGTACGCTGTCAACGCAAACATTTATCACACACGTTCCGTCCGAAGATTAGTATAAATACAAGTTGGTTTTATGGTTAGTTATCTATGCAGTTTAAGTCTAATATGTATAGGTAGTCTGTAATGGTTTACGGTTTAGTTTTCAGTTTATTGTAAATATGTTTAAATAGCATTAATAACAATTAACTAATTATCAAAGTATAAAAAGCAACTTCAAATGGATAAAGTTAGCCACGGACACCGGGTCTTTCGGAAAAAGGCATTTCTATCCTCAGCGTGGCTTGCCTGACTACAGTAAATCGAATTGATTACAAGATACAAGATAAGTCAAAAAAAATATAAAAAAATAGGTGAAACGTTTATAAACAGTGTGTCGCAAAAATTTCTAAAGATAAAAACGATATTTAAAAATTATTTGTAGATTCTTAAACCGTTTTAAAACACGATACTTAAATTTCTCAATATTTGTATTACATATTTAAATAATAAAAACTTAAAATGATATAGCGTGATCAAATTTAAACATACCTTCATTCTTTTAATCTATTTCTTATGGATTAATTTTTTGCCTTAATACCAAAATAAATCAACTTTTGTTTAAAGTGAGTAATATATAAATATAATAATAATAAAATTTGTGCGGCATATACAGGGTGTTCCAAGTTAAGTGTCCACCATTGCTAAACTTTGTTATTATTAAAGATAGAAAAAAGTTTAAATTGGCAAACTAGTAGAGTTCTGCAGGTCCTTCAAGACGATTAAATAAAAAAAAATCAAGCGTCGCGTTTTCGAGTTTTTGAAAAAAAAAAATATATATTTTTTAAAGTAAACACCATGTATTTTATAAGTTTTTCTGAACAAAAATATTTTTTGTTTCTAAAGTTAAAAATAACGAAGATATTCTAAATTTAAAATTTCCATTCTAAACATCTGAGGGCACGGCAGTGCCTCGCCAAGTTCGCGCGCCGTAACCATCTTTTCTGGAAACGATTCAGCCGATATTTGACCTATATAGAACTCTACTTCGGAATGAGCTACGAATCTCAAACTTTGCACAATCGTAGACCTCCATGGAGTTAACAACCCCTCCTAGTTTCATGGAATTCCATAAAGTTGTAAAGTAGTTACGAAATTTGTATGACTGACTGACTCACTCATGTATAGATCATCAATATTCTACTGTACTTCCAGACATGCTACAAAGCTGAAATTTGACAGACTGATAGAAATTATGACCAAACCCCTGGAAAAAATCAAAAAACCCCAAAATTTTAATTTACTCCCCTCCCCTATACATTTAAAGTTATGTAAAATTAGCATCGCCCACTTCCAGAAATGCTAGAGAGTTGAGCTTTGGCAGACTGATAGGAACTATGATAAAAATATAGGAAAAAATCAAAAAACCCCAAAATTTTAGTTTACTCCCCTCCCCTATACATTTAAAGTTATGTAAAAGTAGCATTGCCCACTTCCAGAAATGCTAGAGGGTTGAGCTTTGGCAGACTGATAGGAACTATGATAAAACTATAGCAAAAAATTAAAACACCCCAAAATTCTAATTTAATTCCCTCCCCTATAAATGTAAAGTGAAGTAAAAGTAACATTGCCTACTTCCAGACATACTAGAGAGCTGAGCTTTGGAAGACCGATAGTAACTATGATAAAGTTATAGAAAAAAATTAAAACACCCCAAAATTCTAATTAACTTCCTTCCCCTCTTAATGTAAAGTTATGTAAAAGTAACACTGCCCACTTCCAGAAACGCTAGAGAGCTGAACTTTTTAAGACTGAAAGGCAATGTGATAAAACTGTATGAAAAAATTTAAAAACAGCAACATTTTAATTTACTTCCCTCTCCTATAAAAGTAAATTTATATAAAACTAACATTGCCCACTTCCAGAAATGCTAGAGAGCTGAGCATTGAAATGCTGATAAAAATTATGATAAAACCATGGGAAAAAATTTAAAAAGTCCAATATTTTCATTTACTCTCCTCCCCTATAAATGTAAAGTTATGTAAAAGTAACATTACCCACTTCCAGAAACGCTAGAGAGCTGAGCATTGGAAGACTGATAGGAACTATGATAAAACTATAGGACAAAATTTAAAAACACGACAATTTTAATTTATTTCCATCCCCTATACATGTAAAGTTATGTAAAAGTAACATTGTGCACTTTCAGGAACGCTAGAGAGCTGAGCTTTGGAAGGCTGATAGGAACTACGATAAAACCATGGAAAAAAATTAAAAAACATCAAAAATTTAAGTAAGGCATTGCAAAAGTTTTGAACAATATTCCGCATTTTTACTATTTTAAAAATTAAGTATTATCCAATTCCTTTAAAAAAGAAGTGAAATCATAACAAAAACATTTCATGTAAAAAAAGCCAGGTCCGCGAAAATGGCATTCCGCAAAAAGAATTGAGATAAAAGTAAAGCCAAGTTTTCCAATACAAATTTCAAAATGAAAGGTTCTTACTAGTTTGGAAATATTTTTCTAAACTTGGCTATTACGGCTGTAAATGACTCTTAGGCACAGTGCTAAATTGAACATAAAGAAGTTTTGCTATAATAGCAAAGTTTAAAAAAACATTTCCAAACTAGTAAGAACCTATCATTTTGAATTTTGTATTGGAAAACTTGGCTTTACTTTTATCTCAATTCTTTTTACGGAATGCCATTTTCGCGTACTTGGCTTTTTTTTACATGAAATGTTTTTATTATGAAGTACAAGTACCAAGTACATTAAGATTTGTAAAAGTACTTGAAGTACTAAGTACATTTTCTTTTCAAATGTTCTTCAAGTACCAAGTATATTATAAAAGTACTTGATTTTCCCCATGTTTGCCCGCAATAAGAAAAACAATAACTGCAATGGACTGTATATATATATATATATATATATATATATATATATATGTATATATATATATATATATATATATATATATATATATATATGTATATATATATATATATATGTATATATATATATATATATATATATATATATATATATATATATATATATATATATATTTTCTACGGTTAAGCGCACTCGCAAGGAGATCCCTATCACGCTCGAAAAGCGGCCAGTGCGCGGAAATGTTGGTGTGTGTTGGTTTTGAAACGATTCAGGTTGTAACCTGCAGGGAAAACTGTCGCAGGGAGTTTATTCCACAGCGATGCTGTTCTCCAGAGATATGAATTCTGATATAATGAGGTTCTTGGTGCCTCTATTTTGACAGTAAATTGATGGTTACCGTCTGTTTGACGTGTTCGCCTAGTAGGTGCTACTCCCGGGGGGATCATACGTGCCAACTCTTCAGAGCATTTTCCGTGATAATACCTGTAGAAGAGAGATAGATCGCCCATAGTTCTTCGATGTTCGAGACTATCCAAGCTACGGGTAAGGGCGGGGTCATTGATCAGCTTGATAGCTCATTTTTGCACAGTGTTCAAAAGCATTAAGGTATGTTTGGGTGCCGCACTCCATATATGTGAGCAGTACTCCATAGTTGGTCGAATCTGGGCTTTGTAGAGTGTCACCAGTTGGCTTGGTGTATACAGATGTCCTGTACGGAATAGCACCCCAAGCTTCTGCCATCTGCCTATCTGCCACGTGACTGTGCCAAGATATGTTGGTCTCTGCAGTGACTCCTAAGATGTTCAACTGGCTCTGCAATGTGACAGCACTTCCAGATAGCATGATGTTTGGCTTATTGGTGCGCGTTGAACTGTAAGGTTTTTGTTGCCCCAGTCCTCTATTATCTCCAGGTCGTTATTTATCTGCGATATTTGAGTTAGTCTAAGATGATGGAATTCACGTGCGGATAGACACTGAGTGGGTGGTATGACTGAGGAGACTACATTGCCATTATCTGCAAAGCAATAAAGTGGATTTACTGTTTTATCTATGAGGTCATTTAGGTAAATCAGAAAACGTGTTGGCGAAAGGATTGCTCCCTGTGGCACACCAGCATTTATTTGGTAAGAGTTGGAGTTCCGGCCATCCAGTGCAACATAAATGGATCTATCCTTAAGGTAACTTTCAAACCAAGTGCAAAGTTTCGGCGACAATCCCATTGCTTTGAGCTTGTTGAGCAGATTTTCATGCCAGACTTTATCGAATGCTTTAGATTAACTCAATCGCTTTTTGCCATAAGTGAGTGACATATATAAGTAAATCGCCAGTTGACCTATATTTTCGAAATCCGTATTGCTTGTCGTTGATAATTTTGTACTTTTCCAAGTACTTGGTTAGGTGATTGTTCACAACTCTTTCCATTACTTTTGATGTCACCGGAAGTAGAGCAATTGGTCTATAGTTTAACGGATCTGTCTTTTTTTCTTTCTTTGTAATAGGTTGTACTACGGCAGACTTCCATGATGATGGATATACTCCTTGCCTGTAAGATAAACTAAATAATTTAGCGAAAGTTGGGGTGAGTTGTTAGCACAATTTTTGAGTACTATCGCGGGAATGCCATCTGGACCCATTGCTTTGTCTGTATCCAACTTTTTAAGGGATTTTCGTATTTCTCTGTGACAAAAGGGTACCTCTGGCATACTGTGGGAAACCCTTTCAATGAACGGTGGAGTTTTTCCATTTGGTACTGTTAGGTTTGAGTTGTAGGAAAAGATTTGGCCAGCATATTGACTTTCTCCTCTGATCTTGTGGCTAAGTGAGTATTTTTATCTGTAAGTGGTGGTATGGATGACTTGGTGAAGTTTGATCCAACAGCTTTTGCAAGAGACCAAAAGGACCTAGAACTACTTGGACAATTCAGCAACCTGTTTTTTATTATTTGATTGTATGTTTCTTTGGCGGCGTCGATAGTAATTTTGCAACTATTTCTGGCTTCTATAAATTCTGTGTGGTTTTGAGCGGTTTGTTGTCATTCGCAAAGGTTATATGCTCTGTGTTTTTTCTGTACAGCCGTTTGACACTGGCTGTTGAACCAAGGTTTTGCATTTGCTCTGCGTTTTATTGTATGTGGGATATATGCATCCATTTCAGATAAGACTACTTTTGTTATTTCATTACAGCAAATAGTGGGATCAGCTGTTTTAAAGCAAACCTCTTGCCATGGAAAATCCAGGTAAAACTGTTTAAGGTCATTCCATTTTGCCGATTTATAGTGCCACATTTTACGAGGTGAGTGAGTGATTGTTGGCTTGGTAGTATGAGCATTTCGCACTTTGTTATTATAAGTTTATGATCGGATGAACCAAGTGGGGGATCTACTTGAATTGTGTACGAGTCAGGATTTGTAGTTAGGAACAAGTCTAAAAGCGGTGCAAATTCACCCCTTTATGAGATACGGGTAGGTTCATCGACAAGCTGCGTTAGACCACAACTTATGGCAAAAGCTTCTGCTTCCCTGCCTTCATTATTTATTTTGTTGTGGTGTTTTAGCCAGGGTATATTGTGGACGTTGAAATCGCCTAAAAAAGCAATTTCCGCATGTGGATAGTTAGACTGTATACTATCACAGTTTTCGGATAATGTCGCGAAAAAGTTTTGGTACTCGGTGTTACTTGGCGGTCGTTAGAGGCAGCAGATGAACTTGGTCGATGACTTTGAGGTGAATTTTAGCCATATGATACCGAGGTTCGCTGGTTCTAGCTTCTCCTCTCGATGACATGAAAGGTCATTTTTAATGTATACACAGACCCCAAAATTATGTCAAAATCGGTGGTGTAGGTCATAGCCGGGATAAAGATAGCTCACAATAGGTGTTGCAGAACTGATTTTAGTTTCAGTGAGAACAAGGATGTCAGGTCTTTGTTCTTCAAGATGTTGGTGGACTGAATTCATGTTGGTACTTAATCCTCTTATATTGCTAAAATCCTTTCTGAGTTGAGTTTTTGGTCTTCTTTTAATATCTTTGCATGAAGGACCCCCAGGATCACCCGACGCCCGGAGATCCGAGTGGTCGGGTATTTTACCTCCGGAATATTTTGATCCTGGAGGCGCCATCATGCTATCTGTTACTCATTGTTGGAACCGGACTGCCAGCGCAGTAGCGGAACGTGGTGATACAACTTAGCGCTACTCAGTTCTGGCATGGTGGTATCTCACCGGTCGACGCCCAATGAGTAAAAGCGTCTACCACCTACTTATTAAACGAAATCGCGAACAAACATAATAATTGATACGGAATCACAAAAATTAAGAGTCCATAGGAAAATCGTTGTAATCACAGAACTGAAAGTCGAAAACAAGAGTATTCACCGCTGTTCAGCCAGTTTCTTCACGTCTCAGGGGCCCCTGTCAGGATCTAATGGTAACACCACGTAGCTGACGGGCTAAAGATTCCAGTTTTATGGTTTTTAGTCCACAAACCGCGCACTTTCATGTATAGAAAATTGTAATAAATTGGAGAAAGTAATTAACACGCCATTTTCTCGAGGCGGTCGTGAAAGAATCTCTCTGATTATTGTTGCGCATGTCACAAGCGCAGAAAAATGTACCTTTCTTCTAGTCGAATTGTGTGGTTTTAAATTTTAAAAAGAACTGCGAAATTTAGGGCGAGCTAACATAACTGGCCTGTAAAGCATATAATTTTAAAATATCAGCGGGATAGGTACAGGTATAAGAAAAAAAAATAAATGACCGAAAAAAATAAATGAATGAAAAGTAGATAGGTGTGAAGTTTATTTATGATTAACGAAAACCCGAAAATAATAAAAATATTTAAACAAGTTCTTAAATAAATAAAATTACCTATTGAATTAAATAACCCAAGATCAATAAACCCAAAATCAATAAGTAGAAAAATTAAAATTTATTTTAATTTGGCAAGGGGCATAGTTTTACGACTCGCCGCTTGTAAACACCAGTAGTCGTTCGTACAGTTGCTACACGCGCTTGACCGTCTCCGCCGGGATGCGATTTAAGAACCCGACCGATTGGCCATTTCAAAGGTGATTGGATGTGGTCACTCGATATGATAACCAAATCATTTAATTTGATGTTTGGGAACGAATCAGCCCACTTGTGTCGCTATTGGGGCGTATGCACAGTGTACCTGAAATATAGGTTACATAAAAATAGTTCCAAAAACTAATTGCACATTTGGAATATGGAGTTTTTCCTGACTTCAGAGCCATATTCATATAAATCCTAGCTGATCCTCTTCTCGAAATGTTATCAATTTTTTGCCTTTTTTCTAGTTAGTCTAGGCGTTGCCTCCTGTCACGTGTACCCTAATATTTGCGCTCAGTTTGACTGTGGGGCTTTATTAAGCACCCATAGCAGTATAAAAAGAGTTTGGTCACGTGGTCGAACTTATGATCGTTTGGCCGCTATATTTGAAAAAGACCGCCAAATTAAAAGATTTTTTGTTTAAGCGTATTCATAACCAATGAGTTCCTAGTAGTCCTATTTTAATTTTTTAAAGCTTCTTTTACTCCTTTTTGAAAGGCAAACAAATTTTGTCATTACAGCAAATAGTGGGATCAGCTGTTTTAAAGCAAACCTCTTGCCATGGAAAATCCAGGTAAAACTGTTTAAGGTCATTCCATTTTGCCGATTTATAGTGCCACATTTTACGAGGAAGTGATTGTTGGCTTTGTAGTATGAGCATTTCGCACTTTGTTATTATAAGTTTATGATCAGATGAACCAAGTGGGGGATCTACTTGAATTGTGTACGAGTCAGGATTTGTAGTTAGGAACAAGTCTAAAAGCGCGGCAAATTCACCCCTTTCTGAGATACACTAAGAGAAGAATTTTGTAACAAAAACAAACATTTTATAACTGTTACCAAATGCGTTGCCCATATTTGGCTTACTAGATATTTGTTTGCAGGTAACAATTCATAAATTTCAACAATTGAAACAAATATTTGTTAATAAAATCAAAATCGTCTGGTAATAGTTAAAAACATATGTGAGTTTAATTATTAATATACTGTATATTTATTATAAGGATCATTCTTATTTAATATTAAATTAATTAATTATGGGTTATTATATAATTAGTAGCTGTAATTATATTTAGTTATTTTGCGTTTAATAAGGTATTTGTAGGTTTCACGTTCTGTTTAATAAAGAGGGTGTTCATTTTAAAACTTCCCACCCCAGATTTCTCGAAAATGATTTTTTTTAAAACAACAAAAACATGTCAATTAATTTATTAAGGACACATTTTGGCTATCTTAAAATTTTTGTAGTAGATACACACCCCCTTTGAGGGGTACATTTTACCCCTATATTTTTTAAAGTTTTCTTAAATGTCTTTACAAAGGTGTAAAAACTTTGACAATCTATCAATTTGTTTTTGACATATTCACTTATTTTTTCAAAGGGGGTGTGTACCACAAAAACTGTAAGATAGCCAAAATGTGTCCTCCTTAATAAATTAATTGACCTGTTTTTACTTTTTCTCAAAAAAAAATCATTTTCGAGAAATCTGGGTTGGGAAATTTCAAAATGAACACCCTGTATATTTCTATAGGGTTAATGGAAATAAGGAAACCAATTTTGATCACACACCTGTATTTCTTTGTGACATTTCGACGATTTATTTTTCCTCGGGCTACACACCTTAGCCTTAGGAAGACGAAAATGAATCGTCGAAAAGAAATAAAGTTGTGTGATCAAAATTGGTGTCCCTTTTCCCATTAACCCTATAGAAATGAATAAGGAATAGAATAATAACAGAATTTTAATAATAATAAAAAGCAAGTTGTTTTGATGAAAAATATTTATTTGTATTTTATTATAAAAATAAAAATACCATGGATCTTTTTAAACCTGTGGAGTCTATGCATATTAACGCATATACAAATATAAAAAAATATACCCTTTTTGCAGCTTTTTCTTGAAATACCCTACAAATTTACTCTACTACAATACCTAATATATAAATAAAAAAGAACTAGATATTTTTTTTATACAATAAGGTTGTAGTCTCAGAGACATGAAGTCTGGTAATGTATGACTGATCTGTCACATCGCAATTTTTTTTTTATGGTGGCTGGTAATCTTTGTTTTTTTTGCAAAGCTTGGTTAATTAGATATACCCACGTTTGTTCCACGTGAGATGCACACAAAATTTTGTCAAAACTGACATAAACGGATTTTACCTCCCTATAAGTTGGACTCCACCATTACGAAAGGCAGCATGGGTAGCCCATGTTTTTTAAATGTTTCTCCTTTGTTCAATACTTCCTCCACCTCCAAGTCAGTGCTGACCTAAACGAAAATAAATTTTGTATATTTCTAAATTTAATACAGAACCAGTGGCACATGTAAAGGGGGGCCTGGGCCCCCCCTCAAAGTTAAGTTTTTTTTTAGATATTTTCTACATATTTTATGAATATAAACATAAAATAGCCTAAAATACGGCCTCATAAGGTCTCGCCCCCCCCCCCCGAAACCGCTTTGGGACCCCCCTCCCCGAAATTTTTTTCTATGTACGCCACTGTACAGAACATTAAACGTTTGCTTTAAGTTAAAAGCTTTAAACTTCACATTTTCATACTAAAGGCTCTTTGCTTAAAAATCTTTAATAATTAGTTCAAAGAATTGAAGCCATGATTCAAATGACATCAAATTTAAAATTATGAAAATCACAAAATACAAATATAAAGCATTCTAAAAAAAATAATAAATAACACGTACTATACTTACTGCCCTTTAAATAGGATAGTTTTTGTGATTTCTAATAGGATCTGTTATTGTGGAAGACCAATCGGCAAGATGCATGTTTTTAACCAACAAAGCCAGATTTGTTTCCATCTTTAAGCGGAAATCTGAAACAAAAAAAAAAGAGTATGAATTTTATATTAAAAACAAACAAAACCTTCGCCTGTGGATACTTGTCGTCAATTAGCACATAAATCAGTTAATTAAAAATTAATCCTATTTACTGTTTGTTTATGAAGCAATCAGTTTCCACAGAACAAAAAGTTTATACAATGAATACGTTGTTTTTCTTGAAGCTATATTTCTACCTCTAAATATTTACCTTTAAAGTGTTATTCCTGATGACTTTTTATTTACTTCGACTCTTGCAACCAAAACACCATTATGATGCCGTAAAAATACCTCCGTATTTAGGTCCGTATTAGTACAAAATCACAAAAACTAAACCTTGTTTGGTCAATGTTTTTCCCAAAACATGGCGTCCCCTTGATTTTTGGGCACAATTTCTGCGACGGTCTATAATACAATGCTACGTAGGGCGTCGGGTCGGTTCAGTCTAGACCGCGGCACACACTAGGGGAGAGCGGGGCTGGTTGGGCATAGGGGCACGTTGAGACACCCCTATTAACTCGACAATTAGACGTCAGATGCCAGCGCCACCCACGTGGCAAAGTCGCCTTTGCTCATGCATTAGTCCGCAGTGAGAATCTGTGATGTGTGTATCTCCAAGGAACAGATTTTGACCTATTTTTTTTGGCTCTGTAACGAAATAGCGCGTATCAAAACAGCGCGTGTTCAGAATAGCGCGTGTTCAAAATAGCGCGTGTTCAAAATAGCGCGTATCAAAATAGCGCGTATCAAAATAGCGCATATCAAAATAGCGCGTGATCAAAATAGCGCGTGTAAAAAATAGCGCGTAGCAGGTCTGCTTAGGTATATTCACCTAAACAGTTTGAACAAGGTCAGATAAGTTATACAGTGAAACCTCCCATAAGCGGACACTCACAGTGTTCCGTCGATTTTGTCCGCTTATTGGAGGTGTCCGCTTATGAGAGGGAGCTGCAAAATTTTAATATATAGATATTTATTAATAATTTCAGCTGCTCGAGTTGTTCAGATATTAAATTTTTCAGCGGTTTTTCGTTCTGATAGATGTTCCTTCTCCGAAATGTTAACATCTTTAATTTTTTTACGTAAACTAAAAAGTTTTTTACAAGGCACCATTTCAAAGAGATCTATCTATTACTACCCAATTGAACAATAAAAATAAAACACAGCAGTCCCGCCCCCGCCGAATAATAAGTTTATAAATACGACAGAATTATTTAGTCTCCGCAAATATTATGTAGTGCGTTGTTGCCAACATACTACATAATATTTATGCCCATGTCCGTCCCGTTGTCAGAGGTTCGCGTCCGGTTAAGGGAGGTTTCAGAATTTTTTAACCAAAAAAAATTGTCCGCGTTCGGTTATTAGAGTGTCCGGTTATAGGAGTGAATTTTACATGTAAAGAAAATGGGAAAAGCTTGGTTCCAAAAAATTTGTCCGCATAAAAGGAGTGTCCGCTTAATAGAGGTGTCCGCAAGGACAGGTTTCACTGTACTTACTTAACCGTTAAATAAACCGGTGGCTTGCTATACTTAACACAACTCATATAGTTCGACTAAGGGGTCTCTTTCTAACATATTTTTTTCAAAACAAAAACTTCCTTGGCTTCTTTTCCGGGATCCTAGAGGGTGTGTAACCAAACCGAACCGAACCGGACGGAACCGAACCGAACCCAAACATTTTTTCCAGTAACTCCCTGACCGTTTTCCACCAAAAAAAATGTCACCAAGTCACAGGTCAGAATAGAAACCTATCAAAATAAAGATCGGGAAGTTAATTTAGGGAAATAATTTTTTGAAAAAATGTTTCAGTTTGGTTCGCTTCATTTCAGTTCGGTGCGGATTGAATCGGTTCGGTTCGGTTTGGTTACACCCTATAGAATCCCGGGAAAAAAGTTATTTTTTGAAAAATAATGTTAGAAAGAGACCCCTTACTCGAACTATTTTGTAACAGCGACGTTTGTAATGGCGATCTTTCAAAACGCGGCATTTTTAGACACGCTATTTTAAGACGCGCTATTTTGAACACACGCTATTTTAAACGCGCGCTATTTTGATACGCGCTATTTTGAATATGCGCTATTTTGATACGCGCTATTTTGAACAGGCGCCATTTTAATACGCGCTGTTTTGATACGCGGTATTTTGATACGCGTTATTTTGAACACGCGCCATTATGATACGCGCTATTTTGATCACGCGCCGTTATGATACGCGCTATTTTGATATGCGCTATTTTAAACACGCGCTCAAATGAGCGCGCTATTTTGATACGCGCTATTTTGATACTAACCCCATACATTTTCTAAATAAAAACATTTTTTTTTATTTTAAGGTTAAAATCAGCATGCGTACGTATGATCGACTAAAAATCACGTCATGTAATAATTCTCGCCCTAAACAAATGTTTTACATTGTCCGCCTCTTGAAGACTGCGACGACTTGCGCCTGTAGTTATTTATCAAAGTTACCTTTGGCAACGCTGAAACGCTTTCGACTGGAATCGGGCATATTGCGGTCTCTTATTAATATATGCTATTCTATCTGTTTTTTATCCTCTTATGGAGATATAAAGCTAATTTCTTCACAATCTTGATTGGTGTTCTCTTGCAAACAAAAAACGATTAGTTTTTCTGTAAAACTACATTATTGGCAGAAGTTATAAGCCAAAGATTGTGAAAAAACAGTAAAAAAAGCCGCCATTTATTTATTTATGACATCACACAGACCCTTCAACTCAAATTTGAGTTAAACACCCGGTGACTTAAAATTGTGTGATCTATTATTACCAAATTTTAAAAATTCGTGCTTTTCCGAAAGCTGGCGAAAGAAAGACCAAGAATATCAACCGAAGAAAATGGTCAACAGCTGTACTAACTGAAACTCCGGTTAAAGAAGAGTTGGAACATGAAAAAAGTAAAAAAAAGAAAAATCTGTAACCAAAAATGTCTTCAAGGAAAAGAAGCATAGAAAAACTACTCAGAAAAGAACACTGAAAGATGACAGCGATGATGAAGAGGAAACATTTTGTCTAGTCTGCATAGAACCATTCTCAAACAGCAAACCAAAAGAAAAATGGGTACAATGTTTAACTTACAAGTTTTGGGCCAATGAAACATGTGCTGATGCAGGGTTTACTTATGTTTGCTAAAACCGTAATTCCGATTTAGACTAGAGCAAGGATTAGATTACTTTATATTGTTTGTTTTTTAAGAAAGTTAAAGTTTAGTATTTTATTATTATCAATAAAAATAATCTAAGAATTTGCTGTTATTTTATGTTGCATATATACAGTTCCTAATTATTCAACCAAGCCCAACTTGCTTTATCGTATGGCCCAACTTACTTCGTGGGTGGGGTTAGTTGGGCCGCTTGCAAGGGTGCTAGAAAAAAGTGTTTTTTAAGTTTGAATGCATAGTTTTAAAAACCAATATTTGCTTTAAACATATTATAATTGTAAAACTGTAAGTAATATAGCAATGCTTTTATTTACATTTATGTAAAAAGTGGCTCAACTAGCCCCGCTCTCCCCTACAAAATGTCAACCGAAACGTCACGATATATGCGCGACAAGGCCCGAGCCGAGACGGTACAAAGTAATATTGCTCGATAATATCGCTTGTTAATAGTAACCAAATTTGTTGTGAACTTTACGAGGTAATTAATAGAAACCAATTTAGACCGTTATAATAACAAAATCACGCCATAACATTATACAAAAAATGTTTGTTGTAATAAACACAAAGATATATTTGCCAATATTAAGAGTATATTTATATTTGGGAAATTTTAAGTATTAATAACAAAGACGTTCTGTTACCTTAAAAGAAATAGTGCTTTGGTTATGGTTAATATAAGGCAATTAATATTTAAAAAAACATCAAATTATTAAAGAAACAAATGAAATATTAATTATAACTAAACACTTTAAAAAAGGTTTGTTACCAATAATTAATGATATTTGCTTTTAATATTTTTTAATGAGCACAACAAAAATCAGGTTTACCAAATATCTGTTAATAATAAAATCGGTTTTTTTTTCAGTGTATGGGTAGGTTCATCGACGAGCTGCGTTAGACCACAACTTATGGCAAAAGCTTCTGCTTCCCTGCCTTCATTATCTGTTTTGTTGTGGTGTTTTAGCCAGGGTATATTGTGGACGTTGAAATCGCCTAAAAAAACAATTTCCGCATGTGGATAGTTAGACTGTATACTATCACAGTTTTCGGATAATGTCGCGAAAAAGTTTTGGTACTCGGTGTTACTTGGCGGTCGTTAGAGGCAGCAGATGAACTTGGTCGATGACTTTGAGGTGAATTTAAGCCATATGATATCGAGGTTCGCTGATTCTAGTTTCTCCTCTCAATGACATGAAAGGTCATTTTTAATATATACACAAGTAGTAGTACAGAAATTCAATTGAGCTGTATTTTTTCCAGTGGCGTGCGATCAAATTTTTGGGGGGGCCAGTCCCCCCAAAAATTATTAAAGCCAAATTTGAGCCTAACCATAGTCTTTTAGGGTGGATTTGATGTCTAACTGAGGTGAGACCCTTGTTTAAAATGTTTATACAGGTACGCCACTGTCTTTGTATTTGGGTCCGTACGTCTAGATGCAGCGCATTTACATAATGAGCTTATAGTATGTAATCTACATATGCTTAGAAAAGGGAGCGAAACGAAAAAAACATGTTTTAGAAAATATTAATTTATTTAACAATTTAATTCCAGCTTCTTACAGAGCTATCAAAAGCGTTATAAGTAATCAAAGAATCATGAATAATTAAACAGAATACTTTTATTTTTTTAGGAAAACTTATAGTAGATCCAAACTCAATTTTTTATATCAACGGTTGATGATTTTATTGCTTCAGCCTGATGAGAACAATCTATCATGAAAACAGGAGCGGTTAGATAGTCAGAGAGACTCAACATTAGATCATACTGTTTCCTTCCATAATATGTCTCTTGAAATCCTTCATAGTTATAATATGCGGAACCAATCATTGATTTGGAAAAGTCCAGATTCATTCTCTCATAAGGATAGACGTCAGAATTAAGATATACTCTAATATCGCGTATATTAGCTGGTATAAACTGTGTAGCATCTTTATCGATTTTATCATTCTGATCACCAGATTGAAATCCCACCACTACAAAGCGGGGCTTTTCTAAATTGGTACATGTTTTAATAGCCCATACATCAGAAGTTGTCTGCCGTAGAGAAAGCAGTTCAAAAAGATCCCATGATCTATAAGGTATTTTCACATTGCTTGTTTGCTGTCCTTTATTAAGCCGAGATAAAATTTTAAGTTTAAGACGGTCTTCGGGTATAATATGACGAATTTTCCATTCAATTTTTTCAATAGAAAGCTCGGTTTCTACTTCACCCATGTATGAATTTTTAAACGATCTAGCTAAAACCAAAATAAGTTCCTGTTTAACATTAATGATGCCTTTTTTGTAATCTTCAGCGAAGCCCATTAAATATTTTAGAGGTAGCTTTCCACTAAACACGTTGGTGGTTGGATTTACTATTCCCTGCCGATCTTTGTTCAAACCCCAGCCTACACTTTCTAATTTATCTAAATCATTTTTTCCGTATGAGACAAAGGTTTTTAAAGCGGTAGTTATCCCTGGTTTTCTTACAATAGCCACAGGTTCGCTTCCCATTTCAAGACGTACTTCTTCGAACAAAAAAGCTAAAGCATTGTTGGAGAGATAACACTGTTTATTGGCGTCTTTCGGTATAAATTTTCCTTCTAAGTAAATAAAACTTTCAGCTACGTCAAGAATTAGATCTTGATGATTAATACAAATTCGGACTTCATCAGAGGGCGAAAATTGTAGATTAGCATAAGGTTTATATGTATGTAGATGCGTGCTGACTAATGAATTATCAAACAAGGGTTCTTCAAAAACGTCCAATTTCTGTGCTGAATACGCCATTTTTATTTTTGACTTTTAAACCAAGTGATTCTAAAAATAGTAGATCTGCAGTGCTGAGACGAGGTCTTACTGGTTTCAAAGATGAAGGGGTACTGGTCGATTTTTTACAAGGGGTATTTATATATATATATATATATATATATATATATATATATATATATATATATATATATTTATCATTGTCAAAATATAAATGTTTCCTCTTGAAAGTTTCTTCAAAACAAAGACCCATATTACGAAAATTTCTTTAACTCAAGTTTAATGGTTATTTTTTCGCCTCTAAAATCTATCAAATCTCCGTTATCATCAACAATCCTTACTGAAAGGTTGTTAATAAACTGACGTCCTCTAGGGAAAACAGGTAAATATAAGATATTTGAAGGTTCCTTCGAAATTTTGTATCCTGTTAAAAGAAAAATTACATTAAAAAACAATTTTTATATCAAAAGGTCAATTTTATACCTATTACCTGGTTCAGCTTCAATATCCATTTCAAAAAGTATATGCTATTCTTTTGAATTAAGGTATGCACCGGACGTTAAATTACATTCAATTCGCAACAGTCGAACCTTCATAATATCAACGGGTAATGTAGATTGATGCACATCAAGTTTTTGTAAAAAAATTTTCTCAAACCCTAAGATAGTTCTGATGGAGTTTTCAGTAGTAAAGTCGATAAAATATTTACTTTTTACTTCACATTTTAAGGTGTTATTATTAGGACGAAAGGAAAATAAGAAACTGTCATCATCTTCAGCCTTTTCAACCATATTTTTTAGGCATTTTAAAATTGCCTCATAAATCTCGGTTATTTCGTAACATCAGGGAGGTATTTTACAAATCTTTTCAGCTTTATTACTTTTTTCTCTAAAACCAATTGTATTGTTTTTCTCATCAACATTAAGGATTGAATTATATGTATACAGCCCCAAAAGACCAAGGCCGTATGCGCTATAACGATCGATTTCAATCGGCGGATTAAACTCTGCAGACAGTTCACTTTCTACAACCGTTAAAGTACATGTACAAGCCATGACTGCACAAAAGAACATATACTAAAGGGTTTTATATAATTCATTTTATTGATATAACTAAAAATTTAAACTTAAGATATTACATAGGAAAACAAAAGTTTAAACTTCTATTCGATCTTTTAATTTGGTTGTCTGAACAAGCAGAAACTCTTTCTAAATGACAGAACCAGCAGAACATTCTTCGAGGTGGGGGTCCATCGTTTTCATCACTATTTTTTGATTTTTCAAGATGGTGTTTTGTACAAGAAAGGAAAGCTTTCACATTTTCATCTTCCTGAAGTTGTTTAGGTAGACGTTGGTATACAAAAGCAATGTCTCTATAAGCTAGACCAATAATAACCTCTTTAGGTAATAATAAAAGCTCATCATCGGTCATAGCAATGAGACTTTTTTTCTCAGAAAATGCTTTTAAAGAAGACGCAATTTGCTTTATTTCTTCACGCTGCATATTGGCTTAAAAAATGCAATACCAAATGCCCGCAGTTGAATGAACCAAACCTTTGAATTCTTTTATAGTTATAATAGATATGACCAGTCCTATTGGGACCGCTACGAAGATACTGTACCAGTTCTAGAGGTGGGGGTAGATTTCCAAAAGAGTCAAAATAATGGGTAACATAGCCTTTTTTATAAAAAGAACACCAATGCGTCCCAGAGTTTGCCATAACATCTAAATTTATTATTCCGACTTCGTTTTTTTAGGATTTAGGGGTACGGTGTCTCTCATGAATACACCTCGAAAGTTTTTTATACCCAGCTTTTTGACATAATGTATTAAATCAAAATTAGATAAAGGGTGCGGTGGTAAATCTTTTAATAGTTTTTTGACTGCATGCTTGTTTTTAAAAAAAGACCCATTCCGGATTTATACCGTTTTAGATACATTCCGCTGCCCTGTTTCCCGATAGAAATACTCTCCATGGTCTTATTATGTCGCTTACTTTCCTCCAAACCTTGCTGGGCTTTACCCCGCTTATCCCACCTACAAGACTACCTAGTGCAGAAAGCCCCGCCATAAGAGGCAATAGGAATGGTATTACTCCTCCAGTCTTAGGGATAGGTATAACACGTGGTAATGGACGAATTTTACGTCTTCCACCTTGTTTCTTAACAATTTTTTGCCCAATTAACAAAGCTTCCTGTGCTAATCTAGTATAATCACTTTTATCTATATTTTTATTTTTCAAAGATTTTCTAATAGCATTTATAACTCCTAAGCCTGTCGTTATTTTCCTTTCTTTTTTACTTTTATAGTTTTTTTTTCTATTTTGGATTTTGTGTTTTTTTAGACCAAGTCCCATTCGACGTTTCATTTTCATTCCTGTAGTTACGAGCCAAGCAAAAGCTTTTTCTCCAAAGCTTGCGTCTTTAGATTTAAATCTTTCCCAAGCCTGATCTTCTAATATTTTATCAGCCTTGTGTCTTTCTTTTAAATTATTGGTTTTAGAATAGGCAATATCATGCCATTTGCATGCTTCGTCTAATGGATGGATACCGTTATCTCCTCTAGCCAAACGAGACTTTAGCTTAGTACCGGGACCGCAGAATCTTTAAAAAACAAAATAGTTAGAAAAACAAGGTTTAACAATAATAACGTAAAAAACCCTGGTATAAAGAACATACCGATGTGAAGGCAAGTGTAACTCAAAAGGAAGGTTATTAACAAGAGAATTGAAAACTCCACTTCCAGTTCTACTTTGACAGATCTAGGACGTCTAGACTCTTTAAAGGACAACATTGAAGTGACGATCATTTTAAAAAACAAATAAATAAAAATGATCGAACCAACTTTGAAAACTAAATTTGTGGTAGAAAATTTTGATGATTTTTTAAATCAAGGAGTTCAAATAAGTAGAAAACATGGTGAACTATTTCCGGCAAGTATAAGAGCGCTTATATGTAGATCATCGGGTTGTGGAAAGACTAATTTGATGATTTCACTACTAATAAATCCCAAAGCACTAAAGTATCAAAATATTTATTTATATTCAAAATCCGCCTCACAAGCAAAATATGAATTTCTAAAAAAGGTAGGTGAACCTATCAAAGGATTAGGTTTTTACACTTTTGGAAACAATGAAGAAATCTTAGAGCCAACACAGGCTAAACCAAATTCAATATTTTTATTTGATGACTGTTTAACACATGACCAAAATCCAATTAGAATGTATTTTAGCGCTGGAAGACGTTCAAGTAATAATTGTCCAGCCTTACCATATTCCATTATATTAATAAATTTTTTTAATTTTAGGTGTAGATTCTTTTTATATGGTACAGAGCTATGCAAGGGTTCCTAAGCAATTGATCCGCAACAACAGCAATTTCACTTTAATTTTTAAAACAGACGAACTAAATATGAAACACATATACTCAGATCATGTTGTAGGTGATATGTCCTTTCAAGAGTTTATTGAACTAGCTCGTAAGTGTTGGAATGATAAATTTGGTTTTATCTGTATTGATAAGGAATCGTCTATTAATGAAGGTAGATATCGAAAAGGTTTAGAAACCTACTTAATCACCAATTGAAAATCATTATATTGCAGTTAGTAACGGTGCATGGTATCGACAACATCTCTTTCTAAAATGGATAGTAACAATATAGACCTTAAAAAGAAGCTACTGCACGCTTCAGAGGCTGTAAGAAAAAAGTTTAATTCTTTTAAAGAGCAACACCTTCAAACACGGTTAGACTTGGATGAAAAATATCAACCCATTACGCAACAAATAAAATCCTTATCTAACAAAGGCGTTATGAAAAGTGTTGATAAATCAACTACACAAGATAGTAAAGAGTGTTACAGAGACGAATCCTTTCAAAATGTTTCAACCAATGAATACCAAAATCTGAACCCATCAATAAAGAACGAGAATACATCCTATTTTACAGACGAAGGATACATAAATCAGTTTTTTTCGCCTTTTCATGAACCTATTTAAAGTACACCTTACACCAATAATTTTATTGAGGCTCCGCTGAATACAAATGAAAATTCTGAAATGGAAATATCTTCACGACAACCTACCCATGAGGCTAGTCCAAAAAATACAAGTTTTATTAAAAAATTACAGACGCATGATAATTCGATTGACACACTGTTCGGTGTAAAACTGGATGAAGCTAATAATAAAAAAATGCTTATGGGTAATTGTATGGTACGATTTTCCAAAAATAATATGATTTTTTACATAAATGGCAAAAAAATTACAAGTTATACAGGCGACTCGGACTTATTTAATTTAATTTTTCTAAGACGACCAAAGTTTTTGGACCATCCAGAACAATTAAGTGACGAGCTACAGAAAACATATGGTGAGATATTAGTATTAACAAATGTTATATATAAAGGATTTCTCAAACGTAATGGTTTAAATCAGAACCGCACCCAAAAGTTTACAAGAATTATCAGGCCGCTCATTTCCTTATATATTATTAAAACGGGTTAAGGATTTAATGGTAAAAACTTTCAAAAAAACATGTTTAAAAAGTACACAAACAAAAAGGTAGAATTTGTTTACTGGAATGAAATAACTGAATTAATAGATCGACTACGATTACTATGGGGTGCTCGAGAAGCCGGAAACTTAAATGTGGAAAATGAAATAATAAGTATTTTGGAAGAGTTACGAGAAGCCGAGATAATTTATTAATATAAATGTATAAAACTTTAAGACAGCCTTTAGTTTATTAGTGATAGCGAGATGAGCAACACTATTGATAAATTTGGTAGAAAATCAAGACAAGTCAAATTTCCTAAAGTTCAAGGTCGACAAGGTATAGGCTTCAAGTTGACAACGGAGGGCCATTATGATATTTCCAACCACAGGTTATGTAATGTGGGTGAACCCATAGGACATAAAGATTCTATAAATTACGAATTTTTGGAAAGACGTCTATCAAAATTTTTAGAGGAATTACAAGCTCTGGTAAACAACTTAGTGAATGTGCTCAAAATTAATTTAGAAGAGTACATTATTTCAAATTTAAAAAAAATAGAGGAAACAAATACAGCCAAAATCATTAAATTAAATGAATTAATTAAAAATACAGAGTCATCGCATCACCCATTATCTAACTGGAAGCCGATCAAGAGGCATGATAGTCAAGGAAACGAAATATATACAACCATAGAAAATTGAAAAGGTATAATCCTATAAATTTATTCTTTTATGGTATCAGGGTAAGAGTTATGACTGACCTAAAGAGAAAAATATTAGATGAGATGTTTAAGCCAGCACGAAAAATTTTATAATAAGAAAAATTAAAATCAAAGGTTTTCTTGATTTGTTTCAAGCAGACCTTGCAGATTTTCAAAACATAGCAAATGAAAATAAAGGACACCGCTACTTACTGGTTGTGATTAACGCTTACTCTAAATTTGTTTGGGCTAGACCCCTAAAAAGTAAAACGGGCGAGGAAGTAGCTAAGGCAATGAATGAAATTTTTCACCAAGTGTGTAGCCTCACCAGCAAATTTAACAACTGATGCTGGCGGAGAATTTTACAAATCGTTTTTTCAGAAGTTGATGACAAATAAAAAAATTAATCATTACTCAACATTTAGTGTAAAAAAGGCAGGAATCGTCGAAAGAGTCATTAGAACACTAAAAACCTTGTTCTATAAAGAAATGGCTTACAAAGGTTCTAGGGAGTGGGTTTCGGTTCGGTTCGGTTCATTACTAAAGTACTTAATAGATATAACAATACAAAACATCGTACCATCGAGATGAAACCTATTGATGTTACCCCCAAAACGAAAATAAATGTATATAATTATCCAAAGATTGTTTCAAAGAAACACACACTTTTACAAAACGATAAGGTAGGAATAAGCATACAAAAAGGTGTTTTTGATAAAAGTTACAACTTTTCGTGGTCGTCTGAAATATTTAGGATAAAAAAGGTTAATAACTCAGTACCAGTTACTTACCTTTTAAAAGACTTGAATGGTGCACCAATCAAAAGATGTTTTTACGTCGAAGAACTTCAAAAAACTTCACTATCACATCATTATTTAGTTAAGAAAGTATTACGAAAGCGAAAAAAAGGAAACAAGTATCAATACCTTGTTAAATGGTTAGGTTTTTCTGAAAAATTTAATTCATGGGTTGACAAAAGAGATTTAAATTCATAATCTAACAAGGTATTTTATTGCTTGTGTATTTATATGTTATAACACAGTTCATTACTTTTTTTGTCGTTTGTATATCTTTTTATTGTAATTTATTTTTATACTGTAATTGTAATAAATAAAAACTACCAAAATATTCTGTTATAATTTTATTAATCTCCATTCAAATTATAAAATCCATTCTGACAATAGTTATGTTACTTTTTTGGTTAAGAAATACAAACAGAGGTTTCTTAAAGCTAGCTTATATCTATCTAAGTTAACTTATAGTTACAGGCCAATTTACATAATATCAGCCATGTCGTAAACTAGTTTAATAAAAAATAACATTTTTATTCTAAACAACCCAGTTTCAGACTTAAAATCCTTTAGAAACAACAAAATCTAATACATTGTGATAAAATTTATCAAACTTTATTTGTTGAAGTAATTTAAGGCGTAAATCTACGACCTGATTTAAGCCCTTCAAGGCAGGCACAAAAACTTTACATAGATACAGAACTCCTTCACAAGTTTCAACCTTAAGCATTGGATCATGGTCCATTGAAATTACACTTAGCGTAAAGTAAGGAAAATTGAGGGTTTTTCGATGTTCTTTAATGTCAACCGAGTCGATATTGTCTATAAATTCTTGCCAATCTTCAATACCAAACGATACACTATGAATTGTCTCATAAACTTTAAAAATTAATCTTACAGCGGGGGTTAGCCCTCTAGCATGACTTAACCCTGTAACAAGTCCTATAGACCGAAACTCATACACTGTCTCGTAAATATATTTTTTTTCACTACAAATCTTTTCATTTATCGATTTTTCCCAATCACTAAAATCATTCCAGCTTGCAGGAATAGGCGAAAAATACATTTTAACTTTTGATTACACAAGACTGCTTAAACACTAAAACCTTTAAATTTGGAACTTGCCTTTATATCATCACCCCCTCTTCCAATCTAGACTATAACCAATTCTTGTTTAAAGTTAATAACCACTAAGAGGTTCAGACGAGGTTAAATTTTTACTTTATCAAAGGTAAAACTAGTTACAGGAATACATACCTAGACATTTAGATAAAAAAGCGGTTATACCACATTCCCAGACAGGTCAGACAAGGTTAAACGTTTAAGTTTATAAAAATAGAAACTTGTTAACAAAAGCATACAGACATTTTGATGTGAAAATAGATGATGAAGGTTCTGCTATTATTTGGAAGTGGATGGATGGTTAATGGAGCGGCTTGACTTCTGCTTCTGGGTTTCTCATTCCAAAAGGTTCACTGGTTAACTCGTCCAAAAACTTCCTTTTGAGAGAGAGGGGTCTGTAGATTTTTGTCTCTTGTTTCGTAACAACTTCGTGAAGTTTTGTTCTTTTTATGTTTTTCATTTGTATTTGCAGAGATGGTTCATCAGGGTTCAGAATGAGCTTAGTCATTGAATTGTGATTTATAATTTGGCTGGCATTGTAGTTCAGTTTAATACCTTTAACCTTTGTTATGGTTTTAGTTTCATTAGTTGCTGGAATTCGCAATTTCAGGGAGTAATTTTTGGGCCCCCCGAATATATTCAATATAACACCCTTCGCCACATTCTTCTAATTTATTGGTTAGATCCCCTAGAAACGAACCTACTTTAGGTTCAGGAGACCCTGGTTTTGATATAAAGATTATCGAGTCCGTATCAAAATATAGGGCTCTAGGTCCTACAAGTTCTAAATACTCATATAATTTTAATCGCGCATGCGCTGTGACAAATGCTGCAATTACTAGGTTTACGGTACTAAGTGTTAGTTGATGTTCATCGGTAAATTTGTAGTCTACCAGCAACATTTCATCATTTACGGGGATAACAGAATTGACTGTGTATTCAGGTATTACTAGGAGGTTAAAAAATTCTTCGGGGCTCTTTATTATCTTAGTTTGAGAAGACCTTTCGCACTGTGCAAACTTACCCCAGCAGCTATGAAGAAGGAGCTTCGCTACACTTCTTAAACCTGCATTTTTCTGAATGTTTAAGTACTCTAAAACAACTCCCTCCTTTTCATAATATTGGCTTATGTATAATTGTTTTTGTGCTTCTGTTTTACAATATGAAGGGAACCCGCTAGCTTCTTGTTTTAGTTTTATAAAAGTATTCATCATTTCAGTAAAAATACCCCCTTTTTTGGTCTCTGGATTATATACCTCAGTCTGTGGGTAGTGCCAAATCTCTATTATATCTAATATCTTGTAACCCATCTGTAAAGCTTTATGCAACTCAAAGCTTACAAAAGTTCCCGTAAAACTTCTTTCTTGTTCACTATGATTGCAGGAGTCAAGATTGAAAGTAAGCGAACAAGTGTAGCATAACACAAACATCAGTTTATCATGCATTTTTAGTGGAAGAACAGGATGAAAAAGTTTCAAAGGGGGTAGGACCTTGCACTTTATTAAACCTGTTACAACGGTCACAGGTATTTTCTTAATTTGTTCTTCTGTAACTAGAATTTCAGGATGTGCTGTTGCAAAGCGTTTGGTTTTGCATACCCAAGGATAAAGTGAGGTTACGTCAAAATACTTTATTTTCTCATCGTCTTTTACTTTGTAATGAAGCACTGTATTTTCTGTACGTCCCCCGAACAGACTTATTCTAGGGACTATTGGTTCTCTTTTGAGTATAGGATGATCTTTAGTGAAATTAAATAGTTCTTTGTTTGTTTTGAGTAAATCTTTAAACTCGCATTCCCATATGTAAACACATTCAACTTTCATCTTTTTAAAAAACTCCAGCTTAGCCATTGTAACTTCATATCTATAATTCATTGTTTCGGATGGATTTTCATCTAAAGGTTGATCTCTATTGTGTTTATATGTCTTAATGCATCCGTGAAAGTAGTAGCCAAAGAACTCAAATACACGTCCTGTTTTCTCACAAAAACCGTCAACTTTTCGGCCATAAACTTTTTTTTCTGGTCCAATTCCAGCATAAATTAAATTAGTCTTATATACTTTTTCCTGCCAAAGAAGCCATTTTATAGATATTTTGGAGTATCTAGTTGTTGCTCTGTACAAATTTTTTGGCATTAATCCAATGGTTTCAGGTTTTAAAAAGTTTTTTCTAAAAATTGTGTTGCAGGTGCTTGCAATTGTACACGCCTCTAGGTAAGGGATGACATTCCCATATTTAAGTATTAAATCCCTAAACTTAAGAGCTGCTAGGGACAATCCTTTAGTGTCCATTCTACAGTATTTAATTAATTCTTCTTAAAAGTTATAGACAATATTATTTTCAGTTTGCATTTTATGCCATTGTATCAACTCGTTTCGTTCCTCGCTTGTCATATAATCCACACCGAAATATTCTAGTGCGGGTATTTCCCCCACGTATTCTTGATTTTCCTTTTTGTTAAAAAAATTACAAAAAAAGCCCTTGGTTAAAGTACCATCTGACTCATCCAACCCAAAAGCTTTCGGAACTTTTGACAACTTCATAGGAAAATATTGCATAGTATCGAGAAATATTACATTTCCTGCAGTCATTTTAATTAATTTTGTACCATTTAAAATGACGTCTGCTGTTAGGTGATTTACACTTATGATGTGATTTAAAATAAACTTGTGATCATAAGATCCGGCATTTAGTCCTAAAACGACTATTTTTTCAAATTTTTTTCTTATCGTTTGATTAAAGATATTATCGCAAAAGCTCTTTATACAATTCTTACCATACAGTATAACTTCTGTAGGGTCACAATTCGTACAAGATTCTTTCTTATCAGACAAACACACTGTACAAAATCTTCGAAAAACACAAAGGTTAGGGATATGTTTTGATGTTAAAGCGTCTATCTCATGATCCTGTCTACATTCTAGGTCATAAAAAATAAATTGAATTGGTTTCGGGTTTTTCTTGCCTGATGAAATTGATTGCTTTTTAATTGTTGGCATGTAGCATAGGTGATTTTCCAAAACATTTTTCTTACAAATGGTACAGTATGATTCCCCACATACATAAGTTTTCTTTTGATTTTTAAATTTTAAGCAAACTTGATGATTTTTAAAACAATTTTCCCCTAAAAGCCCTGTTGCAAAGATTGCAAAATTTTTTAATATCCTCAGGACATCGAGGCCTGCTTTTACAAGAGGGACAAGCCACCACGCAATTATGATCGTTTTTTACTTCGTAGCCTTTTTCACAAAATTTGCAATAATAAGTTGTTCCGAAGGCACCAGTAACTGAGGTCAACACATTGTAGTGTTCTTGATAACAGATTAAGTTGATATTTTTTGATGCATTAGGACCCTTAAAAATAACATGAGGTTTCTGTCTTTGTTCAGCCTTATATTCATATACAGTAATACAATAGTGTGTTTCAAAAAAGTTTTGAATCAGCTGTATATCCTCAAGACCACAACCTTGTTCTGGAACTTTTAATTTGAGTTGATTTAGTAGTTCATAAGTCTTTTTGGTTTGGGCTTGACCCATATTTGTTAAAATGTTCCGCCAATTTTCACCTTTTTCGATATAACTAATTGCTACAACTATGGCTCTTACCAGACACAGGTTGTCGTTATTTGATATTCTTATTATGGATCTCTGCTTTGTACAAGCCTCCTCGAAACTGTTGTAAGTCGAATTTCTTTTACTTCCTCTAGGGAGGGAGACAGTGGTAATAGTCAAGCGAAACTGGTCCGTTTGTAGACCGCTGGAGTTACTTTGAAAAATCGATGCGATTGTGTTCATTAGCTCGTCTATTTTAAAATTCTTAATGGCTTTAAATGGTATATATCCTGGACCGGATTGAAATATTGTGCTTTCAAACACTATGCCTATCTGGTCTTCAGGGTCGCACCCTTGAGTCCTTCTTTGCATTAATGCTTTCAATGCAGACCTAAACCATGTGACAGGATCGGTGTCTCGTGGGGAGGTTGTAAATCTGTCTAGGTCTAGGTTAGGTTAGATCCAATACTATGACACTATGCTACGTGTTTCAAAAGGTAACCTCTATGCAAAATCAACCTAACCACTCTTCCACCCTTCCACCACGTTTAAACCAAACATAATTTTCATACCTATTGAGATGATTCTGAAGAATTCGACCCTCTGCGCCTCTCATGATAATGTCGAAGTCTTAACCACACTGGGGGGAGATGCGTTAAAGGTTCTTAACCAAGAGGGATTTAAATCACCGCTTGTTTGATAGGAGTTTTGTGACGAAAACTATTGGCCGTTTTAACTGTAGTTCGAAAAACTTATTTCTTCTTGATTTCGGGTTCTGTGATGGGGTTGTTGAAAAAATAAATCTGACTGTGTCAGCTGTGTAGATCCGGGTGATAATGTCTGTGATTCGTCTAAATATCTTGTAATTGATATATCCGGAATACTATCATACATAATTTCATTAAATAAAGCAGTATTAGAACTTGTACAAAATCCATTTACAGCAAATCTTATCTCCCAATGGTCGCAACATAAACACAGTCGTTTTCCATTTATAATATACGGTTTACATATGGGAACGGGGTGGATGTGGTTAGATTGATTACGTGTTTGACTCATTGCTAAGAGATAAGAATAAAAATAAGAAAATAGATTAATTATGTGCGCCAGAGGTAAATAGAAAACGTGCAGAAGATTTTAAGAAACAAAAAAAAGATTTTAGATGTTTTTTTAAAGATAATTAAATAGTTGATAAAATAAGTTTATCAATGACTGGTCTGATACCTTCCCAACCCATTAGCACACTTCAATCTTGAAATCAGTTTTTTTGTAAATATATCAGAAACAAAAGCTTCTAAGAAGTTTTTTGTTATAAAACAAATTATTGAGAAAAATGTGTTCTACTATATTCTGAAAACCACCTATTAATGTGATGCTCCCTTAAATAGTTACCATTTTTAAAAAATTTTAACTGTCAGAAAACTGTCATCAGCATTAATGGATTTTGACCAAAAACTAATCAACTCGTTACAGTATCGAACACTTTTTTATGAAAATCTCATTAAAATCGGTTCAGCTGTTTAGAAGCGACCTTTGGGTTAACAGACATACGCACCCACACAGACATACATTACTACGATATTACTAAGATAGGTCAAAATACACCCATATAATATATTTTCAGCTTTATCTGAAAGAAAAAATCGTCGAAAATAATACCTTCGCTAGCCATTGCTGCGCAGGTGAGAAAAGTAAAAATTTAAAACTACCTATAGTAATCACAAACTCTTTCTAATTTCTGTTAGATAAAATATGTATAGCCTCCGCTGGAAAGTTTAACTTAAAAGTATTGTGAAGCATGGATAATAAAAAAGATTTAAGGATTTTAAAGAATATATTTATCGTTTAATGTTAAGATTTTCGAGAACTTATCATCACTAACTATATAAAGGAATAAGACCTTTTTTGTTGCTGCTAATCTCAAAAACTGTTTTACCGATTTTGATGAACTTTGGCATATATTGATGTTTCAGGAGGTGTCTGGTTAAGGCAACTCTTTACGCTACGATGCTTGCGAGATTATAAGGTATAGTATATTTATAAATCATGAACTCAAGGAAGAAGAATAACCTTTGTTAATAATTTAAGAGGTTAGTGTGGCCTCACACAAACTGTAGTACGAGATAAAACTTTAAGAAGAAAATGTTCGTATAAATCTCTTTATAATACATTTGTTGCCCTCTAGTTGTAAAAAGGCCTAACTCAATATTTAAATAAAATCCCTGCTCGGTTCAATCGAGGAAAGAATATAGAGACCCGTGGCACCATTTTAATAAAATATCGATTAATTTAAAAACCCGCTCTGTATGTCGAGACTTGAATTTTAACTGAAAACCCTAAAGAGGGCTTAGCCTGTTTTACCGTATGATAAGTTAATTATAAGGGTGAATGGCACGGGCAATACTTAAAACCGGTCTATCCGCCAGAACCACCTGATCCAGGCACAATTCCCACAGACTCAGATTCAGGAGAAGACTAAAATAAATAAGCTGATTTAAATTTTGATTTACGATTTCGGCAATTTTCACCGTAAATTTTGTTATTTATTATTTAATTTATTTTGTTTTGCTCTCCTATGGGAAGGAAAATATAAATTTTATTTTTATTAATAATTTTTTTCTACGTGAGATTTTACGTGATGACGTTTATCTTATTGGCAATTTATCTCTGTATAGTTTTGGATCATTAGATCGTAATTCATATTTTATAGTATTAGTTTAGTTTATCTTTATTGCTCACTCCGATTCTTAAATTTCTCTGTGTTGTTTTGCTTATCGTCCGTAAATTTCTCTCTAAATTTTCGTCCTCCCGGAGGGGAAGGGGGGTTGTAACATCTTAATTTTGTCATTACGTTATTTTTATATTTGGGCAGAGAATGCCTTAATAATTGTTTATTCAATTAGTGATTTGATGTTTTAGTTATATAAAGTTCTCCTTATAACGAGGGATTGGAAGGTCCGTTTCTTCCTGGCGTCCAAATTATTTTTAGTTTTGATTTAATTACTAATTAATGTTTTCGTAGACCCCGACAACACTCTCAAAACTCTGAGCTAGGGCAAAACCCATTGTTGCACACTATAGCTTTATGTAGCTAAAGGCATCACTATGAATCTTTGAAAATATTTTGATTTTGATTTTTATTTTTAATGGACTTTTCTATAGCAATTTGGTACTTAAAATATCTAAGATTAAATTAAAAATAAATACAGACCTTTACTTAATAAAGTTTTAACTTTATTTTAATTTTAAGACCAAGTTACAACTATCCTATCCTATATTTAGCTTAACTTATCTAGTAGACCCATTTGTGTGTTTCAGTAATTTTCAATCTATCTCTGCATTGCCATTTTTGCTCCTTTTTAAATAATTTTTGAGTATGTTGCTCTGCTTCCTTCTAAAAAAAAGAACAAATTAGAATATTGTTAATGTTTTATAGAAAATTAGATATAACTTGCCTTTAACATTATAGTTTTCATATGGTGATCACGTGGTGGTACATCATTTCATAACTTCATTATTTCTGAGTAATTCCTTTATCAAAATTAACCTTTCTTGCTAAAATCCATTGGAGGAATCTCTAGTGATTGTTTTGATACTATTGGTATCCTTCTAGCACTTGTCTATGATTTTCTATTAGACCTAGAAAATATGCTTTGTTGTATGACATTGCTAATGGCTATTTCAGTATAAATTCACTATTATTTTTAAACCTACCTCATTTGGGTAATCCTAAGTAGTTTACATGGCTGTAGTACATCCTCCTGGTTGTGTCTATGATTTTTCTATGATCTAGTTTGGTCTAGGATTCCTAAAATAATAGATGTTGTTGATCATTATGAATATATTAATTTATTACCTTGTATATTGTATTGTTTTGTAGTTACTTGATATTATTA
Organism: Aspidapion aeneum; assembly: GCA_963576565.1. Classification (NCBI taxonomy): domain Eukaryota; kingdom Metazoa; phylum Arthropoda; class Insecta; order Coleoptera; family Brentidae; genus Aspidapion; species Aspidapion aeneum. Next base: position 84,358,583 of record OY755040.1, read on the forward strand.
CATTGAGTCCATCCTATTTGTTGTTCATCTTGGTTTATCTAGTCTCCTAGTTAATCCTCTGGTCTATTTTTTCTATTTTTCTAGCTCACATTGTACATCAGTGCAGTGCCTACTATTTAATTCTTTTCTAACGATTCCTTAGTAATCTATGGAAATTCTTTGCTACTCTAGGATCTAGTGGTCTATGAGCAGTCTATCCCTAATTCAATACCTATGAAATAGAAGAAGATATATGATTTTTGGCCTATTTTATTTTACTATTATTTTTGTGATGTTGTCAAAAACATTACTTACCTTAGAGGCGTAATTTTTCTTGGCACATATCTTCCTTAAATAAAGCACTAGTGATTTGCTACTTTTATTATATTTTTATTTATCACTACACTTGATAAAATATTGTTTTTCGTTTGAATGTTCTCTTATTTACTGCTTTCCAGTAATTCCATTTATTTTTAGACGAAAATTTTGACGTCTATGCCAGCGTTGCCGTACTTACTTTATTTTCTTGTTCTCTCGGGTGTGAGTAAATAAAGTTAACTTTTGTAAATTAGTAGTGCATATTATTTTTTTTATTTTTAGTTCTAATTACGGTAATTAATTAATTAATTATTATTAGTGGTACTCAAGTCCAGAAAATATTGATTATTATTATTTTTGGATTTATGATTATGATAAAAACCTCTCAAATTTTCTATTAAGATTTTTGATTTAGACATGTGACAGCATCGCTTCTGACGTTGACATTACTGACGTAATTTTCTGCAATGCAGTTAATGCACTTTCCCGATTTGTGGACTTCTCCCAAAATAACTCCACCGATTGTGGCTGTCTCTTTCTGTGAGGGTTAGATAAAGATAGAAGTATTATTTTATGATTTATTTCTGATCTGATATGTTTGATTAGTTTGGTCATTTTTGAGTGTGTGCGCATCCGCGCAGTCGCAGTAGCTCCCTCTCGGAAAGAGTGGCTGGAAAACGGAGCGGCCGTTTTCACCTTGTGTCCGACGTTCGTAAAAGTCACAGAGTTTGATTGGTTTTAATTTTGTTATGGTGATTTTTGATTAATTATTTTCACCCGTTTTGATGGGGATTTTTGCCAATTCATTCCTTCATTGTGAAGATTTTGTAGTTACCCGTAGATGGTATGTTTTCTTCACAATATCTCTGTATAGAGGATTTTAGACTCAAAACGAACGTCGTAGTGCCGACAGCCATTTTGCGGCAAAGGCGAAGCTTGTGCTGCTGCTTGAACATCACAAAAGGTAAATTAATATTTTATTATTTTATTAAATAATGCATCTTATTTTGCCTTTTTATTATTGATTTTTGCTAAATATAATTTTATTTACGGTAATTTATAATAATTTTCCGGTGCAAAGAAGAAAATATTATTGCGCGATTTCTTAATAACCACGTGTTTGAGAGACAATTTTCCCGTAAAATTAATAATTTTCTGCTCGATTTTACAAAGATTGGTAATTTTTAAGACCGAAATTATTGCCATTTATTCATAAATTTAAATAAAATTGGTAGTTTTCTTAATTTAAATTTAATTACATAAAATATTAAATTAAAATAGAACTTCTTAATATAATTAAACATAAAATTGGTACTTTCTTTTTGAATGAGAAAAAAATATACATTATTCTAGAAATAAGTAAAAGAACTAAATAAATCTTTATTTTCAATTCTCTATTATAATCAAATAAAAAAAAACTAATTAAAACTTAATTTTTATTCTTAAAAATAAATCTAAATAAATAACTAACAGAAGATGCTTTATTATTGAAATTCGTTTTCTACAAAAGTTGAACTTTTGATTTGATATTAAAAATACGACGTCCTTGAGTTGTAAATATATTCGACTAATTTTTTTTTATTATATGCTGTTGGAAAACCGATCTTCATGTCTTTTAATTTTATTATAGCCCAAGTGTTTGGTTAATTTTAAATAATGATCAATAAATTAATTAATATTAATTTTTAAATACTGGGTTGCGCAAGCAAAAAGTGTGTAACAATTTTGGCTGTTTTACCGTATGATAAGTTAACTAAATATATTGTAAGTATATTGTGTGAAAAAAAAAATGTAATTTTAATGGGCGTTTACCTTTTTAAATAGCGCTGTCACTGACACTTGAGAGTTTAGTATTTATTAAATGATTTTTTTCAAAACTAGCGTTACTTGTAGTTGCAAAAAAACAGTAAAACTAAAAGATTTTTGATTAACACGTATAAATTTTCAGTCTGGTTTTATTATCACTAAGGAAATTAATAAAACTATGCTTTTTAACGAAGAAAATTCTTTATTTATACGTCTTTTCCCCCTCTTATTTTAACTAATAGTGGTTTTTTTTACCACCTCTCTAAGAATTGCATTTTCAAATGTAGATGATCAAAACAACGCCTTTTTTACGATTTTTTTACTTGATTGGGTAACGTTTTTTTCGTTTCATTTATCACATGCATGAGGGAGGGGAGGTACCCATCTTCTAAAACTTCGTGTGCTCATATTTACTATGCAAAGTCTTTTTTAAAATTTATGTATTGGTTCTTTATGTGATTATCAAGTATTAAAATTTCCCACACTCATGGTTATTAAATATCTAAAGGTTATTTATCATCACTAAACCCTATTATTACCTTTAAAAAAACTCTGGCATCCAAATTTTTTAGGGTGTATCAAATACCTCATACAGAGAAGTCCTGCATCCTTTCGTGAAGCAGGAAATTGAACAATTAAATATGTCTAGACATGTTTTTCTATTGCTTTGTATTCATGATTATTACCCACTTCTTAAAAACATTCCACTGCATTAAATATTTAAGATATAACGAATGCCCCTGTAGATAAGTTATGCATCCTGTGGTTCTAAAGCAGGAATTTAATGAAACGAGTCTTGAATTATTCTTTTGGGTTCTTTATTCATGCTTGTTTCTTTTTAAAAAAACTATTGAAACATTTAAATGTATATGTGTGTGCCTATCTATGAATGTTTATCATTAATCAGATCTATTAATGTCATACCCAAGTAGACCGACCCCCCCTGTGTGAAATATGATCGCTCTTATCTGTTTATTGCAGGAAATTTACATTTTTATTACTCCTGCGGTAGGTATTTTTTTCTTGGATATTTTTTTAAACCTTTAATCCCTTATATTTAAATGAAAGAAATATGTTTCCTGCATATTTTAAGAACATTGTGTAGCAGGATTTAGGTTTAGAAACGGTACCGAACCTTTTTCTAAGGAACGCCCAAATAGGAATAGAAAAACTATGATTGGCTAGCTTAATGTTTGAATTTTAACCCCTTTTTAATTTTTTATGAACGTGGAAGTTACCATATTCCAAAACTCTTTTCAAAACTTTAGTTTAACTCGAGCTTTATTTAGTTGTTAGTTAAGTTATTAGTTATTTCTAAAACATGGATAAAATTTTTGAATATAGTTTTAATAAAAATATTTGGTAAGTACCTATTTAGTTTATTTAATATTGGTTTGTAAATTTAGTTTTTACTTTAAACAGTCTGCCTCTTAATTTTTTAATATTTGAGATCTAATACAGTCTAGGTATTTTAAAGTTTTTTATTTAGTAAAGTAACATGGTTCATACTCTACTCTATTGTCATAAATCTATAAAATTGTAAAACATATTCGTCATGTAGGTATCATAGTAAAATATGTATAGTTTTTTGTTTGTTTCAGCGACCGTCTCATGACATTTTTGACATGCATGACCTGTATGCAAACACCAAACCATAGAAACAGGAATACGCTACTGGAACTACACAGCTGCGAAAATGGGCATCTTTTTTGTAGGAGGTGTCTCATGCATACAGCCTACCAAATGTTTTGTAGTTCCTGTGGCAATGGAGGTATTCCGGGGGTTTACGTGAAGCCCGAGCAGATGTTGTGGCTTAGAGTTGCAAATTTATGCAGAAAATGAAAGGTGAGATTTTGTATGTATGCATGTATAAGAATATTTTTAATCATATATATCGCGATTATACCTAATCACTTTATTTTGTCTGTGAGTGTCTGAATAATAATTGTATAATAAAAATATCTAACCTCTAAGCATTCTTGCTATAAAGGTATGGTAACTAATAGAGTCTTTTATATACTTACAACAAAATTATTGAATCGAATTCTTTTGTGTTCTTAAGTGGTTAAACTTCTTTGGTTATATTACAAAAATAGTTGATAATAAAAAACCTTATGATACTAATTTTTGTTTTTATTGTTTCAGTCGCATCTTTGCCCTTAAAAGGCAATTGGAATATCTAGGCCCTGTAGAGCCCTTGGGGGATACTACTGCTACCGCGGTAGACGTCAGACACCCGTCCTTGAGCTGCAGCAGGCTTGGAATGTGAGATCCCCTTCACGATCCATTGAATTTCGACGGGAGAATCGTCCTTTGATGGTACCTAAATGTAGGACGTTATCAGAGGATGATATAGTGATTTTAGAATAGGTAGTTTAATTTTTTAGCAAATTATTTTAGTCCCTAATATTAGTTTTAACAACTTTATTTTTTTAAATTTAATTATACTTAGGTAGTTAACTAAATTTATGTAATGTTTTATTTAAAACACATTTTTTAAATCAAGGTGTTATCTACGATTTCCAAAAAAAAAGACTGCTTCAAAACTTTAAGAACTATGCAACTATTTATTTAATCAATTGTGCCATTTGCTTCTTCTATTTTGACTAAACTGAAAATAATTTTGTTACAATCCTACAAATAAATGGTCGCAATCTGAAAAACATATTGTTGCAATCGTAAACACAAACTGTTACAATCCAAAAATCAAATTGTTACAATTATAAATACAAACTGTTACAATCCAACAGGGAAATTGTTACATTGCTAAAAACAAATTGTTACAATCGAAATGGTAATAATCTAAAACAAATCAATTCCATGCATTTTTAAAAAAAACTTATTGCATAAAACTATAACTATAAAGTAAATAATATATTATATTGCTATTATAACATTCAGATAACCTATACTTACCTACATTATCATAATATGTGGCTTTTCAAAAGAATATTAAGTACCTATCTATAGCACAAGAAATATCACACATAGGTACCTACCTTTATTGGTTTTGTCCTTTTCGTTCCCTTTTCTAAGCATATGTAGATTACATACTATAAGCTCATTATATACGGACCAAAATAAAAAGACAGTGGCGTACCTGTATAAATATTTTAAACAAGGGTCTCACCTCAGTTAGACATCAAATTCACCCTAAAAGAATATGGTTAGGCTCAAAATTTGGCTTTAATAACTTTTGGGGGGGCCTGGCCCCCCCAAAAATTTGACCGCCCGCCACTGGAAAAAATACAGCTCAATTGACTTTCTGTACTACTTACACAGACCCCAAAATTATGTCGAAATCGGTGGTGTAGGTCATAGCCGGGATAAAGATAGCTCACAATAGGTGTTGCAGAACTGATTTTAGTTTCAGTGAGAACAAGGATATCAGGTCTTTGTTCTTCAAGATGTTGGTGGATTGAATTCATGTTGGTACTTAATTCTCTTATATTGCTAAAATCAATTCTGTGTTGAGTTTTTGGTCTTCTTTTAATATCTTTGCATGAAGGACCCCCAGGATCACCCGACGCACAGAGATCCGAGTGGTCGGGTATTTTACCTGCGGAATATTTTGATCCTGGAGGCGCCATCATGCTATCTGTTACTCATTGTTGGAACCGGACTGCCAGCGCAGTAGCGGAACGTGGTGATACCATTTAGCGCTACTCAGTTCTGGCATGGTGGTATCTCTCCGGTCGACGCCCAATGAGTAAAAGCGTCTACCACCTACTTATTAAACGAAATCGCGAACAAACATAATAATTGATACGGAATCACAAAAATTAAGACTCCATAGGAAAATCGCTGTAATCACAGAACTGAAAGTCGAAAACAAGAGTAATCACCGCTGTTCAGCCAGTTTCTTCACGTCTCAGGGGCCCCTGTCAGGATCTAATGATAACACCACGTAGCTGACGGGCTAAAGATTCCAGTTCTATGGTTTTTAGTCCACAAACCGAGCACTTTCAAGTATAGAAAATTGTAATAAATTGGAGAAAGTAATTAACACGCCATTTTCTCGAGGCGGTCGTGAAACAATCTCTCTGATTATTGTTGCGCATGTCCCAAGCGCAGAAAAATGTACCTTTCTTCTAGTCCAATTGTGTGGTTTTAAATTTTAAAAAGAACCGCGAAATTTAGGGCGAGCTAACATAACTGGCCTCTAAAGCATACAATTTTAAACTATCAGCAGGATAGGTATGGTTATAAGAAAAAAAAATGAACGACCGAAAAAAATAAATGAATGAAAAGTAGATAGGTGTGAAGTTTATTTATGATTAACGAAAACCCGAAAAAAATAAAAATAATTAAACAAGTTCTTAAACAAAAAAAATTACCTATTGAAGTAAATAAACCAAGATCAATAAACCCGATCAATAGGTAGAAAAATGAAAATTTATTGTAATTTGGCAAGGCGCATAGTTTAACGACTGGCCGCTTGTAAACACCAGTAGTCGTTCGTACCGTTGCTACACGCACTTGACCGTCTCCGCCGGGATGCGATTTAAGAACCCGACCGATTGGCCATTTCAAAGGTGATTGGATGTGGTCACTCGATATGATAACCAAATCATTTAATTTGATGTTTGGGAACGAATCAGCCCACTTGTGTCGCTGTTGGGGCGTATGCACAGTGTACCTGAATGAAGTATAGGTTACATAAAAATAGTTCCAAAAACCAATTGCACATTTTGAATATGGACTCTTTCCTGACTTCAGAGCCATATTCATATAAATCCTAGCTGATCCTCTTCTCGAAATGTTATCAATATTTTGCCTTTTTTCTAGTTAGTCTAGGCGCTGCCTCCTGTCACGTGTGACCTAATATGTGCGCTCAGTTTGACTGCGGGGCTTTATTAAGCACCCATAGCAGTATGAAAAAAGTTTGGTCACGTGGTCGAACTCATGATCTTTGAAAAATACCGCCAAATTAAAAGATTTTTTGTTTAAGCGTATTCATAACCAATGAGTTCGTAGTAGTCCTATATTAATTGTTTAAAGCTTCTTTTACTCCTTTTTGAAAGGCAAACAAATTTTGTCATAACACATTTTTTTGACAAAGTACGTAGTTTTTGAGATATACCAAGATTATTAGTATTGCTGCTCGCAAAAGAGTTAAAATAATACCCATGCTCATTTTATTGTAGCTACAATATTATTGACATTTGTTTTTTTTTTGTTACATAGAAGGCTTTAAACCTTTCACAGAAGAGAATATTGACTATATGTTTTTAAAGTTCGTTGGATGGTACCCGTCAAGACTGCCTTAAAGAGGGTGGTTTCTGAAACTGTTCACAATATTATAGTAGAAGTGAATTTGCCGCGAAACGATAGTAGTAGATATATGTTCCTTCTGGGCCAAAATGTGGTGAAGTTCCGAGAATTCCTATTGTTCTTTTGTATGCAGGTGTCTTTTTAACAATGGGCGAAGGGTCATTGTCTTTTTAATAATAGCTTTATTGTGCGAGTCATTTTTAGAGCATACGACAGTAGTCTGAGTACTGTTTTGACCTTAATATTACAATTTGCAGTTATGGCAGCCATAGTTTTTTTGACAATAGCTTAATAGTGCAAGAGTTTTTTAGAGCATAGACGGAGAGTACGTGTCTCTTTTTGACTTTGATATTACAATTTCTATGGCTATGGGAGATAGCCTTTTTGGATTTGATATGATATCGGATAGTTGCGAAGACCATTATCTTTTGTGTACAGAGGCGAGCACTGTGGGTGGTATTTTAACATTGATATGTAAATTAATGTGTGTCTTTGTCTTTTGTGTGCAGGTGTGCAGGTGTGAGTTGGCTTTCTCTTTTGTATGTGGAGGCAAACAACAAAGGGCATTTTATTGACATCGACAATAAATGGCCTTGAGCCTAAATTTATTACCCAACAAGTCAAGACAAGTCTAAGTAAAGATTGCATTCTCTTGTTGCTAATTACACCAGGTGTTCATTCATTATGCTTTGTATGCAGCTGCAAAAGGTATTATTGACTTCGACAATGAATGGTCTTGAACCTAAATTTTTCACCCGACAAGTCAAGACAAGTTTAATTCCACACCACATATATTCTGAAAGAGTTGGCGTTAAGCCAGTTGTCAACCGACAAGTCAAGACGAGTCAAGATCGCATATATTGTAAAAGAGTGCATTGTGTGTGATTCATACCAGATGTTTTATTTTTGTATGCAGAGGCTTATAGTCTGAGAGGTATTATATTTACCAGCGAACAAATCGAGACAAGTTTAAGTAAAGATCGTATTCTCTTGGTACTAATTACAATAGGTTCATTCATTATGCTTTATCAAAATTTGGAATGCTGCAAAGTGACACTATATTATTAAAATTTACATCAAAGAACTGCTACAGCTTGTGCTTTGTGATCCAATTAATCATGAAGATGCATTGTTGGAAAAATACTCTGCCAGTATATGGGCACCTAAGCTTACACTTACTTATAGTTATAGTATATGTGTGAGCCAATATAACTAAAAAACTGAAATATATTTTATTCAACTCCAGACTCAATTACATTTCATTTGATACAACACAAACCATGTTTTAACTTAAACTCGACACAAAAATCCGCCCAGGTACCAAATTTCACTCAAATCAAGCAAACTGTTTTTGGGTTATACACGTGGGTCGTTACAGACAGACAGTCAGACAGACAGGCAGACATACAAACACACACACACAGACAGACGGCGCGACAGAAAAAAAGTTTCAAAATCATCTGAAACACAAAGATATATAGTATATTATATTTACTACCCAACAAATCAAGACAAGTTTAAGTAAAGATCTCGTAAAAACTCGACGCAAAACCCCGCCCAGGTACCAAATTTCACTCAAATCAAGCAAGCTGTTTTTGGGTTATGCACGTTGGTCGTTACAGACAGACATACAAACACACACACAGACAGACAGCGCGACAAAAAAGTTTCAAAATAATCTGAAGCACAAAGATATATAGTATAGTAGTAGTGTGAGATAATATCAACAACAATTTCAGTCTTGACAATCTATGAATTAAATTTGACGGACAAACCCAGCCATTTAACAACATATTGCTCCTTATTGTTATTTATGCTCTTCTTCAAAATTTTTCTACCAAATAGGCTGTCGACTTTAATTATATGATGGTTTTTTGACAAAAACTCAAAAAGTACCAAACTAATCTAAAAATTTTTCTCTGATGTTTATAGATCTTGGTAGGCCCTATGGTTAAAATTATTATACATTTTTCTTTTTGACGTCTCTGTTTAGAGATATAGGCAAATAATTGAAATTTAAAAAAAATCTGCCTTTGAAAAACACAGGGACCTATTGCGCGTCAATACACTAAGTGGGTGACATCTAAAGCCACATACATTTATTTTGTTATCGTAGAAATAGGTTCAATCAAGGGCTGTCAATTCACCGGAAGTGATGCAGCAAAATCGTTTCTGAGATATAAATTGTCAAAATATAACCAATTTAAGGTTTTTTATATTTAAGGAGCCCTGGAGAGGAGGGGTGCGACCTACAAAAAAGTTTATTTGAAGTTTTTCTGTTAATTTGACAGTAAAAATAATTTCTGGTATTAAAAAATTAAATTTTTGTATTTTTTTTTGGCCTGATGACGTCACTTACATAAACGGTGCGAGCGAGTGCTTTTATTCGAGATTTTAAGTTATCGTAGAGCTCTGAAATTTGGCACACTAATAGGCATCGACAAACTAAATCAAAATGGATTCTTGCATTTTTTCGATTTGACCCTATACGGGCTTCCGGGAATCCATATTTGAAAGGGAAACTACGCGCCTCCCGTTAAATTCTATATTCTATATTCTATAAAGAATCGAGACTTTTGATTTGAGCCCCCCACTCCTCGCTATAGGCATAATATGTCAAAACAGAAAATTGGACATAGCGTAATTAGTTTACACCTGGAAGACACAATTTTAACGGAAGCATCTGTCGCCGTCGAGATAATGAAAATTAATTGTCGGTGTCTTAAAATATGACACTTTAAAGTAGCACCACTTTTTGGCAAATTTTGATGGTTCTTTGGCAAAAACTCAAAAAGTACCAGACTAATCAAAATTTTTTCTTTGATATTTATAGATCTTCGTAGGCCATATCGATAAAGTTATTATAAATTTTTCATTTTGACGTCTCGAGATATAGGCAAATAATTGAAATTTAAAATAATGCTGTTTTTTAAAAACGCAGGGGCCTATTGCGCGTCAATGCACTAAGTGGGTGACATCTAAAGCCATAAATTAATAGTTTTACCGTAGAAATAGGTTCAGTCAAGGGCTGTCAAGTCACCGGAAGTCGAGCAAGAAAATAGTTTGAGATATGACCCTTCAAAGTTTTACATACAAACGGTGATATCTCAAAAACAACTAAACCGATTCCGATTTGGTTTTTGGTTTTCTCAATAAAACCAACATTGCTATGATTCTTATAGAAAAAATTTTCGTTTTTCCCAACTTTGAAAAAAATGGAGGGGAAATTACCCTAAAAGCTTGATTTAAAAAAAATAGTCCACTTCGGGGTGGGGGGGGGGGGCGAGAGTCACATACTAATATAGAAATAAATTGGAGGTGATTAGGGCCGAGAGTCACATACTCATATAGAACTAAATTTCCCTTTTCTTCACGCCTAGCCTTTGATATTTGGCCCTTCACGGCCAAATCACACAAGTACAACATTTATACATAACGCAATTCACAAGCAAAAAACCAAGTAAGTAACTTAAACATCTGTAACCGCGAGAGTTAAACGAAAAACGAACTTATGTGTGTCTCGACTTGTCTCAAGACATAGAGTCGCGTTTCGCCTGGCCCGCCGTGCATTTGTAAAATATCTGACCCTTCGTCGCACTCTTTGCTACTTTAAAAAAAAACTATGCGTCCGATTGACATTTTTAAAAAAATCATTGTGATTCCTGATCTTTCATACATAAAGTTTACAGAAGGTGTTTTTTTGATTAAGCAAAGGGTTCTCGAGTTATAACAAGTTATACATTATTATAAATACGCGTTTTCAGGGCGAGCACTTGTTTAATAGGGAACTCCATATAAAAGCATTGGGAACGATATTTTTAACATTGAAAAATAAATATTTCTGATAGTAATATTACTATATGCTTTTGGTGGAGTCATGAGCACACTTTAGAGATTCAAAAAATTCAAATTTTTGGAAAAACTACCCATACCACCCTCTGCAAACGACGATTTTTGGACGACCAGTCGATTTTGCATTCTTAGGGTGTAAGAAATGATTTAAATTGTGTCTTACATTTTAGCAATGAAGTGCACACGAAAATCGGTTCTAGAAGCCTTTTACGCGCTTTTAAACTCTACTATAAAGCTTTATTTGAATTTCGAATGCTGTAAAGTGATATTATATTATTAAAATTTACATCAAAGAACTTTTATAAGATGACATGCCAATAAAAAGAAGAAGAAGATTAGGGTGTTATGTTTACTTACTTTAAGTGAATTTTACTGCAAAAACACAATGTCGTGGTTAGATTTTAAAGAGTACACAAAATTTTATGATTTAAATGGTGGTGTTGATTACTTAAAAGAAACGTTTTATGACTTACTTTTTGAATCTGAACATGATCAAATTTATGGAGGTGAATGGTCTAGAAGTGAACAAGAGTTGCAAAATTTAAATAAAAAATATTTGTTGGCTATTAAACATTATAATCATTTTTTTGTACATAACAATATTGAGATTTTAGTTATTAAATTATATGAATTAGATATAATAGAGCAAGTGTTTAGTATTAGAAAATACATTCCTCGCAGTATAATAGATAAGTTTTCTGAGCTGGAGACAGATGTTGAATATGATTAATAAATTATTAGTGTATTAAATAAATATTTTTGTTCTACGAATATTAATAAACAAATATTAAAAATTAATGTTGTACAATTAATAGTTGATCATATGTATATATAAGTCAACTAGAATATTTTTAAAAAATACCAAGAACATTAAAAAATAACTATAGGTAAATTTAGTGGGAATAAGGACATTGTTGTTCTGGTAAATATACGTTTTAATCCATCGGTAACGTTTCGACAATGGTTTTTGTCTTCGATGGATTAAAACGTATATTTACCAGAACAACAGTGTCCTTATTCCCACTAAATTTACCTATAGTTGCATTGCAAGGACGTGATAAGTTTACCAAATTAAAAAATAAAAATAACTTAATGGTCTACTTAAAAATATATGTGCTAAAAATATCGCAGTGCGTTATTTGGGACTTATTGGCATAAAGGCATGCAATAATCGTGTCAGATCGTATTTTGGCAGTTTTGCATTGGAATAGGAGAGCTAATCTTTCGACATAAGGATATGGTTTACTATACGAACCGAAATAAATACTGTCGACTTTAATTATAGATAAATATACGCCATGGTTTTAAATTCGACTTTGGTATATCAATTTTGAAAGAACAACTGTCAACCTGCAATATAAATCTGTCAAAATACTGCAACAATAATGTCATTGCATGGCCTCATTCCTATAAGTCCCTATTATTAAGATCTTTAAACAGAATCAATCTTTTTGTACTTTTACAGAAACCAACTAAGTTATTTTGGAATGTGTCTAAGTTGGTAAAACCAACTCTTGAGTCCAAATTTATTACCAAACAAGTCAAGACAAGTTTAAGTAAAGATTGCCTTCCCTTGCTACTAATTACACCAGGTATGCATTCATAATGCTTTTTTCAAAATTTGGAATGCTGCAAAGTGACATTATATTATTAAAATTTCCATCAAATAACTGCTCCAGCTTGTGACTAGTGGTCCAATTAATTATGAAGATGCATTGTTGGAAAAAATACTTTACCAGCTTATGGGCACCCAAGCTCACACTTACTATAGTTATAGTATACGTGTGAGCTAATATAACTAAAAACTGAAATATCTTTTATTCAACTCCAGACTCAATTACATTTCGTTTGATACCACACAAGCCATGTTTTAACTTAAACCCGACACAAAACCCAGCCCAGGTACCAAATTTCACTCAAATCAAGCAAGCTGTTTTTGGGTTATGCACGTTGGTCATTACATACAAACAGAGAGACAGACAGACAAAAAATTCCAAGAATATTAAAAAATAACAATAATTTAAAGCTATACTTAGAAATATATACACTACAAATTTCGCGTGCGCTATTAGGGACTTATTGGCATAAAGTCATGCAATCTTAGTGTCATGCCGTATTTTGACAGTTTTTCATTGGAATATGATAGCTAATCTTTCAACATAAGGATTTGGTTTACTATTACGAATCAAAATAAATACTGTCGACTTTAATTATAGATTAATAAAAGTCTAGGTTTTAAATTCGACTTTGGTATATTGCTTATGATTTGCAGAGCGTAATTAGGAACTTATTGAAATAAAGTCATGCAGTAATAATGTCAGACCGTTTTTTGACAGTTTTGCATTGAAATATAAGAGTTAATCTTTCTAAATTTAAAAATCCTATTCTACACTAGTAGTTATTGACTACTCTGGACAGATTAAAGACGCGCTCAAAGGTGGTGCAGTTGAAACACAAAACCTGTACCTGATAAAATTATAGCATACTGTTTAATATTGCACGATCAACTTATGAAATACAACCCTCCGACCAATACCGTAAGGGTAGTTTAAAGAAGAAAAAATGTTTATTTTGGATGAGTAAGGTTTCCAGTACAAAGACACTCATTTTGTATGTAAGGAAATAGCGATTTTAAACACTCATACTAACAAGGTTGGCATCATATGGTTAAGTTACCCATAAAGTGCATCTGTCTGCATCAAGACTTTAAACGTCAAGCTGACTGGAACACAAACAATCATCATGGTATAAATTGAGATTTCAGTTATTTACAAATGGAAAATATATCTTTCTTTGTTAAGGGTTTAATTCAAAAAGAAACTGTCTTTGTACAGAGAAATGATAAAAAAGTTTGGCGTCTAATTTAGTTAGTAAACTAAAAAATGTTGCAATACTTTAAAAATTGATATTATGTAAACATTTAGATGTGAAAAAAGCAAACTACAAGCTGAGGGTTCGGAAAAAACATCAAATTTTAACCATGGAGTAATTTTACAAAATAAAATTTTTATTCGTATTTACACCTATGACTTTACACACACACAAACATACACGCACACATCTATTTTTGTTACGTTGATTGGTAAGACTTATTATACATTTAAAGTGTTTTTACCCAAGCAAGTTCTAAAAACAATACAAAGTTATTTTGTGAAAACATTCAACAAGAAAAGTGGTGAAAAATATAGTCTAACGTAATTGGGGCAAGTCGCTACAAGTTTTGACATTAATAAAGGATTTTAGCCGCCTTATTATGAAATGTACACTGTTTGCTTTCTCTGCCTTTCACATTTAGATCATATACTTTGTCTCAGGCACTGGTGATTTTTCAAGTAAAGAATTAAATTAGAACACTCATGTCATTTTTTGATTGAATAGCATATAAGCAAATCAATTGATTAGTTGAGACTAGGTCTTAGTCAATTAGTTTGTAAAACTATTTTTGTAGGAAAAAGAACAATTAGGAATTTTGTTAACTTTTTAAGTATCTTGCATTATTGCACTAGGAGGATTAATAAAATATAACAAATTGGGGTTAATATGGTAAAATTAGTTTATTTTCAATAGATACTGAAATTTTGTGTTGTGTTTCTCTATTTTTCCGAAAACCGCATATTAATGCGACACTCCGCTAAAAAGTTAGTCTTTTTCATTTTTTGTAACGATCAATAAACTGTCATTAGTAATGATAAATTTGACGAAAACTTAATCAGCTCGTTAGAAAGTCGATTTTACCTGAAAATTTTAAGAAAATCGGTTCAACAGCTTAGGAGCTATCGTGTTACGGACACACACACACACACACACACACACACACACAGACAGACAAACATCCCGCCAATATTGCTAGGATAGATCAAAATACACCCAAATAACACTTTTTCAACGTTATCTCTAAAAATACTCTACCAATATAGGGGCACCTAAACTCCTACACTAGGTACTATAGTTATAGTGTACATGTGAGCTAAAATAACTAAAAACTGAAATATATTTCATTCAACTACACACTCAATTACCTTTCGTTTGATATTAACAAAGCCATATTTTGACTTATCTAATTATTAAAATCTACTACTTAAAAAACTATAATGTATTTTGTTTAACTCCGGACTCAATTACCTTTCGATGGATATTACACACGGCATATTTTTACTTAAAATCTAAGTTTTGGAAATCTACTCCCACCCTTTTTTTTAAATAAACTAAAAGTATTTTGTTAAGCTCCAGACTTAATTACCTTTTGTTTGATATCACACACACCATATTTTCACATAAACTCTAATTTTTAAAATCTACCCCCCACCCTTCTATTTGCCTTGTGTTTGGTGGATATTGTTTATTTTTAAATGGGATCATCTTGACTCAAGAACCAGCCTAGGTACCAAATTTTATTAAAATCGGGCAAGAGGATTTTGAGTTACGCACGTTAAGTAGTTACAGATAGACAGACACACAACTTCATAATTTTTACTCGGTTTTTTAAAGAGGTTAGTGTTTTTTCATAAAATAAATATGAACCCCTAATACTTTATACAACACTTTATACAAAAAATTGTTCGTAAATTACCTTCATACTATTGGCCTATGCTTAAAAACTACTCGCACTATTCGGCTATGGGTAAAAAAAAAAAGGTCACGCACCTACACATAAAAAACAAAAGCTCAAATAGCTGTATATTGTAATATCAAAGTTAAAAAAGCACTCGTACTATTCGGATTTGCTCTAAAAACCCCATCCAAACCCCTCCTCATACAAAATTACCTTCATACTATTGGTCTATGCTTAAAAAACTATTCGCACTATTCGGCATTGTCAAAAAAAAAACGAAAGCTCACATAACTGCAAATTGTAATATTAAAGTCAAAAAGACACACATTTTTTCTCGCTAATAAATATTTTCAGAAAATTATCTCTCGTCTCGGGATAATTTTCAAAATATTCATTAACTAGCTTTAATATTACAATTTGCAGTTATGTGAGCTTTTGTTTTTTTTTGACAATAGCCGAATAGTGCGACTAGTTTTTTAGGGAATGGGACAACTGGGCGCCGCCAACTCGGCGCCGCCAACTGGGCGCTGCCAACACGGCGCCTCCAACTCGGTGCCGCCAACTGGGCGCCGGGCCAACTCGGCGCCGCCAACTGGGCGCCGGCCAACTCGGCGCCGGACTAAAATTTTTTTTTGGATAAAATGTGTAGATGAAAAATAAAATATATTATTTATATAAAAACATCTTTAAAAAATCCTTTACGCAATTTTTTTACAAGCTTTTATTTAGCTTCAGATGATCTGTCTAACTAACTATCTATCAAATCTTGTGAAGCGTTTTTGACACACTTCCCATTATCCGATTTGGATGAAATTTGGTACACACGTAGTGGTCCCATGACAATACAACATTAAGAAAAAAATATCCTCCCACCCCTACCCCCACCCCTTCTATGGAAAAATGTGTTTTTGACACACTTCCCGTTATTCGATTTGGATAAAATTTGGTATAGACATAGTGGTCCGATGACAATACAACATTAAAAAAAATCCTACCACTCCTACCCCCACCCTCATTTATAGAAAAATGCGTTTTTGACACACTTCCCATTATCCGATTTGGATGAAATTTGGTATACATATAGTGGTCCGATAACAATACAACATTAAAAAAAAAATGTCCTCCCACCCCTAGCCCCACCCCCTTCCATAGAAAATGCGTTTTTGACACCCTTCCCATTATCCGATTTGGATAAAATTTGGTATACATATATTGGTCCGATGACAATACAACATTGAAAAAAAAAATCCTACTACTCCTACCCCCACCCTCATCTATAGAAAAATGCGTTTTTGACACACTTCCCATTATCCGATTTGGATGAAATTTGTTATACAAATAGTGGTCCGATAACAATACAACAATAATGAAAAAATGTCCTCCCACCTTTACCCCCACCCCTTCCTTCATCAGACCACTATATGTATACCAAATTTTATCCAAATCGGATAATGGGAAGGGTGTCAAAAACGCATTTTCTATGGAAGGGGTGGGGGTAGGGGTGGGAGGAGATTTTTTTCTTAATATTGTATTGTCATCGGATCACTATATGTATACCAAATTTCATCCAAATCGGATAACGGGATGTGTGTCACAAACAAATTTTTCTATGGAAGGGGGTGGGGGTAGGGGTGGGAGGATATTTTTTTCTTATTGTTGTATTATCATCGGACCACTATGTGTATACCAAATTTTATCCAAATCGGATAACGGGAAGTGTGTCAAAAACACTTTTTTCTATAGAAGGGGTGGGGGTAGGGGTGGGTGGATATTTTTTTCTTAATGTTGTATTGTCATGGGACCACTACGTGTGTACCAAATTTCATCTAAATCGGATAATGGGAAGTGTGTCAAAAACGCTTCACAAAATTTGATAGATAGTTAGTTAGACAGAACATCTGAAGCTAAATAAAAGCTTGTAAAAAATTGCGTAAAGGATTTTTTAAAGATGTTTTTATATAAATAATATATTTTATTTTTCATCTACACATTTTATCAAAAAAAAAATTTTAGTCCGGCGCCGAGTTGGCCGGCGCCTAGTTGGCGGCGCCGTGTTGGCCCGGCGCCCAGTTGGCCCGGCGCCCAGTTGGCGGCGCCGAGTTGGCGGTGCCCAGTTGGCGACGCCGAGTTGGCGGCGCCCAGTTGTCCTAGACCGAGTTTTTTAAGCATAGACCAATAGTATGAAGCTAATTTTGCATGAGGAGGGGTTTGGATGGGGTTTTTAGAGCAAATCCGAATAGTACGAGTGCTTTTTTGACTTTGATATTACAATGTACAGTTATTTGAGCTTTTGTTTTTTATGTGCAGGTGCGTGGGTCCTTGTTTTTTTTTACCCATTGCCGAATAATGCGAGTAGTTTTTAAGCATAGGCCAATAGTATAAAGGTAATTTACGATTAATTTTTTGTATAAAGTATTAGGGGTTCATATTTATTTTATGAAAAAACACTAACCTCGTTAAAAAACCGAGTAAAAATTATGAAGTTGTGTGTCTGTCTATCTGTAACTACTTAACGTGCGTAACTCAAACTCCTCTTGCCCGATTTTAATGAAATTTGGTACCTAGGCTGGGTCTTGAGTCAATATGATCCCATTTAAAACTAAACAATATCCACCAAACACAAGGCAAATAGAAGGGTGGGGGTAGATTTTAAAAATTAGAGTTTATGTGAAAATATGTTGTGTGTGATATCAAACGAAAGGTAATTAAGTCTGGAGCTTAACAAAATACATTTTAGTTTATTTAAAAAAAAGGGTGGGAGTAGATTTCCATAACTTAGATTTTAAGTAAAAATATGCCGTGTGTAATATCCATCAAAAGGTAATTGAGTCCGGAGTTAAACAAAATACATTATAGTTTTTTAAGTAGTAGATTTTAATAATTAGAGTTTAAGCCAAAATATGGCTTTGTTAATATCATACGAAAGGTAATTGAGTGTGTAATTGAATGAAATATATTTCAGTTTTTAGTTATATCAGCTCACATGTACACTATAACCATAGTACCTAGTGTAGGAGTTTAGGTGCCCCTATATTGGTAGAGTATTTTTAGAGATAACGTTGAAAAAGTGTTATTTGGGTGTATTTTGATCTATCCTAGCAATATTGGCGTGATGTTTGTCTGTCTGTGTCTGTGTGTGTCCGTAACACGATAGCTCCTAAGCTGTTGAACCGATTTTCTTAAAATTTTCAGGTAAAATAGTGTTCGACATTCTAACGAGCCGATTAAGTTTTCGTCAAATTTATCATTACTAATGACAGTTTATTGATCGTTAAAAAAAATGAAAAAGACTAACTTTTTAGCGGAGTGTCGCATTAATATGCGGTTTTCGGAAAAATAGAGAAACACAACACAAAATTTCAGTATCTATTGAAAATAAACTAATTTTACCATATTAACCCCAATTTGTTATATTTTATTAATCCTCCTAGTGCAATAATGAAAGATACTTAAAAAGTTAACAAAATTCCTAATTGTTCTTTTTCCTAAATAAATTTACTAAAGTTGTTTGGTTTAATGATAGAGTACAAAAATAGACCTAGTCTCAACTAATCAATTGATTTGCTTATATGCTATTCAATCAAAAAATTACATGAGTGTTCTAATTTAATTCTTTACTTGAAAAATCACCAGTGCCTGAGACAAAGTATATGATCTAAATGTGAAAGGCAGAGAAAGCAAACAGTGTGCATTTCATAAAAGGGCGGCTAAAATCCTTTATTAATGTCAAAACTTGTAGCGATTTGCCCCAATTACGTTAGACTATATCTATCACCACTCTTCTTGTTGATTGTTTGCACAAAATAACTTTTTATTGTTTTTAGAACTTGCTTAAGTAAAAACACTTTAAATGTATAATAAGTCTTACCAATCAACGTAACAAAAATTGATGTGTGTGTGTGTGTGTTTGTGTGTGTGTAAAGTCATAGGTGTAAATACGAATAAAAATTTTATTTTGTAAAATCACTCCATGGTAAAAATTTGATGATTTTTCCGAACCCTCAGCTTGTAGTTTGCTTCTTTCCACATCTAAATGTTTGCATAATATCAATTTTTAAAGTATTGCAACATTTTTTAGTTTACTAACTAAATTACACGCCAAACTTTTTTATCATTTCTCTTTACAAAGACAGTTTCGTTTTGAATTAAACCCTTAACAAAGAAAGATATATTTTCCATTTGTAAATAACTGAAATCAAAACTATCTCAATTTATACCATGATGATTGTTTGTGTTCCAGTCAGCTTGACGTTTAAAGTCTTAATGCAGACAGATGCACTTTATGGGTAACTTAACCCAGGGCTATCAAAATGGACGGGCCACGATCCTCCACTTTGTTGACGTCACATCCGGGGCTGATTTTTTTTTGATGGTCACGTTACGACACAGCTGATTGTCTTTAAAATATTGAAGTTTGAATGACGCTTCATGGATATTTGATTTTTTTTAAATAAAGCCGTTTTTGAGATTGTTTTGACTTTATTCTGGTAGAACATTTTTTTTTAAAATGTATAGTAAGCCCTAATTTTTTATAGCCGCTTCATTAGCTCACACAAAAATTAAGTTTAAAGCAGAAGCGAATGTGGCAATCACATATGACAAAGTCAAATACATGTCAAATATAACAGTTGGCATGTGGTACATGGCGGGTAATTTGAATTCAAAATAAGGAATGCTAAATCTTGAAGATTTTAACCTTTTAATCATGTTGCTTCCTTACAAACCTTTGGTGGAATATCGGGATGGTGTCTGAGAATATTTCAGTGAAATTTTGCGGAAATCTGTAGTGCCATTTTGAAAATATCATAAAAAAACGTCTGAACTCCCATAAGACCCAATGTAAAATTCAGCCCCGGGAGAACAGCTGATTTTTTCAGGGTCGTGGCCTCTATTTTTGTGTTGGCCTTGCTTAACCATATGATGCCAACCTTGTTAGTATGAGTGTTTAAAATCGCTATTTCCTTACATACAAAATGAGTGTCTTTGTACTGGAAACCTTACTCATCCAAAATAAACATTTTTTCTTCTTTAAACTACCCTTACGGTATTGGTGAGAGGGTTGTATTTCATAAGTTGATCGTGCAATATTAAACAGTATGCTATAATTTTATCAGGTACAGGTTTTTTGTTTCAACTGCACCACCTTTGAGCGCGTCTTTAATCTGTCGAGAGTAGTTAATAACTAGTAGAGGAGAATAGGATTTTTAAACTTAGAAAGATTAGCTCTTATATTTCAATGCAAAACTGTCAAAAAACGGTCTGACATTATTATTGCATGACTTTATTTCAATAAGTTCCTAATAACGCTCTGCAAATCATAAGCAATATACCAAAGTCGAATTTAAAACCTAGACTTTTATTTATCTATAATTAAAGTCGACAGTATTTATTTTGATTCGTAATAGTAAACCAAATCCTTATGTTGAAAGATTAGCTATCATATTCCAATGAAAAACTGTCAAAATACGGCCTGACACTAAGATTGCATGAATTTATGCCAATAAGTCCCTAATAGCGCACGCGATATTTTTAGTGTATATATTTCTAAGTATAGCTTTAAATTATTGTTATTTTTTAATATTCTTGGAATTTGTTGTCTGTCTGTCTCTCTGTTTGTATGTAATGACCAACGTGCATAACCCAAAAACAGCTTGCTTGATTTGAGTGAAATTTGGTACCTGGGCTGGGTTTTGTGTCGGGTTTAAGTTAAAACATGGCTTGTGTGGTATCAAACGAAATGTCATTGAGTCTGGAGTTGAATAAAAGATATTTCAGTTTTTAGTTATATTAGCTCACACGTATACTATAACTATAGTAAGTGTGAGCTTGGGTGCCCATAAGCTGGTAAAGTATTTTTTCCAACAATGTATCTTCATGATTAATTGGACCACTAGTCACAAGCTGGAGCAGTTATTTGATGGAAATTTTAATAATATAATGTCACTTTGCAGCATTCCAAATTTTGAAAAAAGCATAATGAATGCATACCTGGTGTAATTAGTAGCAATAGAAAGCAATCTTTACTTAAACTTGTCTTGACTTGTTTGGTAATAAATTTGGACCTAAGGGTTGGTTTTACCAACTTAGACGCATTCCAAAACAACTTAGTTGGTTTCTGTAAAAGTACAAAGAAATTGATTCTGTTTAAAGATCTTAATAATAGGGACGTATAGGAATGAGGCCATGTAATGACATTATTGTTGCAGTATTTTGACAGATTTACATTGCAGGTTGACAGTTGTTCTTTCAAAATTGATATACCAAAGTCAAATTTAAAACCATGGCGTGTATTTATCTATAATTAAAGTCGACAGTATTTATTTCGGTTCGTATAGTAAACCATATCCTTATGTCGAAAGATTAGCTCTCCTATTCCAATGCAAAACTGCCAAAATACGGCCTGACACTATTATTGCATGCCTTTATGCCAATAAGTCCCAAATAACGCACTGCGATATTTTCAGCACATATATTTTTAAGTAGACCATTGAGTTATTGTTATTTTTTAATGTTCTTGGTATTTTTTAAAAATATTCTAGTTGACTTATATATACATATGATCAACTATTAATTGTACAACATTAATTTTTATTATTTGTTTATTAATATTAGTAGTACAGAAATATTTATTTAATACACTAATTATTTATTAATCATATTCATCATCTGTCTGCAGCTCAGAAAACTTATCTATTATACTGCGAGGAATATATTTTCTAATACTAAACACTTGCTCTATTAAATCTAATTCATATATAATAACTAAAATCTCAATATTGTTATGTACAGAAAAATTATTACAATGTTTAATAGCCAACAAATATTTTTTATTTAAATTTTGCAACTCTTGTTCACTTCTAGACCACCCACCTCCATAAACTTGATCATGTTCAGATTCAAAAAGTAAATCATAAAACGTTTCTTTTAAGTAATCAGCACCACCATTTAAATCACAAAATTTTGTGTACTCTTTAAAATCTAACCACGACATTGTGTTTTTGCAGTAAAATTCACTTAAAGTAAGTAAACATAACACCCTAATCTTCTTCTTCTTTTTATTGGCATGTGATCTTATAAAAGTTCTTTGATGTAAATTTTAATAATATAATGTCACTTTACAGCATTCCAAATTCAAATAAAGCTTTAATTTTTTTCAAACTTGTAGAGGCTTGGCCCAAATATGTTAAGGTATAGTTTTCACCAGTATTCTTCTTGTTGACTGTTTCCACAAAATCACTTGCTATTGCTTTAAGAATGCGTTTATTTGGTCAGTACTAAGAGTTAATTTGTTGAAGCACGTTTTTTGTAATATTCATAATGCTCTTTTAAACAAATTATTTCACTATAACCACAACAACACTTTGAAATTTCAAATAAAATTTGCTCTGTGTGGCCAAGATCGGCCTTTAAAGACAACCCGCGTAACCCACACTCTTGCACAATATATGTGGTGTGGACTTAAACTTGTCTTGACTTATCGGTTGAAAAATTTTGAGCCAAAGGTCATTCAATGTGGAAGTCAATAATACCTTTTGCAGCTGCATACAAAGCATAATGAATGAACGCCTGGTGTAATTAGTAACAAGAGAATGCAATCTTTACTTAAACTTGTCTTGACTTGTTTGGTAATAAATTTGGACTCAAGGGTTGGTTTCTGTAAAAGTGCAAAAAAAGTTTGATTCTGTTTAAAGATCTTAATAATAGACACTTATTGGAATGAGGCCATGCAATGACATTATTGTTGCAGTATTTTGACAGATTTACATTGCAGGTTGACAGTTGATCTTCCAAAATTGATATACCAAAGTCGAATTTAAAACCACGGCGTTTATTTATCTATAATTAAAGTCGACAGTATTTATTTCGGTTCGTTTAGTAAACCAAATCCTTATGTTGAAAGATTAGCTCTCATATTCCAATGCAAAACTGCCAAAATACGATCTGACACGATTATTGCATGCCTTTATGCCAATAAGTCCCAAATAACGCACTGCGATATTTTTAGTACATATATTTTTAAGTAGATCTTTAAATTATTTTTATTTTTCAAAATATTCTAGTTGACTTATATATATGTACATATGATCTATTAATTATCTCAGTTTAATCTATTTAATAGGCAATAAAAATTGCTTCGGATGTAGTTACACTTCTTTGTTTACCTTGTTTCATATAATGATGAGTCTCTTTAGACTCGAAACATGTCCTAAATAAAACCCGAAACAATAAAGACTTTAGTGGAGAAGACATTCAGTTTTTCTTTGTAATTTGCAAACTTCACTTTGAGAAATGGACTATTTTTTTAATTTATTAATTGTACAACATTCTTTCTTCTTATTCATCTTAAAAGAAGAAATGCCTTTAGCTGGTTGTATTTAAATTAGGTGATGGTAAGCCCATGGGACGTGCTTTTTATGAATAAGAACTTTAAAAAACTAAAACACCTGGAATTTATTTGGTAATTTTGAAGAAGAGCGTAAATAATAATAAGGAGCAATATGTTGTTAAATGGCTGGGGTTGTCCGTCACATTTAATTCATAGATTGTCAAGACTGAAATTGTTGTTGATATTATCTCACACTACTACTATACTATTTATGTTTGTGCTTCAGATTATTTTGAAACCTTTTTTGTCGCGCTGTCTGTCTGTGTGTGTGTTTGTATGTCTATCTGTCTGTCTGTAAGGACCAACGTGCATAACCCAAAAACAGCTTGCTTGATTTGAGTGAAATTTGGTACCTGGGCGGGGTTTTGTGTCGAGTTTTTACGAGATCTTTACTTAAACTTGTCTTGATTTGTTGGGTAGTAAATATAATATACTATATATCTTTGTGTTTCAGATGATTTTGAAACTTTTTTTCTGTCGCGCCGTCTATCTGTATGTGTGTTTGTATGTCTGCCTGTTTGTCTGTAACGACCCACGTGCATAACCCAAAAACAGCTTGCTTGATTTGAGTGAAATTTGGTACCTGGGCGGAGTTTTGTGTCGAGTTTAAGTTAAAACATGGTTTGTGTGGCATCAAACGAAATGTAAGTGAGTCTGGAGTTGAATAAAATATATTTCAGTTTTTTAGTTATATTGGCTCACACATATACTATAACTATAGTAAGTGTGAGCTTAGGTGCCCATATACTGGCAGAGTATTTTTCCAACAATGCATATTCATGATTAATTGGATCACAAATCACAAGCTGTAGCAGTTCTTTGATGTAAATTTTAATAATATAGTGTCACTTTGCAGCATTCCAAATTTTGATAAAGCATAATGAATGAACACCTATTGTAATTAGTACCAAGAGAATACGATCTTTACTTAAACTTGTCTCGATTTGTTGGGTGGTAAATATAATACCTCTCAGACTATAAGCCACTGCATACAAAAATATAACATCTGGTATGAATCACACACAATCCACTTTTTCACAATATATGCGATCTTGACTTGTCGGTTGACAACTGGCTTAACCACCACTCTTTCACAATATATGTGGTGTGGAATTAAACTTGTCTTGACTTGTCGGGTAAAAAATTTAGGTTCAAGACCATTCATTGTCGAAGTCAATAATACCTTTTGCAGCTGCATACAAAGCATAATGAATGAACACCTGGTGTAATTAGCAACAATAGAATGCAATCTTTACTTAGACTTGTCTTGACTTGTTGAGTAATAAATTTAGGCTCAAGGACATTCATTGTCGATGTCAATGCCCTTTGTTGTTTGCCTCTACATACAAAAGAGAAAGATCCACTCACACCTGCACACAAAAGACAAAGACACACATTAATTTACATATCAATGATAAAAGACTACCCACAGTGCTCGCCTCTGTACTCAAAAGATAATGGTCTTCGCAACTATCCGATATCATATCAAAGCCAGAAAGACCACCCACGCTATTCGGCTATTGTCAAAAAGACAAAAGCTCCCATAACCATAGAAATTGTAATATCAAAGTAAAAAAGAGACACGTACTCTCCTTCTATGCTCTAAAAAACTCTTGCACTATTAAGCTATTGTCAAAAAAACTAAGGCTGCCATAACTGCAAATTGTACTCAGACTACTGGCGTATGCTCTAAAAAGGACTCGCACAATAAAGCTATTATTAAAAAGACAATGACCCTTCACCCATTGTTAAAAAGACACTTGCATACAAAAGAACAATAGAACAATAGGAATTCTCGGAACTCCACCACATTTTGGCCCAGAAGGAACATATATCTACTACTAACGATGCATCCTAGCGAAAAACGATTAAATTAATTTTTTATAGAATTTAATTTTGCTTCTTCTGATGTATCACTTAGCATCCTAGCTTTAATAGTTAGCTGTGCAAGCCAGCTAAAATATACAAGTTTGTAAAAATTCCATGTGTTCGCTCCAAAATCGATTTTTTTTTAAATTGTAAAAGATATGACAATAATCAGAAGAAGCGGAATTAAAAGTACTATAAAAAATTGTTCTTAGCAATCAAACAAGTTTCGTGTCTAATCGGGCCAAAAAATCGTTTGTTATTATTCTTAACGTTTTTCGCTACGATGCATCGTTTCGCTGCAAATTCCCTTTTTGTATAATCTTGTGAACAGTTTTAGAAACCACCCTCTTTAAGGCAGTCTTTAGGGGTACCATTCATCGAACTTTAAACACATAAAGTCAATATCCTTTTCTGTGAAAGGTTTAAAGCCTTCTATGTAACAAAACAAAACAAGTGACAATAACATTGTAGCTACAATAAAATGAGCATGGTATTATTTTAATTCTTTTGTGAGCGGAAATACTAATAATCTTGGTATAGCTCAAAAACTACTTGATTTATTAAAAAATGTGAAATAACAAAATTTATTTGCCTTTAAAAAAGGAGTGTAACAAGCCTCAAAAAATTAAAATTGGATGTCTGAGTAGGAAGATACGCTTAAACAAAGAAATCTATCACTTTGGCGGCCATTTTCAAAGATGGCGGCCAAACGCCCACGTGACCAAACTTTTTTTATACACCTATGGGTGCTTAACAATGCCCCGCAGTCAAACTGAGAGCATATATTAAGTCACACGTGACAGGAGCCAGCGCCTAGAATAACTAGAAAAATGGCAAAAAACTGATAAAATTTCGAGAAGAGGATCAGCTAGGATTTATATGAATATCGCTCTAAAGTCAGACAAGAGTCCATATTCAAAATGTGCAATTAGTTTTTGGAACCATTTTTGTGTAACCTATACTTCGTTTAGGCACACTATGTATGTAGGTACTCTAAAGAATACCTTTTCCAAAAATCATTATGTAGTTTTTGGATTAGTTGCTACCTCGAAAGCCGATTTAGAGGAACCTCGGACAAATCTGACTCAGGAATTTCTGAATTAAGGGGTTCAAGGGTCAAAAAATGCCCAGGGGTAAGAGGTTGAAGATCGTGTGGGTCTGAAGAGGCAGGAGATAAAGGGTGGACATATCCATGATGGACAACTCCTGGTCGCCGACAACTCGAACAAAGTGAGTTTTAAATTTTTTGACGCCAGCCTCCGCCAGGCCATTGAAATGTGGACTGAGAGGGGGTCCCAGATGCCAGCGAATAGAAATTCTGGTTGATGCACTTCTTGCGTAATAAAGTCATTGGTTACGAAACCCTAAAAACTTGCTGCCCCGATCCGACCAGCATTCCGTTACGCTTTCACGTCTGAAAATGAATCGATGGAATGCATCTACAAACCCTTCGGTGGACAGTTCCATGGTTAATTCCAAATGCACGCAATGTGTGGCTGTACAGACAAACAAACTATAGCGTTAAAATTTATAGCTAGTCAGTCATGGACGCCAAATTTATGGCGGAATGCCAATTTATGATTTTTAAGATTTTTAATATTTGTCTGGTGTGTATTTCACTTTTCCTTTTCTTTTCTTTTTTTAGTAAAGTAAAGAAAGTGGAAGAACAACAGAACAGAAACTCTTTCAAATCAAAATAATGAAATGACTATCTCAGGGTCGTACCTTCTCTTTTTAGTTCTACTAACTTCTTAAGGGTAATGGAGCGCCATTGAGCTTTACCTGGAAGATCCTTTATGTCAAAATTCATTCATAAAAAAAGTGTATATAAAAAATTTAATAATGAACGAGTTTAAAAAAATAAAGAATGAAATAGTCTTGGAATCCTCCAAACAATCCATCTCGTTTAGGGTATAAAAAAATTTCTAGATTAGAGAATAAATGATACAATATATTTTAGTAAGAAAAATGATCAGTGACACAGTCAAAAAAATTGCAAAAAAATTAAACCTTTTATATAAAAAAATTTCAATAAAAAAATATCAAAAATGTATAGCATCACCAATAGTAGAGCATCATCTCCAACCATGAGATCATATTCACAACATTCTCATCATGGTCTTATTGCCAGTCTTCGCCTCATTAGCAGATGTGCAATCCAGGAGGACTTGTATGTGGCTTATCTTTGTTGGTTCTACTTAGTGGTGGAGGAATTGTCGTCGTGGATTTTCTTTGTTCATGAAAAGAAAGACTATTTATGCAACCATAGAAACAATTTATCAGACTTGATGATCTAGCGTTCTCAAAAAAACTCTAAAAAAATACTGAGGTATTAACTCTGCCATTGAGAGTATCACAAAAAAAATAGATTTAGTTTAAAAATCTCTATAAATGACGATCATCATGCAGATGTCATTTATCAAAAGAAAAATATATACACTCAAAACAAAAAAAAATGTAGAAGGAATCTTTACAAAATTTCAACCAAATATTCAGCAGAAAATTTAGACCTTTCAGGTTTACATGAATCCTATTTATAGATACCTGAGTTTCAAAAAATATATATTTTCTAAATTTATTTTGAAAAAATTTTACAAATTTTATCAAATACCCATTTATAAAAAATATAAATGTTAGACAGGTTATTGTCTATTCAATCTTTACAAATGGTTTTTTTTAAGACAAAAAAATTTCACTGTTTGGATTATATAACTTTAAAATAACACCCAATTTCAAAATAAAAATATAATTTCAAACTTGTTGGTTTTATTTCTTAAAGCTAGAAAAATTTACAAAATAGTTTGGGAATAATGGTGGCCAGCCAATAACTCAAAATGGAGTAAAATAATAAAATATTTTTAACAATTTATATAAAAAATGTACCTAAAAATTTTACATGGGGAACATGTCAGTCTTTTACACAAACAAAGGGGAAATTAAGTGAAACGTGAGTATGTTTTCGACTTTTGAGGAAGGGCAATAAAAAAAAATATTGGATGGAAATAACTTCTTCGTTAAAAAAGATATAATTTAAAAGGGGGAAGCAAAAATTAAAATCTGGTCGTTCATGAATTTAATTTATTCACTAAAAAAAACAAAATGGCTGCTGTTCACTCAAGAACGCAAGCAGAATAAAAAAAAACAAAATGACCGTTTATTTAAGAATGCGAGCAAACTAAATATTTCTCTGAGAAGTTAGATTTTTGAGGATTTTTAATGGAGACTAGAAAATCATTCTGGTAAGTTTTTCATTCAAAACAGATTTGACTAAAGTCTATGAAAATATATATGAATAAAAAACTTACCAGATAATTTATCCAAATAGATCCATATCTCCAAACTCCATCAACCTCAAGAATCCACTTCCTTGAAATACATTGATAGAATGAGTCAGGTGAGCTAAAATTTGTCCTATTAGACTGAAAGGTTGGCTGAACTCATTGGGTCCTTAATCTGAAAAAAAATATTCCACGAGAAATACATGTGCTATGGGCCAATATTTTAGCAAAAATAAAATTTTATCAAAATATGGTTTTCTACCAAAAAATGAAGATAAATGCAATCAAATTATGCATATTTGCGCTAAATTAAAATAAATATTTTTGAGTAAAAAAAGAAACGAACTGACCTTCAATGTCGTCAGACCAAAAATCGAAAACACCCTAAATTTTCATTTTTAAGATCTCTTAAAATAGACATCCTATGGAGTAGACTTTTTAATAAAAGACGTATTTATCTTAAATCATCTCAACTAACACTATGTAGATCATCGACTGTTTATCCTTTGCCTCGCACGAAAGTAAAACAAAGAGGAAACATGATAGATTTGCTCAGTTCAGCGTATGGATACATTTGCTTACTTTGTTTTGCTGATGCGGAGATTTTAATAAATAATTTAGACCAGTCAAGATGATATAGCCATTTAAAGCTTAATAGGCCAGTAAAATTGATTACTATTCATTGAGGAACTTTAATTAAATAATGTATTTTTATCAAAAAATATGTAAATTCTTAATTTGTAAACAATATAACGAAATAATCGTTATAACACAGACATACAATTTGAAACCTTTACAACCACGGTAACGATGAGGAATCACAAAGAAAGTTCAACAAAAGTCGATAGCTACACGCAAAAAGGTTTAAGTTGATTGATTCGATGAGCGGGAAGAGAACTCATTATGGGCGAATTGCCCGTCTGACAGATAATATCCAAAATTGCTGTAAAAGCCAATTATGTAATGTTTTAAACCCAGGATGAAGGTATTGTCGATGAGTGGACTCGATATGAATAGTAGTTAAACGATGGTTACTCGAAAGTAATAAGGGTTATTTTGCAGAATAAGACAAAAGGTCAGATTTTTGCAATCTGCCACCGACTATAAAGATATTATTTTCATCAAGAAAACGTGAAATTTTTCGAAAAGGTTTTGGTATTGGTTTATCTTTAGATAACGCGGAAAAAAGTTCAGAGAAGTAAGAACCTTGAACGCGTTTGATAAGAAGGAATAACGCAGTTTGCATCTCACCGGTGCTAGGAAAAACAATATTTTCTAAAATACTTTTTGGGTCCGGTTGATTAGTGGGTTTTTGATAGGAATGATTCTGAAAAATATTAACTATTCGAAGGACATAACAAATGATACGTTGAATTTTTTATATAGATGAATATTTGATAAGAAGCTTATCTAAGAAGTTAACGTCAATTAGACCAGACCTTTGGCTTTTCCTTGGATTAATATCTCCGAAATCAATCGACATTTGTAATTTATGAAAATTGGGGCATTCGTTTTCGGGAGACCACAAAAACGACGGTGCATTCCACCACATGTCATGTGAAATGAGCTGTGAAGGAGTGGCCCCTCGTGACGCAAGATCGGCTGCATTTAAAGCAGAAGGAATGTAGCGCCATGAGTTTGAGGGAATGATTTCTTGGATTCTACTGACTCGATTTCCAACAAAGGTTTGCCAGCGATTAGGAGGGGATGAAGCCAGTGCAATACGACTAGCGAATCGTAGAAAATAACGATATTTGCAAAAGTTATTTTTCCTTCATAGGTGGATAAGACGAAATCAATTAATTCGCTTAAAAGAAATGCGCCTAGGATTTCTAGCCTAGCCAAAGTTTGTGACTTTATAGGTGCGACCCTAGACTTCGCAGATATGAGAGAAACAGATATATTGTTTTCCTCCTCTACATGAAAATATATGACGCCTGCGTAGCCTCAAATTGAAGGGTCACAGAAGCCGATGATTTGACAGGTATTGGTTTTTGACAGTTTGATTTGTCGGGGTAATTGAAAATTGGAAAGAAGCGGGAATTCAGAACGAAGTTTGTACCAAGACTCGATGATAGAAGAATCTGGTTCTTCGTCCCAGCCTGTTCTCAATATCCACAACTGTTGCAAAATAAATTTTGCTTGTAGCAGCAAGGGACAAAAAAAACCTAAGGGATCGAAGGTGGTTCCTATGATAGATAAAACAGAACATTTAGTTGGGGGTTTGTCCTTTACTCGGCATTGATACGAAAAAATATCGTTTTTTGGATGCCATTGAAGACCTCAAACTTTGATGAAGTGCGGTTCATTTTTGTCAAAAGAGAGAGGTATTTGACGATCGGATTCTGGCAATGTTGCCAGCAACTCAGGACAATTACTTGCCCATTTTTTAAGTTC
Organism: Aspidapion aeneum; assembly: GCA_963576565.1. Lineage (NCBI taxonomy): Eukaryota > Metazoa > Arthropoda > Insecta > Coleoptera > Brentidae > Aspidapion > Aspidapion aeneum. The sequence goes on from OY755040.1 coordinate 84,390,294, forward strand.
AAATCCTCCCGATTTCAACAAATCACTGAGTTTCGTCTAAAAGGTAAGGGCATCAGAAAACGAAGGGCTAGCTCCCAAGATCTCGTCGATATAAATTGACGTTCCTTTTCTCTCTCTGCCAGCTCATTTAATGTACGCATGGCTAAAAAGGGTGAGCATGTCATGCCAAAAGTGACAGTAGAATATCCTTTGATAAGGACGGTGATAAGGATTGATAAGGATTTGACGAAACATCTGTTTGATATCAGCAATGTAGGCAACAGGATTAAGATGAAAAGTAAGGAGTAAAGAAGCAATATGCTTTTGAAGTTTCGCTCCAAAAATCAACATATCATTGAGACTAATAATCTTTGGGGTGACTGCTGAACAGTCCCAGACTACCCTTAATTTTGTACTTAAGCTTTTCGGCTTTAGTACGCAGTGATGTGCAAGAAAACATGATACGTCGACTTTTGGTTGACTAGGTATAACTAGACTCATGTGATTAGAATCGATATAGTCTTGCATGAAACTAGAAAAGGCAGTGTACAGATCAGGATTTTTTATTAATCTATTTTCTAGAAGTAAAAATCTACGATAAGCTTGAGGATAAGTATTTCCTAGGTCAGGGTTTATTTTATCTTTAAACGGAAGATCTACCATGAATCTACCGCTCGGTTGTCGTACAACACTCGCAGTAAAAATTGATTCCGCTTGTTTTTCTTTCTTTGATAAGATTTGTTTTTTAGGCAAATGTTAGACTTCCCAAAACCTAGGGATAATGACCTCTAACGGAGGTGAATGACTCGTTAAAAAAACAACTGGTTCGTTTCGTAAGATTAACTACTTCTTCAACTTTTCCCATGACGACCCAACCAAAGATGGTTTCCAAGAACACTGCCCTCTTTGAATATGTGTGCGAATAGCTCGCAACCAATAACTAGGTCCGCAGGTCTAGATTTGAAATAAGATGTGTCGGCAAGTTTAAGCTTTTCCAAGGGTTTCCACTGATTATCGTTCAAAGTGAATGTAGGCATATTGTAGCACAGTTGTGGAACAACAATTACTTCGAAATTGAGTGAACGAGCCCTTTAAAAGTAAAAGAAGACATTTAATTTAATCCGACTATTTCAGTGGTGTAACTTCGCCTAGGAAGATTAAGACGCTGAATACACTTTTCACTAATGAATCGTTGCAGTGCGTGCATAAAAGAAAAGTACCTGAAGGTTCTGAGGTATTTAATGAAACATGAAGATTATTGACAGGTGGTGTGTGAATAACAGGACTAGTATCTTGGCTTCCTGGCTCTTTATTAGTTTCTGAGATATGGATTAGAGTGTGGTGTCTTTTACTATTGCAAGTCCCGCATGAATATTTTGAGTTGCAGTTGTCCACCCCATGCGAGGGATGAAAACACGCTTGACATAGTTTTTTCTGCTTGACGAAAGATAGGCGATCGGTAGGCGATAGGTCACGAAATGTTTGACATTTCAAAAGCACGTGACCTTGATTACACCGGAAATATTCTATTCCCGTACTTGAATTAGTTGCGGTGCCAGCCAGTAGGTTTTTGCCCAAACTGATTTGGCATAATTGGATTTTTGATAGGTAGGCACCTTTTTGGATGCTGTCAATCGAGAAAGTGATTCCAAAACTTTACATCTTTTTTCTAGAAATTGAAAAAGTGACTGAAAAGTGGGAATTTCGGTATTAGTATTGGCGTGACTCATTTCGAAAATTGAACGCGTCGGAATATCCAATTTTTCTAACAAAATGAAAAAAATAATAAAATCCCAACTGTCAACGTCAAAGCTATTTTAAAATTTTTAGGGATTCTGAAAAGGTTTCAACTAAATTACGCAATTCTTTAGCTGACTCTTTTTTAAATGTGGATTTCATAATTGTGCTTAAAGCATTGTTTGCGAGGTCTCGCCTGTTTTGATATCTATTGACTAATTTGTCGTAAGCAATTTTATAATTTTGATCAGATAAGCTAATCACTGAAATCAATTTTAAAGGCTCATCCTTGAGATATGCAAATAAATATTGAAGTTTTCGGACGTTAATTAGAGTTTGATTTTGATTTATAATGTTATTAAAATGATCGAAATAGCTTGGTCATAGTTTTTTCACCTCGACATATGGGAATACCTAACTCTTTGAGTTTTGGAGTTTCAAATTCGTTTTGACGAACATATGGTCCCGAAAAAGGTGGGGCCTCAACCGGAAATATTTCAGAGTAAAATCACTTACACGCATAAAAATATTTACGAGCTTCTGAAAGGATCGCATCCTGCTTTTTAAACTCATTGTCGTCAGAGTGTTCTATTAGCGTAATGACATCATTATGTGCCAGCATGCATTTATCGAAGGTATCATCCAAATCGGCATACTTCACTTAAAACTCGTTTCTCGCTTTGGCATCCGTTGTTGCTGTTTGTGAAAACACATTGCGTTCGGATATCGCAGATAAAAAACCTTTGCGGTTTTGCACAGCTTTTTTGATAGACATGATTTTACCTTAAAAATGACGAAATTGTAGGTAAATATACAATTAATATTAAATTAATTTAAATTAAAATTAAATGCTTCTGAATCAGAAAAATGACGAATTGTCGAAAGTATGCACTAATTTATCGCAATTGATGGAAAATGTTTGAAATAACGAAATGTTATTGAACAAACCTTATCACAGAAAGTTTTGTGTTTGTTTTGCTTCTCGATTTTTGTTTTCCTGAAATGACCACGAGGTAAACATGCGTTACTTCAGCAACGGATCAGAATACGCGAATTGCGCCGAAACTGAGGGTCGATACGAAAGGCTACGGTTCAATACCAATGGCAAAACTCCTCCCAGGGAAGTGAGAGAGAATGAAAAATGGCTGACTTAAAAATACAGTCGTATAAATTAAATTTATTTATGCGGATCGGAGGTCAAACATTTGTTTGCCCGCAGTAAGAAAAACGATAACTGCAATGGACTGTATATATTTTTATTAAACGAAATCGCGAACAAACATAATAATTGATACGGAATCACGAAAATTAAGAATCCATAGGAAAATCGCTGTAATCACACAACTGAAAGTCGAAAACAAGAGTACTCACCGATGTGCAGCCAATTTCGTCTCAGGGGCCCCTGTCAGGATCTAATGATAGAACCACGTAGCTGAAGGGCTGAAGATTCCAGTACTATGGTTTTTAGTCCACAAACCGAGCACTTTCAAATATAGAAAATTGTAATAAATTGGAGAAAGTAATTAACACACCATTTTCTTGAGGCGGTCGCAAAGGAATCTCTCTGATTCTTGTTGCGCAATTGTGTGGTTTTAAATTTTAAAAAGAACCGCGAAATTTACCGCGAGCTAACAGCCCAAGTCTTTTACTTTTACAATAAGATAAAAGTACTGCAAGTACTTTAAATATGTCAAAAAATTAGAAAAATGCCAAAAATATCAAAAAAATTGTCAAAAATGTTAAAAATTTCAAAAAACTAAGAAATGTCAAAAAATATTTAATATTTCAAAAAATTCAAAGATATATATGTATTACTTACCTATATACCTAAATTGCATTTATTTATTTTTTCTGAACTTATCATTTTACATACAAATGCCATAGAAAGGTAATGGAAAGAGATAATTTTATTAAACAAAAAGCTGCAAAGTAAAGTCGCATCAAAATGTTTTTAACGTTTTATAGTTTTGCAGTAGGGGTGTCACAGTTACCCCGAACTCCGGGGTAAATGGGACCTACCTCAAAAGACAAACATTTAAAAATATATTATTAAGTTTTTCTGTCACAAATTGCATACGGTTGTTCTAAATAGATCACATTTGTGTAAATCCAAATATATCTGAGGGCACGGCAGTGCCTCGCCAAGTTCGCGCGCCGTAACCATCTTTTCTGGAAACATTTCAGCCGATATTAGACCTACCTAAAACTCTACTTCGGAATGAGCTACGAATCTCAATCTTCGCACAGTCGTAGATCTCCATGGAGTTAACAACCCTTCCAAGTTTCATGGAATTCCATAAAGTAGTAAAGTAGTTACGAAATTTCAAAAAACGTCGAAATTGCAACTCACTCACTGACTCACTCATGTATAGATCATCAATATTCTACTGTACTTCCAGACATGCTACAAAGCTGAAATTTTGCAGACTGATAGAAATTATGACCAAACCACTGGAAAAAATCAAAAAACCCCAAAATTTTAATTTACTCCCCTCCCCTATACATTTAAAATTATGTAAAATTAGCATCGCCCACTTCCAGAAATGCTAAAGTATTGAGCTTTGTTGGACGTACCGGACTTCCCTGCCAAGTTGATAAAAAAACCGGACAGGTGGCAACTTTGAGGTTACCACTTGTTTTCGGCGCATTAAAGTTATATCACACCTATATCTACATTGTACTTCAAGAATATTTTATTGTACTGGAATTACTTTTAATGTACTTGAAGTACCTCAAATGTACTTAAATTACTTTGAATGTACTTCGAATGTACTTGAAGCACTTTAAATGTACTTTACTTGAGAAAGTCAATCACATTTCCAATTACATTGTTAAAAGTACTTCAAGTACCAAGTACAATTACCGGATTGTAGATGTACTTTAAGTACAGTACTTAAAGTACTTGTAAGTCCTTGAAGTACAATTTCAAGTATTGTACTTGAAGTACCTGACAGCTCTGTGTACTAGCATATTCAGAAAGCTTTGAAATTGCGCTTTTAACTTCTGACAAATAATGTGAAATTCTACTTAGGTTCCATAAAAAATGTACAAACTCAGAAGGCTTTTCAAAACAATAATGAACGCTCCCTGTTAAATAATGTCAAATTCCCTCCAATATTTTTGGTGGAGGGATTTTTTAAATTAATATCTCAAAATATGGTTCTTACTCATGAAGAAAAGTGTGATATTGTCATAAATAAGTTTAAATTCGGATCATTCTACTATAAAAATGTAGCAGTTACTAATATTGGCACTAATTTCGTCTATAAAAGCTGATGCTGGACAATAGACTAGGATCACTCTAACAAGTGATCAACCCAGTACACCACTGAAATACATGGTCCCTACTAAACACACCCAGTCCACCACTGAAATACGTGGTCCCTACGAACCCAGTACACCACTGAAATAATGTGGTCTCTACTACACTATGGTGGGTATCAAATATGAAGGGTAGTGGTGGTGGAAATAACAAGTCTGTCTGAGAATTAGCGACTGATCTTTATTAATAATTTGAGGTTCTACATTGGCCTTGTGGCTGTTGGTTATATGTGGGATAATTAGATTTGAAGTATTTACTATGTTTACATCACATCCTTCTTTTTCTAAAGTTTATATCACCATATTCACTATGAGTCACTTTGTAAGATCATATTTAAAATTCAGAATTTTGTTTAAAATTTAAGTTACACTGACTTAAGTCGCTTTCTTACAATCTAATATCACATATTTTCTAAACTATATCACAGTAAAATTTCACTTTTGTTTTAACAACAATAATCAGTTTTTATAACAATTACAATTTACATTCAAGACTTCATTTTTTTTTAGTACAAAAGACATCAAACATTTATTTTTGTAGTTAGCTCTGTAGTTCTAATATTATTTTAATAAAAAAAAATTTTTAAATAGCTTTGTAGTTTTAGTTTTATTTACCTATTACCTATCCTTTATCCCTTTTTCTTAAGAAGTTATATGTGTTCACTTTTTATGTAAAAAGTTAAAAACAATTCTTAAAATATAATTAGACAGTTCTTAGCCTAAGATTATACAAAATGTATAATAATCTCAAAATAATGTTTAATTTAAAAACATAATGTTAGGTTGGATGTTAGTTCTAACGTCATATTCATAGTGAAAAAGAAGCTTAATAACTCGTTTTCTGACGTTAAAAAAATTATCTTTTTTTTTATAACGTTTTTTTAAAGTGTTTTTCAAACGTTAAAAAAATATTGATTTTTAACAGTGAAAAAGAAATGTTTTTCTAACATTGAAAAATAAATGTTTTTTTAACAATGAAAAAATATATTTTTTTCATATATCTCTAAAGATCAGGTAACTTAAATAATGTAAATAAAATTCTTTTATTTTCGAAAAGTAGAGCAGCAAGAGTCCGTTGAGGTTTTCGTGAACTCGACACTCAGTAAAGGAATTCGGATCCGTAGCTTCTGAAAATAAAATTTAAATTTATATGTAAACAATAATTTTCGCTCTCGTTCTCATTAATGCTCATGTGAGTACAAGGCAAACAATATTCAACTGAATGCTCGTTTGAAATTCGCACTCTGATCGGATGGGGTCCCGTGCCGAGGCATTCGTTTGGTCCCGCTGCGAGGCTTGCGAATTCTGCCTCAAATGAATACGCGGCTTAAGGTCCGGCGGCTAATCATTCGCGGTGAATTGTGGCATTCTCTGTCTGGTTAACTATAACGTAGGTATGCGATATTCCATACAAAACATTTTTTTTACTTTTGTTACCTAATTTTGTGATGCTTCATTTAAATCATTGCATACATATTTGTTATTCTTTAACTATACCATCTTTTCCACACAACTTAATTTGCCATGTTTGTTTCTACAAAAGGTAAATATTTTAACCAAAATTGTACAAAGCGTATCTGCTACCGACTCGTATGAACTCGCAGCGAAAAGCAACTAAAAATGGCGATGGCTCGTTCTGGTAGTGGAACTATGCGGCAGCGCCCTCTTTAGTATAACTTTTTTTAATGTTTAAAAAACAAAACATTTATTAGCTTCATATATCTTAAATTATATATGTAAAAAAAAACGTCGAATGGATACTTCACTCTCACCACCACAACAAAGCTCGGGCACTGGAGAGCCCTCCAATAAAACACAAAATGAAGAACCCCCAACTAAGGTTAAAAAAGCTCCATTACCTCCACCGATTATGGTAAATGGCGTAAATAATTTTAATGATATTTATGAAAAGTTAAATATCATACAAGGAGTTAAAATAAAAGTTTTAAATAACGAAAATATTAAAATAAATGTACAAGACGCAGACAGCTATCGGCTGGTTACTAAAATGCTTAATGAAATAAAGCATCAATGGCACTCATACGAAAACAAACAAATAAGGCCAATTAGAGTAATAGCGAATAGGCTACACTTATCATGTGACCCACAAAAAATTGTAGCTGATCTACAAAAAAAAGGTTTTAAGGCACTGGAGGCCAGCAACAAACTTAAATGGAGAACAAGACAACCTCTTAACATGTGTATGCTCACATTTAGCCACGATGAAGATATCAACAAAATTTTTGAAATTTCCAGTTTCCTTGGGATTGAAGTGAAAATAAAAGCACTAAAAACCTCAAAGTTAGTCCCTCAATGCAAAAGATGCCAATCTTATGGACACACGCAAAAATATTGCGCTAAAGAACCACGTTGCGTGAAATGCACGGGAAAACATCTTACTGTAGAATGCCCCAAATCAAAAGAATCTGAGCCAAAATGCATCCACTGTGGAGGCAAGCATCCTGCTAACTACAGAGGATGCCTTGTTGCTAAGGAAATACAAAAATTGAAAAATAAACCTAAGAAACCGAATCTCATACCAAACGTGAGTACAAATAGACAAAACCAACAGACAAGAAACACAGTCACACAAAACTCTGTGACAAGGACATACAGCCAAGTAGCAGCAACAGCTACTATACCTGATATTAATATCAGTAGTCAAAATACTACGGAACAAACACTACAATTAATTTTGGAGAAATTGAACAAACTTGATGAGCGATTAACTAAACTAGAAAGTAGCAATAACGGAGCTACCAATATGCCCCAAAATGGTCAGTAATCTTAGAATCCTAGCGTGGAATGCCAATGGTCTCTTGCAACATCAGCAAGACTTGCAAGTTATTCTAGACATAGAAAAAATTGACGTCTGTCTTGTGTCAGAAACGCATTTCACTAACCAGTCTCACATTAAATTTAAAGGTTATAAAGTGTATCATACAACTCACCCTAGCAATACAGCACATGGGGGAAGTGCTGTAATAATTAAAGAAAATATATCACACTATGAGGAGATGGGATATAAAACCATAGAGATTCAAGCTACATTAGTAAGTGTAAAAACCAAAACATATACATTAGTCATAAGTGCTGTCTATATACCACCAAGGCACTTACTAAAGAAAAATCAATATCTTAATTTACTCAGAAAATTAGGAAACCGTTTTATAATTGGAGGTGACTTTAATGCAAAAAATACCTACTGGGGATCTAGACTGACGAATTCTAAAGGAAAAGAACTTTTGCAAGCTATTAGTGAATATCAATGTGAGCCGATATTAACTGGTAAGCCCACATACTATCCAACAGATCCAGGAAAAATTCCAGATCTAATTGATTTTTTTATAGTAAAAAATATATCTTTAAGTTTTTTAGATATAGAAGAAAGTTTTGATTTACACTCAGATCATTCACCTATTATTCTAACTCTTAGTAAAAACATAATAAAGAAAGAAGCAAATATCTCACTAGTAAATAAACTGACTGACTGGATTAGTTTTAAACAAAGTCTGTCAGAAAAAATAAACCTATCAGTACCATTGTAAACGCCAGAACAAATCGATAAAGAAGTTGAATATTTTGTTACAAATATTCAACAAGCAGCTTGGGAAAATAGTCCAAAACCAAAGAGAATTTTTAAGGGAAAAAACTATCCAAAGGAAATTTGTACCCACTTGGTGCATCAATTACACAAAATTAAATATCAAATCAAGTATGAAAACAACCGAAATTTTTATTGCTCACACTTACCCTTTTTCCAGGCTGCTCCAGCTCCCATATGAGACTCTGAACGGACACAAGATATCTTTTCCGTTCTTTTGCCTCGTGTTGGTCAGCTTCGGCACAAGACCCTCCAATCTAAGCACCTTCACGGTCAAAATCTGAGATGAGAGTGTGAGCGATAAGGCAAATTTCTATTAGGAACCCAATTCCCGAAATATAACGAAATGCTGTATTGGGACCGTTCCCAAACTAGATATAATAAAAAAGGCCACTTGGGACCCAATTCCCAACATTACCGCCCACTTAAAAAATATAAAAAAAAACAAACTATTTTTTACCCCCAATAAAGGATAAAACGATTTAAGAAAAGAAACAAAATATTAAAAATTCCACCTGTAGGGATCTGTCCCTAGAAAAATAAAAAAATAAAACTAATGACTGTTGCAGCACACATGAATGTAATAATCATACATCAATCAAAAAACAAAAAAAAGTTTCTAAAATTACACGCTAATTTTTTCTTCAAAAAAAAAATCTATGATTTACTGCGTCGGCAACGGACAAACCTTGACTAAAGGGCGATCTAATAAACCTTTGGTGGTATGCAATTGTACAACCCTAGGAATGCCGTCGGGACTCTTATAAACCTTACTAATACGGGCAAGAGACCAGCGCAGTGGTGGAGTATTTTCCTCCTTGATAACAACAAGCGATCCAACTTGAGGGGGTTTATCAGGAGTGTTCCATTTTTGCCGAACTTGCAACTGATGGAGATATTCCATGTGCCACCTTTGCCAAAAACTCTGATGAAGTTGTTGCACTAGTTGCCAACGACTCAGCCGTCCAACTTTAATACCTAGAACATCCTCATCTGGAGGCGCAGTTAAAGGTTCCAATGTCAAAAAATGTCCAGGCGTCAAGCACGAAAGATCATTGGGGTCTGGACTAACACTGCAAAGTGGACGTGAGTTTAAAATGGACTCTATCTGGACCAACACAGTAGACAACTCTTCAAACGTCAAAATTTGTTCACCAATCATTCGAATTAGGTGAGCCTTTGTCGATTTAACACCAGCCTCATGGAGACCACCAAAATGTGGAGCCCCAGGAGGGTTAAAATTCCATTTTATTGTCAGAGTTTCAGATGCTTTCTGACAATAAGAATCCAAGAGATTTTTCGCATCCTTAAAATTCGTGCCCTGATCGCAATACAGTTCTAAGACACGCCCTCTACGAGCGACAAAACGTCGTAAAGCAGCCAAAAAGGCATCCGATGTCAAGTCTGACACCAACTCTAAATGTACAGCTTTAGTTGGCAAACACACAAAGAGGCAACCATAGGCCTTTTGCGAACGCACACCACGAGCTCGACTAAGCACAATGTTAAAAGGTCCCATATAATCTACTGCACTATGGGAAAAAGGCTTTAGCTGAGATATTCTGGCCTTAGGTAAATTTCCCATATAAGGAGAAAAAGGCACAGGCTTTGTGCGATAACACTTATAGCATTTCGATAAGACCGTATGAATTGCACGTTTCACGGACAAAATCCAAAATTTTTGTACCACTAAATAATGCATCATTCTAGGTCCAGGATGAATTTTCTCGATGAATCTGCTCAATTATTAAAATAGTCAACCTATGATCTCTTGGTAGTAACATAGGGTGTTTACTTTCATAGGATAAATCGTCAGTATGACGAAGTCGACCGCCCACTCTGACGACACCCAGACTATCAATAAAAGGAGCCAACTTTCTTAAACTCTTAGAACAAGATTCATTGTTCATAAGTTTTTGAATATCTTCCGAAAAACACAATTGTTGTACATGCCTGACCAGAATGACTAACGCATGGTGCAACTCTTCAAAACATAGTGCCTTCGACACTACAGTCTCTTTAGACTTCTTTACACGAAAAGGTCTTACTAAATAGGCAACAATGTTTTGAATTTTACATAATGAAGAAAATCTATTCATCAAATTATCTAACACATTTGACACTATCTCAGTGACAAATGATTTCACTCTTTGTTCAACACTAATTTGAACATTTTCCCAATCACTTTCTGTAGAAATAGGCCATTGTTCACTCGATAAATATAACCACTCAGGTCCTTGAAACCACACGGAGTGATTCATAAAATCGTTAGGCAACAAACCACGAGATAAGCAGTCTGCTGGGTTATTTTTGCCTTCAACATGATTCCAACAGCTAGGAGGAAGGGTCTCCTGAATTTGAGTCACTCGATTAGCAACAAAAACTTTCCACCTTGAGGGATGATCCTTAATCCAAGCTAAAGTCACTGTGGAATCTGACCAAGCAAACACATTGTCAATTTTTACATCTCGCATATTCCTCACTACAAACTCAGTGAGATTACTCAATAAATGCGCAGCACACAGCTCAAGACGAGGCACTGAAATCGTCTTAAGGGGAGCGACTTTACTTTTGGCACACAAAAGATGCACTGAAATTTCACCAAAATTATCAATTTGTCTTAAATACAAAACAGCTCCATATCCAAGCATAGATGCATCACAAAATCCGTGGATATCACTTTGGATCACATTATCCATGGTTGCACGCCTTGGAATGGATAAACCAGATAAAATAGGCAATTGTGAAAGATACAAGGTCCATTGATCAACAATCTCTTGACCAGGACAATCATCAAATCAAACCCTGAAGCCATAGGTTTTGCATCAACGATTTAGCTACAAAAACCACAGGTGACAAGAATCCCAATGGATCATAGATTCTAGCAATCTGTGACAAAATACTTCTCTTGGTACATGGTTTATCTTGAGGATAAACATGATATGAAAACACATCATTTGATGGATTCCACTGTAGACCAAGCACTTTCAAAACAGATTCACTATCATCAAAGCTAATTGATTGTAAGTGACTTTCTGGCACATTTGCTAGCAATTCTGGACAGTTGCTGGCCCATTTCCTAAGCTCAAACCCTCCACACTTCATTAACTCAATCAGTTGATGCTGAATTTTAAAGGCCTCAGCTAAACTATCAGCTGTTCCCAAAGCATCATCAACATAGGTCTGGCAACGCACAATATTCGCTGCCAAAGGATATTTTTCACCATAATCTTCAGCCAACTGGAGCAAAGTGCGAATAGCCAGGAAAGGACTACAACTTAACCCATATGTCACAGTTCTAAGAATATATTCTTGCACAGGTTCGCTTTGTTTAAAACGCCAAAAAATAGTCTGGTAGGACATATCTTCATGGTCCACTAAAATATTTCTATACATTTGCCTAATATCTGTTGTAAAAATCACCTTTTTCACTCGAAAATTTAACAAAATAGACACAATATCACTTTGGAGTTTCTGACCAGTCAGCAAAATATCATTAATACTCTTATTATTGGAAGTTTTCGCTGATCCATCAAAGACCACCCTAATAGATTTTTTACTATCACCTTGTTCCTTCCAAACCCCATGGTGAGGAATGTAATACTGTCCAAAGTTCCCACTAGTAACAAGACTCATATGGTTCTGGTCTAAATAGTCTTGCATGAACTCTGAATAAGCCTTATAAAAAGAAGGATTTTTAAGAAGTCGACCTTCTAGCAAATAAAATCTACGAAGAGCTTGATTTCTAGATTCACCTAATGATGCATGCTCACAAAATGGCAGTTTCACAATATATCTACCAGTTTCGTCCCGTGAATGTTGCTCTCTAAATATTTTTTCACATTTCTCATCTTCCTTCGACAAAGGAATATCACTTGGTACACCCTCAAGCTGCCAAAATCTCTGCAATGTCTCATTAACATCCACCACTGATGTCAAATAAGTTTTAATACCCACACTATCATTGGACATGACAGGCTTTTGCACACCGCCCACTAAGACATATCCAAAGATGGTATTCATTGCACTAGGACCACCATTTTGCCCTTTTTTAAACCCTGGCATCAAAACTTGAGAAAACACGTCAGCACCCAATAATAGATCCACATCACGAGGAGTGCCATACTCAGGATCGGCCAATGTCAATCCCGACAAATATTTCCAAGTGTCACCAACATCACTAGAAGGTGTCAATCCACAAATAATGGGTACTACTACAGCATTTAATTCAATCGAAAAGGAAGTGTCAATACTTGAACTCAGATTTAGCACAATATTGCCAAAAGACACCGAAGATGTCATATTATTTAAGCCAATGAGAGGAGTGCAACCCCCTACACACGGAAGACCTAACTTTTGAGCACAAGAAAGAGTTACAAACGAAGCCTCACTAGCTGAATCAAGTAAAGCACGACATGACACAAAGTTGCCTTGTCTATCACACACATTCACTTTAGCAGTAGCAAACAAAACTGTTTTTACAGTCCTAAAACTAGAAATCTTATTCTGACACACATTCACTTTCACTCCTTCCCTTTGATCTGTCCTATCAACACTAGAAGAAGAATAACCTACCAGACCACTAGCTGCTTTTGAGGACTCCACCGAGGGAACACTAATTGTCTGTTGACCACTCCTTCTTGGGAAATGAAGAAGGCTCAAATGATTTGAAGCTCTGCAGACTCCACAGCTTTGTGAAGTAGGACAATCTTTCAATACATGTAAGGAAGATAAGCAAAGAAAACACAATTTTTTACTCTTGGCATATGCATGCCGCTGATATGGATCCATTTCTAGAAACTTATCACAATTTATAAGTGAATGTGTATCCTCATTGTGACAACAAGGACACTTTACCGCCCCTGCGCTAGTCCCTGTCCATAAAACTTGTTTATTACTACCACTATAATTATAACCTTTCACAGAAATGTTCGGCTTTTTAAAGCGAGAACCCCCCCAATGGGCTATTCCCAGACATACACACACTACTAGAACTAGGTTTCGACAAAAGAGCACTATTTTCAAGAGCATGACAATTAGTTTCTAAAAATTCAATTAGACTTTTATAAATTGGGATCTTTTCATTACTATGCTCGATTTCAAATCGAGTCTTCAAAAAAGGATCTATTTTTTGTAATAAAAGATTCAACTTAGTGAAATCCCACAAATCTATGTCTTGATAGGCATCTAACGCCTCTAAATTTTGATTAAATGTCGAAATTAAAGTTCTCAATTCACATGAACTATTATTTTTTGCTGGGGTAGCATTAACAATAGCCAACCAATAGTCAGTCAAAAAAAGCCTATCATTTTTATACCTTTTTATTAATGCTTGCTATGCAACCGAATAATTTCTACCATGAATGGGAATATTTTTAATCACCTCAGCTGCTTCCCCAGTGAAAGATGATACTAACAATTGAAATTTTGAAATATCTGGATAATCTGGGTCTAAACCTACGAGCTGCGAAAACATGTCAAAAAAAGGTATTCCAATTTCTACGATTACCATCAAAACATGGAATATCCAACCTGGGCTTTACCAATCCCTTGGTATGACCGCACTGAGATACATTTGAATCGCGATTTGAATCAACTGCATCGGCCAACACCACTGGTGGAAACACTTCTTTAAAAATTTGTTTTATGGAAAATTGTATACCATCAAACTCCTCAAGAACCGCTATTTCCCCCTCTACTTTATCGTCAGGAGATAACGCGACAATCTCCATATTTAAGCTTTCGAACTCGTTTATCCATGTTCCAAGTTGTTCAAAACGAATTCCCAATTTCTTTTTTTCTTTTTCACTTGTTTGTGCCTTTTCCGCAATGCCATATAAAGTTTTCACACGCGTAAGCAGTGTTTTACGCTTTTTAATAAGGCCCGCTAAATCGCCCGACATCTTTCCACTTAAAAAAAACGTCGAACTTTTCGAAAAAAAATAAAAAATCAAAACGTTTTCGGAAAAACAAAAAACACACTGACCAAAATACACCGAAGTTTGGTTAAGTTCGACAAAAACAATATCAGCTGTTTGGCTGAACCACGGATAATAAATATCTGAACGTACGCAAGTCAAGGATTGCGACGTTGCCACTACCAAAAATCACTGGCTGAAAGGCCAAGTTGCTAACTTTACCCGATAAATCGAACTACTGTCCGGTCAGTAAAATGACAATTGTCATTAAAATAGATAATTGTTTTCAAATTTTCATCGTTTCCTCGCTGTTCAAGGCCACAAGAACAAAAAAATTTGCCACAGCACAGCGCAAAACGATAAAAAATTTCACAAAAAAACCTGGAAAAAAGGTTATTTTAAATTATTACAACCACGTGCTGCAAAAATCAAACAAAATCAAATAAATTGCCCGATTATAATATAATCCCCAGGGCTATTTCAGATTTGGCTCGCAAAGGACCAAATTAATGTACCCACTTGGTGCATCAATTACACAAAATTAAATATCAAATCAAGTATGAAAACAACCGAAATTTTTATTGCTCACACTTACCCTTTTTCCAGGCTGCTCCAGCTCCCATATGAGACTCTGAACGGACACAAGATATCTTTTCCGTTCTTTTGCCTCGTGTTGGTCAGCTTCGGCACAAGACCCTCCAATCTAAGCACCTTCACGGTCAAAATCTGAGATGAGAGTGTGAGCGATAAGGCAAATTTCTATTAGGAACCCAATTCCCGAAATATAACGAAATGCTGTATTGGGACCATTCCCAAACTAGATATAATAAAAAAGGCCACTTGGGACCCAATTCCCAACAAAATTAGAGACCTTATATTGGAAAAAAGGAAACTAAGAAGAAAGTGGCAGCAAAGCCGTGATTCTCGGGACAAAACAAATCTCAACAACATGACGCAGCGCATTAGGCGAGAAATTCTAGTAATAAAAAATGAATCTATTAACCATTTTCTTAATGAACTTACAGATGATAAAAATACCGACTATTCCCTTTGGAAAGCAACCAAAGATTTTAAAAGACCAATTATCCAAATTCCACCCATACGAAAATCTAACAACCAGTGGGCAAGGAGTAACGAAGAAAAAGCAGATATTTTTGCAAGACATTTAGAAAAAACATTTCAGCCCCACGAAGCACCAGATGAACACTTTCATTTAAATGAACCCCATCAAATCGAGGACCATATTAAGCTTACATCACCAAAAGAAATATTAACAGAAATCAAAAATATTAATTCGAAAAAAGCCCCAGGGTATGATCTTATTAACGGGGTAGTCATAAAACAACTCCCCAGAAAAGCTATCGTAAAACTATGCAACCTAATTAATGCGTCTTTTAGGCTTAGGTATGTACCTAAACTGTGGAAAGTTGCAGAAGTTATCATGATTCCAAAACCGGGAAAACCACTCCATGACGTGTCATCTTACAGGCCAATATCTTTGCTGCCAATTATATCCAAGTTCTATGAAAAATTATTGCTTAAAAGAATAAAACCCATCATAGAAAGACAAGAAATTATTCCATCTCATAAATTTGGTTTTCGAGACAAGCATTCCACGATAGATCAAGTACACAGAATTACTAATATAATAGAAAAAGCACTAGAAGAGGGAAAAGTTTGTTCTGCAGTTTTTCTAGATGTAGCACAAGCATTTGTCAAAGTGTGGCATGAAGGCCTTAATTTTAAGCTAAAACGGTTTCTGCCAAAACAATATTCGGATATTTTGGATTCATACATATCTGATAGACATTTTAGAGTAAAACAGGAAGACTCATACTCAAATTTAAGAGAAATTCAAGCAGGCGTGCCCCAGGGTAGCGTACTAGGCTCTTATCTATACTTATTATTCACTTGTGATATCCCAAAGCCAGAAAATTGTCACTTAGCAACATTTGCCAATGATACTGGTTTATTGACGGTAGAAAAATCTATTGAAAAATGCATAGAAAAACTTCAGGATGCAGTCACCCAAGTTCACAGTTGGACCACAAAGTGGCGAATAAAATTAAATGAAACCAAATCAATTCATGTTGATTTTACAAACAAAAATATAAATCACATACAAATAACAATTAACAACATTCCAGTACCATATTCGAATCAGGCAAAATATCTAGGTATGACACTTGATGCCAAAATGCGCTGGAAAGCACATGTTAAGAAAAAAAAAGAAGAACTTGAGATAAGGTATAGAAAAATTTACAGGCTAATTGGAAGGAAGTCCAATTTAACAATTCATAATAAGTTACTGCTTTATAGACAAATACTGAAACCAGTATGGACATATGGTATTCAACTATGGGGTTGTGCTAAAGAGAGTAACATTCTAGTTTTACAGAGATTTCAAAATAAAGTATTAAGAAACATTGTGAATGCACCTTGGTACGTTCGAAATAGTGACCTTCATCGAGATCTAAAAATCGAAACTGTAGCAGAGACTATAAAAAAGTACGCAAAAAGCCATGAAGATAGACTCCATCGGCATGTGAATGTGGAAGCAATTCAGCTTCTAGACAATACTATGCTAGTTCGAAGACTAAAAAGAATAAAGCCGTTTGAGCTAGTAAACTAAGTGAATTACACATAAAACAAAATAATGCTATAAACACAACACAATTGTGAGTTACAGACTAAACAAAGCGGGGAGAACTGTTGAGTAAACCCTAAGTTTAAATCTGACTTTTCTAGTAAATTAAGTTAAAACAAAATTGCTAATTAGTCTTACTGACTAGATTGTAATAAAAAAAACACAGTGTGTTTGACAAAAAAAAATATATCTTAAATTCAACGTTAGAAATGAGATCTAGGAAAAACATTTTAAAAATAACCATATATCGATGGTATTATTTTTAATGTTAATAAAATTATGGTTTTTTAAATATTGGTTTCTTAACATTATTAAGAAATATATTTTTGGCAATGCTTTTACATGAAATTTTCGTCAGGATTTTCAACATGTTTTTTTAATGTCAAAAGTTAATTTTAACACAAATTTGTGCTAGAAAAAAAACATTTTTTTTTCAACATTTATTTAACGTTTGTTACGATTTTGTGCTTAGTGGGATATTGAAACATTTTTGTCTTTAATTATGTAATTAAAGTAGATAAAATTTGAATTAAACAATTTTGAATTAAAATTTTTACAATTTTGTAATTTAAATAGAAAAAATGTTAATTATTACACATTTGACTTAAAATTTCTGTAATTAAAATTGATTTTTGACCTATTTTAAAAGATCTTAAAAAATTATTTTTTTTGGTTATCATTATGTAATCATAACCTTATTAATTGAAAACAAAAATGTTAGTTTTTTAACCTGAAAAATAAAAATACAGTTTACAATGTTACAACTGCTCATAACGAGAAGGTCTTTTAACTTTTTTGCCTGATCTGTTTGGAAATTTACTAGCACGAAGCTATAACACTCTTCAGAAGAAGATGAAGTTTTGGTCAGACTACTCTCGTTATGAGTATTTTTAACATCATTACAACCTATAATGGTATTGTCAAACTTATAATTAAAATTTACAGAATCGCTTTTATTTACTAAAGACTGGTCAATACTAAAACTACTGTTCACACTATTTAAACTAGAGCTACTACTTTTTAAAGTTTTATCACTGGGGGAAGAACTTACGTCGCTAAACCATTCTCCCTGATCCCTACCAGAACAACCTGGTATATTATTGTTTTCTCCCGAAAACTCGTCAAAATCCATCACATCAGGTGAAAAACCCTCGCAATCTGAAATATTCTGAAAAGAAGCTAAACTTTGTCCATCTGAAAAATTTTGTCTTTTCAACTCAAAAGGCTCATTCTGAGATTGACAATGATTTTGAAATATTGTTCTTGGCTATTAAAATTATCAAAAATAAATATTTTAACTTCCATAAATAAATGTGTAATATGCTCTTGTCAATAAACCAATACTCACTGGCTTTGCTGCCGAAGACTCAACTGTGATTTGAGTAAGTTGTTTTACAAAGTTATTGTTTTTTATATTTTAATACTATAAATTTAAGAATCATTTGCTCCTATTGTAATGCTTGTTGTTCATTTCAGGGCTTAAAAAAGTGTAAGTTTAAACACGAAACGTCGCCATAAAATCAATGGTTGTTTTTTTTCTCTTCAACTTCCCAAAACCCACAAAACATACAATTAATTCAATACTAGGGAAACGAAATGCCTAATTATCATGAAGCGGGTTTCTTCTCAAACATCAGAGAACGGTTTGGACAACAAGCATTTATTTCATGTAAAAAATGGGCTAGTTTAAAGAATAGACATATATTTTTACTAAAATGTCGATCACTTGACATTCTACCTAAACATTTAAGTGGAAGCATAAAGATTATGTATCCCATTCTAATTGACAATCACCCTTTTACAAAAAGGGCAGATAAATTAGCAACTAAATTTAAAAAGTCATTGCTTAGTTTAGAAATTGATGTTACCATATGGAAGTTGTCTCAAATAGAGAGGGAAATCACAGAAATAAAACAATTATTCAAAACATTAGTTCCAGAGGAAGTTTATTTACATTGTACAAATGAAAACTACCATAACTTTAACAATAAATTTCTTAAAATTAAAAAACAAATTTAAAAAAATTAGATTCTCTTTTAAAACAACAAAATGAATTCTGCATGTCAACTACACAGACATAGAACTTCCTGAAGAAGTACAAATTACATTAGGCTTAGGTCCTAAATTTGGACTTCCACTAACAAAAAAAGAAATTCCAATACCAAACATTATAAAAGACTTGGAGTCATGCATTTCAGCTCAAGATTGTACTGAGAACCATAAAAATATTTTAAGAGCACAAACAACAATCATAAGAACAAATTTCTATCGCAACAATAACCAGACTACTAATAAATGTCTATTAAAAAAAGTAAACACAACAAAAAAGTTTGTCAGAGAGCACCCAGAACTTATGATCAGTCGTTCTGATAAAGGTAACTCCACTGTGATAATGTTAAAAGAAGATTACCATAAGAAAGTCACAGAAATGTTAAGTGACACAAACATATATGAGCCAATTAATAAGGATCCTACTCAGAAATTTCAGTCTTTAGCAAACAGCCTTGTTGTTGAATTGAAGAATGAAGATTTGATAACTTCAAAACAAGAAACTTAACTTAAAATCCACAATGGAGTTTCGCCTAAGTTGTACTGCCTTCGGAAGACTCACAAAGATGGCCTCCACTTAAGACCTGTGGTAAGCTGTGTAAATTCTCCAGGTTACAATATAGCTAAGTTTTTACATGAACTGCTTAGTCCAATAGTGTCCACTTTTCATTATAATATAAGAGACTCTTTTCATTTTGCAGAAAGTGTTAAAAACTTACAAATTCCTGAGGGATATATTCTAATTTCATTAGATGTTGTCAGTCTTTTCACTAATATCCCCAAACAGTTAGTACTTGAAATTGTTAAAAAAAGTTATAGATTTATCTCCAATTAGACAGATATTTCAAAAAACAATTTAATTAAAATAATTAAGTATTGTTTTAAAACCAGCTATTTTTCCTACAATAATCAGGTCTACTTACAAAATGATGGAAGTGCCATGGGAAACCCGGCTAGCCCAATTCTGGCCAACTTAGTGATAAATTTCCTTTTCACTAACATCCTTAAAACACTGCCTTTTCAAATTCCTTTTTTATTTCTATATGTAGATGATACTTTGCTTGCAGCACCTAGAGACAGGTTGAATGAACTATTAGCAGCCTTTAATAACTTCCACCCATCTCTGCAATTCACAATGGAAACGGAAAATAATGGTAAACTGAGTTTCTTAGACACCGAGTTGTATCACCAAGATAATGGTCTCATTCTGTCAAATTGGTATTCTAAACCCAGCAGCTCAGGCAGATTGCTTAATTATTATTCTAATCACCCTGTCTCTAATAAAAATGGTATAATCAGTGGCCTTTTGCACAGAGCTATAAAACTAAGTAGCCCCCAATTTCATAAAGAAAATATTAGGAAGGTTAAAAATATTTAAAAAAATAACAATTATCCGACCAATTTTATTAATAGAAACATCACAAAGTACATGTCAAAACAACCGACAATAACAAAAAAACAATTTAAATATTTCAAATTTCCATATATTGAAAACTTATCTTTAAAAATAGATTTTCGCTTTAAACAAACCGACACTAAGTTAGCTTTTTATAATCCAAAAACCACAAATGTTTTCTTCACTCAATTAAAAGACAAAATTCCACCTGATAAAAGGAGCAATCTAATCTACAAAATTCCATGTGAATGTGATAAAACATATGTTGCTCAAACAAAACAATACTTACATAAAAGACTTCAACAGTACAAGTGTGACTGTAAAAATGATAGGCAATATAATGCTGAAAAACAGCATTATCAAAACACCATTTTGATACAGGGCACAACTTCAGATTTGATAAAACTGAAGTGTTGGATTTGGAACAAAACTATTAAAAACGGACTATTAGTGAAATGATATATATTAACCTAAATAACACCATAAATCTTAGAACTGACACTAGAGGGCTAAGTATTGTTTATAATGGAATACTCAATATGTATAAACAACAACTCAATATTTAACTTGAGAAAATAATTAGTTTCTGTGATATAGAGATAACATCTAGATACCCTTTTCTAGTCAAAAGAATAATAATGAACGTCAATACCTATTTGTTTTTAAAGCTGTAATTTTGGAAATTGTTTTTTGTGACCTGTTAAATGTCTGTATTCTTTTTTAAATTTTGTAATTCTAACTTGACTATTTTAAAATATTATTAAGTAAGACTATTCTTATTTTACGTTAATGAATTAGTTTCTGTAACCTGATTAATATCTAAGTCTTTATTCATTTGGGTACAAATTTAAATTTTAATTAATTTTAATGACTTCAGCTAGCAACACTAGTGAGTAGAAATAATATATTGAGTTTCTAAAAAAAAATTTTTATAGACAAAGGAAAAACATAATTTGTGAACAATTTACATAATTATCGTAAATTGTAGCTAAATAGCCCATAGAAATATGGCCAGGTAACAATCTACAATAAGATATTCGAAGAATTAAAACTTAGCCTAACTAAAATTATAAATAAAAGACAAAAATTTCAAAAATAAATATTTTAACTTCCATAAATAAATGTGTAATATGCTGTTGTCAATAAACCAATACTCACTGGCTTTGCTGCCGAAGACTCAACTGTGATTTGAGTAAGTTGTTTTACAAAGTTATTGTTTTTTATATATTAATACTATAAATTTAAGAATCATTGTAACGCTTGTTGTTCATTTCAGGGCTTGAAAAAGTGTTAGTTTAAACACGAAACGTCGCCATAAAATCAATGGTTGTTTTTTTTTCTTCAACTTCCCAAAACCCACAAAACATACAATTAATTATAAACACACTATTCGCCCTATTATGATAATTGATAATCAGTCCACTACCTGCGAAACAAGGCCATCAACGACAAGAGGTTTGATTTAAGTGATAGAATAATAACAATAAATTTTTTTTTAAAATATAGATTTTTAAAATGTAAAACCAAGACAAGAAAAAACTTTTTTTTACGAAATATGCAGAGAACATTAGGGGCCGGTTTCTCAATAGAGGATTACCCCTGACCCGTGGGTTATCTTTAATAGCTGTCTTTTTTTGGCATGTGGTAAATATGTCAGTCATCTCTTGTTTTAACCCACGGGTCAGGGCTAACCCTCTATTGAGAAACCGGCCCTCAGAGACTAAACAAACAAGATATATTGAAGCTAACTGGGTACTATACTGTTACAAAGATACGAACCCTGAAACTTCTTCAAAAGGATTGTTTGCACATTTTATTCAGAACAAACCAACTAACATTTTTAAATTTAACTAATTTTGTTGGACACTAAACCCTAGATGCACCGTAAGCACATTTCTTGGATTAGTCACTTAATCGCGATTAAGTCCTTGCTGCTCACATAAAACAACAATGATGGATTAGCTAAGCCTTCTTACGGTACATCTGGGGGTAAGCTTTTTGCGCAAAAAACTATAGTATATAATTTACAACAAAATATTGATTTAAATCATATATCTCTCAGTGCAGATTATGGGTAATACTTCATTAGCGTCCGTAAACTTAGAACTTTTTTAAAAATCACTACAAATACTTTTTGTTTTTTACAATTTTCTGAAATGTATTTAATAATTTATTTGGAAAATTAACTTTGCGTTCCAACAATTGATAATCAAATAGAGACAATTTCACTCCTAACGAGCCAGTGGCATCCATAAATGTGGGCCATCTACAGAAATCTTCGAAAAATGTAGTGATTTTTTACATTTTCATTGAATTTTCAACATAAAAGCTCTTTCAAAAAAAAAAGTGTACGCTTTATTTAGGCGATAAAATTTCTTTTCAGATAAAGTATAACATAATTTGGTCAATATTACGGATAAGATTTTATTAGCGTTGCAAAAAAATCTTTTTAATTTTGAAATTTTGCAATTGTCTTAAAAACTAAGTGCTGCAAGAAAACACTGATATTACACTTTATTAGGAAGACCAAATTTCTTTTTTAGCAATGTATCATTTATAATTATTTCTAACGGTGTATTAATTTTAATTATACTACGTTATAGACAATAAAATTTTCTTTTAAATGATTAGATTAGACCGAAGGTCGTCATAGGTTATACCTTCCCCCTATATGGGATTTCTCAACAGATAGATAGATTTTTGTTGCTATTAGAATGTAGTTTAATGTTTTACTTGTTTGCCACATTGTCAACTACAGCTTACATCTAGGGTGGAGAGGGGGACAAAAGTGGTCAAAGGAAGAAACTTATAACGAATAAAGCTTATAGAAAATTACATTTTCTTTCATAAAAATAGGTCGATGATCTGCCGCGTTGTCTTCTTAAGAAAAGAAAAACCGATTTGTGAAAGTTACATTTTTGGAAAGAAAGCGTTATCTTCTATAAGTTTTCGTAATGAGCTTTATGCTTTGGCCACTTTTTCCTGGGTGGTCTTCCGCCCCTTTAGGTATATGCATCTTTAACAGTTTTTTAAGAGGACTAAATTTCCTTTTGAACGATGTATAACCTGTCAGGTTTAGTTAACGTCTAACGGTACAGTGACGAACATAACTGGAGGCAATTTGTTAAAATCGCCAAAAATCAGTATTATTTATAATACAAACTGCCGTTCCTAAGAAGAAAATTTTATTTTCAAAAAAATTATTCTGCCGCAAAAAAGATTGTCGCATGTAGAAATTCTATGTTTTGAGAAAATCAGGTTATATATAATTTTGAAATAAAAAGCAAAAAATTAAAACCTTCACTTTTATTTTAAAATTATAAGAAAATAAAAAAGTATAAAACTAAACCCGTTTTTCTCAAAACGTAAAATTGCTACCAATTTTCTTAAAAATGAAGTACTCTTGTACTCTTTTCGAAAATAAAATTTTCTTTTAAATAATGTACAGATAATTGATGATTCATATGTGAGTAGCTCTTGCAGCCCTTCCACTGCAACCACCAGTGCAGCTGCGGCTCGTGCCGCAGGCGAGGTGAAGCGGTACATTACAAACATCAGTATACAAGGTATTATCTCTGAAGAAAACTTATTGCGTCCTCGCCCTCAGTTGAAAGAGATCAGAAACATATTTATAGGCAAAAAGTTTTATTTATATTGTCGTTTTTCTCTTTCAACTGACGTACCATGCTCCAATAGTTCTAGGACGCAAAGAGTTTTAAAGAGAATAACGTTTGTACCGGTGGTTATAATGTGGCGCTTTACCTCGCCTGCGGCACGACCCGCCGCACAGAGGAACGGCTTAGTATAATATGAGAGACATGGACCAAAAAATTTTCTTTATATTTTTAACATTAAATTCACACAATTATTTAGAAATAAGTCCATTTATTATCATTTTATTGTAATTTTGGGTGATAGATATCTTTATGCGTTAAATTTTGGCTACAAATGTGTCTAATTACAAATTTTACTAATATTTAAATGAAATGCGAATGAAAGGTAAATATAAAAAAACATCTAGTATAAAATGTTGACTTTAGTAAATATTTTTTTTATATGATCGCCTAATACTGATTAATGGTTTTTTGAAATTTTTACACAAATAAGTCGTCTTTTTTATCAGAAAAATAATAATAAAATGAACAAATTTGGTAAAAATACATCAACATCTAAGTTTTTGTATTTACAAAATTTGATATTCGACAGGATTCGCTTTATCAGTAATCTGAATATAATTACTGGAGTATTACGATCCCGAAAATATAACATTTATCTGCTACGATCTGCTAACAAGATGGCTATGGAATTAAGAAAAGTTGATCGTATGGGCAAAGCGTAATTTTTTGGCAGTTCATTATAAAAAGCGCATTCGAGTTCAAAAAGTTTTGCTAGTGCTTTTTAATTTCTAAATCATTTAAAATTCTTATTGTGTCATTTTAAGATTTTTGTGGTAAGAAAATATTGAATACTTTATTTTATTGTTATCATAATAACGGCAATGTTTATTTAGAAAACTGTATCCAATTGAATTTGATTAAAACAAATCGGGACTTATTTCTGATATTAAGGGATTCAAAAATGGCACAAGAGCCATTAAAATACTCTGCCAATATATGGGCCCCTAAGCTCACACTAGTTACTATAATAGTTATAGTGTACGTGTGAGCTAATATAACTAAAAACTGAAATATATTTTATTCAACTATACACTAAATTACCTTTTGTTTGATATCACACAAGCCATGTATTGACTTAAACTCAAATTTTTGAAATCAAACCCTCCCGGCTCAATTACCTTTCGTTTGATATAACACATGCCATATGTTCACTCTAATTTTGGAAATATACCCCCACCCTTTTTTTAAAATAAATTAAAATGTATTTTGTTTATCTGCAGATTCAATTACCTTTCGTTTGATATCACACATGCCATATTTTCATATAAACTCTAATTTTTGAAATCTACCCCCACCCTTTTATTTGGCTTGTGTTCGAGGGATTTTGTTCATTTTTAAACGGGTTTATCTCGACCCAAAACCCAGCCTAGGTACCAAATTTTATAAAAATCGGCCAAGCGGTTTTTGAGTTATGCGCGTTGGTCGTTACAGACAGACATACAGACAGACAGACAGACAGACAGACATACAGACAGAGAGACAGACAGACGGCGCAACAAAAAAGTTTTAGAATCATCTGAAACGCAAAGATATATAAACATTTTTGAAATCGGAGCAACTTTTTTTTTCTCGAAAAAATTTGGATCACCATAGCTCACACTACTATAGTATAGTATATGTGTGAGCTAAAAGTAGAATATTGAACATTTACATTTGAGGATAGAAAAGAAAATCAAAAATTTTTGCGCAAAATTATACTGAAACTGGAACAAATCCTGTAGAGTCGAGTCACGGTTTGTGGAGGAAAATAAGAAATGGTTAGATCATCCCTTTAAAAACTCATCCTAAAGGTATTTATAAACTATGTATATACAGAGCATACGGTAAATGTTTGTACTATATGGAAGAAAAAATCTTTTTAAAATGTTTTTGTAACTTTTTTACATTTTTAACTATATTTTTTTTCAACTTCACAGCCATTTTTTTTATTTTAGAAATTTCACCAAATTTTTTTTCACAAAATTATCTTAAAGTTGCCATATGGAGCAAACTTTAACGCGGGGACTGTATTATATAGGAAGTCCCAATTGCCATGCCATGGGCCACTATTGCTATCTCGGTAACTATAAGAACTACAAGGTTCGTCAAGTGAGATAAAATGTACAGTTTTTGGGGGATATTAAAAATCTGGTTTCACATTAAAAAATACTCTGCCAATATATGGGCCCCTAAGCTCACACTAGGTACTATAGTTATAGTGTATGTGTAAGCTAATATTTTATTCAACTCCAGACTAAATTACCTTTCGTTTGATACCACACAAGCCATGTTTTAAATTAAACTCAAATTTTTAAAATCTACCCCCACCCTTTTATTTAGCTTGTGTTCGGTGGATTTTGTTCATTTTTAAATGGGACCATCTCAAATTTCATTGAAATCGGGCAAACCGTTTTTGAGTTATGCGCGTTGGTCGTTACAGACAGACATACAGACATACATACAGACAGACAGACATACAGACAGACAGACAGACAGACAGGCAGACAGACAGACGGCGCAACAAAAAAGTTTTAAAATCATCTGAAACGCAAAAAATTTTGAAAACGGAGCAACTTTTTTTTTCTCAAAAAAATTAGGATCACCATAGCTCACACTACTATAGTATAGTATATGTGTGAGCTAAAATATATTTTGTACCGAGCTACGGGGGTTTTTCAAAAAATTGCTCTCAAAAAGTATAATTTTTAGAAAAAATTCGTAAGGAACATTTTTTTGTATTTTTGACGTTCTTCAACTTGGTATTTTTTAATTTGACCAACTTTGTAGTTCTTATAGTTACCAAGATAGCCATAGTGGCCCATGGCAATTGGGACACCTTATATAATTAGGCTCAACTTTTGTTTAGCTGAGAACAGTTATGGAAAAAATATTTATATATTTAGTATTATTATTTTATAGTAGTACATATTTACGATTTATCCTATTATAGTAGTATTTTGAAGCCTTGATTAACAGAAAATTATGTCTAAATACAAAAATATATTTTTTTAATAGCTAAATTTGTCAGCCATCTTAATTGTTTTTGAAAAGTCGGAAGTGGAAATTTTTTAATGTTGAAATACCTAGTGGCTTTTTCAAAAATGACTAAAATTATGAAAATTCTACAAAAATATTTGAGTAAAGAGCAATTGTCAAACACTCATTTTTGTTGAACACCCTGTCTAGTTTTTTACTGTCTTATAAAAAAATATGTTTTTATAATAAAATTAATAGCTCCCTCTTGCCAAAAAATTCAAGGCGAAAAATTTAGATGACATTGAAGCAAAGTTATATGCATATAAAAAAAAGGTTTTTGTAAAACGCACTATATTTTTGGGTCGCCCTGTATATGGTTTAAATCATGTAAAGTAATTATTTTTTTTATTTATTTAGGACGTTGTTTTTTGTACAATATAACTGTGTAATTTATAGTTTTTCCAGATTAAATGTTTGAAGTAAAAAACCTCATGTCCCTCTGTTCCCATCAGGTCGTTCTACTGTGCGCCGCTGCACCAGTGTATCTATTATGGCTTGATTCTAGTGTTTCATATAGATAAAGATAATTAGTTACATCGAAACTTATAATTATTTTTTACGATTTTTGTAAATAATCTCCATTTATACATGCCACTGTACCATTTGTTGTAAATTAAACCCTTGCTATGCTGCTATGCTATATTTTTTTTCCTAAAAGGCGTTTTAACGAAAGTTAAAAATTTTTTTTATAAAAAGTAATTTTCAAAAGAAGATCCCAGCTTACGGACGCTACTGGAGTTTTACCCACAATATGCACTGCACTACATGATTTTATTGGAAGTTTTATTGTCTAAAAAAAATATACCATCCTTTTTTTCATAAACAGTTTTATTTATTATTTAAGAAAATTAATCATGCCTGTAAAAATTTTAGACGCCTTGAAAATTCCTATCTGTTTTCATTTTCATTAACGTCTCTGCTAGCGCCACCCAGCGGTGACCGAAGGAATTTAGCGCCACCACGCGACGCGGCCTTGTACGCAGAATGAGCGCAATTAATTTATATGTTATAGATATATAGAGATCTTTGCTTTGGATTACATACACTACATACTTTATGTACACCTCCTTTGTTAATAATATAATAATATAATATAAAAATAAACTTAAAAATAAATCAAACTAATTATTCCTGAAAACTTAAGAGTTTGCTAACAACGCGTATCGATCGTGTTGTATAAGAATCATTATTCAGTAAGTTATTATCGCACAATATTTTTGTTTTCGCGATTATTTACGGATCTACTGTTCTAGGCATAAAGAAATTTTCATTATCTTATGCAAAGACTGGGGCATTAATCATGTTAATGTTACATACCATAGAGGGTTCGTTTTATCGTTCTAGGTATTTTGGAATTTTCAAGATAAATAACACCTTTTTTAAAGTGATAAAAAAATTTATAATAAAGAATAGTATTATTCAACCAACAACAGTTTTACAATTTGCCCAGGCCTGAGTAAGGAAAATCATAAATGATAAAAATCATAATAATATACAACACAACTTATAATCTAAACAAAATCATTTACAATATAGTAAAAAAAATGATTACTAAGTGTTTAAACTGAAAAATAGTTTTTATTTTATTTTCCAAAAAGTGTCTTTATAAATTTACTCAGTTCACTTAATTTTTTGTTTCCGCAACCAAAACAATAAACATTCCGCTTTCACTATTTTTTAGTGTTCCAAGAGTTCAAATTTTAACCAGTCCATCTCAATTTCTGGGCATTATATTTAGGTAGACATTATTTTTTATGTACATACCTTGTTTTGAGGTTTGATTTTGTTACCTCAATAATACATCAACCAACCAATCCAATCAACAGTGTAAACGCTTCTTAATTAAAACCGCTTCCAATTCTTTTTCCACTAATCATATTTTCAATCTTAGTATTTTCTTCACAACTTCGTAAAAAGAGCAAAAAAGGGCGTTCAAACAAAAAGGGCTGCACGGGTCTGCTTTTAACAATGTCTAAATATCGAGTGTGGGTACCTGCGTGGTTCCAAGCGCAAAACAAGAGGGTGAACAGCAGGCAAAAGAGAATCAAAGAAAGTATTGTGATCGTTTAAGGGGTTTATATCATTTGCTTGAGCAAAATAGGGCAATATAAATTATTAGAAATCTAGTGATAGAGCGATTTATACTTACAAACAGGGCAATTTAGAGTGGTTTGGGGTTAGATCACTTTAATACTCTACGGGGTGGATAAAAAGTGTTTTTAAGTATGATACAGTATATAACTAAAGTGTGGGTATAAAATAGAGAATAAATAGTGTTGAGGGTTTACGCAACATACTCCCCCCGTTGAAGTTTCAGAACTTCAAAACTAAACCTATATTTTACAACTCAAACTAAGTACTAAAAATTTAAGAGATTTTAAACTACCTATTTGTACAAATACTCTATATTTCAGAAGAGTCCTCAATTGGCAAAGGGCATACTTTTACAATACTACGGGTATATACACCATCCTTTGTCTTAACCTTTACAACTCTAACTTTATTGTCACGTCCAAGAATAATTTCAATAACTCTGGCTAAACGCCAGTTTAGGGGTGGGGTATCATCATCTTTTAAGAGAACTAATCTACCAACAGTTAAATCTGAATTTTCTTTAAACCATTTTGGACGATTCTGAAGTCTATTAAGGTAATCCACTGACCATCTATTCCAAAAAACTTGTTCTATTTGATTAACTTTTTCAAATAAAGATAAACGATTTTGAGGAAGAGCAGTAACATCTTTTTCAGGGTAAGAAGTCAGACAATTAAAAAGTGTCCAGGAGTCAAAGTTTGGAAATCATTCGGATCATTAGAAAGGGCACATAAGGGTCTGGAGTTTAATATTGCTTCAATTTGTGTTTATATCGTATGTTCTTCAAACGTGAGAACTAAATCACCAACTAATCTTATTAAATGATGTTTAGCACTTTTCAATGCGGCTTCCCATATTCCGCCCCAGTGCGGACTTCTCGGTGGAATAAATTTAAATTCAATTTTTGTTTTTAGTAAATATTCTTTCATACTAATAGAAGTTTCTGATTTCATTAGAAAGTCAAATAATTCTCTCAACTGATTACTAGCACCTAAGAAATTACTACCATTGTCACTATAAATGACAGAAGGATTTCCTCTTCGAGAGATGAATCTTTTAAGGGTCATTAAATAAGCTGTAGTAGAAAGTCCACTAACCAGTTCAATATGAACCGCTTTTGTCACCATACAAACGAAGATTGCCATATAAGCTTTTATCACAGGAGCTTTACGCAAATTTGAAGCTTTCAATAAAAATGGGCCTGCATAATCTACCCCTACCTTGCTAAAACAGCGAGATATATTTACACGATCTTCAGGCAAGCTAGCCATTATTTGTTCTGCTCTTATAGCTGAGAATCTAAAGCAAGTAAGACATTTATTAATAATGCTTTTAATTTCTCTCAAACCATTCAAAGGCCAAAATCGCAATCTAAAATTAGACAACACTGTCTGAGCACCAGCGTGTCCTAATCTTAAATGTTCTTGTTTTAACATCAAACCAACGACATAATTATGAGAGGGTAGCAAATAAGGGTGTTTTTGACCAAAACTAATTTCAGCGTGTTCCAGTCGACCTCCCACACGCAACAAATCGTCATCATCCAAAAAAGGTTTGAGTTTAATTAAACATTTATCTGATACAACTTTACTCTGTCCAATTTCATCAATTGTTTTTTCAAACCCTTTAGTTTGAAGAACCTTAATTACTACTTTTAAAGAATTATCACATTCCTCTACAGAAAGCGAACCAGTTTTTCTGGATTCTTTATGAAAACAATTATACTTGAATCTTAATAGATATGCCACTCTTGTTTCCAAATCATAAAATGATGAAAATCTTGCAAATAAATCATCCCAAAAATCTTTACCATCAACTGGTTCATGGATTTTTGCCACTCGATTTGCTATAAAAATTGGCCACTTTGATGCATGAGCGTGAATCCAACATAAAGCAATTTGTGAATCAGTATAAAGGTTTACTACTGAAATATGAAATACTTTTTCATATACTGACAAAAGCTTTGTGATCAATTTTGAAAGTAATAACATGGCACATAACTCTAGTCTGGGAAGACTTACTGTCTTAACAGGAGCTACTCTTGATTTTGACGAAACCAAAGTACAAGATAAAGTCTGATCTTCATAAAGCGTACGGACATAAATGCAAGCTGAGTATGCTTTTAAGCTTGAATCTGCAAATCCATGAAATTCAATACGAATAATGTTTTTACTTGTGAATAAGTATCTTGGTATCTTAAGATCTTTTAACAAAGGGAGATTATTAAAAAAATCACACCATTCTTTCAAAAACAACTCATCAGAAATGGGAGAATCCCAATCCAATTTCAACAACCACAGTTTTTGAATCATCAGTTTTCCAGTGACAATTATTGGAGATAGGAATCCAAGAGGATCGAAGCATTGGGCAATAATAGTGATATCTGGAATCGAGATTGAGAAAAAGTCATCAATACAGTTCCATTTCAATCCTAACACTTTATTAGGAGAATCTTCAAAATTTAAGCTAATTTCAAGAGTAGATTCCTGACGTATTTTATTTAAAAATTCCTTGGAATTAGAGCACCACTTATGAAGTGATAACCCGTGTGATTTTAAAAGAGTTTTTAATTCATTGTAGAGTTTATCTAATTCGTCAATGCTATCACCTCCTGACAATATGTCATCCACATAGCATTGATCTAAAAGGGATTGAGAAGCAAGGGGATATTTTTCACAATTTTTAAAAGCAATTTCATTTAGCACTCTTGTTGCTAAAAAGGGAGCAGAGTTGGTTCCGTATGTCACGGTTAATAGTTCAATCATTCTGAGAGGTTTCAAAGGGTCATCTCGCCATAAAATATTCTGTAAAAATGTTTGCTCTGGATTTACTAGTACTTGCCGATACATTTTTTCAATGTCACTAGTTAATACAAATCGAAAAGATCGAAATCTGCATATGATATCATACAAGTCTGGTTGTACTTGATATCCCTTTAACATTATTGAGTTCAAAGAGTAATTTGATGTTGTTTTACACGATGCATCAAAAACAATACGGGTCTTCGTAGTTAGACTCTCTTCTCTAATAACTGCATGGTGAGGTAAAAAATATCTTAACTCATTAAAGTCATTTACAAGAGACAAAGGGACATATTTACCATGACCAAGAGATACATATTCATCTATAAACTTTTTATATTCCAAAAAATAGTTTTCATTTTTTACAAATTTGTTCTCCAAATTTAAGAATCTTTTTTGAGCAATATAAAAGGAATCACCAAGTTTTAAGTGTTCATCAGAGGATTTAAGCGGCAAATTTACTTGAAAACGTCCATTTTTTAGAATTTTACTAGTTTTTTTAAACAAATTCTCTGCTAATTCATCATCAGGAGACAAAATACTTTTTTGTGGGATCTCTTCCAAGGACCAAAATTTTATCAATGTGTTATCAAGATGAACATCATATTGTCTAGAAAACAATGATATATCTGGAGATATACATAAATTCGAAACGTAATTATTATTTACATTATTTACAAAACTTGAGGGAATTTTTCCACCAATAATATAACCCAAATGAGTATTTAAGAGAGTGGGTAGATTTTTACCTAAACGAATCATTCCTTCGATCAAAAGTGAATAATACAAATCACTACCAATAAGTAAATCAATATCAGAGGGCTGCGAAAAAGTAGGATCTGCTAGTTGAATATTTCTAGGGATATTCCAAGATGACGTTTCAATATGAACTTGGGGAAGCCTACAAGTGATAAGTGGCAGCACTGCACAAGACAACTTAAATCGATACGAATTAATTTTCGAATGCGCAGTCAAATCAACCATTTTTTGACATGTGTTCTCACTCATTCCAATATCACTAATCTTAAGTGATTTCAAATAAGGGACATAATTCAATTTTTCAACTAACCTTTCAGTTACAAAAGAGTGTTGACTACCAGTATCTAAGATGGCTTTGACATTCACAGGGTTACCTTGTGAGTCATAAATCATTACACTAGCAGTAGCTAGTAAAACTTGTGTACCTTTTGTACAAACACCAGAAAGGGAGGGGTGATTTTCTTGCGAAAAACCAGGGCTATTTTCTCTTTGAGAAGAAGGGGGTCTATCTTGAAGGTTAGAAGAAACATTTTGTCTATTTTGGGAATAAGGGGCTTGGTTGTTAGAATATCTGTTCCCAGAATTTTGATGATTATAGTTAGAAAATCCATTCTGATTATTTCTTGAATAATTAACATTGATATTTCTTTGACCTTGATTAGATGGTGCCTGATTAGGTTTAAAATGCAATAATGAATGGTGATTTCTCTTTTGACACACAGAACAACCATCTGCCTTGCACTGAGAAACCACATGTTTATCACCCAAACAATTTAAACAAAGCCCTTTTGATACAACAAAATTATGTCTTTCTTTAGTGTTTAAATTTTTAAATTTATTGCAGGTATAAATTCTGTGTGATCTTTCATTGCAAAATAAACAAAATAGTGAATTTTTATTATAATTGTCAAGAGCATGCAAAGCAGTTCCATGCGAGGATCTGATTGACTTTGAAAGCGATTTTTGTTCAGTGCTATTTAAACTTTCCATGACAATACACCTTTTTTCTAAAAATTCCAAGAACTCATTTATTTGAGGCAAAGTTTGTTTATCTACGCGATCAGTCTCAAAAGCTCTGCGCGAACTATAATCTAGTTTTTTCTGTAGTAAAAAAATTAAAAGAAACTCATAGAGTTCTTCCTTTGAATAGTTTAAATTATTCAATGATCCTGTAATTAATATACAGTTTGTAACAAATTCCCTCAAAACAGGTGCTGTACATTTAGAAACTGAGTGTAAATCCAGCAAGTTTGTGAAATGGGCATTAATAACTGAAATTTGGTTTTCATATCTTGTTTTAAGAACATCTATAGCAACATCATAATTGCTATCTGTAGGTAACAAATTATCAATTAGTTTAAGGGGTTCGTCTTTCAAATTTGATTTAAGAAACATGAATTTTTGAACATTTGTAGCATTAGGATATTCTCGTAAATATGCATAAAATTGCTGGTAAAAAGATGTCCATTCTAAGGTATTACCTCTAAAAGGATTTAATATCATATTTGGCAAAAGTTCTATATGCGCAGATTTTACAACTTGAGCTCCTGAAGTATGGGCTTGTTGAATAATCACAGGTTTCAGTTCTGAAATAGATTTACAATAGCCTGATAGGGCTTCAAAATATTGATCTTCAATTTTTGATCTATCCTCAGTGTCAGGGTCAGTACCTGGCGTACTAGAGACAAAAAGTTCGATAAGATCTTGAACTTCATTATAACCTAGAAAATATTTTTCCAAGTGTTCTTTTCTAGTTTCAAACTGAAAAATATCTTGTTCTACGCCTTTGTTAGTGTTAAGCCAATTTTTAAGCTTTGTAATTTGTGATTTAGCAGTAGTTCTTTTTTGTTTTAAAAGATTAAAATCTGCCATTTTGATTTTATTTTTACTTCAGGTGCTCAAAGTAAAATATAAAGAGTTAAAAAATAAATATCTAAATAACACTATAATACAAATCTAAATACTACACAACAGTGCTACTTACATTTCAGCAAAATCAACAGAGCGCTACAAAATCTTTGCTGTTGGCTGTAGCTAAACCTAAAATCTTAAAATTTCCAAAACCTAGATCCGGCTCGAAGGACCATGTTCTAGGCATAAAGAAATTTTCATTATCTTATGCAAAGACTGGGGCATTAATCATGTTAATGTTACATACCATAGAGGGTTCGTTTTATCGTTCTAGGTATTTTGGAATTTTCAAGATAAATAACACCTTTTTTAAAGTGATAAAAAAATTTATAATAAAGAATATTATTATTCAACCAACAACAGTTTTACAATTTGCCCAGGCCTGAGTAAGGAAAATCATAAATGATAAAAATCATAATAATATACAACACAACTTATAATCTAAACAAAATCATTTACAATATAGTAAAAAAAATGATTACTAAGTGTTTAAACTGAAAAATAGTTTTTATTTTATTTTCCAAAAAGTGTCTTTATAAATTTACTCAGTTCACTTAATTTTTTGTTTCCGCAACCAAAACAATAAACATTCCGCTTTCACTATTTTTTAGTGTTCCAAGAGTTCAAATTTTAACCAGTCCATCTCAATTTCTGGGCATTATATTTAGGTAGACATTATTTTTTATGTACATACCTTGTTTTGAGGTTTGATTTTGTTACCTCAATAATACATCAACCAACCAATCCAATCAACAGTGTAAACGCTTCTTAATTAAAACCGCTTCCAATTCTTTTTCCACTAACCATATTTTCAATCTTAGTATTTTCTTCACAACTTCGTAAAAAGAGCAAAAAAGGGCGTTCAAACAAAAAGGGCTGCACGGGTCTGCTTTTAACAATGTCTAAATATCGAGTGTGGGTACCTGCGTGGTTCCAAGCGCAAAACAAGAGGGTGAACAGCAGGCAAAAGAGAATCAAAGAAAGTATTGTGATCGTTTAAGGGGTTTATATCATTTGCTTGAGCAAAATAGGGCAATATAAATTATTAGAAATCTAGTGATAGAGCGATTTATACTTACAAACAGGGCAATTTAGAGTGGTTTGGGGTTAGATCACTTTAATACTCTACGGGGTGGATAAAAAGTGTTTTTAAGTATGATACAGTATATAACTAAAGTGTGGGTATAAAATAGAGAATAAATAGTGTTGAGGGTTTACGCAACATCTACGATTTAAGTCAACTTTTTGTGCACTTTGAGCAACTTAACTTTTGATTTTCATGCTTATTTCGCACTGGCAGCTTATGTTCAAGTTCTAGATATGAGCGATATCGTGATTTTCCAATCACACTAATATTTGTTACTGTGATTTTTTATTATCAGCGATTTTTAAACGTGATGCGATCACAGTGTTAAGGTAGCGTAACGTAAGTCGCGTTTGAATTTGAGGCGTTACTGATACTGCTTCAACTGGGCGTTGCCAACTCGGCGCATAGTGCGGACTCCTGTGGGCAATATTCGAAAAACTGAGGTTACATTTTAAAAGTTTTAATATTGCAAAAGTATAGATAAATGTCCAGTTTATCTGTAATCATAACCTATTTTTTAGTTACAAAATAAATAGCTAAAGTCGTTATTTTAAAACAGGTACAAAAAATCGTATAAAATACCTATCAGAAAATTAATTTTACTGGTTCTGCATTTAAATATAAATTTTTTTTTCTTTAAGTATTACAGTGATATATATTTACGCTATTTGTTTAAACAAAATTTTATCAAATGGACGTCTCGCTTTTAAAATAATTTAATTAAAACTCTTATGCTTACAAAACAAAATATTTTTTAAATTTTATTAAGGTTATAAAAAATTGCAAAGATTTGCAAGGTCTGGCATATATCCTAAATATTAGTCCAATGAATTAGTAAAAAGGTAGTATAAATATTTTTTGCTACTGGCTGCTACTAAGGGTGCTGTATTTTTTTAAATAATATATTTCAATCCTAATAATGTATAACACATTGGTTACCACCCCGGTTGAGAGGCCCTACATCATCTCCTGTTTAGGTATACCCTTAAAACCAGTCTTGCCGCCATTTGGACAAATATAAAATTGTGACAGCTCTCATCAACGTGGCGGCAGCAAGGTGTCAAAAATGGCACTAAATCTGGAAAAGTATGAGGCTTAAATAAAAATATAAAAATACTGCTATCAGTCTTAAAATATATATGTCAAAAATTATTCTGGTGATTGTGTGGGCGAATATTTAAAAAGAAAATAGTTTTTTTGCACTTTGGAGATCAAAAATGCGCTTTTTATAACAAATTTTAGTGATAAAGTATCACTGTTTATCCCGTGGATAAAAAGTGACGTTCAAATATAAAATGTAAAAATGGGAAATCTGTTTTATTTGCAAAATAATTTTTATAAAAACTGGGCCCAAAAATGACTAAAGTATCTTTTGAGCACTCGGCGAACTGTAGCTACATACAATTTTTTCTTCTCGGGATAAAAGTGCCACTTAAGTCCCTAAGAAGATAATATACTATTTTATCACTTTTTTTACTTTTAGAACGCACAAGCATAAAACATTCAGACTTGTTAAATGAGTGGCCTCTCACGAAAATCTGAAGGTGTTCAATATTTTCAAAAAAATTCAACCCTTGTTGGGTTTAGAAGAATGTTCTGACAAAAATAACCAAATTCTAAATAAGGCATCATTAAATTTTTGCAAAAGTCTCAGTCTCAAATGGAAGCTATCGGGACGAAACAAAATTTATTTTCAAAACCGTTATGGTTAAATAAAGATATTATATCTGAGAAATTTTGTTATAAAACGGATTCAGAAGAATCAAAAAAATACAGATTTGGAAACAGATGCCGTACTCGGACCGAGTCGTGGACGGCCTAAAACGGCTTTCTTAGAATCATCTTTAAGAACAAAGAAATTGAGGGTGCAATATGTGTGTATGGCAAAAATTATTATTTTGGTGTCGCTAATTCAATTTTTCTGGATGGGACTTAGCCCCCCAAGCCTTCCTAACTACGCCCATGAATCTGAATAAAAAAAATAATTTTAGTTTAATTTCTAACAAAAAATTTAATTGATTTTAATTTTTAACGTAACCGTAGGTTAATCTGAATGTACTTTAATTTATTTTTTAAAATATTTTAAATAAAATGACATATATATATATATATATATATATATATATATATATATATATATTTTTAAAAGTTTTACTTATTTTAACCTTTAGACTACACTTTATCACATGCCCTATAAAAAAATTAACTTTTTTGAAAAACAATAAAGATATTGATTATTGTCCAAAAACCCTATTTTTGTCCGCACTGTGCGGCGCCGCCAACTGGGCGCCGGGCCAACTCGGCGCCGCTAACTGGGCGCCGGACCAACTCGGCGCACAGTGTATCGATATGGGAAAAGTGGACATCTGAGTATAAAGTCAACATTGAAAAGCACTTTTTTTTTCATCATCACAAATTGGCAATACCCTAGGCTATGTTGGTTCGCATTATTATTTTTTTTTAACTTTAAATTTTAAAATAAATTTAATTAAAACTGGCCCGACCGTGAGTCACAAAAATTTATGCAAAAAAGTTGCTCATTTAAAAAAAAATTACTACAAAAGTATTAGTTATTTAAAAATAATTTTTTGTATGCATAATCTTTACACCTTTAGTAAAGTATTTCTGTAATTTTGTTGAAAAATTATGCAGTAAGTATGTACACAGGTAACGTTTTTCTTTCTTTACAGTTTTTTTTCAAAGTTAACGTTTCCGTGGACTTTAAGAAAAATGTTTAAATTTGTATAAGTTGGCAAATATCTTGTTTGACAGAGCCACCTTTAGAGAAGAAAAGCGAAAATTTTGTATTTGCTAATATTTGCTATTCATAGAAAAAAATGGTTTTATTTCACTTGCTCCAGCGGTATTTATTGGCTCACGCTACTACTATACTATAGTAGTGTCTATGGTTATCCTACTTTTTTCGAAAAAAAAAAAGCTGCTCCGATTTCAAAAAATTTTATAAATCTTTGCGTTTCAGATGATCATTTGAAACTTTTTTGTCTGGCCGTCTGTCTGTCTGTCTGTCTGTAACGACCAACGCGCATAACTCAACAACCGCTTGCCCGATTTGAATGAAATTTGGTACCTAGCCTGGGCCTTGGGTCTAGATGGTCCCATTTAAAAATGAACAAAATCCTTTAAACGCAAGCCAAATAAAAGAGTGGGGGTACATTTCCAAAATTAGAGTTTATATGAAAATAAGGCTTGTGTGATATCAAACGAAGGGTAATTGAGTCTGGAGTTTAAAAAAATACATTTAATTTATTTAAGAAATATGGGTGGGGTTGCTTTCAAAAATTAAAGTTTAAGTGAAAATATGGCGTGTGTGATATCAAACGAAAGGTATTTGAGTCTGGAGTTAAACAAAATACATTTTAGTTAAAAAAAGGTGGGGGTATATTTAAAAATTAGAGTTTAAGTCAAAACATAGCTTGTGTGGTATCAAACGAAAGGTAATTGAATCTGGAGTTGAATAAAATATATTTTAGTTTGTTTTTAGTTTAATTACCTCACACGTACAATATAACTATAGCACCTAGTGTGAGCTTAGGTGCCCATCTATTGGCAGAGTATTTTGCATTAGTCGATAGGGATTCAAAACAAGGTAAATAAACAATTATAATTTTTATACACATTTCACTGTCTTGACTTGAATCAAGATAAGAATTTATTTATAGCATTGTGATATATACAGAAAAATTGGCAGAAAACAAAACATGGAAGATATTTTGCATAATTTGTTAATTTCGTCAGACCCATTATTTTCATCGACAAAAATACAGTTGGAAAAAATACTCTGCCAATGTATGGACACCTAAGCTCACACTACGTATTATAGTTATAGTGTACGTGTGGGCTAATATAACTAAAAACTGAAACATTTATTCAATTCCAGACTCAATTACCTTTCGTTTAATACCACAGAAGCCATGTTTTGGCCTAAACTCTAATTTTTGAAATCTACCCTCACCCTTTTAAAAAAAACTAAAATGTATTTTGTTTAACTCCAGACTCAAGTACCTTTCGTTTAATATCACACACGCTATATTTTTACTTAAACTCTAATTTTTGAAATCTACCCCCACCCTTTTACTTGGCCTGCGTTTGGTGGATTTTGTTTATTTTTAAATGGGACCATCTTGACCCAAGACCCAGCCAAGGTACCAAATTTAATTCAAATCGGGCAAACCGTTTTTGAGTTATGCGCGTTGGTCGTTACAGACAGACAGACAGACAGACAGACAACGCGACAAAAATGTTTTAAAATCATCTGAAACGCAAAGATATATAAAAAAAAATTGAAATTGGAGCAACATTTTTTTCTCGAAAAAATTAGGATCACCATAGCTTACACTACTATAGTATAGTAGTAGTGTGAGCAAAAATGTTTCACTATATCCAGAAGCGCAGGAATTATTAGATGATATGAATATGGAAGTAGGGGATGAGTATAATGATTCGGATTAACATTATTTAGAACTAGGTAAAGAAATGCTGTTTTATTTTTAGTAGGCCTTAAATCTGGATTTTTTTTTGTTTCCAAATAAAATTATACCACAATCTGTGTAAAAATAAATTAAAAATATACTATAAAACTAATATTTTCGCTCAATTTTATCAATATTCATGATTACTATATTAATACAAACATTTGCTAATTTAAAATAATTGATGTCCATTTTTTTCAATTTCGTCACACTGTGCGGCGCCGGACTTAAATTTTTTTTGATAAAATGTGCAGATAAAAACAAAATAGATATATTATTTATACAAAAGAATCTTTAAAAAATCATTTTCGCATTTTTCTTAAAATTTATTTTTGTTAAGTAAAGATAAATCCATTAAGTTGAGTGCTGAAATGTGGTAGGTGTAGTGTTTGCTGACCTGGTAACACTTTAACTTCCGTTTTTTATTACAACAATGGCGGATCCAAAATGGCGGATTTCTTTATTTTTTTACAGATTTGTCTCAAACTTGAAAGTTTGCAGTGCCTCATATCACTTAATACAGTTTCATCCTCAAACCTAAAAAAATCAAAATGGCGAATCCAAAATGGTGGATTTTCTTATTTACTAACAGATTTGTCTCAATCTTGAAATATTACATTGCTTGAGGTCATTTAACACATAATTTTACTCAAATTTAAAAAATTAAAAGTTGACTTAAACTTATAAAAAATTCAAAATTGCGAATCCAAAATGGCGGATTTTCTTATTTACTAACCGCTTTGTCTTAATTTGATTTGATGATTGATACAATTTTTTCTTTAAACTTAAAAAAAATCAAAATGGCGGACATTCTTATTTATGAACCGATGTGTATCAAATATAGAAATTGGCGGTGTTTCAAACAGCTGATTATAATTCTTGACCTAAACCTAAAAAATTCAAAATGGGGATTTACTTATTTACAAACCGATTTGTCTCAAACTTCAAATATTACATTGCTTAAGGTCATTTAATACAATTATTTATTCAAACTTAAAAAAATCAAAATGGCCGATCCAAAATGACGGACTTTTATGAATGAATTTATAAATCGATGTGTATCAATTATCAAAATTCGCCATTTTGAATTTTAAGTTTGAATAAATAATTGTATTAAATGACCTTAAGCAATGTAATGTAAATCGATTGGTAAATAAGAAAATCCGCTATTTTGGATTCGCCATTTTGAACTTTTTTAAAGTTTAGGTCAAAAATTATAATCAGCTACTTGAAACACCGTCAATTTCTATATTTGATACACATCAGTTCATAAATAAGAAAGTCCGCCATTTTGGATCCGCCATTTTGATTTTTTAAACTTTGAGTAAAAATATGTGTTAAATGACCTCAAGCAATGTAATATTTGAAGTTTAAAACAAATCAGTTAGTAAATAAGAAAATCCACCATTTTGAAGGTTTAAGTCAACATCATAATCAGCGACTTGAAACACCGGCAATTTCTATATTTGATACACATCGGTTCATAAATAACGAAGTACGCCATTTTGGATCGGCCATTCTGATTTTTTAAAGTTTGAGTAAAAATATGTGTTAAATGACCTCAAGCAATGTAATAGTTGAAGTTTAAAACAAATCGGTTAGTAAATAAGAAAATCCGCCATTTTGGAATACGCCATTTTTTATTTCTTATTTGATGATTGATACAATTTTTTCTTTAAACTTAAAAAAAATCAAAATGGCGGACATTCTTATTTATGAACCGATGTGTATCAAATATAGAAATTGGCGGTGTTTCAAACAGCTGATTATAATTTTTGACCTAAACTTATAAAAAATTCAAAATGGCGGATTTACTTATTTACAAACCGATTTGTCTCAAACTTCAAATATTACATTGCTTAAGGTCATTTAATACAATTATTTATTCAAACTTAAAAAAATCAAAATGGCCGATCCAAAATGACGGACTTTTATGAATGAATTTATGAATCGATGTGTCTCAATTATCGAAATTCGCCATTTTGAATTTTAAGTTTGAATAAATAATTGTATTAAATGACCTTAAGCAATGTAATATTTGAAGTTTGAGACAAATCGATTGGTAAATAAGAAAATCCGCGATTTTGGATTCGCCATTTTGAATTTTTTAAAAGTTTAGGTCAAAAATTATAATCAGCTACTTGAAACACCGTCAATTTCTATATTTGATACACATCAGTTCATAAATAAGAAAGTCCGCCATTTTGGATCGGTCATTTTGATTTTTTAAACTTTGAGTAAAAATATGTGTTAAATGACCTCAAGCAATGTAATATTTGAAGTTTAAAACAAATCAGTTAGTAAATAA
Organism: Aspidapion aeneum; assembly: GCA_963576565.1. Classification (NCBI taxonomy): domain Eukaryota; kingdom Metazoa; phylum Arthropoda; class Insecta; order Coleoptera; family Brentidae; genus Aspidapion; species Aspidapion aeneum. The sequence goes on from OY755040.1 coordinate 84,433,087, forward strand.
GAAAATCCGCCATTTTGCATTCGCCATTTTGACATTTTTAAAGGTTTAAGTCAACATCATAATCAGCGACAGATGGTGAATGTTTGATTAAAACGCAAAAGGTTTTAAAAAAATAGTCTCTATTTCTTTTTTTAGCAAACGACTTGCAAGAAGGAAATTTACAAAAAAATAAATATATAAGGATTTTTTAACCTAAATACTTAATTATAAAGCTATCGATTAAAAATATTATTTTATATCCTTGTTTCTTATCACAGAATGTTCGTTATTATTTATTTATATTATCTCAAGAATGGAATTTAATTTCTATTTATAAAGAGTTGGTTTTTTATTTTAATAAAAGAATTTATCTTATTATTTTATGTTAATAAAAAGTAAGAAAATACACGGACGATGAAATCAAGCCACAACAAAAAAATTATCGAAGTACATAAATAAAAGTACTTAAATAAAAGTATGTACCTATTTGGCTAAAACAATATATATATATATATATATATATATATATATATATATATTTTTGGGACCTAAAAAACCTAATACCTTGGGAGGGTAAATGCGCATCTACTCAACAAGGGTGCATTGTTGCCAGATCTTAACAAGGGCAATAAATAGGTTTAACAAAAATATTAACAAATGATAACCAGTGCTATAAAAAAGAAATATATCACAGTTAAATAAAATGGTTAATAAAAATAAGTATTAAATCTTATCTGCCAAATCCCACGCTGGAGGTTGAGTCCTCAACAGATTTGAGTAGGTAGTGTGGTCGGTACTTCAACAAAACATATTTCAAAACGGGACAGCAAAACAAAAAGAAAGCAGTAACATCGGCTAGAACAACATGGCTTTTACTTCAGTAAACAATTACGGGCTTCTGCTCAAAGTATGTGTGATGTACGGGCTTCAAAACATATACGGATCCACGAAAACGAACTCCATAAAATTTTTAAGTTTAATCAATTTTCAGAATAGTATTTTATGTTTCTTAAGTCTAATCAATTTTCAGAATAGTATTTTATGTTTCTATAGAATTAAAAGTTTATGTTTTCAGCAAAAAGTCTGATAAAAAAATTAGGCAAGCTCACCAGTAATGAACAATGGTCCACCTTTTTAATCACACCAGCATTTTTCATGAAACTAACTCTGTTACAAAACACTGTACAATTTCTGTAAGTTTTACAACATTTTGAGTAGCAGTTATGCTTGGTTAAAATAAGTTTTTAAAATATTTTATTAGCACATATTATAACCGTGTTAAAATGCTCTCTCAAACACGCAAAAATCTGCGATAAACCTCACTCTATAGCAAAAATTAAGGTAGTTCGGTCACCATATAGAAGTTAAACCACAGATCACCTTAACAAAAGGTGATCCGTGGTTAAACTGCATCAAGAATCCGCATGTAACTGACTCTCTCGGCTACGTGCATTTGAAAACAGACGGCGGGTTTCCCTGACCGAACAAAGCAGCTTGGATTAGTCTGAATACAGCCGCGCGACGGCGAAAGCCTTGAGTGGGGAACCGCGCCGTACAGCGACTCTAGACAACGCTTGTTGAAACAAATTTTATCACGAAGTACCGTGGTCCAGTGGACAAGGCGACAAAGGAACATCCACAACAAGCAGACACCGGAGGATCGCGCCCTCGACGATACTGTTTTTTTTTATATGTGGATAATTCTTTGATTTATTTTTAGTTGTACAGGGTCTTACAAGTATTTTATTTTTTTTTGTTAAAAACGTTACTTGCTATCAGGGTTAAGAAAAAAATCGTTACACCACCCCTCTCCTAAAATAATAAAGTTTGGGGAAAAACAAATTTTATTTATGCAGTATGGATGCTACTAGTTAAAAATGGGAAGTTAGAAACAAGAATATTTCCATAGGATTAAATTGTACATCTATACTAACAAACTACTAACCTAAGTGGTAAAATAAATTAACTTGAAAGGAAGTTGCTCTGGAACAAATACTGGCCAGGTATTCATTACAAAAGGTATTTATGAGCACACACAAATTCATTTTATGTGCAAATAGGGGTTCCTTGGAATGATTCTTTATAGAAGCTTGATATCTTTCGTGTATCACCCGCCAAAATTGGAGTCACCATCGGTCAGTCTAAATTAGGAAAGAGACCAAATAAGTGGGGACTAATCTACAAAGACTTCGCAAGGCAACTAAAACATAACAACCAAATTGCTCATACTCAAAAATCGAAGATATCGAAACTACATACCTTAAACAATATCTATAAGCTAATGGGGAATCGACTGCAGTCTTACACAGGGGAAATTCGCAAATGACTAGGGTAACCAAATACACTTCCTCGCTACGAAACTTAATCGTATCTTCAATCAATATTTTCCTCACTCAAAAATATGTAACTCGGTACTTAATTTTCAATTTTTCCTTTCCAAAACAACATTCAACTGCCTACAAAATACTTAAAACTAATTATCAGAGCCTACGGAAACGTCAGAATTCAAACCGAGATAAGGCTTCAAATCCTTAATGTGCCATTCGCCTGCATCAGAACCGTCAAAATGAACTAGCCGATATATTTATCGAGAAATCTTTTTAGAAATCTTACATGGAACATATTTCTTTGCCAATTTGGCAGCAAATTGATTTGATGCGTCAGACAACACCTTATTACGCTTCCATACTTTATCTCCGACATTAAACTGAACATCACGTTTTCTCAAATTATATTGGCGTTTATTTCTCTCATATGCTTGATGAAGCTTTTTCTTAATATTTTCATAAATCTCCGAAAGTCCTTTTAAATTATCACAAAACTCAACGCGCTCTCTGGACAAAAGTTCAAGATCTTTAGTATCTATAATTTCACCATAATACTTTCGAGTAATAGGAACATTGCGACCAAAAATCATAAAATTAGGACTAAACTGTGTAACTTCATGAACCGATGAATTAATAGCAAATTGTATCTCTGACAAGTGTTGATCCCAATCTCTATGCTCTTTAATATAGCTACGTATAGCTGTACCAACTACTCTATTCGACCTTTCAACAAAATTAGTCTGGGGATGATAACGAGCATTAAACAAAATTTTCTGAACTTCATATTTTTCGGCCATTTTCTTAAAAACCTTTCCAGCGAACTGGCTACCATTGTCGCAGATAATAAATTGGGGTACTCCATGTACCAAAAATATTTCCTTTTCCATGAACTGACAAATCTTACTTGCTTCAGCTTTTCTTAAAGGATGTAATATTGTGTACTTAGAAAACCAATCGCCCACAACTAACAAGTGACTAAAACCAGAACGACTTCTAGGCAGAGGACCGATACTATCTACTGCAATAATTTGAAATGGAAAGATACAAAACTTCTCAGCACCCATTAAACCCATTCTAGCTTCTTTTGTTCTCCACATACTACACAAGATCTGATATATTGAGCTACATCTTTTCTGATTTCTTTCCAATAATAAGTTTCCTGAATTCTACTAATGGTCTTAAAAAATCCAGAGTGACCTGCTACAACAGGGTCATGATGTTTTCTAATTATTTCTTGGACTTGACTTTTTGGAACTAACATTTTCCAGGGAGTCAAATTAGATTTAAATTTAATTTTTAAGAGAACGTGCTTGTAAACAAAATTATTTTTAACGCACCAATTAGGAAATTTTTCAGGTTTTGATAAAATATCTTGATGCATCTTTAAATAAAAAGGGTCAAGGTTCTCTAAACGGATATCTAATTTCTGTGTCTCAAAATTAGTCAAAGCTAAAACATCAACATTCTCATGGTCGTTATTAACTAGATTATCAGAAGGGATTCTGGACAAACAATCTGGAACTACATTTAACGATCCTTTTCTATGAGTAATAGTATAATCATACTGTTGTAATTGAACGGCCCATCTGGCTAATCTTCCAGTTGGTTCTTTCATATTATTTAACCATAAAAGTGAATAGTGATCGGTAATAATTTTTAGATTTGCAGTACCCTCAACATAGGGCCTAAATTTTGATAAGGAAAAAATTACAGCATTCTCTTTCAGTCACAGTATAATTACGTTCTGTTCGAGATAAAGATCTACTAGCGTAAGCTATAACTCTTTCTGAGCCATCTATTTCTTGCAAAAGCACACCGCCCAAACCGGTATTAAAAGCATTAGCCTGAATAATAAAAGGAATATCAAAATCGGGGCTGCATAAAATTGGAGCAGAGACCAGAGCCTCTTTTAACTTAATAAAAGCACTATCCGCGTCAGGAGTCCATTTTACAGTTTGACCTTTCTTTTTACCTTTTAACAAATCATTCAACGGTGAAACAAGAGTAGAAAAGCCTTGAATAAACTTTCTATACCAAGAAGCCATACCAACAAAACGTTTGATTTCAGTAGTAGTCTTACACTGAGGAAAATTCACTATAGCAGCAACTTTGTCACTGTCGGCACGTAATCCCGAGCAGTCCACTACGTAACCAAGGTACTTGAGACTGGACTTAGAAAGTTGACATTTCTCAAGGTTAACAGTTAAATTTGCATTTTTCAATTTTTCTAACACTTCATATAACAGTGAAATATGTTCAGAAAAACTACTGGAAGTACAATTATGTCATCCAAATAGCAAAACACCTTAGGAGAAAGCTTCGGGGTTAAAACTTTATCCATTAAACTTTGCTGACATTGAGCAGAGTTACGTAAACCGAACGGAACAACATTAAAATGGAATACACCACGACCTGGTACAGAGAAAGCAGCTTTTTCTTTACAATCAGGGTGCAGGGGTATCTGCCAAAAAGCTTTTCTAAGATCAATGGAAGAGATATAACGTGCATTACGCAAAGTGTTTAAAATAGTATCTACTCTAGGCGGAGGATATGCATAATGATTTGTTATTTTATTTAGACGACGTCCGTCAAAACAGAATCGGTATTCATCGTTTGCTTTCTTAACTAACAAGACTGGAGAATTATAAGAGCTATGTGATGGTTCAACTACATTTAAGGCAAGCATTTCATCTAATTCTTTATTTAGTATGTTCATTATAAAAGGTGACAAAGGATATTGTCGTTCTCTGAAAGGTGGAGCATCTCCAGTATCATCTCCAGTATCAATATTAAATACAAGTGGTGCGTCCTAGTTTATCTTTACAACTGATAGCTTCATAAGCTAATTAAATTTTTTCGATGTCTCGCAACTCACTTTTTGAAAAGTTTTGACTTTCAATGCCTAAAGACGTATCTTTGTCCTCTGAAGAAACAGAGAAAACAAAATTACTGACAGAACTACAAACTGTCCAAGAATTATCCTCAAAATCAATCTTAACGTTAAAGTTTCGACAAAAGTCACTCTCCAAAATTAATCCATGTGATAATGAAGGTACAACTAAGACTTTTGTAATCTTACATAAATTATCAGCACATATCGGCAAATAGATAACAACTTCAACTTCAAGTTCAAATTTTGCTATTAAGTCTAAAGATTTCTTGCCAAGCACACTGTGATTTGCACCGCTATCTAAAAGTGCAGTAACTAATGTATCAAAAATATTTATCTCTATATAAGGCCTATTAATAAATAATGGAGCTAAAGAACTATCATTAGAAACCAAATTCGATTCAACGGTACTTAAATTTGCTTTATTACCAAATTCCGATACTTATAATAATCATAAACAAATTTCTTCCAATTGTCCCATTCAAACTGACAAAAAAATTTTCTTTTATTATTCTCGGCCTTAAAATTACAAGGAGTTCGTCGACCGTTACCAAACGTCCTCGAAACTAGTTTTTTGAACAATTGCAATCACGAGTTGTTACATTGGATTTTCCACATCGGTGACAAAATTTATTTTTCGGAGCTTTACATGACGAGAAAACATGATTGGGTAATCCACAATTCCAACACACTATTGTAGAAGAGTCACTAGATTGAACTGTATTAGGATTGTTAGTAGTATCTGAAGTATTAAAAGAAATCACATTATTACTCGGATTTAAATTATCTTGAAGATTTCTACTCGAATTTCTATTTTTAAAATTACCTTGAAAACTACCACGATGATTACTAAAATTATTACGTTGACTGTTAGACTGCAAATGGTGATTGCTACTCGAATAGTCATGATGATTTCCATAAGATCTGCCACGATTCGAATTAAATTTATTGTGCTGGTTACTGTAATTTAAATTATGATTGGTATTCAGATAGCCATGCTGATGGCCACGGCCTCGATTGTTTTTAAAACTGCCTCGATAATTTCCAGATAAAAAAGATGTATTGTTAAAATTATTTTTATGGTTTTGGTTTTGGTTATAACATGGTTCACAAAAATTGTCTCGATCATTTGAGTGGAAAGAAGAAACGAGAAGAGAAGAGCCATCTGTCGTTTTTGAATTTTCTATTTTTCGGCAGTTTTCTAATAAAGAAAGGATTGAGTCAATGCTGACCAAAGCTAGAGGAGATTTATAAAAATCACACATATTTTTCCTTAAGTATTTTAACTTTGTGGCTTCGCAGGGTTGTCTATCTAAATGTCTAAATAATGACTCCATATTTGCAACAAAAAGATGAAAAGGTTCTGTTTTATATTGTTTTCTTGCTTTAGTATCCTCCCAAACTAAATCTTCTAAATCTTCAGGCAAAAAATCGGTTTTTAAAATTTTAACTAATGATTCCCAATTAGTAGCTCTATTAACAGCAGATTTAAACCAGTTATGCGCAGGTCCTGAAAATAACTCTCCAGCACTCTCGAATAACTCTATTTTTGAAACACGACGGGACTTTATTCCTCAACTTTATCTAAAAATTCTAGAAGGACATGATAATCTGCTTCGCCAGAAAATGACAAATTCCACTGATGAACAGGTATTGACTTGCTCTGAGTAAAAACAGGGGTAACGATAGGGGTTGGAACAGGAAGAACGGTTTGGTTCAACGTTAGGTTCGAGTCGCTGTTGTTTTGTTAAAAAATATCAGCTTTTTCAAAAAGGTTAGCTTCTAGCTCTAAATATTTTGCATAAGCTTCTTGCTTAAAATTAATAACGACAGAGTCTTTGTCTATAAGAGGGAATATAATCCGACAAATACGATTCGAAATATGAATTAATTGCGATCGATAACGCTGAAAAGCAGAGTCTGTTTGTGGTCCTTCAAATTCCGAAATTAAAACTTCTAAAGCTACTAAGGTTTCCTCGATAACCTTTTTTTTGTTTTCGAATTCATACTGCCGATCCGAATAAGAAAGATTTCGATTTAACATTTTTCGTTTTTGTGCTGCATCTTGATGTCTCGTAGCAATAACTCCACGAATTCTTAATTCATAAGATAACTCCGGTTGAGTTAAATGAATAGACCTCATTAAATCGATATCACGGATATTCATTTTAAAATTAAAAAAAAAATCTAGCAAGAAAAAAATTTAAAAAAAGAGAATGCAAAAAAAATTATATATATATTTTTCTTATTTTTTCATCGCAATCGCCGTATAATTAATAAAGAAAACTTTAAAATCGAACTGCAGTATCGTTAAATACTATCGAGCGCCCTGCATAAAAAATACAAAAAAAATAAAAACGACCTCAAAATATAGTTTTTATAACTCGCTCTTAATTTAGTGGAACGTATGCAAAAAACATTAAAATGAATAATTGGTCCCCGCACAAACTGACCAAAACGTACTCAAGATTCAATCACGAAAATACCCAACACCAAAATTGTTGGAAAAAAAATTCTATATAAAAAAATATATGGCTGATAAAACTTTAGGTAGATACCATATTATTAAAAATATTTTTAGGTAAAACTCTATCTAGATTTAGCCTTTTTTTTTGCCACTAAGAAAAACTCCCGTTTTGCTGAGCCCCTAAATAACAATTATAAATATTCAATTCAAAACAATTTAAAAAAATTCAAATTTACCTCCATAAATGCAAAAATTGTTTTTATATTAATTTTATTAAGTTATATTTGTTCTCATTTATTTTAGTTAAATAATATTTGACTTTATTTATTTTTATTTAATTATCTTAGATTTATCTTGATTTATTTTTAAGTATTTAATTTTTTAACTAGTTATGAACCAAGGATATAAAATTTGAAAAAAATCAAAAAAATATCTTTATTTATAGGCAAAGGAAATTTAAACAACAATAAAAAAACTCGGGCCCCGCGTTGGTCGCGCCGCTTAATCTGTAACGGTTTTTTGTTACAAACTAAAATGCTGTCGGTAGCTCAGTTGGGACTGAGGTCGTGGTGTTCACCTCAAAAAACTCAACGATATTCATCTGAAATAAATTAACTTTCTTTTGCCTAAAGGGCGCCAATACAAGTTTAAAAGTAAAATAGAAAGGATGTATCGGGATCTTAGTGAACCTTGTATTATTCACTAACTATTAATTAAGATGGTGAATGTTTGATTAAAACGCAAAAGGTTTAAAAAAAATAGTCTCTATTTCTTTTTTTAGCAAACGACTTGCAAGAAGGAAATTTACAAAAAAATAAATATACAAGGATCTTTTAACCTAAATACTTAATTATATAGCTATCGATTAAAAATATTATTTTATATCCTTGTTTCTTATCACAGAATGTTCGTTATTATTTATTTATGTTATCTTAAGAATGTAATTTAATTTCTATTTATAAAGAGTTGGTTTTTTATTTCAATAAAAGAATTTATCTTATTATTTTATGTTAATAAAAAGTAAGAAAATACACGGACGATGAAATCAAGCCACAACAAAAAAATTATCGAAGTACTTAAATAAAAGTATGTACCTATTTGGCTAAAACAAAAAAAATATATATATATTTTTGGGATCTAAGAAAAATTAATACCTTGGGAGGGTAAATGCGCAACTACTCAACAAGGGTGCTTTGTTGCCAGATCTTAACAAGGGCAATAAATAGGTTTACCAAAAATATTAACAAATGATAACCAGTGCTATAAAAAAGAAATATATCACAGTTAAATAAACTGGTTAGTAAAAATAAGTATTAAATCTTATCTGCCAAATCCCACGCTGGAGGTTCAGTCCTCAAAAGATTTGAGTAGGTAGGGTGGTCGGTACTGCAACAAAACAGATTTCAAAACGGGACAGCAAAACAAAAAGAAAGCAGTAACATCGGCTAGTACAACATGGCTTTTACTTCAGTAAACAATTACGGGCTTCTGCTCAAAGTATGTGTGATGTACGGGCTTCAAAACATATACGGATCCACGAAAACGAACTCCATAAAATGGCCTAAAAAGGTCATTGTTGTCTTAAAAGTGCGTTTAAGTTTAATCAATTTTCAGAATAGTATTTTATGTTTCTGAAGTTTAATCAATTTTCAGAATAGTATTTTATGTTTCTATAGAATTAAAAGTTTATGTTTTCAGCAAAAAGTCTAATAAAAAAATTAGGCAAACTCACCAGTTAATCACACCAGCATTTTTCACGAAACTAACTCTGTTACAAAACACTGTACAATTTCTGTAAGTTTTACAACATTTTGAGTAGCAGTTATGCTTGGTTAAATTAAGTTTTTAAAATATTTTATTAGCACATATTATAACGGTGTTAAAATGCTCTCTCAAACACGCAAAAATCTGCGATAAACCGAGTACAATCTATAGCAAAAACTAAGGTAGTTCGGTCACCATATAGAAGTTAAACTGCATCAAGAATCCGCATGTAACTGACTCTCTCGGCTACGTGCATTTGAAAAGAGACGGCGGGTTTCCCTGACCGAACAAAGCAGCTTGGATCAGTCTGAATACAGCCGCGCGACGGCGAAAGCCTTGAGTGAGACAACGCTTGTTGAAACAAATTTTATCACGAAGTACCGTGGTCCAGTGGACAAGGCGACAAAGGAACATTCACAACAAGCAGACACCGGAAAATCGCTTCCTCGACGATACTGTTTTTTTTTATATGTGGATAATTCTTTAATTTATTTTTAGTTGTACAAGGTCTTACAAGTATTTTAATTTTTTTTTTGTTAAAAACGTTACGTGCTACCAGGGTTAAGAAAAAAATCGTTACAAAGTTTGAGGATAAAACTGTATTAAGTGATCTCAGGCACTGCAAACTTTTAAGTTTGAGACAAATCGGTTTAAAAATAAAGAAATCCGCCATTTTTATTGTTGTAATAAAAAACTTAAATTAAAGTGTTACCAGGTTACCAAACACTACACCTACCAAATTTCAGCACTCGACTTAATGGATTTAACTTTACTTAACAAAACCAAATTTCAAGAAAATTGTGTAAAGGATTTTTTAAAGATATTTTTGTATAAATAATATATATCTATTTTGTTTTTCATCTGCACATTTTATCGAAAAAAGTATTTTTAGTCCAGCGCTGTGTTGGCCCGGCGCCCAGTTGGCGCCGCCGAGTTGGCTCGGCGCCCAGTTGGCGTCGTCGAGTTGGCCCGGTGCCCAGTTGTCCTAGACCGTTTTTCAACAATGACAATATTATTCACCCACTCTGTAGGTTCTTCAACTTAGAAATGATACGTCTACACTCGTGTAGGTCATCCTTTAGCCTCGATTTTAAAGCATCTGGGCCCGGCACATTTGTCAACTGTCAGTTAAAGATTCGAAGGCCAAAGGCTGTCGCTGTTGCCAATTGATTGTTTCCAAGAGAAAGTAGCAGAGGGATCCTCTACAAGTTTGTTTTTTAATTTTTAATTATGTTGGTAAAATATGATTACAAAAAACTGTTACAACGTGACGTACAAGGTCGTACCTAAGGGGGGATCAATCTCCCCTCGAAATTTTTAGGAATAAAAAATAATCAAACATTTAGTAGTGATAAGTAGTAGAGATATGGATTATTCGCATTTTTTATGGTAGAATTGATTCTGATTTTTTAGATTTTTACTTATAACATACTCAAACCAAAGTTTGGTTAGTCTATTTTCTAAACAATCTAAATCTTAAACGTATTTTTTTATACTTAAATGTATGCAAAGTGAGTGGAAAAATATATCTTTCTCGAATGGCATTTTATTTGAAGAAATCTTTTTCAAATCGCATCTTATTCAAATGGCGTTTTGTTCGAAAACTTAGCTCTTCTGTCCTCATTCTGGCAGATCGAAATCGGTGTTACCCTAACCTTTGTCAATTGATCGCAAACTTATCCCAACCTGTTAACTCAACCCTGGTCATTAATTTGAGTGTAAACATCCCCTAACCGATCAATTGAGGATATTTTTTTGGTGGAAAAGGTGTGTCTGCACAGGGTAGGATAGGATGCGACGCACGAAACATCGAAACATCAAATGTCAAAAGTACGAAATTTCGAAATTATAAAATGTCGAATTGCAAAATGTCGAAAGCTTAAAATGTAGAAATTATATTTAGTGTTTTGATGTTTCATACGTCGTCCCAATTGACAAGAGTTAGGTTTACAGACAGGTTAGAGTAGGTTTGCATTCAATTGACAAATGTTAGGGTAACATTTTTCAAGTCTTTCGTTTAAGGAAAATGTTTTCGAACAAATATTTTTTGAACAAAATGCCATTCGAACACCATTCTTTCAAACAAAATGTGATTCGAAAAAGATGTTTTCGAAAAAAGTGCCATTCGAGAAAAATGCCATTCGAACAAAATGCCATTCGAAAACTATATTTTTAAACAAAATGCTTTGGAACATTTCGTTGTTTTCGATTTTCAAACAGGTTACATAGACCTATTACAACACCCTGTGATCGTTCTGGCACGTCCCCTACGACATTCCAAGAATGTTCTTTAAAAGTTCTTTAAGCATGTCCAGGGGAGGTGCTCAATTGTCAATTCTCAAGACATTTCCGGACCGGATAGTAGAACCTAATAAGATATTTAAAATTATTTTTTTGTATCATGAAATTTTCTTGTTTTTTAATGATTTTATACTGGGTTTATACAGACAAAAATAAAAATTAGAATAAAAATATTTTGCTGTTTATTCAGCCAAAAAAAAAATATATATATTTTTTAATACTTTTTTTTGCAAAAAACAGTGTGAAAGTATTTTTGTATTAAATCACTGGCTTTTTAGGGCCCCCATAGTTTATTATAAAAAACAGATAAAAAAATCGTCTTATATTAGTTATAACAGTTCTATGTTAAAAACGGAATTATTAATAACCGGACATTATCAAAAACGCCATTCTGCAAAACAACACAAGAGCAAAATCGAATTTCTGGATAGTCTTTTAAATTATTAAAACCGGACAAAAAAGGACAAAAACATAAAAAAGGCTCGGGCCTCTGATATAACTATGCAATTAAAGCGTCCTTCACTGCAATTTTGTTTGCTACCATGCCTAATAAAAAACACCGTATCTACATAGGGATTGCTAGAGCACATAAGGCGTTTTCATTTAGTAAGGGCCATCCTTAAAAAGGTCAGGTGTTGGACCCTAGGTTAAGATTCATTTGGAATTAATTGACCAAGAGGGTCGGTTCGGTTCGGTTAACACCAATTTGCCGCCAAACTTTCATGAGACCGATTTGTATAACGGAACCAGTATACATGAAAAGATGGGAGACCCCTTTTTATGATTTTGTCCTTGTTGATTTTGTCCGGTTTTGATAAAAGAAATTATACTAAACTTCGATTTTGCTGTTGTCTTGTTTTGATGAATGACGTTTTTGATAATGTCCGGTCTTAATAATTCCGTTTTTTTTATTGGACGGTTAGGCCATTTTTATTTAATGATCTTGGATGATTTATTTATGACGATGGATGGCGATTCGCTTTTAAAAGTTGGATTGCTTAAAATGGTACGAAAAAACAAAAAAATACTCTATCAAAACAACAACAAATGTCACGTGACGCGATGTCGCACATGCGCACCTCCAGTTCCAGATAAAAATTAAATAACTTTTATTTTTATTTTTATAAGTTTAAACCCAGCAATACTGTCTTTTAGACGAAAATTGGTCGTTTTGATAACAAAAGTACAAAAAAAATCATCACTTACAAAATCTGACCAAGTCCCACTTCAGTCAAAATATCTGGCTAATTTTAGGGACAATATTTGACATTATTTGACTTTTCCATAAAAACCCGGTAAAAATATAACGGTGGCAACAGCGTGGAGCAAATTCTGTAGCGACCCTTTCACGCACCTTCCACGACATGAACTTAGTGCCTCTTTGTTAATTTTGCCATGAAAAACAAAGAAAGAAAGTAAACTTAGCTGACCTCATAAAGAAAACGAATAGAAACTACACATCTGAAAAAATTTGGCGATATTTGAAATGTCAATTTCTAGTGACGTTGTGAATTTATTTCCAATTTTTAAATTAAAAATTTACAACGACTAAGGTATCTTTGCTAAAAAAATAATTATAACGTTATGCTGCATCCAACAAAAAGTGGGAAATTGCCTTGTAGGTAAGTTTTTAAGTTTAAAAATTGCCTTTTAAACGAGAAATCTTAGCGCCAAATTTTGTCACATTTTGTCGAATTTCGCCAGATTTTTTGAAATGCAAAGAATTGTACAAAATTTTGGGTCTCAGAATAATAGATTTTATGGTAATAATTCTAATTTAAAAAAAAATCATAATAAGTTTCAACATTTTTCAAATCGTAACAATTTTAAAAGACATGTTCATTTTGTAGACGATCAAAATGACCTTGAAAATTCTATTTTGACAAATGATGCTGCTGATGATTTTTTATTTGTAGATTCTGTCTCGGATGTCATTAAATTGGATGGAATTGTGGGAAATCATGGGTTCAGGAATTGGACATAAATGGAAGGAAAATAAATTTTAAAATTGATTCCGGAGCCTCTGCAATTGTAATATCAGCAAGTATTGTAACGTGTCATTTTTACGTTTAAGGCACACGTTACATATCTGTTTTATTTATGTAAATAACCAAAACTATTCGACTCGTTTTTCTATACACAAATTAAGGGTGTTTTATAGAGCTGGGTTTTGAGGTTATATATTGCCCAAAAAGTTACCTTATAGAGGAGGCATTTCATCGTAGTACTGTGGGGACTGTGCGGCATTACTTAGGCATTCTAATTGGTAATCTGAGATCACAGGTTCGGGAAAAATCACATAAAAACATCTTTGAAATTGGGTATTTTTGTCTATTTACGTTTTGAATTAAATAAACAGTATCACGATGTTTTCAGGAACACTTTATTTATTTTGGACGTTCGTTGTGCCGAGTTTAAGCAGTAGTTCAATGTGTATTTTTAGGTTCAAGTTCAGAAACAACTTTATCAATGTAAAAATGTTATACAAAAATGGTGTCAAAATATATGAATCTTGGAGAAAACATATATAAAGAGCAAAGGAAGCTTTTGACTAAAACTATAACTAAAATACAACTAAATTCTACACTAAGTATGGCTTTACTCATATGGGAATTGGTTGAGTGTTCAAATACTCCTGGGTTTGATGCATGCTCTGATCTCCAGTAATTGATTTTACAGTTGATGGTTTCAATACTAAACTTCTTATAGTCTCTGGTTATTTTTCTTCTACTTGCTATGTTGGCAGTGGTCCGTTTTGACATTTATTTTAATCTGTGTATGTGCATCTCGAAATCCTCGTTTATAAAAATAGAAATCCGTAGAAATAGATCCGACAACACCTCAATGCGCAAGACGGGTTTGGAACATTCCCTTGATTGATGCTGCCCCCTACAGAGTTGTACCGAAGTACTAGTGTGCTTCGTCATTGGCTAGTTTGAAAATGGCGGTGTTTTTGGCAGGCTTACAAACCTGATGCTAGGGGATTCTTGGTTGCGAGTGTTTTTATAAATGGGTTTGCATTCTTATTTGAATTTTACCGGGAAAATTTGGTTGGTACTGTTGTCCCACCCAAATTAAGAAAGATTTCTGGCTTCTTCATTTTTTTTCGGACAAAGTGTCCTCTCTATTTCCTAAAGAATTGGCTGGCCATCAACAAGTCTTTTGGTATCGCCATTCGATTTTTTTTCTTTTTGATTACTGCACTGCAGTGAATGCAGGTTCTTCCCATAGACTGTGAAGCGTAAGTTCATCGTTTTGGCGTATTTTTAGTGACAGCTCACATCCTCCGATTGAGGAAGCCAGCGCCATTTCTACGGAGAAGCATTGGTAAGTTTGATTTTTTTTATTTTGGGATTTTTCAGGATAATATTTGCCTCCCAAATTGTAACTAATGTTCGTGTGAAATGTAATTTTTCTACAAAAGACGTGTGGAATTTTTGGAGTTTTTTATATATTTTTTTAAACCACGTTTTGGACAAAAACTATATATTGTTTTTCTCCTGTGTCTGCAGCACTGTCCATTCCATCAACGGGACGGTTGTGCTGGTGGAACAAGGTTCGAGCCAGCTGTAACCATGGGAAAGGTACGTAGGGTTGTTTTAGTTCATCTGTTGACATCTGCTTTATTTTATTGAGTCGTCATGGGGTTCTTGATATAGGTTACTCGGGGTAGAGCAACCTCGTGCAAAACCGACGAATTCCAGAAAACTAAAATATTTCATTTTCCACAGGGTTTTACGCTCGGGCAAGGATCCAGCAATAGACTTAAGACCCTGTGCTGCCCCAGCATGATGTGCTAAGTGAGCACTAGGGAAGGCGCGGGCAGAACGGGATCCGGAGTTGCAGGGAAGATGTTTGGGAACTTCCAGGTTTACAAAATAAAACACCATTTTATTTAACCACAAAATAATCATGGACCAAGGTAGGAGCAAGTATATTTTAGATATATTTTTTTTTCCATATAATTTCAACATTGCCTGTAAACGCAAGATAAGGTATGACGTCATAACCCCAATTTTGCGGCATAATTAAGCTAAGTTTTACTGTTAAATTGCTATTGCGTATTATTTTGGCTATTAGTTGCTTTCCTTTGTTTCATTCATTTATTTAAAGCATGTTTTCAATATTTACTTCGCCCCTTAAAATAAACAAGATGAACTAAATTTTTGTAACAAACGTGGAATTTCGTACCCGTGAATTTAAAAATCAAACAAGTTTCGTGGCTAATCAGGCAAAAAGGAGTTTTTGTTTCTCTCATATTTTTCCGTGGGTAGCCTGAAAGCTTAACCTCACGGGGCTCCAAGATCTAATGGACAACTAATAAGTGTTGACAGTTAACTGTTTCGTCCTTATGGGACTCCTCAGAACACTGCTGGTCAATGTGACAAATCTTGCAAAGTTAATTAGACGGTTTTATCTCTAATCAAATGTAAATAGTGAGAAAACTATCGCAAGAAGCGCCATCTACCGAGATACGAGAGAAACACAAAACAAAAGCAGGCGAAAAACTGCTGTACAATATCGATCAATGAAAAGATCGAATGCAAATAAAAGAAAACAAACTATAGTCCGTGACCTACGACAGCTCTTTGTCTTTCAGGCCGGATCAACGGATATTGCATTGTTACCCGTCATTAAGACACGTGAGCATCAATCAATGGAATTTTTAAGCCAAATAATACTAACAAACGTGGAATTTCGTACCCGTGAATTTAAAAATCAAACAAGTTTCGTGGCTAATCGGGCAAAAAGGAGTTTTTGTTTCTCTCATATTTTTCCGTGGGTAGCCTGAAAGCTTAACCTCACGGGGTCCAAGATCTAATGGACACCTAATAAATGTTGACAGTTAATTGTTTCGTCCTTATGGGACTCCTCAGAACACTGCTGGTCAATGTGACAAATCTTGCGAAGTTAATTAGACGGTTTTATCTCTAATCAAATGTAAATAGTGAGAAAACTATCGCAAGAAGCGCCGTCTACCGAGATACGAGAGAAACAATATCGATCAATGAAAAGATCGAATGCAAATAAAAGAAAACAAACTATAGCTCACTATTTACATTTGATTAGAGACAAAATGTCTAATTAACTTCGCAAGATTTGTCACATTGACCAGCAGTGTTCTGAGGAGTCCCATTAGGAGGATGGGGTAGATCTCGGACTGGGTTGCTGTCTGTCTCATTCTATCCAACGTAGAATGATGACAGCAGATATTTGGTCCAGATCTCCCCTATGATGGAATGATTTCGGAGTGTATTTTTTGTAATTGAGTCTCCCACTACTGACTCAAATGTAGGTACACTATGACCTGTTGAAGATGTCTGTCTACCTATAAATTGTTATCTTTTGTGTCATTTTAAGTCATTCAGAATCTTCTACTAATCATTTTTTTTTGGTTTTTCAATTACACAAATACTCTGGAAGCCTTGGAAGTAGGTAGAGTTTCATTGTTTGGCTACAACATTTGAGTTGAACTGTATTTTAATTAAGATGCTTTTTATAAAACATTGGTATTAAAACACATGTGGCGCTTAAATTTTTCTTATTTCTGAATCCTCCCCTTCTTCACTGTATAAAGGGGATCGGGCATATCAATGTTTTACCTAGCTGGAAAATACAGTTCTGCTTCCAGATATTTGTTTAATTACTCAGTAATTAATAGAGTGATTACAACGTTTATTTAAGGGTCACAATTGGCGACATTTTTATACGTCACAAATTGACACCCGACGTGCTTTTATAGTGTCGCAATTTTAAACGTCACAAAATGGCGCCCGTGTGTTTTTTTGGCTAGGTTTTTTTTAGAAATTATTTTAATAAAAAACAAAAATTTCTATCATCATTGGTTTTGAACATTTTTTAAATATTTATTTTTTGGTAATATTTAAGCTTGGATTTGGAGTTCGTTTTGTTGCTTTAATAAATCTCATAGTTTTTTATTAGCTTATCTTCACAAGTTTGTTCTTGGAAGATAAAAGATTCATTTTTATTTATTAAGGAAGAAAGAGTAGGTGAAAAAACATGGAAGTTTTTATTGAACGGAGTCCAAATCATGTTCTTAATTCTTTGAAGTTTTTGTTGGAAAAACATGTTTTCAATTTTTTTTTTGAAAAAAAAAACACATTAATGAAAATTTACTTCAATTTTTTTTATTTATAGGTGGATGGTCTTTTTAAGTTTTAAATATGCGACATAAGTAGTGTGTTTTTCTATCAATTTTTTTTGCCACAGGTTGCCTACTACTAATATTATTTTATTATTTCCTGCTTGTGATAAAATAAAAATTGTTTCACCGATTATTTTTAGTGCAGTCAATTTATCTTATATAGGTCAAGTTGTTTTTTTTTGTGATTTTAATTTTTTGTCGGACTTGAAAGTTGGAATATTTTTACAGGGTTGCACAGACATTTTTCTTGGCTGGGTTGTTTTAAAGTAAATATAGCCTAACAGCTATTTGTTTTGTTTAGTTGAAAGTATAAGTTAATAAAGATGGGAAGGAAAATGAGTTTATTTTGCATTTTCTACTCTTGTTTTGGAGGTAACTGTTGATGGCATTTAACATCTTACTCACTCAGTTACATTGGGGCAGAGGAGGGTACTACTACCACTTAGTGTTAGCTCGGAAGTTTAGGAAACACAAGGCTAAAATTCCTAGAGCAACATATTGGCTGAACATCAATGTGCCAGAGTCCAGTTAGCATTTTTTTTGGGGTATTTTTTTTTGGGGCAGTTTTTTTAGTCTTTTGTTGTCGAGTCTAGTTGTGTTTTCGTGACTGGTCAAATTTTTTTTTTGTAAAATACAGCGTTGGGCTTAGGAGTGCATTTTTTTTTAAAATGACCTACGGGTATTTCTATCAATTAAAGTTTTTCAGGTTAACAATTATGTATTTCTTCTGTATTTTTTCTGCGTTCAGGTCATAGCCACTGGAGTGCAAACATTTATGTTTGAGCCACGAGAAGTTTTGCCTGCTCCGGATTGAATACAGAGAAAGTGAATTTGAAGGCCAACTAGATACAATACCCCTAAAGTAATGTCTAACTGAGACATATATAGATATGTTTTTTGATTTTTTTTAGTTCATTTGTAAAGTTCAGTAATTTTTTTAAGTAATGTCATTTTGAGGCCGTGAAATTGGTCAGTAAATTTAAAAGAAACATTCAACTAGATATAAATGCTGGGCGGTGGTAATTGGTAAAAATATTTCAAAAATTTTACTTCTTTTTTAAATAATTTAATTTTTCGTAGAAATATTATTTTTTTCTGTAAACATAACACCTCGGGTTCTTGGTTTGGTCAAATCGGTTGGTATGGTGGTCGTAGTTTTAAAGGGTGACCAGACAGGATATATTTTTTTTATGGGGGACCAAACAGGAATTTCTTGAGTTACAAAAGGGGAACTTTTCTGTTTTAGTAAATCAGACAGGAATAAATAAATCTTTTAATTCCAAATCATAATTCTGAAAAACAAGATTTATTGGTTAGGTGTTTGGGTCCTAAAATAAAAAATAAAAAAAACGTTTTGTTTGTGAGGATACTGGTATAATATGACTTATTTTTAGTTCATGCTAAATTTTAATTTTTTTTTGATGGTTTGCATTTCGGGACAGTGGCGTGTACTTTAAGGGTATTAAGATTTAGAGACATCTGATGCTAGATTTTATAGTAGCCCGGGGCCTTACATCTGTGCCCATTGTAACTCAACTTCCAACGCACTTGCTTAGTTTTTTCACTTAATCCTCGTTTTGTTGCTTCTAAAATTAAAGCGTTATGTTGGATAACGATGGATGGTGTTAGACTGGGAAAGTACCTATTTAGGGATGAAAATTTGGAAGTTGTGGACAATTAAGAAATATTTTTTTTTATTTTATACTGGTGACCTCAAATAATGAAACTAATTTTTATATTACAATACATTTTGTGGAATAAATGGAAAAATGTTCAGGTTTAAACAATAAATTTAGGATCATTGATTTTGAAAACATTTTCTTATTTATTTTATATAATTGTATAAAATGATCCCAATCTAAGAATAAATTTAATAGGCAATATTTTTTCTTTAATGTGACTAAACATTTTTGAGGGCATATATTTTTATGCACAAAAATAGTATAGGGTATAAAAGAACAACCTACCTTTTATGTTGCAATAATTAGGGGTTTTTCTCCCGCGAGCTGGTTGGAAACGGAAGAAATGTTTGGTTCGCAGTGTAGAAATCGATGAACGAGGACTTCCTACAAATCTTTTTAGGATTTCGCAACTTCGGTTTTCGCTAAATTACAATACATCCACAAATTTGGCCTACAGGCTGACTCTGACATTTTTCAGAACCTTGCAGACTAGCGGAGAAAGACAAATTTTGTGATCTGTTTAGTTTTGATAGGAATTAAAATAGTAACATGCACATGAGGGAACTAGATATATCTAGGTTAGGAATCAGTAAGTTAACACTGATCTGAACAATTTTCTATAATAGTGTCCTATGTTCACAGGGTGCTTTAAAATATCTTTACCCTTTCTTTGAAATAAGATATTGTTTCGCCTGTGGCCGTTTGACCGTTTAAAAATATATAGGGTCCAGATGGGATTGGAATGGAAATCACAATTTTTGGGTTTATTGACAATATACTTAAGAAATTGGGGAAATGTCTAATAAAAAGTTTTTTTTTGGTTTTAGGCCGAGTTTTGTTGATATAAAAAAAGTTTACTTGGGGCCGGGAATTTATTATGCTCTTTTAAATAATAAGATAATAGGGTATTTTTTTGCTTCTTGATTTTTGTTGTCTGGTTATTACGCAGGATTATTCCCAGCTGTTTCATATCAAAATGTCATTTGTAAGTGATAGGGTCTCATTAGCCCTTGGACATTTGGTAATTTTGCTTTGACTAATAGTTGTGGGAAGGGCCCAACTTAATTTTATATCTCGTGAACACCAGGAATAAGGATCTGAGAATGCATTAAGCAGTATTTTTTTTTTTTTTTGATTAGATGTTGTGTGTAAATACACTCGAGTAGAATGAGTTAGTTTTACAACGGTCTTATAGTTGGACCTTGGAATTGTTTTCATATTTGTTTTTCTGAAAATACATATAAGATAATTCTTTAATGAAGTGAGTGCAAAATTTAAAACCCAGATTTTTCACATTATAATGGTACAGTAAATATGTACTAACGTTGCTTATTTCCTAAAGTAATAATTTTGAAGAAATATACTAACATCGTTTGTTTTTTTGAAACATAAATATTTTTTTGACTTCTCCTAAACTGATGGTTTTTTGCAATGACGATTTTTTTTATACCTTATGATTCTTAAGTAAATTTAATTTTCAATCATTTCTTTTTCCGTATAGTTAATTAATTTTTCTGGCTCATTCACTTTTCACATTCACACAGTTTTGGGAGAGGAAAGGGAATCGGCAACGGTTTTTAAAGGAAAAGTTAATTTTATCTTAATTTTTTTTAATAAGGATCATTAATAGGAGCTGCAACCCTACTTAAAAATAAAAAAAAAAATTGAAAAAAATTTTTTTTTTATTTTTTTTTAATTTTTTTTTATTAAAAAGGTAACTTGATTTTCTTGTTGCAAATTTTTTTTTTACCTTGCCCTACAATGAGTCAACCGGTTTAAGTAAAAATTCTTCTTACTGAATTAAAGAAAGAAAATTCTTGCTAATAGTTTCATTTCGAACCCTCGCGTTTCAACAACCTAACATCATTTGTTTTAATTTTTTTTACTCCCCACTCCAAACCACCTATTAGTGTGGAGTAATATTTTGAAAATTTTAGTGAGCCGCTAATTAATTTTTTTGATAAGAGTTAATTATCGTCCTTAAGGTTAGATCCAGGTCTAGAGGTTAATAGGTTTAGGACTGAGCGTATTCAAAAGACAATTGAATTTTGCTGACGTTTCGACTATATTAGTCTTCTTCAGAGCTACAAACAAAAAATAGTTGTTATTAAACATGATAACTACTTAAAAATAGGATTAAAACTTTGTTTTTTCTTTTTTGGTATAAAAATTGATTTTTTTTATAGGTATCAAAATACAAATAAGAAAGATTGTTGTTTTAGAAAAAAAGAACTCTAAATACTAATTTTTCTCTTTACATAAGTAGAATAAGGGATTAAAACGAATATGTATACCCTACACAAAAATTAAACAAAAACAGACTTAAAAAAAATTTTAACAAAAAAGATACAATGATGAAATATTTAAAAAATCCAAATAAAAAAAACAAAACATATAAAAAGGACTCATTAGCTTACCCAATCCTTAGTCTTGACGCTTGATAAAACACAACACAAAAGGAACCACACATAACATTTCCAATCAAATGTCATTTTATTAAAATAACAGTTTATTTTTATTTCTAGTCAATTTTCTATATTTTCTTTTTTAATTCAAAACAATGTATTGTTAATTTATTTTAACTAGAAATAATGAGAGAATTTGTATCAAACATGTTTTTTATAATTGGTTTTTATTTGGGTAACGCGCGAAGAAATAAATTATTTTATATGATATCACAGTGCGGTGAACTTTAAAATATTGTTATAAATATTATTAAGAAATTATTAGAAAAAGGACACTGTTCTCTCAACTTTTATATATTTTAAGTCAGAATGATTTGAAAACAGTTAAAGGGAATTTTTATTTAATTATTTATGAAATTTCCTACATGATCTAGTCAAGAACCATATCAAAATGAAAGAAGAAAAGAATTATAGGTAAATTTAGTGGGAATAAGGACACTGTTGTTCTGGTAAATATACGTTTTAATCCATCGGTAACGTTTCGACAATGGTTTTTGTCTTCATCAGACTAAAAAGGTTACAACTCATTAGTAAGATAATATAAAATACGGCACATTAATACATCACCAATTAAAAATTATTATTCTTTTCCCAATAAATAACATTTAAAATGACCTTATTGACAATATATTATTTTTTTCCTAAATATTTTTTTCCCTTTTAATGTATATGAAACTGATTTTTTTATTTATTTATATCAAGAATAAATTATGGTTTATTTTCCGTCCTTTTTTTTTTAATATACATATATAAAAAATTTTTATACAAAGGTTCAAAAAAAATTTTTTTTTTTGTTTTTTTGTCACTATAGTAACTGATGGGTGTCTCAATAAAATACGCACAAAGAGATCAATCAGCTATTCATATAAAAACAACAATAACAAATAAAACCTTTAGCAAGCCATAATACCATGTAGAAAATAACAACAATGTACACATTATAAACCTATGTTAAAATTTTAAAAAGGACTGTTAAAATATTTAAAATTAGTTACTCACCCTTCAGACTAGATCGTACATTGGAACAACAAAAAATAAGAATTCAAGTACATCAGGAAAACAAACGGCACAAAATTAAAAACGAAACCCGACATTAATGTGGTAATTATTTATATTTTCTTTTGTTTTGTTTATCAGACAGGTTATATTATGGGCGGCAAAATTAGTCCGCATTGTTGTCACTATTCTGGATTTTCATTGTTCCGAAATATTAAAACAAATTAAAATTCTTTAAGTTTAAAGCAAAAGGCAACCTTGAATAGAGTGGCACTAGTAGTGTACGGTACTGATTTAATTTAGAGTGGGACAAGTGTATATAGTATGATACAATTAAGACAGTGATGGAACTTATTTTCTAGTTTGGAGTTGTTGTATATTAAAATGCATTGATAACATGCATTGTTGTCAGAACACAAAACTTTTCCTGTTTAAACCTTGGTATATACAATTAATTTTTAAAAAAGCAAAAAATATTTTTTGGTTGAACGCTAATTTTCAACTCATTTACGTATTCATGACTACTTAGAAAGACACTTCGTATTTTGTTGTCGTGGTTTAATTGGGGAAAAGCTTTATTTTTTTCCTTTTATATTATACATATACATACATACACCCACATATACATACATACAATCACATACATACATACATATACACACATGCACATACATCCATACACGTATTATATTTATATTTTTTATTAATGTTATTATTATTATTTTTTTTTTATATAATTTCTATTATTATTTTTTATTTTTTATTTTTTTTTTTTATATTTTATATAATTTTGATCATTTTTATAATATTAATATTAATGTATATTAATATATATTTTTTTCTATAAATATTTTATATTATTTTTTAAATATAATTTTCTTTTAAGTTTACTTTATTTTGTTTATTGTTAATTTCATTAATCGTCATTTGGGGGTTATTTTAGGCGAATTCTATTGAGTAGGGAGTTATAGACCGTACTCAATTTGTTAACATCGCTACGTAAATTAACTGCTCTATCTTTATTAATGTTTATATATATCATTTCCAAAATGGAGCGTTTGTAATAATTAGTTTCTTTTTCCAAGATCTTTGCTTCCTCAAACTTAAACTCATGCTGTGTTGAAAAATGATGAGTGGCTAATGCTGTCTTATCTTTTTTATTTTTATTTTTTTCTTGGCAATCGTATTTATGTTGTTTGAATCGATTTTCAATATATTGTTTTGTTTGACCGATGTATATTTGATCACAGCTACATGGTATACTATAGATCGCACTAGACTGCTTTAGAAATGGAGTTTTATCTTTAAGTTGTGTAAATAAGCTGTTTGTAGTTTTTAAGTTATAAAAAACCAGTTCTAGGTCATTTTTTTGAAAGCATTGCTTTAGTTTGTGAGATAAGCCATGGACAAATGGGATCTTAAAATATTTTTTTCTTTCATTATTAATATTTTCAGAGTTCTCTGGTGGGCTTATATGCTTTTTTGTGAATCTTTGAACACACTGATTTATAAATGTTGATGGGTAATTGTTTTTCTTTGCGATATTTTTTATTATTTTTTTGTTTTCATCCCAGAATTTTTGATGACTAAGATAGTGCGATCTATATAAAAGGTTGTTTATTGTACTTATTTTATGCTGAACACTGTGGTATGAATTGTAATTTAAAGTTCTGCCAGAGCTAGTCGGTTTACGGTACCAATTGGTAATCAAACTTCCATCACTCTCTCGGATAACCTTAACATCCAAAAATGCTAGATTTTTGTCAGTTTCTTTTTCAATGGTAAATTGAATTTTCGGATGAATGGAGTTAAAAATAGTGAGAATAGTCTCTATTTTGTCTTTTGGTACAGCGGAAATTGTATCATCAACATATACAAAAAGAAATGGAATAAAAAAATCGATCTTTTTGTAAACTTCTCTGATCACATGATCCATGACTATATTAGCTAATACGGGTGAGCTGGGGTTTCCCATTGCACTACCATCTAATTGTTGGTACATTTTGCCTTGGAATGAAAAATAGCTCGTGTCAAAACATAAAGAAATCATTTCAAGTATCTTCTCCACTGGCAATTCAGTGTAAGCGCTAATATGTCTTTTATGCTTTTTAATTATATCTAGTACCAATGATTTCGGAATGTTGGTAAATAAGGATACCACATCAAGAGATACAAGTTCATAGTTATCAGGGAGAGTCACATTTTTAATCTTTTCTACAAATTGAAATGAGTTCTTTATATTGAATTCAAAAGTAGTGGTAAGCGGATTCAAAATTTGATGTAACCAAGTAGCTATATTATATGATGGTGAATTTAGGCAACTCACAACCGGTCTCATTTTTAATCCGTTTTTGTGGGTTTTACGTAAGCCATATAGTTTAGGAGGGACAGAATTATGATTTTTAATTTTTTTTGATATATTTTCACTAATATAGTCACATTCTTTGAGATCATTGATAAAAGAGTTAATTTTTGATTGATATTTTGTAGTGGGGTCATTGTGTAACAATTTATAGACCAAGTCATCATTTAACATTTCTGTCATTGCATTATCATAATCCGAACGATTCATAATGACAGTGCTGTTACCCTTATCTGCCCT
This sequence comes from Aspidapion aeneum, assembly GCA_963576565.1. Classification (NCBI taxonomy): domain Eukaryota; kingdom Metazoa; phylum Arthropoda; class Insecta; order Coleoptera; family Brentidae; genus Aspidapion; species Aspidapion aeneum. The sequence goes on from OY755040.1 coordinate 84,458,726, forward strand.
GCTTACTATAATATCAGGATTTTCTTTTAAGAATTTGTTAGCATTTTTATACTGTTTAAAAACGTTTTTATATTTTTTATTGATAGGGTTGTTGTTGGTGTTTTTATTTAAATAATTAGATATTATATTCACTGAATCCGATCTCACGTTCTGTGCTTTGTCCTCATCCCAGTCTTGTTGTGATGATATTATATACTCTAAATCCTTGATAAATGTTTGAATAGATAGATGTTGTGGGCTAACTGGTAATGAGAATTTGGGACCTAAACCTAAAATAGTCAAAATATCATTTGGTAGGTTGAGATTAGTGTAGTTAAAAATAAATTCCTTGTTTTCTGCAATTGTAAACTCTTGGCTATCGCTATTTAAATTGTTTAATTTGTTAATGTTTATCTCTTTTATGTAATTAAATTTTTTCTCGAAAAAATTAGTCAAAAATCTATTAAAACTATCATAGTTTGCTATAGTGACAAGACCTCTTACCTTTGCTTTTAATTCCATAAGTTCTTTATCTAAACTATCTATTTTCCAAATTGTGATTTTTATTTCTAAATTTAATATAGATGATTTAAATCTATGTGTTATAGAATCTACTTCCCTTTTATAAGGGTGACTGTCCATTAAGACTGTGTTTAAACATTTAAAATTATTTAAAATATGTTTAGGAAAAAGATTCTTAGATCTACACTGAAGTAAAAAAACCCTTCTGTTTAGCATTGCAGCTCTCTTTGATGTTAGGTTTGTGATCAATTTCGCCGTACTCCACGCTTCCTCCCCATGAGCTTCCTTCAGGATGTTGAAAATACCCCCAGGTTCCATATTTGGTAAACTTATCACGTCCTTGTAATGCAACTATAGGTAAATTTAGTGGGAATAAGGACACTGTTGTTCTGGTAAATATACGTTTTAATCCATCGGTAACGTTTCGACAATGGTTTTTGTCTTCATCAGACTAAAAAGGTTACAACTCATTAGTAAGATAATATAAAATACGGCACATTAATACATCACCAATTAAAAATTATTATTCTTTTCCCAATAAATAACATTTAAAATGACCTTATTGACAATATATTATTTTTTTCCTAAATATTTTTTTCCCTTTTAATGTATATGAAACTGATTTTTTTATTTATATAATAAAAAAATCAGTTTCATATACATTAAAAGGGAAAAAAAATATTTAGGAAAAAAATAATATATTGTCAATAAGGTCATTTTAAATGTTATTTATTGGGAAAAGAATAATAATTTTTAATTGGTGATGTATTAATGTGCCGTATTTTATATTATCTTACTAATGAGTTGTAACCTTTTTAGTCTGATGAAGACAAAAACCATTGTCGAAACGTTACCGATGGATTAAAACGTATATTTACCAGAACAACAGTGTCCTTATTCCCACTAAATTTACCTATAGTTGCATTACTAGGACGTGATAAGTTTACCAAATATGGAACCTGGGGGTATTTTCAACATCCTGAAGGAAGCTCATGGGGAGGAAGCGTGGAGTACGGCGAAATTGATCACAAACCTAACATCAAAGAGAGCTGCAATGCTAAACAGAAGGGTTTTTTTTACTTCAGTGTAGATCTAAGAATCTTTTTCCTAAACATATTTTAAATAATTTTAAATGTTTAAACACAGTCTTAATGGACAGTCACCCTTATAAAAGGGAAGTAGATTCTATAACACATAGATTTAAATCATCTATATTAAATTTAGAAATAAAAATCACAATTTGGAAAATAGATAGTTTAGATAAAGAACTTATGGAATTAAAAGCAAAGGTAAGAGGTCTTGTCACTATAGCAAACTATGATAGTTTTAATAGATTTTTGACTAATTTTTTCGAGAAAAAATTTAATTACATAAAAGAGATAAACATTAACAAATTAAACAATTTAAATAGCGATAGCCAAGAGTTTACAATTGCAGAAAACAAGGAATTTATTTTTAACTACACTAATCTCAACCTACCAAATGATATTTTGACTATTTTAGGTTTAGGTCCCAAATTCTCATTACCAGTTAGCCCACAACATCTATCTATTCAAACATTTATCAAGGATTTAGAGTATATAATATCATCACAACAAGACTGGGATGAGGACAAAGCACAGAACGTGAGATCGGATTCAGTGAATATAATATCTAATTATTTAAATAAAAACACCAACAACAACCCTATCAATAAAAAATATAAAAACGTTTTTAAACAGTATAAAAATGCTAACAAATTCTTAAAAGAAAATCCTGATATTATAGTAAGCAGGGCAGATAAGGGTAACAGCACTGTCATTATGAATCGTTCGGATTATGATAATGCAATGACAGAAATGTTAAATGATGACTTGGTCTATAAATTGTTACACAATGACCCCACTACAAAATATCAATCAAAAATTAACTCTTTTATCAATGATCTCAAAGAATGTGACTATATTAGTGAAAATATATCAAAAAAAATTAAAAATCATAATTCTGTCCCTCCTAAACTATATGGCTTACGTAAAACCCACAAAAACGGATTAAAAATGAGACCGGTTGTGAGTTGCCTAAATTCACCATCATATAATATAGCTACTTGGTTACATCAAATTTTGAATCCGCTTACCACTACTTTTGAATTCAATATAAAGAACTCATTTCAATTTGTAGAAAAGATTAAAAATGTGACTCTCCCTGATAACTATGAACTTGTATCTCTTGATGTGGTATCCTTATTTACCAACATTCCGAAATCATTGGTACTAGATATAATTAAAAAGCATAAAAGACATATTAGCGCTTACACTGAATTGCCAGTGGAGAAGATACTTGAAATGATTTCTTTATGTTTTGACACGAGCTATTTTTCATTCCAAGGCAAAATGTACCAACAATTAGATGGTAGTGCAATGGGAAACCCCAGCTCACCCGTATTAGCTAATATAGTCATGGATCATGTGATCAGAGAAGTTTACAAAAAGATCGATTTTTTTATTCCATTTCTTTTTGTATATGTTGATGATACAATTTCCGCTGTACCAAAAGACAAAATAGAGACTATTCTCACTATTTTTAACTCCATTCATCCGAAAATTCAATTTACCATTGAAAAAGAAACTGACAAAAATCTAGCATTTTTGGATGTTAAGGTTATCCGAGAGAGTGATGGAAGTTTGATTACCAATTGGTACCGTAAACCGACTAGCTCTGGCAGAACTTTAAATTACAATTCATACCACAGTGTTCAGCATAAAATAAGTACAATAAACAACCTTTTATATAGATCGCACTATCTTAGTCATCAAAAATTCTGGGATGAAAACAAAAAAATAATAAAAAATATCGCAAAGAAAAACAATTACCCATCAACATTTATAAATCAGTGTGTTCAAAGATTCACAAAAAAGCATATAAGCCCACCAGAGAACTCTGAAAATATTAATAATGAAAGAAAAAAATATTTTAAGATCCCATTTCCATGGCTTATCTCACAAACTAAAGCAATGCTTTCAAAAAAATGACCTAGAACTGGTTTTTTATAACTTAAAAACTACAAACAGCTTATTTACACAACTTAAAGATAAAACTCCATTTCTAAAGCAGTCTAGTGCGATCTATAGTATACCATGTAGCTGTGATCAAATATACATCGGTCAAACAAAACAATATATTGAAAATCGATTCAAACAACATAAATACGATTGCCAAGAAAAAAATAAAAATAAAAAAGATAAGACAGCATTAGCCACTCATCATTTTTCAACACAGCATGAGTTTAAGTTTGAGGAAGCAAAGATCTTGGAAAAAGAAACTAATTATTACAAACGCTCCATTTTGGAAATGATATATATAAACATTAATAAAGATAGAGCAGTTAATTTACGTAGCGATGTTAACAAATTGAGTACGGTCTATAACTCCCTACTCAATAGAATTCGCCTAAAATAACCCCCAAATGACGATTAATGAAATTAACAATAAACAAAATAAAGTAAACTTAAAAGAAAATTATATTTAAAAAATAATATAAAATATTTATAGAAAAAAATATATATTAATATACATTAATATTAATATTATAAAAATGATCAAAATTATATAAAATATAAAAAAAAAAATAAAAAATAAAAAATAATAATAGAAATTATATAAAAAAAAAATAATAATAATAACATTAATAAAAAATATAAATATAATACGTGTATGGATGTATGTGCATGTGTGTATATGTATGTATGTATGTGATTGTATGTATGTATATGTGGGTGTATGTATGTATATGTATAATATAAAAGGAAAAAAATAAAGCTTTTCCCCAATTAAACCACGACAACAAAATACGAAGTGTCTTTCTAAGTAGTCATGAATACGTAAATGAGTTGAAAATTAGCGTTCAACCAAAAAATATTTTTTGCTTTTTTAAAAATTAATTGTATATACCAAGGTTTAAACAGGAAAAGTTTTGTGTTCTGACAACAATGCATGTTATCAATGCATTTTAATATACAACAACTCCAAACTAGAAAATAAGTTCCATCACTGTCTTAATTGTATCATACTATATACACTTGTCCCACTCTAAATTAAATCAGTACCGTACACTACTAGTGCCACTCTATTCAAGGTTGCCTTTTGCTTTAAACTTAAAGAATTTTAATTTGTTTTAATATTTCGGAACAATGAAAATCCAGAATAGTGACAACAATGCGGACTAATTTTGCCGCCCATAATATAACCTGTCTGATAAACAAAACAAAAGAAAATATAAATAATTACCACATTAATGTCGGGTTTCGTTTTTAATTTTGTGCCGTTTGTTTTCCTGATGTACTTGAATTCTTATTTTTTGTTGTTCCAATGTACGATCTAGTCTGAAGGGTGAGTAACTAATTTTAAATATTTTAACAGTCCTTTTTAAAATTTTAACATAGGTTTATAATGTGTACATTGTTGTTATTTTCTACATGGTATTATGGCTTGCTAAAGGTTTTATTTGTTATTGTTGTTTTTATATGAATAGCTGATTGATCTCTTTGTGCGTATTTTATTGAGACACCCATCAGTTACTATAGTGACAAAAAAACAAAAAAAAAATTTTTTTTTTGAACCTTTGTATAAAAAATTTTTATATATGTATATTAAAAAAAAAAGGACGGAAAATAAACCATAATTTATTCTTGATATAAATAAATAAAAAAATCAGTTTCATATACATTAAAAGGGAAAAAAATATTTAGGAAAAAAATAATATATTGTCAATAAGGTCATTTTAAATGTTATTTATTGGGAAAAGAATAATAATTTTTAATTGGTGATGTATTAATGTGCCGTATTTTATATTATCTTACTAATGAGTTGTAACCTTTTTAGTCTGATGAAGACAAAAACCATTGTCGAAACGTTACCGATGGATTAAAACGTATATTTACCAGAACAACAGTGTCCTTATTCCCACTAAATTTACCTATAGTTGCATTACAAGGACGTGATAAGTTTACCAAAAGAAGAAAAGAACAAGAAAATGAGAGAATTTTAAAAAATAAAAATTTAATAAATTTTAGTAATTTTTCCTTTTTAATTATTTTTTTTTCCTTTCATTATATATATATATATATATATATATATATATATATATATATATATATATATATATACATATATATATATATATATATATATATATATATATATATATATATATTTTTTTTTTTTTTGTTTTGGTTTTTTTTGTTTATAGATTTTATTTTATTTAACTTTTTTTTTGTTTGTTCTTTTGGTTTATTTATCTACTGTAGTACTGTTAGGTTGTACCTTCGTCCGTGTTTTTGTTTGTGATATGATTCTTGAGAATGTTTAGGAAGAGCTCAGTCCTTGGACGTCTGTCTTAAAGTTAACCGCATTATTCAATTGGATAAAAATCATCTTACTGATTTTTCTCTTTTCAAAATTTGTTTCTAAATCTAAAATTTTCGGAAACAGTGAAATCAAAACTATGGTTCTCTGAAAAGTGGTGGACAGCTAGTGCTGTTTTGTCATTTTTGCCGCGATTTTTTTCCTGACAATCGTAGTTATGTTGCAGGTGTTGTTTAGTTATTCCTATGTAACATTTTTCACAATCTTGACAAGGAATTTTGTATGTTAAATTGGATCTTAGTTGTAAGGGTGTAGGGTCTTTTAAATGAGAATAGATTGATTTTAGGTTTCTTTGATTATAAAATGCCAAATCTGCTTTTATAAGTTTTTGATAACTCCTCCAATCTTCTCCGATAGGCCTTGGACATATGGGAATTTAAAATAGTATTTTTGAGGTTTTGATATTTTTTGTTGGGGTATTTTATACTCATTTATGATTTTATTTATTAAGTTGGATGGATAATTATTTAAGATTAGGAGTGATTTAATTTTTTTGATATTTTCGCTATAAAATTCAGGACTGTTTAAATTATATGCCATGTAAATAAAGTTTTTTATACAGCCTATTTTTTGAGAAAGGTGGTGGTTTGACAAATAGTTGAGCAGTCTACCAGAACATGTTGGTTTAGAGTACCAATTGGTTGTTAAAATTCCCGACGTTGGAGTTATTTTCGCCAGTTCGTCCAAAAAAGGTAATTGAAAATCTTCTTCAAGTTCCATTGTAAATTTAATTTTTGAGTGATAGTCGTTAAGGTGGTTTAAGAGGTGGACTGCATGTTCTTTGGGTACTGCAAAAAAGCTGTCGTCGACGTAGAGCTTACAAACAGGGATGTCAGAAGTTCTTCCATCACTATCACTCAAGTTGCATATAGATTTCATTATTGTAGGTAAAGAAACTTGAAAAGAATAGAAATTCAACTAGTTGAATGAATAATTTTTTTGAAATATTTGTGTATGCTGATATAGTTGTGCATCTTATGGAAATGATGTTCAAGACTAGATCTTTAGGAATATTGGTGAACAAGGAGACAACATCAAACGAGACAAGAACGTAATTATTTGGTATTATGATATTTTGAATTATCGAGACAAATTCAAATGAGTTTTTTATGCTGCAAGTTGAGGTAGAATTTACCATAGTTAAAATATTATGGACGAAGACGGCTAGGTTATAAGATGGAGAATCAATACAACTTACTATGGGTCTTAAAGCAAAACTAGACTTGTGTTTTTTTCTAAGTCCGTATATTTTGGGAGCTACTGAATTGTGCCTGTTGATTTTTTTAGATGTAGACTCATCAATAAATTCATTGCTTAAAAGTTGGTTAACTAATTCGTTAGCTTGGCCTTGGAATTTTTTTGTAGGATCTTTTTTTATTTTTTTGTAAATAGTTTCGTCGCTTAATAAGTTTAACATTCCTGTGTTATATTCTGATTTTTGCATCACGACCGTAGAGTTTTCCTTATCCGAGCGCATTATTAAAATTTCCTCATTTTGTTTTAAAAACTTGTTTGTGATTTTTAAATCTTTATTTATAATATTGTTATCTCGACTATCTCTGTGATTTTTTTGTTTTATGCAAAAGTTCGTAATTATATTGGTGCATTGTGCCCTTACTGAATCTTTTAAAAATGTATCCACTTTTTGTGTTTGAATGTAATATTCTAGATCTTTTATAATGGGTATAAATTTCGGTCCTGCACACAAAATCCTATGTACTTCGATTGGAAGTTTGATCTGTGTAGTTATAGACAAAATTTTTATGTGTGTTAACTAAAATTTGTGGATGTGAATTTTGAAGGTTTCGAAACTTATCCATATGTAAATTTTTCAAGGTATTAAAGTATTTGTTATAATTATACTGACATCTTTTTTTTAAATTGTTATAAATTTCTAGAGAAGTTATCTCGCGGATTCTATTATTAAGCTGTATCCTGGCCTCTTGAGCTTTGAAAAGTTGTGAAATAGTTATTTTAATTTCTAAATTTAATAGGGATTTTTTAAATCTGTAAGTGATTCTATCAATTTCCCGTTTAAAACATCTATCTTCAACCTTAAAACTAACTATACTATTTAAACTATTGTTAATATGTGTCGGAAAAATATTCGTGGATCTGCACTGTAGTAAAAAAATCCTTTGATTTATAAGTGTTGCTGTTTTTCTGTCAAATTTTATCCTATCTTTCAGAAATGTTACCAGTTCCTCTCCATGTGTTTGTCTGATGGTGTTGAAAAACCCAATTTCCATGTTGATGAGAGTTAATTATCATCCTTAAGGTTAGATTATCGTCTTTAAGGTTAGATCCAGGTCTATATATATATATATATATATATATATATATATATATATATATATATATATATTTATGCATGCGCCGTTGTCACCTCAGCGTTAAGGATATGACGACCTGACCTCACCTATTTCTAGTGGTGTTACCACATATATAGGTACATATATGAGATGAGGGGAACTTGCTTTACCAGAATTTCAAAAGAGGGGTAAAGATTTTTTTTTTAAATATTTGATAAATACGTGAAATACGTTCGGACCTCAGGTCAATATATAACCTTTGGATATGTGCTATGTCCTGCCACCTCAGGCACTGTTGCCGGTTTTATTGAGGTGATAACGTATGGCGTATATCTACGCTAACCTATAAGCAACGTATTGGCTTTATCTGACAAAATTTATATATTACATACAAGGTAACAACGTTTTACTTTTATTTAGGGACACTTTAGGAAATATTACAACTTTAAAACGTTGCAAAAGTTTGTAAGACAAGATTAATGGTGGCAACGTACTGTCTTTATATAAAAACCCGTACCTTTATACTTTCATTATAGAAAAACGGGCTGTTATTTTTTTTGGAATACTCATTTTGAGGCTTGTGATCTCAGAAATGTTGCATAGCTTAAAAGTCCTAAATACAATTTTTGTTGGGAAATTGTTTACTTACTGTCAAAAATTCTACACATAGATCCGATAAACAAATAAAAGGGAAGTGTCAAAAATACAGTTTTTGGAATGCTAATAAATTTAATAGTTTATATTAATTTGTATATTTTTTGATTTGCAATGATTATGACATGATGGATATGACAGAATTTTGAATATTTTTTAATTTATCCGTGAAAGTAAATTGAATAAAAAAGGAGTTGTAATAGTTAGTTAAGCCGTTTAAAACAGAAAAAACATATGCAGGATATTGTGTTTGCCCACGCCACAGCCCAACGCGCATATTATAAATCTAGTAATAACCACCAGCAACCAAAAGGCTCAAATGTCACGTGATGTCACAATTTGTAAATTACATTCTTTATCATTTAATTTCCAAGTTTATTCGCTATATTGCAAATGCATCACCCTGTATATACAGCTTATTATTAATATTTTCCTGCACGTTGTGAGAGGTTAATGTAATGAAAAATTTGCATAGTTTCCTATTATCCTGCTTTGCAAAATTGCCAAATCTTGACAGCAACTTTCTTCAGTTTATAGTATTTGTAGTTACATATTTTTTCAAAACGAATTTCTCTGAGTTCGTTTTAGGTTATTTAAATTTGTACCAAAGTATTAAATTCCTATTTAAGTATACTAATAATTTCCGAGTTGGCCCAGGATTACTTATACGTAATCCTGGTTCAACTCGTATTATTAGTGCACTCCAACAGGAATTTAAAACCAATATAACTCAAAAACGACCTATAGTTCAAAAGATAATATGAAAAATATTATGCAACTTTACATTATCCCCTGAAAAATGCCACGGAACCATAAAAATTGACTGTATTTAAATGCAATTTTCTGAAATAAAATAAACGGATCCATGACGGATCTGATACCTTTCTAGCTAGCCTATTAGAACACTTCCCGTTTTATTTTTTTTTGTACATATCTCAGAAACGAAGGCTTTTATGAAGTTTCAAGGTATTACACAAATTATTAAGATAAAAGTGCTTCATTATATTTCCAAAGCCGCATATTGTTAAGATGCTCCGTTAAAAAGTTCGCATTTAAAAAAAAATTAAATGTCAAAAAACTATCAAGCATTAGTGGATTTGGACCAAAATCTATTCAGCTCGTTACAATGTCAAACACTATTTCACCTAAACATTTCATGAAAATGGGTTCAGCGGTTTAGGAGCTATCGTGTTACGGACAGAGATACACGCAGACAGACGTCACAACGATATTGCTCACATAGCTTCAAACACACCCAAATAACGCAGTTTCGGCGTTATCTCAATTTTTTTTTCAAAAATAAAATGTATTTTCAAAACAAATTGCTTTGCTGCGATTTTCACTATTGTTTTGTCGCTTAAAAAGGAAAGCTTAGTAGTAGTAAGTTTTTTTCTTCTCTTGCAATAGCTGAATTCCTCCAAAGACATTGAATATAAGTTACGGCCAGGGACGTAACTGCTATAGTGGTTCTTCTTATTGAAGGAAAAAGCTAAATAGCGCGTGACAAAACATCGCAAATTAAATCAAAGTGATTTTTTTGTTTATGCTAGCCTGACCAGCTTAAAAACACTAAAAACGCGCATTTTTGTCCGATTATTTTAACGTTAATTCTTTTTCCTGGCATTATCAATATTTTAAATTAGTTAAGTGTTTTAAGAATTGGCTATGTTGGCGCAAATTAAGTAAAAAAGTCGCATCATTATTCTTTCAAATTCGAATAAAACCCTAGTAATATGACATTTGTTTTTTTTGCTAAATTCGTTTTGGTTCAAACTTACGGAGGTATTTTTAAGTAAAAAACTGGAAATAGTAAAGTATTTTTTTACCATTTTTGTTGACTCATTTTTTTAATTTAAAATTGGCTAAGTTAGTTAGTCAAAGATTTATCATTATTAAAAACCGGATTTTCTTAATAAAAAAATTTTAAAATCCGAGGCGTTTTTAAAAGTTTTTAAATTGACACACATATCTATAAAAAGTTCTTTGCCACCACAAAAAGAATTACTTATAAATTGCTGCTCTTCATACCTACACAACGGTAAATGTTGGCTTCAATTTTCTTTTATTTATAACACTTTTTTTGGACATCGTATTTTATAGTCGAAGCAAATTAGGCGTAAAAATGACGACTAGATGAACAAATTTATAAGGGTTTGACATTTTGGTTGTGAACTCCTAGTAGGAAACCTAAGGTGCAAAACCGAGGAAAAAATGTCAAAAATAATAACCAAAAAATAGAAAATCAATGTCAGGCTTTGCTTCTTATAAAGCTTGCATTTACGATAGGTGTCCTTAAGGAAACCCCCTCTACCCTAGGATTAACCTCCTCACCAAACTGAACCTCACGACGATTTTCTGCGTTTATCTCACAAACCGTAACATTTTATATTCTTCATCAAATTTCTTATATATGATTCAAGTTTCAAGATTTATTCCACACATTTTAAATGTAAATACAGAAATTCTAACATTTTTATAATAAATTTTATAATTTTTTTATTAGTGCTGAAAGCGAAAAATTTAATCCTGTAGTGCTTTTACCTACAAACAAAAGATAGAATACAAGAAAAAAATTAAGTAACTAAAAATAGCTTATTAAAATTTTAAAAACTTTAAGAACATTGACTAAGTAACTACTGTTTATTACTTAATTTTTAAACTAATAATTTTAATTATAATACTAAACTTTTCCTGTCAAAAACAAACTCTTTACATATACTATAAATAAAGAAATAAATCTTTATTATTTTTTACAGACACATACACACACACACATGCATTCACATAAACCCATATGCTATAGGTATAGGTACAGGTCAAATTACTTTGATAACTAGTGGACAGTGGTTTAATTATATAATAGATTCTTATGTACAGTAGATCCGTAAAGTCTGGAATCACCCATTATTGCTGATTTAGAGACCGTTGATTGGATGACATGTTTGTTATTAAATAAATGACGTACTTCATGATTACTTTTAACTCTATTTGACCAATCAGGGTGCTAAAAAAAACTTATTTCATACAAATGTCTTTTATTAAGTGTTTAGGTATGGAGATACCTTAACAAAAATGTACCACATTTGTAATGACCTATCAAAGCCAAATGTGAAAAAATATACCGGGTGTCCTATTTAAAGAAACATAAGTTTATGTCATAGCTTTTTTTGGAACATCTGTATAATTAACCATAGCCTTTTCTAACTCGGATTTTAAATCTTTATTTGATATCCAAGCTTTTTTCTAAAAAGCTTGCAACTTTTTTAAAAAATACGTGATTCTACACTTTACGGACACACTGTATAAGTAGGCATAATAAAGGGTTTTGAAAAAATAGAAAGATAAAAATCGGAAAATACAAACTCTTTTGATTTTTTGACAAATGATTTAAAACATAGCATCTTTATTGCTTTAGGAAATTCATTATAAATCTTTGCCCCAAGCAAAATAAACATACTTTGTGTTGAATAAAACATAAAATAATACGGATTTTTTTTGTGATCTTTAAAAATAGCCCCATAATTGGGACGTTAATGGAGTTTTCTACAATAAACTTTATTATGCATTTTCTCTAAAGTACTTAGTATTTAGAAAATTGGATAAAACCTCATTATTTCAGTTTATTTTGCTTATAATATAGAAAGAAATATATGGAGGGGATATCTTTAACATATTGTGGTTTGTATCCTAGCAAGAATATTACACATGCAACTAATTGATACTTTTTGTAGGATATCTATCAATCTTTGTTTAATGTCATTACAATCATTCTCAAAAATGAGTCGTTTTTAAGTTAAAGGCCACCAAAAAAAGGAAATTGTACAAATTCAAAAATGAAGTGGTTGATATCATACCTCGAAAACTATTACTCAAACAAACACCAAGGGATTTTAGAAAAACAGAATTTGTGCGCCATTTTTAAAAAAAAAACTTCCTTGAATATTATGGACAGTCAACCCTATAATTGTGCCAAGTTTCGGACCTTCCGCACCAAAACCGCATTTTATGTCTCTAATGATTAAACTACTTAACTAATTTTAAGTCTAAAGCCCATAGCACAGGGTTGAATAGCTGTCGCAAATATTTAATGTATTACAAAAGCAATCAATCAACCGTCGAAAACTACCAGAATAATCAAAGAAATGTAAGAAGACTAACAAAATTAGTTCAATTATTTCAATAGATAAAAAATACAATAATAATCGTCTACAAAGCCCCTTCTAAAATATCAGACCCGAGACGTTTCCGAGAATTCGATTAAACATTCCAAGGGTAAAAAGCAGTTAATATCTGAAATTACATACAACAAAGAAACCCGTCTCTAAAATCTAAACCACAAGGTTGCCAAATTTCTGAGGTCGCTGCGACGCGGTCTTAACACGCAAAATACCTTTTATACCACCGAGGTGACTTAGTAGACCGTTTAGTTTCAGTAAAAGCGCCGCTAGCGCCACCGGTAGATACGTGAACTACACGGCCAAAAAGTAGCTATATATACCATTTTGTGACCTCAGAACAAAATTTTGCACACAGCTTGCTGAATGTGTCAGGGGTCATCCCTGAAATTTTTATTGAAAAACGTTGACATCTCAAAAAAGTGAGGTGACAACGTTATATATGAGGTGACAGCGTAGTTTATATACTTTATTTTGAGGTGGCTACGTACCCTTTTATCTATATATATATATATATATATATATATATATATATAAGGTGATAGTCGTTATATATATATATATATATATATATATATAGATATATTGAAATGATTTGAAAATAGTTAAAGGGAATTTGAAAACAGTTAAAGGGAATTTTTATTCATTTATTTATTTATGAAATTTCCTACATGATCTAGTCAAGAACCATATCAAAATGAAAGAAGAAAAGAAGAAGAAAATGAGAGAATTGTGAGAAATAAAAATTTAATAAATTTTAGTCATTTTTCTTTTTTAATTAATTTTTTTTTCCTTTCATGATATATATATATATATATATATATATATATATAACGACTATCACCTTATATATATATATATATATATATATATATATATATATATATATATTGATAAAGGGTACGTAGCCACCTCAAAATAAAGTATATAAACTACGGTTCGGTTCGGTTCATTATTATTAGAAAAAGGACACTGATCTCTCAACTTTTATATATTTTAAATCAGAATGATTTGAAAACAGTTAAAGGGAATTTTTATTTATTTATTTATTTATGAAATTTCCTACATGATCTAGTCAAGAACCATATCAAAATGAAAGAAGAAAAGCAGAAGAAAATGAGAGAATTGTAAGAAATAAAAATTTAATAAATTTTAGTCATTTTTCTTTTATAATTAATTTTTTTTTCCTTTCATGATATATATATATATATATATATATATATCATGAAAGGAAAAAAAAATAATTAAAAAAGAAAAATGACTAAAATTTATTAAATTTTTATTTTTTACAATTCTCTCATTTTCTTCTTCTTTTCTTCTTTCATTTTGATATGGTTCTTGACTAGATCATGTAGGAAATTTCATAAATAAATAATTAAATAAAAATTCCCTTTAACTGTTTTCAAATCATTCTGATTTAAAATATATAAAAGTTGAGAGATCAGTGTCCTTTTTCTAATAATTTCTTAATAATATTTATAATAATATTCTAAAGTTCAGCGCACTATACTAAAACTTGTTTAATAAAAATTCTCTCATTATTTCTAGTTAAGCACTTGACAATTTAACAATATACATTATTTATTTATTTATTTACGGCCAATGCCATTTTACAAATTTGATTATTAATCGAAACTACATAATACAAAAGTGAATATTAATTAGGAAATAAAATTGGATATTACTTAAATCTATGAAATAACTTAAATCTATGATATCATACATATAATAGAACATAATTTACATTTTATACTTAGTTAACTAGAGTACAAGTTTTATGTTTAAAATTTCAAGTTAACAAAGTTTAAATTTAAAAAAAAATCAATTTAAGTTCACATTTTAGTTTTTAGTTATTAGTTTTTCGTCTATGACCACGTATCAAACTGATAGTAGGTAGCAAAAGTGAAGCATGGAAACACTATCCTGTCATGAAATTTTATAAGTAACTAGTTCTGGACAACAGGACCCTCAGTTGTCTTTGGAAGGTTTTTAAGTCGCAAGAAAAATCAAGGGATGGATGTTGATTAGCTAATGATGTTGCCCTTGAAATAAAACAATTGCGTCCATAATTGATACGATGGAATGGGACATGAAAAGCTTGAATTCGTCTAGTATTAACAGAGGGATTGAGGAGGTAAGAACTGGACAGTCCGCGACTGAGTTTAGGATTTTGAAGAGGGTGCTCAGTATAATTGTAGTTACTATCACGAAAGAATTTAAAATGAATGTAAAAATTTCTTTTGAACTCTTTCTAGTCGGTTAAAATGGTAGGCATATTGAGGGTCCCATACCGATGGGGCATATTCTAAATGGCTGCGCACTAATAAACAGTAAAAGGTCTTGGGTAGATCTTTTGATAAAACCCAACATACGCAGAGATTTACTAATGATAGAATCAATGTGGGCACCAAGGACAATCTGTCGTCTACAATTACTCCAAGATTTCGGATGTTGTCAACAGTAGAGAGTGGTGTGCCTTCAATATGGTAGATGAAGTCTGTTTTAATTTGGCGGCGAGAGAATTTGATGACATGACATTTTGATGTATTGAGATGCATACCGTATTTGCGGCACCATGAAGCAAACCAATCAAGGTCCCCCTGCAGTGCTGTGCAGTCTTCTAGATTCATTATAATTTTAAACGTTTTGAAGTCGTCAGCAAACTGCAGAAAGTCACTTGAATTGAAGCACGGTGCGACACTGTTTATAACAAGGTTGAATAGAAGTGGGGCAATGTGGAGCCATGTGGAACTGTAGAGGACACGACTATTTCTTTGGACAGGAAATTGTTCACCTTTACTATTTGTGTGCGTCCAGTTAGTAGGCTCTCAACCCAGGAAAGCAAAGAACCATCCACTCCCAGTGATTTAAGCGTAGTGATGGTTATGTTGTGTGGGAGTTTATCGAAGGCTTTGGAGAAGTCCGTATAGATGGCATGAATCTCGGCTCTCTTCTCCAAAGCTTGTAACAGGGAGTTAGTATACGTTAGAAGATTGAGCTCGGTGTTGCGGCCTGTGCAGAAACCAAATTGTTGGTCGACGATAAGAGATGAAAGGCAGGAACTGAAATATTTGGCAACAATTTTTTCAAAGGGTTTTGGGATGGTGCTTATGATAGAAATTGGTCTATAGTTCTTAACATTGGATTTATCACCAGACTTGTGGATGGGAACGACATAACTGGATTTCCAGAATGAAGGAAAGTGGCCACTTTCGAGTGATTTGTTAGAAAATGTATGGAGTGGACGGGCTAAGATGAGTGAACAGTTTTTGAGGAATAAGGGATGAATGTTGCCAGGGCCTGGGCCTTTGTGGGGGTTGAGTTCGCTAAGTTCAGTGAATATTTCAGAGATAGATGGTGAGTATTTGGTCAAATTTAGGTGATTGGATGACATCTCATTAGGGCTGTCAGGGTTGTCAGATGAGTAGACCGAGGAGAAGTAGGATGCAAATAGGTTTGCCGCTTCGGGTCCCATGTTCACGCTTTGGTTGTGTAGATGAAGAACATTTTGAATTAAAAAAGAAAATATAGAAAATTGACTAGAAATTAGGATAAAATTGTTATTTTAATAAAATTACATTTGATTGGAAATGTTATGTGTGGTTCCTTTTGTGTTTTGTTTTATCAAGCGTCAAGACTAGCTAAGCTAAGCTAATGAGTCCTTTTTATATGTTTTGTTTTTATTTATTTGGATTTTTTAAATATTTTATCATTGTATCTTTTTTGTTCAATTTTTTTTTTAATCTGTTTTTGTTTAATTTTTGTTTAGGGTATATATATTCATTTTAATCCCTTATTCTACTTATGTAAAGAGAAAAATTAGTATTTAGAGTTTTTTTTTTCTAAAACAACAATCTTTCTCCTTCTCATTGATATTTTGGTAAACAATCAATTTTAATACCAAAAAAGAAAAAACAAAGTTTTAATCCTATTTTTAAGTAGTTATCATGTTTAATAAGAACTATTTTTTGTTTGTAGCTCTGAAGAAGACTAAAAAAGAGTCGAAACGTCAGCAAAATTCAATTGTCTTTTGAAGACGCTCAGTCCTAAACCTATTAACCTCTAGACCTCGATTAATTTTTTTATTGTTGGGCTACTAACTGTGGTCGACACCAAAAAAAAATTTTTAAATTTTTTTTTGACACCTTTGGGTCCGACCCTAGGGTCTTTGATACCGTAGTTTTATGGTCTGACGGTTTCGTCTTATTGTGACCGATTGATGTTAATATAATCTGGCTGTAAGGCCACGTGACCATGAACCGAACAAGAGTGTTCTGATTATATTTTAACATCATGGACAAACTGACTGTTTACTGACTGATAGGCGTTGACCATGGTTTGCATCAATTTAGTTTAAATTTTGGGAATTTAATCTTAACAATTATTAGAGAGTTGCAGTCCTACCAAGACGTTATTTCGGAAAAAAAAAATTTTATTCCATCGGTAATTTTTTTAAAAATATTTAATTGCATACAACATCCTTACTAGGCTAATTCAACACAATTTTAACGAGCGGATTTTTTTTTAATTGAGCATATTTTACGATTTCTATAACAAGAACATTGTAACGTGTCATTTTTACGTTTAAGGCAACGTTACATATTTGTTTATTTAGGTAAATAATCAAGGCTCTTTGACTCGTCTTTCTGTACACAAATTAAGGGTATTTGATGGAGCTGGGTTTGGAGGTTATATAGTGTTCAAAAAGTTACCTTATAAAGGAGACATTCCATCGAATTACTGTGGACACTACGCACATCGCATTATCTGGACATCGTAATTGGAATTTAGGATCACAGGTTTCGGGAAAATCACATAAAAACTTTTGATTGTTTTGTTTTTATCTGTGGAATTTTGTGATTTGCTTGTCGTTCATGAGAATAAACAGCTGGGGAATAGCGGCGTTGCCGCATCACAAATGGTTTCGGTAACAGGAAGGAAACATTTAGATGAACATTTCATTCCCTTACGTTTATTCTCGAGGATATTGGGACAATCCGAACCTCATAGCTAATTGTGATAGCACGAAAACATATTTAGGTCCACGGTTTGACCAGTAACAACCGAGGCTCTGCCCCTTTGATATCTTTATTAATTTGATGAGGAGAAGATAAAATAAATACGAGTTATGCACTTTTGTAAATGGGAGATAAACGAGGGATAAAAACCAAGACTAAAAGAATAAACGAAATCGTGTGAGTTAACATCTGAACACTCTTGTGCCGAGTTTAAGCAGTAGTTCAGTGTTCAGGTTCAGAAACAACTTTATTAATGTAGAAATGTTTTACAAAAATGGCGTCAGACCATATGAATCTTAGAGAAAACATTTATAAAGAGCAAAGGAAACTTTTGACTAAGACTGTAAATAAAATACAACTAAATTCTACACTCAGTATAGCTTTACTCATATGGGAATTGGTTGAGTGTTCGAATATTCCTGGGTTTGATGCAAGCTCTGATCTCCAGTAATTGATTTTACAGTTACCCGTCTGGTTATTTTCCTTCTACTTGATATGTTGGCAGGGGTCCGGTAGGCAAATGTTCGGTCTATGTATGGAGGGTGTCTCGACGTCCTTGTTATAAAAAATTTCAACCGTGGAAATAGATCCGACAACACCTCAAGGTGCGTTTTACGTATTTTTCAATATCCCCTTGGACGGTGCTGCCCCCTATATACCGGTATGGAACTATTGGTGTATTTCCTCATTGGTTAGTTTGAAAACCGCGGGTTTTTCTTCCAGTCTTGCCACCGAAGGTAGAGATTTTTTGGCGAAAAAGTTTTTTTTTATAAATAGGTTTGCATCCTTTATTTGAATTTAACCGGGAAGATTAGGTTGGTACTATTGCGTTTTACTGTCCCCACTCCCCACCAAATCTACGAACAGTTTCCGGTGGCTTCATATTTTTTTGTTCTCGACGGAGTGCCTGCTCTCTTCCTAAAGAATTTTGGCTGGGCTGGTGGCCGTCTTGTGGTGTCGCCATTGTTTTGTGGTTATTGGCATTGCAGTAGTTGCAAATTATACCAAAGACGGTATAATTGTGAGCCGTCGTGTTTTAGGCGAATCCTAAAGTGACGCTCGCACCCTTTTGAAGGGGATTTAAGTCAGCCTACGCCTTTCTACGGGAAATAAGAGCAGTGGTAAGTTCGATTTTATTTTTTTAATTTTTTTTATTATTTGAGGACTTTTCAAGATAATATTTGCCTTCCAAATTGTAATTATTTTTCGTGTGAAATGTACTTTTTTTTGACAAAAGACGTGGGGAATTTTTGGCGTCTTTATATTTTTCTTTTAACCACGTGTTGGATAAAAACTATATATTGTTTTTCTCCTTTGTCTACAGCCCTGTCCATTCCATCGACAGCTGTGCTGGACGCTGGTGTGAAGCCAGGTGGAGCCAGTTGTAACCCTGGGAAAGGTACGTTAGGGTTATTTTAGTTCATCTGTTTAAATCTGCTTTATTTTATTGAGTCGACATGGGGTTCTCGATTTAAGTTACTCGGTGTAGGGGAACTTCGTGCAAAATTGACGAATTCCAGGAAACTGAAACATTTCATTTTCCACAGGGTTCTACGCTCGGGCAAGGATTCCACAACCTTTTGACCACCATGTGCTGCCCTAGCACCATGTGCTAAGCAAGCACGAGGGGAGGCGCGGGCAAACCAAGAACAGCAGTAGCTGGAGTATGTCGGAAACCCAACAACACTTCCAGGTTTACCAAATAAAACACCAAGAATTATTAAATAATTGAAGGGCCAAGGTAGGAGCAAGCCTTAACTATAATTTTTTTCATATATAATTTTCACAATATCATTTAGACATAATCTTTCCATATATAATTTTGCACAGTTTAATTTTAACACTTCTTGTGAACGCAAGATAAAGGTATGACGTCATGACCACAATTTTGCGGCATAACTTCCATTTAAATTGTACTGTACCTTTGAAAGAGTTTGTTTCGACTTGGTTTCATCTTTATTTTTTTTGATAATTTTCCTTTTTTTTTTTACCCCATATTCGAAATACACAAGATGAACTAAATTTTGGTGTTATTTGTACAATCCCAGTGAACCAACTTTGCAGAGACAAAGAGAGAGATGAGGTTATATTTTTTTTAGCGGTTTCCTTACATTGTTCTACCTCATGGGGTAGATTTGGACTGGGTTGCTGTCTGTCTCATTCTACCCAACGTAGAATGATGACAGCAGATATTTGGTCCAGATCTCCCCTATGATGGGAATGATTTTGTAAGTATATATTTTTCTTCAATCATTTATATAATGGAGTCTCACACTACTGACTCAGATGTAGGTACACTATGACCTGTTAAAGGAGTCCATCTACCTGTAAAGTGCTTCTAGTTTTGTCATCTTAATTTTATTTTGTTTATTAGTCAATTTTTTTTTGGTTTTTTTGATTACACAAATACTCTGGAAGCCTCGGAAGTAGGTAGAATTTCATTGTTTGGCTGCAATGTTTGGGTTGAACTGTATTTTAATCAAGATCTTCTTTTTAAAACATTGGTATTAGATAATATGGCGCACTTAAAATTTTCTTATTTCTGAACCCCCCCTTCTCCACTGTATAAAAGTTACCGGGCATATCAATGTTTTACCTAGCTAGAAAATACAGTTCTACTTCCAAATATTTGTTTAATTATTCAGTGGTTTTGTTATGTCACAAGTTAGCAAATTGTCTTTATTCTAATTACAGTGTCACAAAACGGCAGCAACGTCTTTAAGCTGCCACAAATGTCACACAACGCATTTTAATAGGCCACAAATTGGCGCCCTACGTGAGTTTTGGCTAGTTTTTTAACATCTGATGTAGTTTTTTTTGTTTTTTAATTTGAAAAAAAAAAGAAAAAATTTTTTTTTAATTTTTTTTAGGGAAATTTTTTTTTGGTGTTACAGCCATAGCCAGGTTTCAGTCTTTCAGTGGCTGTCGGTGTTTTTTGATACCCAATCAATTTTTTTAATGAAAAACAAGATCATTGGTTTTCGGAAATAACACTTTTTAAATATTTTTTTTGATAATATTTTAATATTTGAGTGTTGATTTGGACTTTTAGTAGTCTCATAGTTTTTTATGAACTTATCTTTACAGGTTTTTCTTGGAAAATAAAATATTCATTTTTATTTATTAAGGAATATAAGGTGGATGAAAAAACATGGGAGTTTTTATTGAAATCATGTTCTTAATTCTTTAAAGTTTTTTTGTAGGAAAAACATGTTTTAATTTTTTAAAGAAAAATAAATACAACAATGTAAATTTACTTCATTTTTTTTTTGTTGATTTATAGGTGGATGGACCTCCAGACATAGTCTTTTTAGGTTTAAATATATGCCAGAAGTAGTGTGTTTTTTTCTAACAATTTTTTTTTGCAGGTTGCCTACTCCTAATATGTTATTATTTCCTGCTTGTGATAAGATAGAAATTGTTTCACCGATTATTTTTAGTGCAGTCAATTTATTTAGGTCAACAAGTTATTTTTTTTGGTGATTTTAATTTTTTGTGGGATATCACCACTTGGTATTTGGAATATTTTTACAGGGTTTCACATAAATTTTCCTTGGCTAGGTTCTTTTAAAGTAAATATAGCTTAACAGCTGGTAGCTTTGTTTAGTTGAAAGTATTAATTAGTAATAAAAGAAAAGGAAAATGAGTTTATTTTCTTTTCTTGTTTTTTTGGTGGTAACTGTTGATGACAATTAAGACCTTACGTCACTCAGTTACATCGGGTCAGAGGAGGGTACTACTACTACTTATAGTTAGCTCGGAAGTTTAGGGAACACAAGGCTAAAATTCCTAGAGCAACATATTGGCTGATGATCAACGCCAAGAGGTCCAGTTAACATTTTTTTTGTGTATCTTTTTTGTAGGACAGTTTTTTAGGTCTTTGGTTGCCAGTTTAGTTGTCTAGTTGTGTTTTCGTGACTGGTCAAATTTTTTTTGGTAGAAAATACAGCGTTGGGCTTTGGAGTGCATTTTTTTTTAAAATGACCTACGGGTATTTCTATCAATTAAAGTTTTTCTAGTTCACAATTACTTTTTTCTGTATTTTTTTTCTGCGTTCAGGTCATAGCTTGGTCATGGCCAATGGAGGGCAAACATTTATGTTTGAGCCTTGAGAAGTTTTGCCTGCTCCGGATTGAATACAGAGAAAATGAATTTGAAGCCCAACTAGATATAATACCACAAAAGAAATGTTTAATTGAGACAGATATAGATATAAGTTTTTTTGATTTTTTTTTAGTTCACTTGTAAAGTTCAGTAATTTTTTAAGTAATGTCATTGTGAGGCCGTGAAATTGGTCAGTGAATTTAAGAGAGACTTTCAACTAAATATAAATACTAGGCGGTGGTAATTGGTAAAAATATTTCAAAATTTTACTACTTTTTTAAATAATTTAATTTTTCTTAAAAAGATTAGTTTTTTCGGTAAACATAACTTCTCGAATTCTTGTTTGGTCTAAACGGTTTGTATAGTGGTCGTAGTTTTAAAGGGTGACCAGACAGGTTATATTTTTTTAGGGGACCAAACGGGAACTTCTTGAGTTACCAAAGGGGAATTTTTTTTTGTCTTAGTTGATCAGGCAGGAATAAATAAATCTTTTTACTTCCGAATCATAATTTTAAATAACAAGATTTATTGGTTAAGTGTTTGGGTCTTATAGGAAAAAACGTTTTGTTTTTGGAGGATACTGGTATGATATGAAATTATTTTAATTTCATGCCTGCCAAATTTTGTTTGACGGCAGATATGCTAGTCTTCAGTTTTTTAGTTAGTTTGCATTTCAGGACAGTGGCGTGTACTTAAAGGGGCCTTACATCTGCGCCCATTGTAAAGCAACTTCCAACTTACTTGCTTAGCTTTTTCACTTAATCTTCGTTTTGTTGCTTCTGGAATTGAAGCGTTACGTTGGATAACGATGGATGTTGTTAGACTAAGAAAGTAGCTAGGTATTTAGGGATGAAAACTTGGAAGTTGTGGACAATCGGGAAATAATTTTTATTATTTCATTTTTTTTTTAATTTTAAAATAATTTCATACTGATGACCTCAAATAATGAAGCAAATTTTTAAATTACAATACATTGTTGTGGAATAAATGGGAAATTGTTCAGGTTAAACAATAAATTTAAGATCATTGATTTAAAAAAAAAAAGATTTTAACCTAAGAATAAATTTAAAAACAATAGGTTTTCTTTGATGCGACTAAACAACGATGAGCGCATATATATATTTTTTTTGTTATGCACAATAAGATAGTAGTACCTTTTGTATTGCAATAATTAAGGGTTTTCCTCCCGCGAGCTGCGTGGAAATGGAAGAAATGTTTGGTTCGGAGTGTAGAAATCGAGGAACGAGGACTTCCTGCTAATCTTTTTAGGATTTCGCAACTTCGGTTTTCGCTAAATTAAAATACATCCAAATTTGGCCTACAGGCTGAATCTCACATCTTCCAGGACCTTGCAGATTTGCGGAGAAAGACAATTTTTGTGATCTGTTTAGTTATGATAGGAATTAAAATAGTAACATGCACATGAGGGAACTAGATATATTTAGGTTAAAAAGTAGTAAGAACACTGATCTGAACAATTTTCCATAATAGTGTCCTATTTTCACAGGGTGCTTCAAAATACCTTCACCTTTCTTTGAAATAAGATATTGTTTCGCCTGTGGGTGTTTGGCCGGTTAAAAATATATAGGGTAAAGATGGGATTGGAATGGAAATCACAAGTTTTGGGTTTATTGACATTTTACTTAGGAAATAGGGGAAATGTCTAATAAAAAGTTTTTTTTGGGTTTAGGCCGAGTTTTGTTGAGATAACAAAAGTTTAATTGGGACCGGGAGTTTTATTATGCTCTTTTAAAATTAATGTAATAGTTTTTGGTTCTTGATTTTGTTCTCTGGTTTTTACGCAGGATTATTCCCACTGTTTCATTTCAAAATATCATTTGTAGGTGATAGGGTCTCATTAGCCCTTGGACATTTGGTAATTTTGCTTTGACTAATAGTTGTGGAGGGGGCCCAACTTAATTTTATATCTCGTAAACACCAGGAATAGGGATCTGAGAATGCATTAAGCAGTAAAAATTTTTTTTTGATTAGATGTTGTGTGTAAAAACACTTGAGTAGGCAGATTTAGTTTTACAACGTTCTTATAGGTGAACCTTGAAATTGTTTCCATATTTGTTTTTTTGAAAGGGCACACGGGATAATTCTTTACGGAGTTGAGTGCAAAGGTTCTTCACATTATAGCGGTACAGTAAATAAGTACTAACGTTGCTTATTTCCTTAAGTAATAATTTTAAACAAATACACTAACATCGGTTGTTTTTGGAACATAAATATTTTTTTAACTTTCCCTAAACTGATTGGTTTTTTGCAATTACGATTGTTATACCTTATGATTCTTAAGTAAATTTAATTTTCAACATTTTTTATGTATAGTAAATTAATTTTTCTAACTCATTTACTTTTCACATTGCCACAGTTTTGGGAGAGGAAAGGGAATTGACAACTGTTTTTTTAAAGGAAAAGAACAAAAACTGTTGCATGACAACTCGAATAAGATTTTTCTGGTGTTGATTTTATTTAATTTTTTTTAAGGTTCACTAATAGGAGCTGCAACCCCACTTAAACATTTTTAATTTTTTTTGAAAATATTTTTTTAAATATTTTTTTTAATTTTTTTTTAAGAAAGGAAACTTGATTTTCTTGTTGCAATTTTTTTTTGGTGCATAGTAGTACCTTGTCCCTACAATGGTTCTACCAGTTTATTTAAATATTTTTTTTTTCTGAATTAAAATATAATTTCATTGAACCCTCGCGTTTTAACAACCTACTATCATTTGTTTAATTTTTTTTTCTCCCTACTCCAAACCACCTATCAGGGTAGAGTAATATTTTGAAAATTTTAACGAGCCACTAATCAATTTTTAGCTTACACTACTACTATAAGTAGTGTGAGCTATGGTGATCCTAATTTTTTCGAGAAAAAAAAAGTTGCTCCGATTTCAAAAATTTTTATATATCTTTGCGTTTCAGATGATTTTGAAACTTTTTTGTTTTGCTGTCTGTCTGTCTGTCTGTCTGTCTGTCTGTCTGTCTGTCTGTCTGTCTGTCTGTCTGTCTGTATGTCTGTCTGTATGTCTGTCTGTAACGACCAACCCGCATAACTCAAAAACCGCTTGTCCGATTTTAATGAAATTTGGTACCTAAGTTGGGTCTTGGGCCGTGATGGTCCCATTTAAAATTGAACAAAATCCACCGAACGCAAGACAAATAAAAGGGTGGGGGTAGATTCCAAAAATTAGAGTTTATGTGAAAATATGGCGTGTGTGATATCAAACGAAAGGTAATTAAGTCTGGAGTTAAACAAAATGAATTTTAAGTTATTTTAAAAAAAGGGTGGGGGTAGATGTCAAAAATTAGAGTTTAAGTGAAAATATGGCGTGTGTGATATCAAACGAAAGGTAATTGAGTCTGGAGTTAAACAAAATACATTTTAGTTTTTTTCAAAAGGGTGGGGGGTAGATTAAAAAAATTTGAGTTTAAGCCAAAACATGTCTTGTGTGGTATCAAACGAAAGGTAATTGAGTCTGGAGTTGAATAAAATATATTTCAGTTTTTGATTATATTGGCAGAGTATTTTGTTGCGCCGTCTGTCTGTATGTCTGTCTGTCTGTAACGACCAACGCGCATAACTCAAAAACCGCTTGGCCGATTTTAATGAAATTTGGTACCTAGGCTGGGTTTTGGGCCGAGATGGTCCCATTTAAAAATGAACAAAATCCACCGAACACAAACCAAATAAAAGGGTGGGGGTAGATTTCAAAAATTAGAGTTTATGGGGAAATATGGCGTGTGTGATATCAAACGAAAGGTAATTGAGTCTGGAGTTAAACAAAATACATTTTAATTTATTTAAAAAAAAGGGTGGGGGTATATTTCAAAAATTGGAGTTTAAGTGAAAATATGGCGTGTGTGATATCAAACGAAAGGTACTTGAGTCTGGAGTTCAATAAAATATACTTCAGTTTTTAGTT
This sequence comes from Aspidapion aeneum, assembly GCA_963576565.1. Taxonomy (NCBI): domain Eukaryota; kingdom Metazoa; phylum Arthropoda; class Insecta; order Coleoptera; family Brentidae; genus Aspidapion; species Aspidapion aeneum. The sequence goes on from OY755040.1 coordinate 84,484,825, forward strand.
AAATTAGCTTTCAAGTAGATACACTAAAACTATAGTACCCAGTGTGAGCTTATGTGCCCATAGATTGGCAGAGTATTTTTATTATTGGGCTACTGTAGACGACAGCAAAAAAAAAATATATTTTTTTTAGTTTTTTTGGGCACCTTTCGGTACGATCCTAGGGTCTTTTTGACCATGGGTTGATGCATCAATTTAGTTAAAATTTTGGGAATTTCATTTTAACGATTATTAGAGAGTTACAGTCCTACTAAGACGTTATTTGTATAAATTTTTTGATACCATCGGTAATTAAAAAAAAAATAAAAATTTTAATTACACACAACATCCTTACTAGTCTAATTCGACGCAATTTCAGCGAGCGGATTTCTTTTTTTAATTGAGCATATTTTACGATTTCTATAACATGAACATCTGTTCCGACGTTTATTGCGTTCACTTATATATTAAGGGATGATTTTGCCTTAAGCAATGCAAGTTTCGTGTAGACTCAGAATAGGTAAGCAGGTTAAAGTGGGTTTTGATTTATTCTTTTTAGAAAAATCATTGTATACGGCGATTTGGATTTTTTTTGAGGAGTTTATTAGTGGAGCCGTTCTGCAATAGCAGGAGTATACCCTAGTGTTAACTGTGTACAACAGCTTTGGGATTTTTGTTATAGGTAGTCTGTTGTACGTTCCATTTAGGGATAAATTTACCTACTCGGTTGCTGAGGTAAACAAACATCACTTAACTTTAATTTTAATCCAGTTCAGCTAGGATAAGCGCAATCATTTTTTTTTGGTTTTACTCACGCAGGAGTGAAACATAAGACCTAAACACTGCCAAAACTCTTGTCTCTCTTTTATTTTTTTTTAACTTTTGTTATGGCTACTTGTTAATTCTAATTTAGGATTTAAGTAGTTATTTGGACGTCATGGTTGGTTGTACAAATACTTAATATAAACTATGATTACATTTTTAAATGCAAATAAATTTTATTTTCTTACTGCTCCGGTGTTCTTCGATTTTGTTCGCGTCTGCCCGTATTTAAGTTTTATATTTTCTACATTTGTGAGAAAATTTATAGTGATTTTCACTAGTGAGTTTAAAGTGAACTTTGTGTTTGTTATTGCGTGGTTTAGTTTTTATAATTGGGAGGTATAATTAACAGTTTTAATTAAAGTTTAAAGTTTGAAGATAAAAGGCACTATGGCTATTTCTTTGGGTCGGTTGTCTGACATAAGGTACTTAGTCAAGGACGAATTAATCTATGAATTAACATGGAGAGGCATAGCCATTGGATCGGTGGAAGAGATGAAGCAACAGCTCATACTGATTAGACAGAGAGAAAGGACCGATGGAAGTATGAGATACCCTCCGTATCCCTTTAAATTTGGCCAGGATGCTTTTAGCTGCATGAAGAAGCTAGATTGTCTGGTACCGCTGGTAGAGAAGTTCTCTGGTACGAGCAAGGGGGGAGAGTTGAAGTTGAAGTAACTTTGAAGAAAGCCAAACGAAAGGCGTACTGGTTGCGGAAACATTGAGTTTGATTGGGAGGTTGCAGAGCCAAGCAACAGATTTATTGAGAGTTGGCGTTGCCTCAGATGATGATGAAGCATCTGAAATCCATTCAACGAGTCGAGACTCAGACCACTCAACAAATGCTGGCAACACACCTAACCAGTCTCATTTCCCGCAAGCACCGCACTCGAGCACACAACAGCCTACGAACCAACCGTCGGTCATTGCTCCATTGCAAATGCAAGTGCTTACGAACCCAACTCAAGCACCAATACAGGCACCACCCCCAATGCTAAATCGGAACTACGGCACAACAGCTTTTCAGTATCAACAACCGTCTACCGTTCCTTTGAGTTTAGCTGCCCTCCAAAGTAGCATAGCACCAATTGCTCAGTCACGACCATTTTCATGTTCGTCGCCAGTACCAATGTCAAGTGATCCTGGTACTTCATATCATGCTGCACCTGTACCTCCGCATAAGTGGAACTTAAAGTTTACAGGCGAGAGGGGTACGATCTCCGTCACAGCATTTTTTGAGAGAGTGGACGAGTTGAGTCAGGCTAGAGGAGTTAGTAAAAAAGTTCTACTGAACTCAGGCATTGATCTTTTTGAAAAGTCAGCCTATACTTTTTATAAAGATGTTCGTAGAGAAGTTCATACATGGGAACAGCTGGAACAGAGGTTCATGGCAGAGTATCTTCCTTCTTCATATGGCGAGAAGCTATTGAAGGAGATCCAAAAACGTAAACAAGGCCCTGGAGAGTCTATAGGGACCTATATTATATCATATCATGAACACGTATTTCCAAAGACTTGGCTGTCCTGTTTCTGAAGAGGCGAAATTAGCTATCGTCTTCAGAAATATCGCGAACATTTATAAGAAAGGGTTGATTGCTACTGAGGTCAATAGCCTATCACATTTAAAAGATTTGTGTCGTAGAATAGACCAGAGATATGGGTTAGAGGAGGAGAATTTTACTCCTAGAAGAAACCAATCTATTGAACCTGACTTGGCCTACGTTGACGTAGAGAGCGATTTTGACGATTTTCCAACAGGGGTTGATGCAATTCAATTATCAGGTGCCGGGACATCAAATCAATAAAATGTGAATATTCCTGAAAATAGATTTAACAGAGATAGGCAGCAGCCAGCAAGCAGTTTCGCTGCTAGAGCTGATAGAGAGAGACAACAACCAGCTAGTGGTCAGGCTAGTGTAAATGACAGAGATAGACAACCACCACAAGGTGCTAGGTCTGGTATGGCGAATAGGGACATTGTTTGTTATAGATGCAACCAAACAGGGCACATGGCGATCGGGTGCGCATTACCTAGAGGCAAACAGTGCTATTCGTGTGGACAAGCAGGGGTAACAGTCAGAGAATGTCGAAATTTGAATCGTCAGGGAAACGGGCCTAGGCGCTCGTAGGTGGTCGACCTTCGAGTCAGCCTGAACAAGTATCGACCGATAGGCTAACGAACGTTTTAGATTATGTGATAAGTCATGCTCGTAAAGATGAGAGACCTTATTTAGAAGTGGATGTGCTCGGAAATAAGTTATTAGGTTTGTTGGATTCCGGGGCTTCACGTACCTTTTTAGGGAATCATGGTTGGTCAATCATCGAGAGGTTTGGTTTTTCACTTGATACGACAAAGAAGACGAGTTGTATTGTGGCAAATGGTCAAAGCACGAGTAGTATTGGGACAGTGCAGCTTCCTATGCGAGTTCAGGATAAATTTAGGTTAATAGAGGTCGTCGTCGTTCCTGAGTTGCCGCACACTTTGATTTTAGGATTAGATTTTTGGATTTCGATGGGGATAGTACCGAACTTAAGTACTAATGAGTGGCACTTTGCCGATAATAAAGATGTGATTTGTTCTTTAGAAACATCAGACCAACAAACTACTCTTACGCCTTATGAATCAGAACGACTAGAGGAATTGGTCGATAAATATAAGACTATTATGGGTGACTCACTAGGATGTACAGACAGGGTAGAGCATAAGATTACAACAGATGCAGCACCGATAAGACAACGTTCATATAAGGTCTCACCGGTCATTCAGAAACTTATTGATGACGAAATCGACGAAATGCTGAAAATGGATGTGATAGAACGTAGTAGTAGTTCATGGGCTTCACCAGTGGTAATGGTTCAAAAGAAAAACACAAAGAAATATCGTTTCTGTGTAGACTACCGCAAATTGAACTCAGTGACGGCGCGTGATAGTTATCCTTTACCACTCGTATCCGAGACTCTTGACAAGTTGAAAGATGGTAAATACTTGTCAACTTTAGATATTAAAAGCGCTTATTGGCAAGTACCAACGGAAGAATCATCGAAGCCACTAACAGCATTCATCTGTCGACGAGGTCTCTTCCAATTTAAGCGTTTACAATTTGGTCTTCATAATGCACCTGCAACTTGGCAGAGACTCATAGATAGCATCATAGGAAACGATTTAGACCCCTACGTGTACGTATATCTCGATGACCTCGTAATTGTCACACAGAGCTTTTCTGAACATCTTAGAATTCTTGAGGAAGTCCTACGAAGATTGCAGAATGCAAAGATAACGATAAGTTGGGAGAAATGCCAACTGTGTAGGCCAGAAATGACGTATTTAGGATTCGTAGTGGACCGTCGAGGCATCCGAGTTGACCCTAATAAAATTAGAGCCATGTTAGAGCTCCAGAGGCCAAGAACTGTCAGAGAAGTTCGTAGAGTTGTAGGTACAATATCCTGGTATAGACGTTTCATAGAGAATTTTTCAGCGATAATAGCTCCAATTACAGCTCTAACTAAGAAAAATCAAAAGTTCGATTGGACTCCAGACTGCGAAAAAGCATTTATTAAGATTAAGGAACTGCACCGATTCTTACATTCCAGATTATACCAAAGAATTTGTCAATCAAACAGACGCATCAGGATATGGAATAGGAGCATGTTTAACGCAGCCTTATCCTGAAGGAGACAAAGTCATATGCTATTTGAGTCGATCTTTGACTAAGCAAGAACGTTTTTACACGACCACCGAGCGAGAATGTTTGGCATTGGTTTGGGCGATAGAGAAGCTCCGGCCTTATATTGAGGGGATCTCATTTAAGGTCATTACAGATCATTTTAGCTTAAAATGGCTTCATAGCTTAAAAGAGCCCAGTGGGAGACTTGCTCGTTGGTCTGTACAACTGCAGCAATATGACTTTGAAGTAATCCATCGGAAAGGGAAAGATTTAGTTGTCCCGGACATGTTGTCTCGTGCAGTACCTATGATTGATACAATTTCGCAGCCCAGAGATGTTTCAACAGCAATTAAAGATCGATGGTACCAAAAGATGGTAAAGAGGGTCGTAGAATCACCGTTAAAATTTATGAACTGGAGATACACTGATAATAAGTTGTATAAATATGTCAAACAAGAATACCCTCAACTTTCACCATCTAACGAATATTGGAAAGAGGTAGTCCCCAAAGATTATAGGCGTAGAATTATTGGAGAAGCTCACGATCCTCCTACCGCAGGACATATGGGTGTGTACAAAACCTTCCACAGACTGGCAGAAAAATATTATTGGCCAAAAATGCGCCAGGACGTGGCAACTTTTGTAAAGAAATGCTTTGTCTGTGCAGCTCATAAAGGTGATACACAAGGTGTATCTGATCAGATGATATCGCACCCAAAACCAACTCGTCCTTGGGAAATTATCTCAACAGATTTATGTGGACCTCTACCTCGTTCGACAAAGGGTAATTGCTGGATTCTCGTCGTTACGGACTATTTGAGTAAGTTTTCCTTAGTTTTTCCAATGCGAACAGCTCCTACTCAAGCAGTTGTCAAGCATCTTGAGGAGCAAGTATTTATGGTCTTCGGAGTGCCCCGTTTGATACTTTGTGATAATGGCCCTCAGTACAAAAGTAACGAGTTTAAGCGTTTTGCTGAGAGTTATCAGGTTAAAATTCAGTATAATCCGTATTATCACCCCAGAGCAAATCCAATAGAAAGGACAAATCGTACGTTAAAAACCATGTTATGTTGCTATGTGAAAGACAACCACAGGAAGTGGGACGAACAAATACATAAACTTGCCTGCGCGATTCGTACTGCAACCCATGAGACAACCAGGATGTCTCCTTTCTTTGTTAATTTTGGTAGAAATATGTGTCTGTCAGGAAAAGATTACTCCAACCCAGTGTTGTTATCTGAAGAGAATGGTGTACAATCTGCAGCTGAAAGTAAGAACGAAGGTTTCCGGAAGCTCTATGCGGATGTTAAGAGAAGGTTAGAGGTGGCAGGAGAGAAAAACGTAGTTCAGTATAATTTGCGTACAAGGGTACCCAACTTTGTTGTGGGTCAGCGTGTTTGGAAGAAGAATTATGTGTTGTCAGATGCTGCGAAATTTTTCTCGAAGAAGTTAGCACCGAAATTCGTTGGTCCTTATGTGATTAGGAATAAAATTTCTCCATGGATATTTGAGCTTCAGGAACCATCGGGTAAAGTACTGCCAGGGAGTTGGCATGCCAAAGACCTTAAGTCGGCAGCGGACCTCTCCGATTAACCTTTTTAGGTTAATCGTCTTGAAGTTGGGGGGGGGGGATTATGTAACGTGTCATTTTTACGTTTAAGGCAACGTTACATATTTGTTTATTAAGGTAAATAATCAAGGCTCTTTGACTCGTCTTTCTGTACACAAATTAAGGGTATTTGATGGAGCTGGGTTTGGAGGTTATATAGTGTCCAAAAAGTAACCTTATAAAGGAGACATTCCATCGAATTACTGTGGACACTACGCACATCGCATTATCTGGACATCGTAATTGGAATTTAGGATCACAGGTTTCGGGAAAATCACATAAAAACTTTTGATTGTTTTGTTTTTATCTGTGGAATTTTGTGATTTGCTTGTCGTTCACGAGAATAAACAGCTGGGGAATAGCGGCGTTGCCGCATCACAAATGGTTTCGGTAACAGGAAGGAAACATTTAGATGAACATTTCATTCCCTTACGTTCATTCTCGAGGATATTGGGACAATCCGAACCTCATAGCTAATTGTGATAGCACGAAAACATATTTAGGTCCACGGTTTGACCAGTAACAACCGAGGCTTCGCCCCTTTGATATCTTTATTAATTTGATGAGGAGAAGATAAAATAAATACGAGTTATGCACTTTTGTAAATGGGAGATAAACGAGGGATAAAAACCAAGACTAAAAGAATAAACGAAATCGTGTGAGTTAACATCTGAACACTCTTGTGCCGAGTTTAAGCAGTAGTTCAGTGTGTATTTTTAGGTTCAGGTTCAGAAACAACTTTATTAATGTAGAAATGTTTTACAAAAATGGCGTCAGACCATATGAATCTTAGAGAAAACATTTATAAAGAGCATAGGAAACTTTTGACTAAGACTGTAAATAAAATACAACTAAATTCTACACTCAGTATAGCTTTACTCATATGGGAATTGGTTGAGTGTTCGAATATTCCTGGGTTTGATGCAAGCTCTGATCTCCAGTAATTGATTTTACAGTTGATGGTTTCAATGCTGAGCTTCTTATAGTCCGTCTGGTTATTTTCCTTCTACTTGATATGTTGGCAGGGGTCCGGTAGGCAAATGTTCGGTCTATGTATGGAGGGTGTCTCGAAGTCCTTGTTATAAAAAATTTTAACCGTGGAAATAGATCCGACAACACCTCAAGGTGCGTTTTACGTATTTTTCAATATCCCCTTGGACGGTGCTGCCCCCTATATACCGGTATGGAACTATTGGTGTATTTCCTCATTGGTTAGTTTGAAAACCGCGGGTTTTTCTTCCAGTCTTGCCACCGAAGGTAGAGATTTTTTGGCGAAAAAGTTTTTTTTTATAAATAGGTTTGCATCCTTTATTTGAATTTAACCGGGAAGATTAGGTTGGTACTATTGCGTTTTACTGTCCCCACTCCCCACCAAATCTACGAACGGTTTCCGGTGGCTTCATATTTTTTTGTTCTCGACGGAGTGCCTGCTCTCTTCCTAAAGAATTTTGGCTGGGCTGGTGGCCGTCTTGTGGTGTCGCCATTGTTTTGTGGTTATTGGCATTGCAGTAGTTGCAAATTATACCAAAGACGGTATAATTGTGAGCCGTCGTGTTTTAGGCGAATCCTAAAGTGACGCTCGCACCCTTTTGAAGGGGACTTAAGTCAGCCTACGCCTTTCTACGGGAAATAAGAGCAGTGGTAAGTTCGATTTTATTTTTTTAATTTTTTTTATTATTTGAGGACTCTTCAAGATAATATTTGCCTTCCAAATTGTAATTATTTTTCGTGTGAAATGTACTTTTTTTTGACAAAAGACGTGGGGAATTTTTGGCGTTTTTATATTTTTCTTTTAACCACGTGTTGGATAAAAACTATATATTGTTTTTCTCCTTTGTCTACAGCCCTGTCCATTCCATCGACAGCTGTGCTAGACGCTGGTGTGAAGCCAGGTGGAGCCAGTTGTAACCCTGGGAAAGGTACGTTAGGGTTATTTTAGTTCATCTGTTTAAATCTGCTTTATTTTATTGAGTCGACATGGGGTTCTCGATTTAAGTTACTCGGTGTAGGGGAACTTCGTGCAAAATTGACGAATTCCAGGAAACTGAAACATTTCATTTTCCACAGGGTTCTACGCTCGGGCAAGGATCCCACAACCTTTTGACCACCATGTGCTGCCCTAGCACCATATGCTAAGCAAGCACGAGGGGAAGCTAGGGGAAACCAAGAACAGCAGTAGCAGGAGTATGTCGGAAACCCAACAACACTTCCAGGTTTACCAAATAAAACACCAAGAATTATTAAATAATTGAAGGGCCAAGGTAGGAGCAAGCCTTAACTATAATTTTTTTCATTTATAATTTTCACAATATCATTTAGACATAATCTTTCCATATATAATTTTGCACAGTTTAATTTTAACACTTCTTGTGAACGCAAGATAAAGGTATGACGTCATGACCAGAATTTTGCGGCATAACTTCCATTTAAATTGTACTGTACCTTTGAAAGAGTTTGTTTCGACTTGGTTTCATCTTTATTTTTTTTGATAATTTTCCTTTTTTTTACCCCATATTCGAAATACACAAGTTGAACTAAATTTTGGTGTTATTTGTACAATCCCAGTGAACCAACTTTGCAGAGACAAAGAGAGAGATGAGGTTATATCTTTTTAGCGGTTTCCTTACATTGTTCTACCTCATGGGGTAGATTTGGACTGGGTTGCTGTCTGTCTCATTCTACCCAACGTAGAATGATGACAGCAGATATTTGGTCCAGATCTCCCCTATGATGGGAATGATTTTGTAAGTATATATTTTTCTTCAATCATTTATATAATGGAGTCTCACACTACTGACTCAAATGTAGGTACACTATGACCTGTTAAAGGAGTCCATCTACCTGTAAAGTGCTTCTAGTTTTGTTATCTTAATTTTATTTTGTTTATTAGTCAATTTTTTTTGGTTTTTTTGATTACACAAATACTCTGGAAGCCTCGGATGTAGGTAGAATTTCATTGTTTGGCTGCAACGTTTGGGTTGAACTGTATTTTAATCAAGATCTTCTTTTTAAATAATATGGCGCACTTAAAATTTTCTTATTTCTGAACCCCCCCTTCTCCACTGTATAAAAGTTACCGGGAATCATCAATATTTTACCTAGCTAGAGAATACAGTTCTGCTTCCAGATATTTGTTTAATTATTCAGTGGTTTTGTTGTGTCACAAGTTAGCAAATTGTCTTTATTCTAATTATAGTGTCACAAAACGGCAGCAACGTCTTTAAGCTGCCACAAATGTCACACAACGCATTTTAATAGGCCACAACATCTGTTCCGATGTTTATTGCGTTCACTTATATATTAAGAGATTCGCGTCATCTCAGAATAGGTAAGCAGGTTAAAGTGGGTTTTGATTTATTCTTTTTAGAAAAATCATTGTATACGGCTATTTGGGTTTTTTTAGGAGTTCTGCAATAGCAGGAGTATACCCTAGCGTTAACTGTGTACAGCAGCTTTGGGATTTTTGTTATAGGTAGTTTGTTGTACGTTGCATTTAGGGATAAATTTACGTATTCGGTTGCTCGAGGTAAACAAACATAACTTAACTTTAATTTTTAATCCAGTTCAGCTAGGATAAGCGCAATAATTTTTTTTTGTTTTACTCACGCAGGAGTGGAACATAAGACCTAAACACTGCCAAAGCTCTTGTCTCTCTTTTATTTTTTAAAAACATTTTTTATGGCTATTTGTTAATTCTAATTTAGGATTTAAGTAGTTATTTCTCTCTGCAAGGTTGGACGTCATGGTTGGTTGTGCAAATAATTAATATAAATTATGATTACATTTTTAAATGCAAATAAATTTTATTTTCTTACTGCTCCGGTGTTTTTCGGTTTTGTTCGCGTCTGCCCGTATTTAAGTTTTATATATTCTACAGTTGTGAGAAAATTTATAGTGACTTTCACTAGTGAATTGAAAGTGATAATTGGGAGGTAGAATTAAAAGTTTTAAAGTTTAAAGTTTAAATATTGTTACAAATTTAAGTTATTTAAATTTTTAGTTAGAATTTATTTATGTTTAGTGTAGTATTAGGTCGTATTTCATGGTTGTATTCTTAATCTAGGTTTTAGTTGCGTTATCTGTGACGAACTGGTATGTGAACGGTCCGGCTCCAGAAAAGGGCGGAATGATTCGGAATCGAACAAAGATGGAAAATTCTCGAATTGTAGGCAGCCCCTCATATATAAGGCCGGACGTCGTGCATCAGAGTCAGTCACAGATAACGTACTGTAGTGGTCGTGAGATATTAACACGAAGTTAATAGACCGATTATAGTAGTGAATTATTAGCAAGTTATTAGTAAGTTTAAGTGCGTGTTTTTGTACATAATTTGTCGAAATAAATTGACGTATCGTTTTCAACAATTGCGAGTTTTAATTTGTCGTTGTGAACCCGTAACAATTGGTGTCAGAAGTGAGATTAAAAGAAATAAATAGTGCAAAGACTATCCTTACACAGTACCACCGGCTAGGACAATTAAAAAGAAGAACAGTAAGTGATTTTGCCAGAATATTCGGAACTGAATAGTGCAAAGACTACCCTTACATATTACCACCGGATAGGACAATTGGACAGAAAAACAGTAAGTGATTTTTCTAGAATATTCGAAGAAGTTCGATATTGTTTTATTCAAAAACTAAAAGAGATATTTAAGAACCGACTTCGACATTAACTTTACAGTCCAAAAATTGATAATTAGAGAGATTTTCTAGAATATTTTATAACATTCTACGACGTTCTATTCAAAAACTAGAAGAGATATACAAATACCGATTTCGACATTAGTTTAGTTATTTCAAAAGTAAGAATTAGAAAGAATTTCTAGAAGATTCCATAACATTCTACGACGTTATATTCAAAAACTAGAAGATATATACAAATACCGACTTCGACAGTAGCTTAGTTATTTTAAAAGTAAGAATTAGAAATTATTTCTAGAATATTCCATAACATTCTACAACGGTCGATTCGAGAACCAAAAGAGATAATCAAACAGTGACTTCTACATTTGCCTAGTAGCAGAAAGAGTAGCATTTACCAGTATATTCCAGAACATTCCATTAGGTTCTATTTAAGAATTGGAAGAGATATTGAAAAACCGACTTCAACATTCGCTTTATAGCCCTAAAATAGACGTTTTAAGTGATTTATCAGGAAGTTGATGCTTACTAGACAAAGATCGGCGAAGATGGAAGATCTAACTAAAATGATACAGGCTCTAGCAGCTCAAATGGCTCAAAATCAGAACGATATAAGACAGACCATTGAGCAAAATCAGGGCGATATGAAACAGACCATGGAACAAAACCAGAATGACATGAGACAGACATTAGATAGCATGCAAGAAAACTTCGATCAGATAAAGAACAACTCCGAACAGCTGAGAGAAGAGTTCAAGACTGCAACCGAAGATCTTAAGGAAGAAATAACCCAAAGAATGTATAGTGTAGAACAAAAGGTACAAAATAATTTGCGGAATGTAGAAGAAACGGTACAACATGTTAAAGAGAAGGTACAAAATGTTGAAGAAAAGGTACAACATGTTGAAGAAAAAGTGGAGAACAAACTACAGAATGTAAGGGAAGAAGTTTTTCAAACCATGGAAGAAAAATTCCAGGAAGTATCGAAACAGCTTATACAGCTTCAGAAAGAACAAAACAAAATAAAAGCTCAGGGATGTGTCATGAATTCCAACCAGAACATTAAGCCTCCAAATCTTGACGGTACGTCCTCCTGGTCCACCTACAAACAACAATTTGAAGCTGCCGCCGCTGCAAATGGTTGGGACGAGGACGAAAAAGCTAGAGCGTTGTTAGTAGCTCTTCGGGAACCCGCACTCGGACTTGTACGGTCCATTCCAGTCGAACAAAAACAGAATTATAACGCTTTAGTGGCAGCGCTAGAAAGAAGGTATGGAGACGAACACTTGCGAAATTTACATTGGTCAGAATTAAATGTTCGTCAACAAAGAGCAGGGGAGTCATTACAAGAGTATGAAGCGGATACCAGGAGGCTGATGTACTTGGCTTACCCAGAAATGCCAGAAAATTACAGAGATCCCTTCACGGTAGATCGCTTTATTATTTAATCATCAAATAATATGTCCAGGCCAAAAGTAAGAGCTGTTTCAATTCAGGAGGGAGAAGAAATGAGCACTGGAGATGAGGTTAACTTAAAAACGCTAAACCAACTGTTTCAATCACTGATAGAGGAGATTGATTCTTTGAAAGAAAGTAGACGATCCCCTCCAAATGTAAAGTGTTTCAGATGCGGACGTACAGGGCATATTCAACGCGATTGTCGTGTCCAAATGAGGTCTCGCTCACCATCTAGTGGGACAAAATACCGAAGAAGAGATCAGGAAAACTAAAACTAGTCAACGCAGAGGGGCGGGTGTTGGCTAATGGGAATTTAGCCCCCAAAATTTACTCTATCAAGAGCTTAAAACATACTGCTGACAGTCTTAACATCGACGGACTTATTAATGGAAGAAAAGTTAATATAACAGTAGACACTGGTGCTGCCATATCATTGCTTAAGTTCAAAATTGCAACGAGATATAAAATTCGACCAACAGAAAAGAAAATAACACTTAAGACTGTGACTGGAGAATCCGCCGACGTGTTGGGGCAGACAGACATAGACCTACAGCTGGGGAGGTTGAAGATTCGCCACTCGGTATTAGTTGCAGACATAGAAGACGAATTTATTTTGGGAATGGACCTGATAAGTAAACATGGATTTGCGTTTGATAATAAACTTAATACCCTAAGATTTGGGAACGAAGAGTTCATTTTGTCAAATAGTCACATCAATAAAGAACCAATTAAGGTGGTGGCAGTATGCACAACAAGACTAGTCGGTAACAGTGAGACCATAATTTTTGGAAGGCTAGAGAGTAAAACATCAAGCTGCGTCGGACTCATAAGCCAACAAAACACACCCAACACCTACCTCGTTGCAAAATCACTAGTTAAAACCGATAAAGACATCCCGATTAGAGTCGCCAATATTTTCCCAAATAGTGTCAAAATTAATAAGGGGGAGGTGGAAGCATTATTTGAACCAGTACAGAAAGTAACAAGATGTGAAGAGCCAACTTCCGAGGATACAAGCAAGTTACCAATGGAGGTACTTCAGCAATTTGAGTCAACTTGGCAACATCTCACTCCAGAAGAATTTAGTAAAGCGAGAGAGTTTATAGAAGAACAAAGTAATATCTTCGAAACTAGGAGTAGTTCGGGACGCACAAACCTTATTCAACATGCTATCAACACTGGCGATGCCCAACCGATAAGACAACCCCCAAGAAGACTACCAATGGCCAAGCAAGAAGAAGTTCACAATCTCATTAATAAAATGCTCAGCGACGGTGTTATTGAAGAGTCATCAAGTCCTTGGTCATCTCCTGTGGTGTTGGTCACTAAAAAGGATGGAAGTACTAGATTTTGTGTCGACTACAGGAAACTTAACGATGTGACCAAGAAGGATAGTTACCCACTGCCAAGAATAGACGACACATTAACAACGTTGGCAGGATCATATTGATTTTCTACTCTTGACCTGAAAAGTGGGTATTGGCAAGTAGGAACCTTTGAAAGAGATAAAGAGAAGACTGCATGCTCTGCTGGAAGTGGACTTTATCAGTTTAATGTGATGCCATTTGGCCTGTGCAATGCCCCAGCTACATTTGAAAGACTAATGGAAGTCGTTCTATGAGGCCTTACTTGGAAAACCTGCCTAGTCTATTTAGATGATGTCATAGTAATGTGGAAATCATTTCAAGATCATCTAGATAATTTACGAGAAGTATTCTCAAGAATCAGGAACGCAAATCTTAAATTGAACTCAAAGAAATGTTTTCTTTTCCAAGATAAAGTTGAGTTCCTGGGTCACGTCGTTTCCCGAGAAGGCATCCATACCGACGAAAAGAAGTTACAAGCAATAAAAGAATGGCCTCAACCTCGTGACAAACATGAATTGAGAAGCTTTTTGGGTCTGTGTACATACTACAGACGATTTGTAGAAGGATTCGCCAAAATAGCGTCTCCATTACATAGACTTACAGAAGATAAAGCTTCTTACAAATGGAATACCGAATGTGACCAAGCATTTAGAAGACTAAAAGCAGCATTATGTTCTAGTCCGATTCTTGCATATCCCATTCCAAAAGGAAAATTCATATTAGATACTGATGCGAGCAACGATGGCATAGGAGCAGTACTCTCCCAAGTACAAGATGGAGAAGAACGGGTCATCGAATTTTTCAGCAAGAAGCTATCCAAACCAGAGAGAAATTATTGTGTAGATCACTTTCACAAATATCTCTACGGACAAGAGTTTCTGATTAGAACGGATCATGCTGCGTTACAGTGGCTCATGAAAATGAAACAACCTGAGGGCAAGTAGCGAGATGGATAGAAAAGCTACAACAATACCATTATCAAATTAAGCACCGAGCGGGAAGGGTGCATAATAATGCGGATGCATTGTCCAGAAGACCTTGCCCTGAGGATTGTAAACATTGCAGGAAAATTGACCAGAAAGAAGGAATTACCTACGTGCGCCAGATAAAGTTAGAACCAGATGAAGAATGGATGTCGGCTTCGATTAGAACCACACAACTTAACGACAAAGATGTAGGACCTATCTTGCGATTGAAAGAAAATAACAAGCCACGACCATCATGGCAAGATATCGCAAACCAAGGGGTGATATTCAAATCACTGTGGGCACAATGGGATTCACTGATAGTAGAGGAAAACATCCTTAAACGTGCCTGGGAAAGTGCCGATGGCCTTACTGTGGTTAATCAAGTAGTGGTTCCTAGGAGCATGGTAGACAATATAATGGCCGAATGCCATGGTGGAAAATCAGGCGCGCACCTAGGCATAAATAAAACCATGGACAAAATTCGAAACCGATTTTATTGGGTCAATTACTTTCAAGATGTGAAAAACTGGTGCCGCCGATGTTCGACTTGTGCAGCCAGCCAAGGTCCCAAAACAAGGTCCAGAGGTCAAATGAAACAATATAACGTAGGTCTGCCATTCGAACGCATTGCTCTTGATGTGGCCGGACCATTTCCAGAAACTAAAAGGGGCAACAAATACATCCTTGTTGTCATGGATTACTTTAGCAAATGGCCAGAAGTTTTTGCTTTGCCTAACCAAGAGGCCGCTACAGTTGCAGAAGTTCTGGTAAATGATGTTTTCAGCCGATTTGGTATTCCTTTGGAACTACATTAAGATCAAGGAAGAAACTTTGAATCAAAGCTCTTCCAGAATCTCTGTGACCTTTTAGGAATACATAAAACACGGACTACTGCTTTACATCCGCAGTCAGATGGCATGGTTGAAAGATTTAATAAAACAATAGAAGAACATCTTTGCAAAGTTGTTGATGAGCACGAAACAGATTGGGACCAATATATTCCATTGTTTTTGATGGCCTATAGAACCGCCATTCACAATACGACAGGAGCTACTCCATCTAGTATCCTGTTTGGTAGAGAACTGCGTTTACCATGTGATATCATGTTTGGTTCAACTGAAGAAGAACACTTAGAGGTTAATGACTATGTCGAACGTTTAAGGCAAAAGCTGCACGATATCCATGAAGTGGTTAGAGAGCGAATAGAAATAGCCAGTGACCGCATGAAAGCGAGGTATGACCTGAAAGCAAACTCTTCAGGGTTCAAAGAGAATGATCAAGTCTGGCTATACAATCCTCAACGTAAGAAATGAAGATCACCTAAGTTGACACCACCATGGGAAGGGCCTTATAAAGTTGTTAAGAGAATTAATGATGTAGTCTACCGAATCCAGAAAAGCCCGAAGTCCAAGATGAAAGTTGTTCATCTAGACAGACTAAAACCTTACCTGGGAAATGTTGATGGAGACGATCAAACCTGAAGAGGAGGATAGTGTTACAAATTTAAGTTATTTAAATTTTATAGTTAGAATTTATTTAGGTTTAGTGTAGTATTAGGTTGACGTATTTCATGGTTGTATTCTTAATCTAGGTTTTAGTTGCGTTATCTGTGACGAACTGGTATGTGAACGGTCCGGCTCCAAAAAAGGGCGGAATGATTCGGAATCGAACAAAGATGGAAAATTCTCGAATTGTAGGCAGCCCCTCATATATAAGGCCGGACGTCGTGCATCAGAGTCAGTCACAGATAACGTACTGTAGTGGTCGTGAGATATTAACACGAAGTTAATAGACCGATTATAGTAGTGAATTATTAGCAAGTTATTAGTAAGTTTAAGTGCGTGTTTTTGTACATAATTTGTCGAAATAAATTGACGTATCGTTTTCAACAATTGCGAGTTTTAATTTGTCGTTGTGAACCCGTAACAATATTAAAGGCACAATGTCTGTTTCTTTGAGTCGGTTGTCTGACATAAGGTATCCAGAGAAGGACGAATTAATCTATGAACCAACATGGAGGGGCATAGCTAATGGATCGGTGGAAGAGATGAAACAGCTTCTGCTGATTAAAGAAAGAGAACAGACTGATGGAAGTATGAGATACCGTCCGTATCCCTTTAAATTTGGCCAGGATGCTTTTAGCTGCATGCAGAAGCTAGATAGTCTGGTACCGCTGGTAGAGAAGTTCTCTGGTACGAGCAAAGGAGGAGAGTTTAGAAAAGTGGCTGTAAGGTTGGAACATGTATTAGCTAGGATAAACAACATAAATTCGTCTAATTTTGAAGAAAGTCAAACAAAAGGCATACTGGTTGTGGAAACCTTGAGTTTGATTGGGAGATTGCAGAGCCAAGCAACAGATTTACTAAGAGTTGGCGTGACCTCAGATGACGATGAAGCATCTGAAAGCCAATCAACGAGTCGAAGCTCAGGTCACTCGACAAATGTTGGCAACACACCCAACTAGTCTCATTTGCCGCAACCACAGCACTCGAGCACACAGAGAACAGCTCAACAGCCTACGAACCAACCGTCGGTCATTGCTCCAGTGCAAATCCAAATGCTAACGAAGACTAACTCAAACACCAATACAGGCACCACCCCCAATGCTGATTCAGAATGACGGACGGTACAACAGCTTTTCATTATTAACAACCGTCTACCGTTCCATTGAGTATAGCTGCCCTCCAAAGTATCAATGCACCGATTGCTCAGTCATGATCATTTTCATGTTCGTCGCCAGTACCAATGTCAAGTGATCCTGGTACCTCATATTACGTTGCACCTGTACCTCCGCATAAATGGAACTTAAAGTTTACAGGCGAGAGGGATACGATCTCTGTCACTGCATTTTTGGAGAGAGTGGACGAGTTGAGTCAGGCTAGAGGAGTCAGCAAAAAGGTTTTACTAAACTCAGGCATTGATCTTTTTGAAAAGTCAGCCTATACTTTTTATAAAGATGTTCGTAGAGAAGTCCATACATGGGAACAGCTGGAACAGAGGTACATGGCAGAATATCTTCCTTCTTCATATGGCGAGAAGCTATTGAAGGAAATTCAAAAACGTAAACAAGGCCCTGGAGAGTCTATAGGGACCTACATTGCTGTCATGAACACATATTTCCAAAGACTTGGCTGTCCTGTTTCTGAAGAGGCGAAATTAGCTATCGTCTTCAGAAATATCGCGAATATCTATACAAATGGGTTGATTGCTACTGAAGTCAATAGCCTATCACATTTAAAAAATTTGTGTCGTAGAATAGACCAGACATATGGTTTAGAGGAAGATAATTTTACACCTAGGGGAAACTAATCAATTGAACCTGACTTAGCTTACGTAGACGTAGAGAGCTATATTGACGATTTTCCAACAGGGGTCAATGCAATTCAGATATCAAATACCGGGACATCTAACCAACAGAATCCAAATCATCCTACTAATAGATTTGACAGAGATAGGCAGCAGCAAGCAAACAGTTGCTCTGCTAGAGCTGATAGAGAGAGGCAGAAACCAGTTGGTGGTCAGTCTAGCGTAAATGACAGGGATGTACAACCACCACAGGGTGTTAGGTCTGGTAGGGCGAATAGGGACGTTGTTTGCTATAGATGCAATCAATGCACATGGCGATCGGGTGTGCACTACCTAGAAATAAGCTGTGTTATTCCTGTGGTCAACCAGGGGTAACAGTAAGAGAATGTCGTAATTGTAATCGTCAGGGAAACGGACCTAGGCGCGTACGTCTTAGATTATGTGATAAGTCATGCTCGTAAAGATGAGAGACCTTATTTAGAAGTGGATGTGCTCGGAAATAAGTTACTAGGTTTGTTGGATTCCGGGGCTTCACGTACCTTTTTAGGGAATCATGGTTGGTCAATCATCGAGAGGTTTGGTTTTTCACTTGATACCACGAATAAGACGAGTTGTATTGTGGCAAATGGTCAAAGCACGGTTAGTATTGGGACAGTGTAGCTTCCTATGCGAGTTCAGGATAAATTTAGGTTAATAGAGGTCGTCGTCGTTCCTGAGTTGCCGCATACTTTGATTTTGGGATTGGATTTTTGGATTTCGATGGGTATAGTACCGAACTTAAGTACTAATGAGTCGCACTTTACCGATAATAAAGATGTGATGGGTGACTCACACAGAACATAAGATTACAACAGATGCAGCACCGATAAGACAACGTTCATATAAGGTCTCACCGGTCATTCAAAAACTTATTGATGACGAAATCGACGAAATGCTGAAACTTGATGTTATAGAATGTAGTAGCAGTTCATGGGCTTCACCAGTGGTAATGATACAAAAGAAAAACACAAAGAAATATCGTTTCTGCGTAGACTACAGCAAATTAAACTAAGTGACGGCGCGTGATAGTTATCCTTTACCACTCGTATCCGAGACCCTTGACAAGTTGAAAGCTGCCAAGTACTTGTCAACTTTGAATATCAAAAGCGCTTATTGGCAAGTACCAATGGAAGAATCATCAAAGCCACTAACAGCATTCATCTGTCGACGACGTCTATTCCAATTTAAACGATTACATTTTGGACTTCATAATGCACCTGCAACTTGGCAGAGACTCATAGATAGCATCATAGGAAACGATTTAGCCCCTACGTGTACGTATATCTTGACGACCTTGTAATTGTCACACGGAGCTTTTCTCAACATCTTAGAATTCTCGAGGAAGTCCTACGAAGATTGCAGAATGCAAAGATAATGGTAAATTGGGAGAAATGCCAACTGTGTAGGCCAGAAATGACTTATTTAGGATTCGTAGTGGACCGTCGATGCATCCGAGTCGACCCTAATAAAATTAAAGCCATGTTAGAGCTTCAGAGGCCAAGAACTGTCAGAGAAGTTCGTAGAGTTGTTGGTACAATATCCTGGTAGCTCCAATTACAGCACTAACTAAGAAGAATCAAAAGTTTTATTGGACTCCAGACTGCGAGAAAGCATTTATTAAGATTAAGGAACTTTTAGTGACTGCACCGATTCTTACATGTCCAGATTATACCAAAGAATTTGTCATTCAAACAGACGCATCAGGATATGGAATAGGAGCATGTTTGACGCAACCTTATCCTGAGGGAGACAAAGTCATATGCTATTTGAGTCGATCTTTGACTAAGCAAGAACGTGTTTACACGACCACCGAGCGAGAATATTTGGCATTGGTTTGGGTGATAGAGAAGCTCCGGCCATATATTGAAGGGATCTCATTTAAGGTCATAACAGATCATTTTAGCTTAAAATAGCTTCATAGCTTGAAAGAGCCCAGTGAAAGACTTGCTCGTTGGTCTGTAAAACTGCAGCAATATGACTTTGAAGTGATCCATCGGAAAGGGAAAGATTTAGTTGTCTCGGACATGTTGTCTCGTGCAGTACCCATGATTGATAGAATTTCGCAGCCCAGAGACGCTTCAACAGCAATTAAAGATCGATGGTACCAAAAGATGGTAAAGAGGGTCGTAGAATTACCTTTAATATTTATGAATTGGAGATACACTGATAACACCTTTAAAATTTATGAATTGGAGATACACTGATAATAAGTTGTATAAATATGTCAAAGAAGAATACTCTCAACTTTCACCATCTAACAAATATTGGAAAGAGGTAGTCCCCAAAGATCATAGGCGTGAGTTATTGTAGAAGCTCACGATCCTCCTACCGCAGGACATATGGGTGTGTATAAAACCTTCCACAGACTGGCAGAAAAATATTACTGGCTAAAAATGCGCCAGGACGTGGCAACTTTTGTAAAGAAGTGCATTGACTGTACAGCTCATAAAGGTATATATGATCAAATGATATCTCACCCAAAACCAACTCGTCCTTGGGAAATTATTTCAACAGATTTATGTGGACCTCTACCTCGTTCGACAAAGGGTAATTGCTGGATTCTCGTCGTTACGGACTATTTAAGTAAGTTTTCCTTAGTTTTTCCAATGCGAACAGCTCCTACTCAAGCTGTTGTCAAGCATCTTGAGGAGCAAGTTTTTATGGTCTTCGGAGTACCCCGTTTGCTACTTTGTGATAATGGTCCTCAGTACAAAAGTAATGAGTTTAAGCGTTTCGCTGAGAGTTATCAGGTTACAATTCAGTATAACCCGTATTATCACCCCAGAGTGAATCTAACAGAAAGGACGAATCGTACGTTAAAAACCATGTTATGTTGTTATGTGAAAGACAACCACGGGAAGTGGGACGAAAAAATACATAACCTTGCCTGTGCGATTCGTACTGCAACCCATGAGACAACCAGTATGTCTCCTTTCTTTGTTAATTTTGGTAGGAATATGTGTTTGTCAGGAAAAGATTACTCCAACCCAGTTTTGTTATCTGAAGAGAATGGTGTACAATCTGCAGCTGAGTGTAAGAACGCAGGTTTCCGGAACTCTATGCTGATGTTAAGGGAAGGCTAGAGGTGGCGGGAGAGAAAAACGTAGTTCAGTATAATTTGCGTACAAGGGTACCGAACTTTGTTGTGTGTCAGCGTGTTTGGAAGAAGAATTATGTGTTGTCAGATGCTGCGAAGTTTTTCGCGAAGAAGTTAGCACCGAAATTCGTTGGTCCTTATGTGATTCGAAATAAAATTTCTCCTTGGATCTTTGAGCTTCAGGAACCATCGGGTAAAGTACTACCAGGGAGTTAGCATGCCAAAGACCTTAAGTCGGCAGCAGACCTCTCCGATTAACCTTTTAGGTTAATCGCCTTGGAGTTGGGGGGGATTATGTAACGTGTCATTTTTACGTTTAAGGCACCCGTTACATATCTGTTTTATTTATGTAAATAACCAAAACTATTCGACTCGTTTTTCTATACACAAATTAAGGGTATTTTATAGAGCTGGGTTTTGAGGTTATATATTGTCCAAAAAGTTACCTGATAGAGAAGGCATTCCATCGTAGTACTGTGTGGACTGTGCGGCATTATTTAGGCATTCTCATTGGTAATCTGAGATCACAGGTTCGGGAAAAATCACATAAAAACATCTTTGAAATTGGGTATTTTTGTCTATTTACGTTCTGAATTGAATAATCAGCTGTTTGCCAGTGACTGCGTAGTATCCAATCTACCCGGTATAAAACGATTCACGATGTTTTCAGGAACACTTCATTTATTTTGGACGTTCGTTTATTTACAGTTTCGCGGATATTAGGACAATGATTTCTCTTTCGAACCTCTTCTTCTTCACGGATTGGCTAGTTTTGGTAGCACGAAAGCATATTTAGGTCCACGGTTTGACCAAGAACAACTGAGGCTCCGCCCAATTTGATATCTTACTACTTTAATCAGAGGAGAAGATAAAATAAATACAAGTCATGCAATTTTGTAAATTGGGGATAAACGAGGGGTAAAAACCAGGACTAAAAGAATAAACAAAATCGTATTTTGATATTATATAAATTAATATATAATCATAGTTAAATAAAGTTAATATCTAACTCAGTCGGATTGAAGGGTTATGTAGGACTAGCTAGTGGTGAGCAAACTTAACATCTGAGCACTCTTGTGCCGAGTTTAAGCGGTAGTTCAATGTGTATTTTTAGGTTCAAGTTCAGAAACAACTTTATTAATGTAAAAATGTTTTACAAAAATGGCGTCAAAATATATGAATCTTAGAGAAAACATATATAAAGAGCAAAGGAAACTTTTGACTAAAACTATAACTAAAATACAACTAAATTCTATACTTAGTATGGCTTTACTCATATGATAATTGGTTGAGTGTTCGAATTCTCCTGGGTTTGATGCATGCCCTGATCTCCAGTAATTGATTTTACAGTTGATGGTTTTAATAATAACTTCCTATAGTCTAACTGGTTATTTTTCTCCTACTTGCTATGTTGGCAGTGGTCCGTTTTGACATTTGTTTTGGTCTGTGTATGTGCATCTCGAAATCCTCGTTTATAAAAATAGAAATCCATAGAAATAGATCCGACAACACCTTAATGCGCAGAAGACGGGTTTGGAATATTCCCTTGATTGATGCTGCCCCCTACAGATTTGTAACGAAGTACTAGTGTGCTTCGTCATTGGCTAGTTTGAAAATGGCGGGATTTTTGGCAGACTTACAAACCTGATGCTAGGGGATTTTACCGGGAAAATTTGGATGGTACTGTTGTCCCACCCAATTTAAGAAAGATTTCCGGCTTCTTAATTTTTTTTCGGACAAGGTGTCCTCTCTCTTTCCTAAAGAATTGGCTGGCCACCAACAAGTCTTTTGGTATCGCCATTGATTTTTTTTCTTTTTGATTACTGGCACTGCAGTGAATGCAGGTTCTTCCCAAAGACTGTGAAGCGTGAGTCCGTCGTTTTGGCGTATTTTTAGTGACGGCTCAAATCCTCTGATTGAGGGACTCAAGGAAGCCAGCGCCATTTCTACGGAGAAGCATTGGTAAGTTCGATTTGTTTTATTTTGGGATTCTTCAGGATAATATTTGCCTCCCACAAAACTATTGTTCGTGTGAAATGTAATTTTTCTTCAAAAGACATGTAAAATTTTTGGAGTTTTTTTTATATATTTTTTTAAACCACGTTTTGGACAAAAACTATATATTGTTTTTCTCCTTTGTCTACAGCACTGTCCATTCCATCAACGGGACGGTTGTGCTGATGGAACATGGTTCGAGCCAGCTGTAACCCTGGGAAAGGTACGTAGGTTTGTTTTAGTTCATCTGTTGATATGTGCTTTATTTTATTGAGTCGTCATGGGGTTCTTGATTTAGGTTACTCGAAGTAAGGGAACCTCGTGCAAAACCGAGGAATTCCAGGAAACTGAAATATTTCATTTTCCACAGGATTTTACGCTCGGGCAAGGATCCAGCAATAGACTTAAGACCCCGTGCTGCCCCAGCATGATGTGCTAAGCTAGCACTAGGGAAGGCGCGGGCAGAACGGGATCCGGAGTTGCACGAAAGATGTTTGAGAACTTCCAGGTTTACAAAATAAAACACCATTTTATTTAACCACAAAATAATCAAGGATCAAGGTAGGAGCAAGGATATTTTAGATATATTTTTTTTCCATATATAATTTTCACCATATAATTTCAACATTGCTTGTAAACGCAAGATAAAGTATGACGTCATAACCCCAATTTTGCGGCATAATTAAGCTAAGTTTTACTGTTAAATTGCTATTGCGTATTATTTTGGCTCTCACTTGCTTTCCTTTGTTTCATTCATTTATTTAAAGCATGTTTCCAATATTAACTTCGCCCCTTAAAATGAACAAGATGAACTAAATTTTTGTGTTATTTGTACAACCCAATGACCAACTTTGCAGAGACAAAAGAGAGATAAGGTGAACGGGAATGAGGTTATATTTTTTAGTGTTTTTATAACATTTTCTGACCTCATAGGGTAGATCTCGGACTGGGTTGCTGTCTGTCTCATTCTATCCAACGTAGAATGATGACAGCAGATATTTGGTCCAGGTCTCACCTATGATGGAATTATTTCGGAGTGTATTTTTTTTACAACCATTAAAGTAGGTAATTGAGTCTCCCACTACTGACTCAAATGTAGGTACACTATGACCTGTTGAAGATGTCTGTCTACCTATAAATTGTTATCTTTTGTGTCATTTTAATTCATTCAGAATCTTTTATTAATCATTTTTTTTTGGCTTTTTAATTATACAAATATTCTGGAAGCCTGTAGAGTTTCATTGTTTGGCTACAACGTTTGAGTTGAACTGTATTTTAATTAAGATTAAGGTTACCGGGCATATCAATGTTTTACCTAGCTGGAAAATACAGTTCTGCTTCCAGATATTTGTTTAATTACTCAGTAATTAATAGAGTGATTACAACGTTTTTTTAAGGGTCACAATTGGCGACAACGTTTTTATACGTCACAAATTGACACCCGACGTGCTTTTATAGTGTCGCAATTTTAAACGTCAAAGTATTTTGAAAAAAGTCGGATTGTTTGACATGGGTAAAACAGGTAAAACTAATATTAGGTTAAGTTCATATAGTCAACATGAATTGCCAGTAATTGGAACTTGTATATTAGATAGTTTTCATAAAAATCAAAAGAATAAAATTATTTTTTATGTGGGAGACTTGGATGGTGTTCCAGTTTTAGATTTAAAAACATGTGTAACTTTAAACCTAATACAAAAAATTGAAGTCATCGACTCAAAAACCAAAGAAAATATGCAAAATAAAAATAAAATGACACCGTCATGTTTAGATTTTTCTTTGGATAACTGTACCGCAGTTAGAAAATTAACAAGTTCCAAACTGTAACGCAGTTAACAAATAATAAGTTCCAATCAGGATTTAGAATAAAATGACACCATCATGTATAGATTTTTCTTTTAATAACTGTAACGCAGTTAACAAATAAAAAGTTCCAATCAGGATTTAGAATAAAATGACTCCGTCATGTATAGATTTTTCTTTCAATAACTGTAACGCAGTTAAAAAAATAAAATTACCAATCAGAATCTATATAAAAGTGAAATGACATCGTCATGTTTAGATTTTTCTTTCGATAACTGTAACGCAGTTAAATAATTTTAATAAAAAAATTCCAACTGGTATTTAAATAAAATTTCTTTTTTTTACGGTTAAACGCACTCGCAAGGAGATCCCTATCATGCTCGAGAAGCGGCCAGTGCGCGGAAATGTTGGTGTGTATTGGTTTTGAAACGGTTCAGGTTGTAATCTGCAGGGAAAACTGTCGCAGGGAGTTTATTCCACAGCGATGCTGTTCTCCAGAGATATGAATTCTGATTTAATGAGGTTCTTGGTGCCTCTATTTTGACAGTAAATTGATGGTTACCGTCTGTTTGACGTGTTCGCCTAGTAGGTGCTACTCCCGGGGGATCATACGTGCCAACTCTTCAGAGCATTTTCCGTGATAATACCTGTAGAAGAGAGATAGATCGCCCACAGTTCTTCGATGTTCGAGAATATCCAAACTACGGGTAAGTGCGGGGTCATCGATCAGTTTGATAGCTCGTTCTTGCACGGTGTTCAAAAGCATTAAGGTATGTTTGGGTGCCGCACTCCATACGTGTGAACAGTACTCATTGTTGGTCGAATCTGGGCTTTGTAGAGTGTCAGCAGTTGGCTTGGTGTATACAGATGTCTTGTACGAAATAGCACCCCAAGCTTTTGGGACGCCCTTTTAGCTATATCTGCCACGTGACTGTGCCAAGACATATTGGTCTCTGCAGTGACTCTCAAGATGTTCAACTGGCTCTGCAATGTGACAGCACTTCCAGATAGCATGATGTTTGGCTCACCAGTGCTGGTCTTTTTTGAAAACAGGACTGCTTGGGTTTTCTGCGCGTTGAACTGTACAAGGCTTTTGTTGCCCCAGTCCTCTATTATCTCCAGGTCGTTATTTATCTGCGATATTTGAGTTAGTCTAAGATGATGGAATTCACGTGCGGATAGACACTGAGTGGGTGGTATGACTGAGGAGACTACATTGCCATCATCTGCAAAGCAATAAAGTGGATTTACTGTTTTATCTATGAGGTCATTTATGTAAATCAGAAAAAGTGTTGGCGAAAGGATTGCTCCCTGTGGCACACCAGCATTTATTTGGTAAGAGTTGGAGTTTCGGCCATCCAGTGCAACATAAATGGATCTATCCTTAAGGTAACTTTCAAACCAGGTGCAAAGTTTCGGCGACAATCCCATTGCTTTGAGCTTGTTGAGCAGATTTTCATGCCAGACTTTATCGAATGCTTTAGATGTATCTAAGGCAATTGTTCTTGTTTCGCCCCGTAACTCAATCGCTTTTTGCCATAAGTGAGTGACGTATGTAAGTAAATCGCCAGTTGACCTATATTTTCGAAATCCGTATTGCTTGTCGTTGATAATTTTGTACTTTTCTAAGTACTTGGTTAGGTGATTGTGCACAACTCTTTCCATTACTTTTGATATCACCGGAAGTAGAGCAATTGGTCTATAGTTTAACGGATCTGTCTTTTTCCCTTTCTTTGGAATAGGTTGTACTGCGGCAGACTTCCATGATGATGGATATACTCCTTGCCTGTAAGATAAATTGAATAATTTAGCGAAAGTTGGGGTGAGTTCGTTGGCACAATTTTTGAGTACTATCGCGGGAATGCCATCTGGACCCATTGCTTTGTTTGTATCCAACTTTTTAGGGGATTTTCGTATTTCTCTGTGACAAAAGGGTACCTCTGGCATACTGTGGGAAACCCTGTCAATGAACGGTGGAGTTTTTCCATTTGGCACTGTTAGGTTTGAGTTGTGGGAAAAGATTTTGGCCAGCATATTGGCTTTTTCCTCTGATGTTGTGGCTAAGTGAGTACTTTTATCCGTAATCCATAGACACCGTCATGTTTAAAATTTTTGATGTCAAAAAGCAAACTACCATTTCTGTTGATTCTAGCCAGAATGGTATGGCAGCTGTTTTTTTGCAAGAGGGTATGCCTTATGCATATGCTTTTAGATTGAAAAAGAGTTTCTTTCTGTGTTTTTGGTGTTAATCACTTTAACCAGTATGTTTTTGGTGGATCTTTTGTGGTAGAAACAGATCACCAACCTCTTCGATTATTAAAAAATTAAAAAGTTCGATTTTCAATTAGTATATAAGCCAGGCAGAAAATTAATTTTAGCTGATACTTTAAGTCGTGCTTATTAAGATCAGAATTTCGATGAAAGTATAGATTTAGAGCTTGATTGATCTCAAGTATATTTAGTCTCAGTGAAGCTTAATACAATTCCTGAAATTAAAGAAAAATTAAAAAATGACTAATACCGATTCTGAACTTTCTATTATAAAAAACTATATTCAGAAAGGTTGGCCAAAAAGTTATCATTTGGATCCATCTGAGTTAAAATTTTAATTTAAGTTTCGTAGTGAATTGAATATAATGGATGGTTTGGTTTTTAAAGGCCAAAGATTAATAGTTCCTCTAAGTTTCAGAGACTATATTTTACAAAAGTTGTATTATAGTCATCTTGTGATAAACAAAACAATAGCTAAGGCTAGATTATCTTTTACTGGCTAGGCATAGTTAAACAAATAATTGACATTCTAACATCTTGTCATATTTGTCAATCCAACAAGAAATCTAATCCTTCAGAGTCCATGATTCTACGCGAAATTGTAAAAATTCCATTTTTTAAAGTTGGCGTAGACTTATTTCAATTTTATGATAAATCTTATTTGTTATTGGTAGATTATTACTTATTACTATTAAATTTTTTTAAGCAGTTGACCTGAATGGGGATCTTTCTAGTCAGGATATTATAAACAATTTAAAGAGCATTTTCTCACGTTTCGGAATAGTTTCAATCTGTACTTTACCAGTTTAAAGAATTTGCAAAAAATTACAGTTTTGAGCACAAGTTTTCCTCACCTACCTATCCACAGAGTAATGGTCAGGTGGAGAGAACTGTCCAAACTGTAAAGAAAACTTTAATGAAATGCTTGCAAGATGGAAAAGATCTTTATTTGGCTCTTCTGGATTTGCGTAATACTCCCTTGGATGGTATACACTCCCCAGCCAATATTTTAATGAGTAGAAACTTAAAATCTTTATTGCCTAAAGTTAATAAAAACTTTGAATCTCACTTACCAAATAGAAAACAGTACAGTACTTTTATAGATCAAAATCAAAGAAATCAAAAATTTTATTTTGATAAGAGAGGTACAAAAAACTTGAATGAACTTCAAAATAATTCTGAAGTTTGGGGAGGAATACTTTACATTTTAAAAAATCTGGCGAAATTCGACTAAATGGGGGCAATTCTTTACATTTCAAAAATTCTGGCGAAATTTGAAAAAATCTGACATAATGGGGGCAATTCTTTACATTTCAAAAAATTTGACGAAATTTGAAAAAATGTGACATAATGGGGTCAATTCTTTACATTTCAAAAAATCTGGCGAAATTTGACAAAATGTGACATAATCTGGCGGTTAAGATTTCTCGTTTAAAAGGCAATTTTTAAACTTAAAAACTTACCTACAAGGCAATTTCCCACTTTTTGTTGGATGCAGCATCACGATATAATTATTTTTTTGTAGCAAAAATACGTTAGTCGTTAGAAATTTTTAATTTAAAAATTGGAAATAAATTCACACCGTCACTAGAAATTGACATTTCAAATATCGCCAAATTTTTTCAGATTTGTAATTTCTATTCGTTTTCTTTATGAGGTCAGCTAAGTTTACTTTCCTTCTTTGTTTTTCACGGCAAAATTAACAAAGAGGCACTAAGTTCATGTCGTGGAAGGTGCGTGAAAGGCTCGCTACAGAATTTGCTCCACGCGGTTGCCACCGTTATATTTTTATCGGGTTTTTATGGAAAAGTCTAATAATGTCAAATATTGTCCCTAGAATTAGCCAGATATTCTGACTGAAATGGGACTTGGTCAGATTTTGTAAGTGGTGATTATTTTTGTACTTTTGCTATCAAACGACCAATTTTCGTCTAAAAGACGTTATTGCTGGGTTTAAACATATAAAAATAAAAATAAAAGTTATTTAATTTTTATCTGGAACTGGATGTGCGCATGTGCGACATCGCGTCACGTGACATTTGTTGTTGTTTTGATAGATTATTTTTTTGTTTTTTCGTACCATTTTAAGCAATACACCTTTTAAAAGCGAATCCCCATCCACCGTCATAAATAAATCATCCAAGATCATCAAATAAAAATGGCCTAACAGTCCAATGAAAAAAACGGAAGTATTAAGACCGGACATTATCAAAAACGTCATTCATCAAAACAAGACAACAGCAAAATTGAAGTTTAGTATATCGTCTTTTATCAAAACCGGACAAAATCAAAAAGGACAAAATCATAAAAAGGGGTCTCCTATCTTTTCATGTATACTGGTTCCGTCTATTTTCTTCTCATACAAATCGGTCTCATGAAAGTTTGGCGGCAAATTGGTGTTAACCGAATCGAACCGACTCTGTTGGTCAATTAATTGCAAATGAATCCTAACCTAGGGTCCAACACCTGGCCTTTTTTAAAGATGGCCCTTGCTTAATGAAAACGCCTTATGTGCTATAGCAATCCCTATGTAGAGACGGTGTTTTTATTAGGCATGGTAGTAAAAAAATTGCAGTGAAGGACGCTTTAATTGCATAGTTATATCAGAACCGCTCTTCCACTGGCGTATATATGAGGGGGCCGCCCCCCCCACCCCGAAGCTAAGATTTTTTTAGATATTTTCGACATATTTCATGAATAAAAACATAAAATAGCATAAAATACGCCCTCATGGGGCCTTGGGCCCCCCCCAAAACTGCCTCGGGCCCACCCCGAAACGTTTTTCTATATACGCCACTGCGCTCTTCTTTAGGTGAACGTCGAAAGCTAGGCCCGAGTCCTTTTTATGTTTTTGTCCTTTTTAATTTTGTCCGGTTTTGATAATTTAAAAGACTATACAGAACTTCGATTTTGCTCTTGCCTTGTTTTGCAGAATGAAGTTTTTGATAATGTCCGGTTATTAATAATTCCGTTTTTAACATAGAACTGTTATAACTTTGTTTATTTATGATCTTTAGACGATTTTTTATTTGTTTTTTATGATAAACTACGAGGGCTATAAAAAGCCAGTGATTTAATACAAAAATACTTTCACACTGTTTTTTGCAAAAAAAGTATTAAAAAATAATTTTAATTTTTTTTTGGCTGAATAAACAGCAAAATGTTTTTATTCTAATTTTTATTTTTGTCTGTATAAACCCAGTTGAAAATCATTAAAAAACAAGGAAATTAAGTATTATTTCATGATACAAAAAATAATTTTAAATATCTTATTAGGTTCTACTATCCGGTCCGGAAATGTCTTGAGAATTGACAATTGAGAACCTCCCCTGGACATGCTTAAAGAACATTCTTGGAATGTCGTAGGGGACCAGCGGCGTAGTGTGCCTGAAGGGGCGGGGGGGGGGGGGGGGGCGACAGCTAAAAAGGACGCCCCTCACAAAAAAAAAGGTCATAATGTCGTTCGTTTCCTTTGCCGCCCTCTCAATTTGCCGTTGGCAGCCCTGGGGTACTTAATACAGCATAGGGCGCTTCGGCCACCCATGGGGCGTCAGTACCCTCGGGGCGGGGGAAGAAATGCGAATAATCCATATCTCAACTACTTATCACTACTAAATGTTTGATTATTTTTTATTCCTAAAAATTTCGGGGGGAGATTGATCCCCCTTAGGTACGAGCTTGCACGTCACGTTGTAACAGTTTTTCGTGATCAAATTTTACCAGTGGCGTATATAAGGGGGGGGGGCCGGGCCCCCCCGAAGCTAAGATTTTTTTAGATATTTTCATATATTTTATGAATACAATAATGAAATAGCATAAAATACGGCCTCATGAAGTCTCGGGCCCCCCCCCCCTGAAACTGTCTCTGGCCCCCCCCCCCCCCGAACAAGGGTGGATCCAGAGGTGCTTCTCGGGGGGGGCACTTTAGGTGACATTCTCTGTTGGTAAAAAACGGAATATATTTTTGTAAGCAGCATTTTATTGAATTAGTCAGTGGTTGTAATTTCGATGATAATAACAATAGACACTTTCATGCGCCGCGCCGCAGGTAAAAATTTTGAATTTTTATTAGCAAAAACATTACTTTTTTCTCATTTTTTGTATATTCAAAAAATTTTCGGGGGGGGCAAGTGCCCCTAGTGCCCCCCCCTGGATCCGCCACTGCCCCCGAAACTGTTTTCTATATACGCCACTGAATTTTACCAACATAATTAAAAATTAATAAACAAACTCTGCTACTTTCTCTTGGGAACAATCAATTGGCAACAGCGGCAGCATTTGGCCTTCGAATCTGTAACTAACAGTTGACAAATGTGCCGGGCCCAGATGCTTTAAAATCGAGGCCAACGATGTTCGTGCTCTGTGCATATAATTCAATTCGCTCATTCTGCGCACAAGGCCACGTCGCGGGGTGGCGTTAAGTCCTTCGGTCAATTTTTTATTCGCTTAGTTTAGACGGTTGCCGCTGGGTGGCGCTAGCAGAGACGGAACAGATAGGAATTACCAAGGCGTCTAAAATTTTTACAGGCATGATTAATTTTCTTATAAATAAAAGTTTTTATGAATTTTTTTTAAAACTTTCGTTAAAACGCCTTTTAGGAAAAAAAATATAGCATTTATTAATAGCATAAAATTGTCTTTTCAATGATGTAAAACTAAAGGGTTTAATTTACAATAAATGGTACAGTGGCATGTATAAATGAAGATTATTTACAAAAATCGTAAAAAATAATTATAAGTTTCGATGTAACTAATTATCTTTATCTATATGAAACATTAGGGACCTATTGCAATAGTGCCAGGCACAAATTGTGCCGGGCACTATATTGACACTTTCGCATTATAAGAACAGCTGTCTTCTTTCAAAATTAGGTCATTGTGTATAATAAGACTGGATTTCTAAATTCGACTTTGGTATGTCAATTTTGAAAGATCAACTGTCAGTTTTTAATGCGAAACTGTCAATATAGTGCCCGGCACAATTTGTGCCTGGCTTTATTGCAATAGGTCCCTATTAGCATCAAGTCAGAATAGATACACTGGTGCAGCGGCGGCTCGTGCCGCAGGCGAGGTGAAGCGCCACATTATAAACACCGGTACAAACGTTATTCTTTTTAAAACTCTTTGCGTCCTAGAACTATTGGAGCATGGTACGACAGTTGAAAGAGAAAAACGACAATATAAATAAAACTTTTTGCCCATAAATATGTTTCTGATCTCTTTCAACTGAGGACGAGGACGCAATAAATTTTCTTCAGAGATAATACCTGTATAATAATATGTAATGTACCGCTTCATCTCGCCTGCGGCACGAGCCGCAGCTGCACTGGTGGTCGCAGTGGAAGGGCTGCAAGACCCACTCACATATGAATCATCAATTATCTTTACATAATAAATCTGTGCATTATTTAAAAGAAAATTTTATTTTCGAAAAGAGTACAAGATTACTTAATTTTTAAGAAAATTAGTAGCAATTTTACGTCTTGAGAAAAACGGGTTTAGTTTTATACTTTTTTATTTTCTTTTAAAATAAAAGTCAAGGTTTTAATTTTTTGCTTTTTATTTCAAAATTATATATAACCTGATTTTCTCAAAACATAGAATTTCTACATGCGACAATCTTTTTAGCGACGGCAGAATATTTTTTTTGAAAATGAAGTTCTCTAGGCAAAAATAATGTCTGCCACTATTTAGAAAATAAAATTTTCTTCTTAGGAACGGCAGTATGTATTATAAATAATACTGATTTTTGGCGATTTTTACAAATTGTCTCCAGTTATGTTCGTCGTTATACCTAAAAGGGCGGAAGACCACCCAGGAAAAAGTGGCCAAAGAATAAAACTTATAGAAGATAACGCTTTCTTTCCAAAAATGTAACTCACAAAAATCGGTTTTTCTTTAGAAGACCACGCGGAAGATCATCGACCTATTTTTATGAAAGAAAATGTAATTTTCTATAAGCTTTATTCGTTATGAGTTTCTTACTTTGACCACTTTTGTCCCCCTCTCCACCCTAGATGTAGGCTGTAGTTGGCAATGTGGCAAACAAGTAAAACATTAAACTACATTACAATAGCAACAAAAATATATCTATCTGTCAGGAAATCCCATATAGGGGGAAGGTATAACCTATGACGACCTTCGGTCTAATCATTTAAAAGAAAATTTTATTGTCTATCACGTAGTATAATTAAAATTTATACACCGTTAGAAATAATTATAAATGATACATTGCTAAAAAAGAAATTTGGTCTTCCTAATAAAGTGTAATATCAGTGTTTTCTTGCAGCACTTAGTTTTTATGACAATTGCAAAATTTCAAAATTAAAAAGATTGATTGAAAGGACTTTTTTGTTGAAAATTCAATGAAAATGTAAAAAATCAATAGATTTTTCGAGGATTTCTGTAAATCGCCCACATTGATGGATGCCACTGGCTCATTGAGAGTGAAATTGTCTCTATTTGATTATCAATTGTTGGAACACAAAGTTAATTTTCCTAATAAATTATTAAATACATTTCAAAAAATTGTAAAAAACAAAAAATATTTGTAGTGATTTTTAAAAAAGTTCTTAGTTTATGGACGCCAATGAAGTATTACCCACAATCCGCACTGAGAGATATATGATTTAAATCAATATTTTGTTGTAAATTATATACTATAGTTTTTTTGCGCAAAAGGCTTACCCCTAGATGTACCGTAAGAAGGCTTAGCTAATCCATCATTGTTGTTTTATGTGAGCAACAAGGACTTAATCGCGATTAAGTGACTAATCCAAGAAATGTGCTTACGGTGCATCTAGGGTTTAGTGTCCAACAAAATTAGTTAAATTTAAAAATGTTAGTTGGTTTGTTTTGAATAAAATGTGCAAACAATCGTTTTGAAGATGTTGAAGGGTTCGTATCTTTGTAACAGTATAGTACCTAGGTAGCTTCAATTTATCTTGTTTGTTGACTCTCTAAGGGCCGGTTTCTCAATAGAGGGTTAGCCCTGACCCGTGGGTTAAAAAAAGAGTTGGCTGACATATTTACCACATGCCAAAAAAATACAGCTATTAAAGATAATCCACGGGTCAGGGGTTATCCTCTATTGAGAAACCGGCCCCTAATGCTCTCTGCATATTTCGTCAAAAATAAGTTTTTTCTTGTCTTGGTTTTACATTTTAAAAATCTATATTTTTAAAAAAATTTTATTGTTATTTTTATATTATTCAAATCAAACCTCTTGTCGTTGGTGGCCTTGTTTCGCAGGTGGACGGATTATCAATTATCATAATAGGGCGAATAGCACAGAACACCAAAGCGAATAGTGTTTATAATTTTAATAGATTATTATTTTTCAAGCAAATTAATGAGATTCACGCATGTCGCCGTAAGTTGTTTTGTCTTAAATCAGATTAAAATTATGCCAATGCCTTATTTGAATTCTACATTGCATTGTATCGTATTTATCCTTAGAAAATTGATGCAATGTTGTCAAGATTTAAGGTTAAAATCTGGCATGTCAAATTGTGTCAGATTTTTTCAAATTGTGAAGAATCGCCCCCAATGGGGGCAATTCTTTAAAATTTGAAATAATTTGAAACAATCTGAAAAAATTTGACGCCTCAAATTTTAGCCCTAAATCATGGCAACATCGTAAATTTCAGTTTCTTGTACAACGTCAAAAACCGAAAAATGAGGAAAAATATAATCTAAAACCTACCTTTAAACTCGATTGCTGATAATTCAATATTTTTCCGGGATTGTTGATGATGCACAGGTTCTTAAAAAATTCTATTTTTCCGGAAAAAAACAATAACAAAACAATGAGACGTTTTTCTTATTTCGTTAAAGTTGGATTCAAATAACACGAATATGACATGCAAAGCGAACCAAACCAAATGGCTAAGTACAGCCGACCACAAAATCAACGTAATATTATTTTAACGAAATCAAATGAATTTTAGGAAAGAAAACTATTAGGGTTGATAAATTTATGAAAAAAAAAATAATTTTCGGATTTATTGCAACCCGTGGCCCAAAAAATAACCTTTGAATATATAAATATCAAACTTGGTATTATTATTATCATATAATTAAAAATAATGTTTGTCTAATATTTCTTATGATCAGGTATGAGAAGAGATAGAAAAAAAGTCTGCCAAACCCAGGTTATAAAGGGTAGGTTCAGGTCTGCTACAGGGTGACCTTAAAATCTATTATAGATTTGTTTAGAAATTGCTAGTTCTCTACTTAACAATAAAAAGTTGAAAATAGCCCAAAAAGTTAAAGTATGTATTAACCGATTAATTCTAATTTAGGTTCAGGGGGTGAGTTACAGGGTGATATCAAAAATAGTTGTACAATTTACATTGTTAAAAACAACTTTGTCAGGAGTTTTACTTAGCAAACAAGAGTTAGAAATACCTTAAAAAATCATATCATAACTTATTGTATTACCTTTAGAGCCAGCAAGTGAGCTACTGGGTGATATCGAAATTACTAGTGTATTTTTCTAAAAATCACATTTTTAGAAAACAATGTTGTCAAGAGCATTCGTTATCAAAAAATGCTTAGGAACACGTTAAAAAATCATAACATTAACTGACTGTATTACCTTTAGGTCCTTGGAGTAAGGTACAGGGTGATATCAAAATTAGTAAAACACTTTTGTAAAAATCACAATTTTAAAAATCAACTTTATCAGGAGTCTTGGTGAGCAAAAAATAGTTAGGAATATGTAAACAAACTACACCATTCACTAACTGCGTTACATTTAGGTCCAGTAGGTAAGATACTAGTAGTAAAATTTTTTATAAATCAAATTTTTAAAAATAACTTTTGGCCTCACCTTACTGTTTAGAAACCAAGAACATATAAGTTAGGGTTTCTTGAGCGATCTATTAAAAGAATATTACGTTAATTACTTTTCCGTACAATTTTACTTTTTCGCATCATTTTTACTTTCCTCACGATTTTTTTCCGCACGTCCAAATTGCAAGAACCTTCCCGTCCACAATCGTTTTCAAATGAAAACCCGTCCTCCTACACACAACTTTCATTTTCAAGAAGTGCTGCTGTACCGATGCTACCAGAAGCACCGAATGAAGAATCCTGTAATGTGTTACAGCCTGTACAGACCAATATACCTTCCTCCATTCACTACAGTAGTAATTCTAAGCAGCAACCTGATCAAGGCATTTCTGTAGTGGGCCAAACACCAACCAATCAAATTCCAATAAGAAACGACGTTATTCAAGATGTTGCGGCATCTGATGTATATTGAAGCATGCAACAAACAGAAAGTGCACTTTCAATTTCAATATCTACCATCGTTAACATTTTCGTTATTGTTAATTAAATGTTCTTTACATACAGTTTCTTTTTCATATATCATAATAAAAAAATCCTGTTTTATTATTTTTCCGTGTATAAAAAAAATCAAGTAAAAATAAAAGTTAAAAAAACGTGCGGAAAAGTTACTTTTTTTTACTTTTACTAATGTTGAAAAATTTCTTTTCCGCACGATTTTTGTTTTGTTAAAAATAAAGATATTTAGGACTCATTAAATGATTTATGTAACTATTCTATCTTACGTATCATTTTCTAGCATTATTATAAAATCTTTGCGAATTAAAACATGTTTTTTGATAAAGAAGATGAACAAAAACACTCGTAGGAAAAACATTGTACCTAATTCTTGCGGAAACTATCTTTTCCTTCCTTGACGGCTTGCCCGAACTCCGCTCCGCGTCGTTTGTGCAAGTGCCGCCGACTGCGGAAAAGTACCTCTTTCCGCACTTGTTAGGTAAATAACTATTGTACAAACAATTAAAAGCCTAAGCGATACAAAAAAATATTTATGTAAAAGATATTTAAAATTTAAAGATAAAAGACCTTAAGTGGGATGAAACTACTGCTTTTGTTGATTTGGAGTTTTAAGTAAAAATAGCTAAAGAAGTAAAGAAATATATCCCTTTATCAGACAACCAAATAGCTATGTAGCGGTACATGTATTAACAGATTTTTTGAAAGAAATGCAAAATATTGAGTCACTTCACTTTGGAAGAAGTCTATATACAAGTAATTAAATAAAACTAAGAACGACGTACGGGACAAAAATATTTGTGTGCAGGTTGTTGTTTGTCAATGTAAATAAATGTAATATTTATTATGTGTATTTGTACATTTTTATATTGAGCAAGCTTAATAATTATAAGGATTTGATTTGGCTCGGTTTGGTTATGTTAAATAGATAACTTGGGTGTCAAATTGTTGCCTAAAAAACATGCACATTTGTGAAATAACAACGAAGACAGTTTTTTCTTGTAAATAAATGTGCAGATTTTTATATTTATCGTGTATGTTTGTAAATGTTTACATTAGGCAAGCCTAGTGAAGGCTTTCGTTTTGTTACATTAAATATATATTTTAGGGCCAAGATTCTAAAATATCTTGTAAATTTGTTAATTAACAAATCAAATAAATGTAAAATATTTGTAAAAAATTTTTGATTTACTATTTGTATTTGTTAATTTTTTTATATTGACCAACTGGTTCGGTTTGATTCTATTAATTGTATATTTTGGATGAAAAATTTTTGTCAAATAAGCATTTAAATTTGTGAATTAACAACGAAGGCAGGCAGGTTTTTCTGTAAATAATTATTGTACATTTTTATATTGACCAACCTTATTTATATGGGTTTGGTTCGGTTTGGTTATACTTGATATGTATTATAAAGCCATGATTTTTTCAAACTAACTTGTGAATTTGTAAAAGAACAACGAACCAAGATGTTGTTACGTAAATAAATGTAGGGATTTTTGGATTTCTTATGTGTATTTGTAAACTTTTATTTTGACCAAGGTTAGTTAGTGGCTTAGGTTGATTTGGTTATATTAACTAATAAGTTTTAATGTCAAAATTTTAGCATATTAACTTGTAAATTTGTCAAATAAATAGTAAAAGTTTTTCACGAAAATATATGTGAATATTTTTGGATTTATTTATTCATTTCACCCTGTAGCTCACCTCCCTTTTTTTTTAAAAAGTGATTTTTCAAAATCTTTACAGCTATTTAGATATCACCCTGCAGCTTACCTACTGGAAGTAAATGAAATTTAGTAAGTGGTATGATTGCTTAACGTGTTACTAACTATTTTTTGCTAACAAACGCTCCTGACAACGTTGTTTTTTAAAAACGTGATTTTTACAAAATTTTATTACTAATTTCGATATCGCCCTGTACCTCACTTCCTGGACCTAACGGTGATACAGTCCGTTAATGGTATGATTGTTTCACGTATTCCTAACTATACTTTGCTAACAAAAGCCCTGGACAACCTTGCTTTTTAAAAATATGATTTTTAGAAAATTTACTCAATTCCTGGTCCTGAAGGTCATAAAATCTGATAATGGTATGATTGTGTAACGTGTTTCAAATAATTTTTTGCTAACGAAAGCTCTTGATAACATTGTTTTTTAAAAATGTGTTTTTTAGAAAATTACGCTTCTAATTTCGATATCACCCTGTAGGTCTCTCACTTCCTGGATCTAAAAATAATACAAAAAGTTTCTTACTCTTATTTGCTAACTAAAACTCCTGACAGAGTTGTTTTTTAAAAATGTGATTTTTATTAAGATTTACTACTATTTTCGATGTCACCCTGTAACTCACCTCCTGAACCAAAATTTGATCTAATCCGTAAATAGTAGTTTTTTGGGGCTATTTTCAACTTTTTATTGCCAAGTAGAAAATTAGAATTTTTTAACAAATCTGTAATATTAGGCACACATATTATAAAAAGTTTGAAATTTATGTTTTAAAGGTTTGTTTCTTGGGTCCGGTTAGGGGTGCAATAAAACCAAAAAATATTTTGAAATCTATTTTCAGGGCGGCTGTACGCAGTTGTCTGCCTATATGTGCGGCTCCCTCTAGGGAGCGTGTTACAAACTTAAGTTTTCCTTGCACAAGGTGACCACGTGGTCGTGGCACCTCCTCAATTATTCTTAGGGTCACTGCATCCTGAAAGTCTGGCGTCTCCCAACGAGCGGATAGTTCACAACTTGCATTCCACTTGCTATTGGTTGACATAGTCAGGCGGGATTTTTAAAATTAAAACTCTCCTGTCCTCGTTTTGGGAGGTTGAAATCGGTGTTAAACCAAACTGAAACAAAACCTAACCGTGGTCAATTGATGGGAAACGTATCCTAACCGGGGCGTGTCTGGACAGGTTAGGATACGTTGTCGAATAATTTATCAGGGTTAGGTTAACACCGATTTCGACAGGAAAACAGGATAGGGAAGCTATTTAAAAAAAATATAATATGTTTTTAAAAAACAATAAAAAAAACTCATCGGCATAGATTTAGTTAAATTCAATAGGTATGTACTGCACAAACCACTAAACTTTTTAATCACTTACAACTAGTATATATTCGTATTTTACACCGAAAGCTGTAAACATAAAGTTTGTTAAATGCTTGACTGGTGGCACCATCTCTTAATATAATATAATAATAATCTTAAACGGCAACGTTCAACATCAAAAAGTCAGCTGACTATTTCGACCAATAGCAAACGGAATGCAAGTTGTGAACTAGCCGCTCATGTCTCCCAGGGGTAGCGACACCAAACATAACCTCATTTACGAAAAACGCAAATCCGACATTTTCAGGAGTGTAGCTTTTTTTATGTTTAAAAAAACTTAATGGTTTACAAATGTTATGTAAAGAACTGTCCGTCACATCCGGTATATAAATTTTACTGTCCAAATAAACAAACCTAAAAAAACTAAGTTTTTATGATTTCAAATTTATTAGGACCCTGTGTTAGGACCCACACAGCGAAGGAAACCAAAAATATAGTTTGCATGTTTTATATATATTCTAAAATATAGAAAACTATTATGTTGGGTTTTGTATCATTTAATAAATTTTTTATGCTCTCTACGGAATAAAGGTGTACGTTTAATCCCTTTTTTCATGGGCTAAGGTAGTATTTCTTGTCCCCAGTGATTGAAAGTAATTTCTTTAAAACCATAAAGGCAAAATATAGGTTTTTGGATTATTTTATTTTATCATAATACAAAAAACAAAAAGGAATCAAGATATATACACGATACCGATTATTTTGTTCCAGCTTGCCGTAAGCTTACTGTACTTTGCCGATGGCTTGGTTCGTTTTGATCGTTATTGTGTCCTTAGGCATAGAATATTGCTTCCATATAAACGAAGCATTTAACTTTCTAGACTTCTCCAGGCTGTAAACCAGGAAACTGTGAAATTTTCGAAATCCTGTTTATTGCATCATTTCCATGCCCATCTCAAAGTAAGAATATGCTTTATTTTCCATCTTCGAGAAATGTAATTCGAACTTTTTCTCGACTAAACTTAATTAGTTTGTTATGAAATAAATAATATTTTTTCCACATTGTTTGTTATAAGGTCACTCATCGTCAAGCAAGCTTGACGATGAGTGACCTTAGTTTGTTAGCATCTGACTGACTTTTGTTTAATGTAATACCATGACAACTATCACTGCCCATTGTTTTTTTATATACGGGGGGTTGACATGCTCAAACTACAGTACGGTAAGTGGTTTAATACCTATTTATTTAGTTTATGATTATTATTATTTTTAGTATATAAAAATAAACCTTGGCATTAAAGTCCCTTTTAGTCACTTAGTAAATTATAGCCCTTCTTCCGGTCCAGCCTGAAAATTCCCGCCGTGGTATTAAAAGTAAACACTGCACGCCCCAGGTTTACAATATACCTACTATTATTTTTATTAGTGTTCAAAAAAAAGCGGGTGGCGAAGAAAAGGTCGAAAATACAAAAGATTGAAAAACAAAAGGTTCAAACAAAGATCGAAAGTAGCTACACTGTAATGATTTCAAAACAAAGTAGAATTAAGAGACACACAGGTACACACACTCATAGAAAAGTTTTAAAAAAATCAACATCCAATAAAAACTCAAGGTAGCAACACGACGGGTCGCAGAACTTTGTTCCAAAACATTTTCTTCGAACGGAAATTTTTATGAAAACAATTTCTTCTAATGGAAATTTGTTTGGAAACATTTTTTTTAAACGGAAATTTATTCGAACACCATTTCTTTTAACGGAAATTTGTTTTCGAACGGAAATTTGTTCGTAAGTAATAGTTGTTCAAAAACATTTTCTTCGAATATAAATCATTTTCTTCGAAAGCAAGTTTTTCGATAAAAGACGCTCTAGACCTGGATTTCCAAACCTAACACAATTCATATAGTTTGACTACGGCAAGGTCTTTTTAACATATTTTTTCAAAAAAACCATGACTTCTTTCCCGGGATCGTAAACATTCTGAAAATTTGTCTACTTTCCTCCTTTTGGAAGGTCGAAATTGGTATTTTCCTAAACTTTGTCAATTGATAGCAAACGTATCCGAACCGGTCCAGATACCTCCTGATATGCTCAATTAAGAAAGGTTAGTCATTCATCATTTTTCGACAATAGGTTTCGGTTGGTTCGGTTTGGTTTCACACCCTCTAGGATCCCGGGAAAGAAGTCAGGGAAGTTTTTGTTTCCAAAAATTGTTAGAAAAAAACCCCATTAGTCGAACTATATGAGTTGTGTTAAGTTTGGGAAGCCAGGTCAAATATTTTTTTTTTCAAATAATTTGTTTTCGAAAAAATTTTTTTTAACAAATTTTTATTTAAAAAAAATATTTTCGAACAAATTTCCGTTTAAAGAAAATGTTTTCGAACACATTTCTGTTCGAAGAAAATGATTTCGAAAAATTTCTGTTTGAAGAAAACGTTTTCGAACAATCTTTTGTTCGAAGAATATGTTTTAGAACAATTTTTGGTTTTGAAGAAAATGATTTTCGAAGTTTATGCTTTTGAACAATAATATTAAGATATTTATATGAAATGTACTATAAAATTATAAATAATTAAGCCGAACCTTACGAAAACTCGAACTGTATTTGGGCATTTTTTGTCTTTTGATAAAATGTAAAATTCGGAATAAAAAGGTACTAAAAAAACCACAATACCAAAAACACCCAAAAAAATGGTAAAAAAACTTGGAAAATAAATTAAACAGTGCGAAAAATAGCGTATAAACATCGTGATAAAAGTTTCATTTTATCCCTTGATATATTATATACTATTAATAAACTTTTAACATAGAAATGTATTTCTGTCCTGTTTGTTTA
The DNA here is from genome assembly GCA_963576565.1 of Aspidapion aeneum. Lineage (NCBI taxonomy): Eukaryota > Metazoa > Arthropoda > Insecta > Coleoptera > Brentidae > Aspidapion > Aspidapion aeneum. The sequence continues at coordinate 84,527,031 of OY755040.1, forward strand.
TTTATTACGTATTATTTTTATACAAAAACAGAAATAATATTTAAAAGAAAATGATTTTTAACAATAAATATACCTACAATAAATATTCATAACCCAAAAACTCAAGGAACATATTTTTTATTTCTTAAGCTGTATAAAAACGAGTTCTTTTTAAGTTTTATTAAAACATTTTTCTTTTCTCAGACTGTATAAAAATGAGTATTTTTCACGAACGATGGAATTTTGAGTACGGTTTTGACACTCGTGTCGCTAACCCTGGGAGACGCTAGGCTTACAGGATGCAGTGACCCTAGTATTTCTAATTACCCAATCCAAAACTTCATGGGCGCAGCCTTCCCGTTAGTTTACGACAGAGACAATGTATTATTTTCTCTACGGTTTACGAAGGCTGTGGTGTGGGCCGTCACTGAAGAACAGAAGTTTCTATATGGGAGGACCCCCCAGAATAAAAAACTATATACGTGCCTAGCTTTGATAACAAAAGTAAAAAAATAATCACCACTTTAATAATTTGACCAGTATCCCACTTAGTCAGATTTTTCTGGCAGATTTTAAAGAAATAATTTGACATTCCCTTAAAAATCCGTTCAAATATAACGGTGGCAACAGCGTAGAGCTAATTTTGTAGCGACCCTTGCACGACATGCAGTTAGTCCCTCTTTGTTAATTTTACCATGAAAAACAAAGAAAGAAAGTAAACTTAGCTGACCTCATAAAGAAAACGAATAGGACTCATAAATTTGAAAGAAATGTGACGAAATCTGACATTTCAGTTTGTGTGGTTAATGGTTATCTGCTTTGAATTTATTTACAATTTTTAAATTAAACATTTTCAACAAATTACGGGTTTTTAATTAAAAACAAATATTATATCGTGAAGCTACATCTATCAAAAAGTGGAAAATGGCCTTTTAGGTAAGTTTTTAAGTTTAAAATTGCCTTTTAAACGAGAAATCTTAAGCGCCAGATTATGTCACATTTTTTCAAATTTCGTCAAATTTTTTGAAATGTAAAGAATTGCCCCCAATATGGCGCTTAAGATTTCTCGTTTAAAAGGCAATTTTTAAACTTAAAAACTTACCTAAAAGGCCATTTCCCACTTTTTGATAGATGTAGCTTCACGATATAATATTTGTTTTTAATTAAAAATCCGTAATTTGTTGAAAATTTTTAATTTAAAAATTGTAAATAAATTCAAAACAGAAACCCATTAACCATACAAACTGAAATGTCAGATTTCGTCACATTTCGTCACATTTCTTTCAAATTTATGAGTCCTATTCGTTTTCTTTATGAGGTCAGCTAAGTTTACTTTCTTTCTTTGTTTTTCACGGTAAAATAAACAAAGAGGGACTAACTGCATGTCGTGGAAGGGTCGCTACAAAATTAGCTCTACGCTGTTGCCACCGTTATATTTGAACGGATTTTTAAGGGAATGTCAAATTATTTCTTTAAAATCTGCCAGAAAAATCTGACTAAGTGGTGATCCTGGTCAAATTATTGAAGTGGCGATTATTTTTTTACTTTTGTTATCAAAGCTAGGCAGGTATATAGTTTTTTATTCTGGGGGTCCTCCCATATAGAAACTGCTGTTCTTCAGTGACGGCCCATGACCTTCGTAAACCATAGAGAAAATAATAAAGTGTCTCTGTCGTAAACTAACACGAAGGCTGCGCCCATGAGGTTTTGGATAGGCTAATTAGAAATACTAGGGTCACTGCATCCTGGAAGCCAAGCGTCTCCTAGGGGTAGCGACACGAGTGTCAAAACCGTACTCAAAATTCCATAGACGTTCGTGAAAATACTCATTTTTATACAGTCTGAGAAAAGAAAAATGTTTTAATAAAACTTAAAAAGAACTCGTTTTTATACAGCTTAAGAAATAAAAAATATGTTCCTTGAGTTTTTGGGTTATGAATATTTATTGTAGGTATATTTATTGTTAAAAATCATTTTCTTTTAAATATTATTTCTGTTTTTGTATAAAAATAATACGTAATAAATAATCAAACAGGACAGAAATACATTTCTATGTTAAAAGTTTATTAATAGTATATAATATATCAAGGGATAAAATGAAACTTTTATCACGATGTTTATACGCTATTTTCCGCACTGTTTAATTTATTTTCCAAGTTTTTTTTCATTTTTTTGGGTGTTTTTGGTATTGTGATTTTTTTTAGTACCTTTTTATTCCGAATTTTACATTTTATCAAAAGACAAGAAATGCCCAAATACAGTTCGAGTTTTCGTAAGGTTCGGCTTAATTATTTATAATTTTATAGTACATTTCATATAAATATCTTAATATTATTGCTCGAAAGCATAAACTTGGAAAATCATTTTCTTTAAACCAAAAATTGTTCTAAAACATATTCTTCGAACAAAAGATTGTTCGAAAACGATTTCTTCAAACAGAAATTTTTCGAAATAATTTTCTTCGTAAAGAAATGTGTTCGAAAACATTTTCTTTGAACGGAAATTTGTTCGAAATTATTTTTTTTTAATGAAAATTTGTTCAAAAACATTTTTTCGAAAACAAATTTTTCGAAAAAAAAATATTTGACCTGGCTTGCCAAACTAAACACAACTCATATAGTTCGACTAATGGGTTTTTTTCTCACAATTTTTGGAAACAAAAACTTCCCTGACTTCTTTCCCGGGATCCTAGAGAGTGTGAAACCAAACCGAACCAACCGAAACGGTTGTCAAAAAATTATTTCCCTAAATTAGCTTTCCGGTCCTCATTTTGGAAGGTTGAAATCGGTGTTACTCTAACCTTTCTTAATTGAGCACATCAGGAGGTATCTGGACCGGTTCGGATACGTTTGCGACCAATTGACAAAGTTTAGGAAAATACCAATTTCGACCTTCCAAAAGGAGGAAAGTAGACAAATTTTCAGAATGTTTACGATCCCGGGAAAGAAGTCAGGGTTTTTTTGAAAAAATATGTTAAAAAGACCTTGCTGTAGTCAAACTATATGAATTGTGTTAGGTTTGGAAATCCAGGTTTAGAGCGTCTTTTATCGAAAAACTTGCTTTCGAAGAAAATGATTTCTATTCGAAGAAAATGTTTTTGAACAACTATTACTTACGAACAAATTTCCGTTCGAAAACAAATTTCCGTTCAAAGAAATGGTGTTCGAATAAATTTCCGTTTAAAAAAAATGTTTTCGAACAAATTTCCATTAGAAGAAATTGTTTTCATAAAAATTTCCGTTCTAAGAAAATGTTTTCGAACAAAGTTCTGCGACCCGTCGTGTTGCTACCTTGAGTTTTTATTGGATGTTGATTTTTTAAAAACTTTTCTATGAGTGTGTGTGTGTACCTGTGTGTCTCTTAATTCTACTTTGTTTTGCAACCATTACAGTGTAGCTACTTTCGATCTTTGTTTGAACCTTTTATTTTTCAATCTTTTGTAATTTCGACCTTTTGTACTTTCGAACTTTTGTATTTTCGACTTTTTGTATTTTCGACCTTTTCTTTGCCGCCCGCTTTTTTTTGAACACTAATAAAAATAATAGTAGGTATATTATAAACCTGGGGCGTGCAGTGTTTACTTTTAATACCATGGCGGGAATTTTCATGCTCGACCGGAAGAAGGGCTATAATTTGCTAAGTGACTAAAAGGGACTTTAATGCCAAGGTTTATTTTTATATACTAAAAATAATAATCACAAACTAAATAAATAGGTATTAAACCACTTACCGTACTGTAGTTTTAGCATGTCAACCCCCGTATATAAAAAAACAGTGGGCAGTGATAGTTGTCATGGCATTACATTAAACAAAAGTCAGTCAGATGCTAACAAACTAAGGTCACTCATCGTCAAGCAAGGTAAAGCTTGCTTGACGATGAGTGACCTTATAACAAACAATGCGGAAATTTTTTTATTTATTTCATAACAAACTAATTAAGTTTAGTCGAGAAAAAGTTCGAATTACATTTCTCGAAGATGGAAAATAAAGCATATTCTTGCAATAAACAGAATTTCGAAAATTTCACAGTTTCCGGGTTTACAGCCTGGAGAAGTCTAGAAAGTTAAATGCTTCGTTTATATGGAAGCAATATTCTATGCCTAAGGACACAATAACGATCAAAACGAACCAAGCCATCGGCAAAGTACAGTAAGCTTACGGCAAGCTGGAACAAAATAATCGGTATCGTGTATATATCTTGATTCCTTTTTGTTTTTTGTATTATGATAAAATAAAATAATCCAAAAACCTATATTTTGCCTATATGGTTTTAAAGAAATTACTTTCAATCACTGGGGACAAGAAATACTACCTTAGCCCATGAAAAAAGGGATTAAACGTACACCTTTATTCCGTAGAGAGCACAAAAAATTTATTAAAGGATACAAAACCCAACATAATAGTTTTCTATATTTTAGAATATATATAAAACATGCAAACTATATTTTTGGTTTCCTTCGCTGTGTGGGTCCTAACACAGGGTCCTAATAAATTTGAAATCATAAAAAACTTAGTTTTTTTAGGTTTGTTTATTTGGACAGTAAAATTTATATACCGGATGTGACGGACAGTTCTTTACGTAACATTTGTAAACCATTTAATTTTTTTAAACATAAAAAAAGCTACGCTCCTGACAGTGTCAGATTTGCGTTTTTCGTAAATGAGGTTATGTTTGGTGTCGCTACCCCTGGGAGACATGAGCGGCTAGTTCACAACAAACATTCCGTTTGCTATTGGTCGAAATAGTCAGCTGACTTTTTGATGTTGAACGTTGCCGTTTAAGATTATTATTATATTATATTAAGAGATGGTGCCACCAGGCAAGCATTTAACAAACTTTATGTTTACAGCTTTCGGCGTAAAATACGAATATATACTAGTTGTAAGTGATTAAAAAGTGTAGTGGTTTGTGCAGTACATACCTATTGAATTTAACTAATTCTATGCATATGCCGATGAGTTTTTTTTTATTGTTTTTTAAAAACATATTATATTTTTTTTAATTAGCTTCCCTATCCTGTTTTCCTGTCGAAATCGGTGTTAACCTAACCCTGATAAATTATTCGACAACGTATCCTAACCTGTCCAGACACGCCCCGGTTAGGATACGTTTCCCATCAATTGACCACGGTTAGGTTTTGTTTCAGTTTGGTTTAACACCGATTTCAACCTCCCAAAACAAGGACAGGAGAGTTTTAATTTTAAAAATCCCGCCTGACTATGTCAACCAATAGCAAATGGAATGCAAGTCCGCTCGTTGGGAGACGCCAGGCTTTCAGGATGCAGTGACCCTAAGAATAATTATTACAGTCGCCACCTGAGAAAAATAAGTCGAAGGCGGAAGTTTTCAGGGGTGCCACGACCACGTGGTCACATTGTGCAAGGAAAACTTAAGTTTGCGACACGCGCCCTAGAGGGAGCTGCACATATAGGCAGTACTGCGTACAGCCGACCTTAAAATAGATTCAAAATATTTTTCGGTTTTATTGCACCCCTGACTGGGCCCAAGAAACAAACCTTTAAAACATAAATTTCAAACTTTCTATAAGATCGTATAATTAAATATAATGTTTGTATAATTATGTAAAATTTCTTGTGTGCCTAATATTATAGATTTGTTAAAAAATTCTAATTTTCTACTTAGCAATAAAAAGTTGATAATAGCCCTAAAAAAACTACTATTTACGGATTAGATCAAATTTTGGTTCAGGTGAGTTACAGGGTGATATCGAAAATAGTAGTAAATCTTAATAAAAATCACATTTTTAAAAAACAACTCTGCCAGGAGTTTTAGTTAGCCAATAAGAAGTAAGAAATACATTAAAAAATGTATCATGAACTTATTGTATTATTTTTAGATCCAGGAAGTGAGAGACCTACAGGGTGATATCGTAATTAGAAGCGTAATTTTTTAAAAAACAAATTTTTAAAATACAATGTTGTCAAGAGCTTTCGTTAGCAAAAAATTATTTAAAACACGTTACACAATCATATCATTATCAGATTTTATCACCTTTAGGTCCAGGAATTGAGCTGGTGATATAGAAATTATTAGTGTGTGTAAATTTTCTAAAAATCACATTTTTAAAAAGCAAGGTTGTCCGGAGCTTTTGTTAGCAAAGTATAGTTAGGAATACGTTAAACAATCATACCATTAGCTGACTGTATCACCGTTAGGTCCAGGAAGTGAGGTACAGGGTGATATCGAAATTAGTAATAAAATTTCGTAAAAATCACGTTTTTAAAAAACAACGTTGTCAGAAGCGTTTGTTAGCAAAAAATAGTTAGGAACACGTTAAGCAATCATACCACTTACTAAATTTCATTTACTTCCAGTAGGTAAGCTGCAGGGTGATATCTAAATAGCAGTAAAGATTTTGAAAAATCACGTTTTTAAAAAACAAGGGAGGTGAGCTACAGGGTGAAATGAATAAATAAATCCAAAAATATTCACATATATTTACGTGAAAAACTTTTACTATTTATTTGACAAATTTACAAGTTAATATGATAAAATTTTGACATTAAAACTTATTAGTTAATATAACCAAATCAACCTAAGCCCCTAACTAACCTTGGTCAAAATAAAAGTTTACAAATACACATAAGAAATCCAAAAATCCCTACATCTTGGTTCGTTGTTCTTTTACAAATTCACAAGTTAGTTTGAAAAAATCATGGCTTTATAATACATATCAAGTATAACCAAACCGAACCAAACCCATATAAATAAGGTTGGTCAATATAAAAATGTACAATAATTATTTACAGAAAAACCTGCCTGCCTTCGTTGTTAATTCACAAATTTACATGCTTATTTGACAAAAATAAATAAATAATAAAAATAATTAGTAGGTGGTAGACGCTTTTTACTCATTGGGCGTCGACCGGTGAGATACCACCATGCCAGAAGTGAATAGCGCTAAGTGGTATCACCACGTTCCGCTACTGCGCTGGCAGTCCGGTTCCAACAATGAGTAAAAGATAGTATGATGGCGCTTCCAGGATCAAAATATTCCGGAAGTAAAATACCCGACCACTCGGATCTCCGGGCGTCGGGTGATCCTGGGGGTCCTTCATGCAAAGATATTAAAAGAAGACCAAAAACTCAACTCAAAATTGATTTTAGCAATATAAGAGGATTAAGTACCAACATGAATTCAGTTCACCAACATCTTGAAGAACAAAGACCTGACATCCTTGTTCTCACTGAAACTAAAATCAGTTCTGCAACACCTATTGTGAACTATCTTTATCCCGGCTATGACCTACACCACCGATTTCGACATAATTTTGGGATCTGTGTGTTCATTAAAAATGACCTTTCATGTCATCGAGAGGAGAAGCTAGAACCAGCGAACCTCGATATCATATGGCTGAAATTCACCTCAAAGTCATCGACCAAGTTCATTTGCTGCCTCTACCGACCGCCAAGTAACACCGAGTATCAAAACTTTTTTGCGACATTATCCGAAAACTGTGATAATATACAGTCTAACTATCCACATGCGGAAATTGTTTTTTTAGGCGATTTCAACGTCCACAATATACCCTGGCTAAAACACCACAACAAAACAGATAATGAAGGCAGGGAAGCAGAAGCTTTTGCCATAAGTTGTGGTCTAACGCAGCTTGTCGATGAACCTACCCGTATCTCAGAAAGGGGTGAATTTGCAGCGCTTTTAGACTTGTTCCTAACTACAAATCCTGACTTGTACACAATTCAAGTAGATCCCCCACTTGGTTCATCCGATCATAAACTTATAAGAACAAAGTGCGAAATGTTCATACCGCCAAGCCAACAATCACTTCCTCGTAAAATGTGGCACTATAAATCGGCAAAATGGAATGACCTTAAACAGTTTTTCCTGGATTTTCCATGGCAAAAAGTTTGCTTTAAAACAGCTGATCCCACTATTTGCTGTAATGAAATAACAAAAGTAATCTTATCTGGAAGGGATGCATATATCCCACATACAATAAAACGCAGAGCTAATGCAAAACCTTGGTTCAACAGCCAGTGTCAAACGGCTGTACAGAAAAAAACACAGAGCATATAACCTTTGGAAACGACAACAAACCGCTCAAAACCACACAGAATTTATAGAAGCCAGAAATAGTTGCAAAATTACTATTGACGCCGCCAAAGAAACATACAATCAAAGAATAAAAAACAGGTTGCTGAATTGTCCAAGTAGTTCTAGGTCCTTTTGGTCTCTTGCAAAAGCCGTTGGATCAAACTTCACCAAGTCATCCATACCACCACTTACAGATAAAAATACTCACTCAGCCACAACATCAGAGGAAAAAGCCAATATGCTGGCCAAAATCTTTTCCTCCAACTCAAACCTAACAGTGCCAAATGGAAAAACTCCACCGTTCATTGGAAGGGTTTCCCACAGTATGCCAGAGGTACCCTTTTGTCACAGAGAAATACGAAAATCCCTTAAAAAGTTGGATACAAACAAAGCAATGGGTCCAGATGGCATTCCCGCGATAGTACTCAAAAATTGTGCTAACGAACTCACCCCAACTTTCGCTAAATTATTCAATTTATCTTACAGGCAAGGAGTATATCCATCATCATGGAAGTCTGCCGCAGTACAACCTATTCCAAAGAAAGGAAAAAAGACAGATCCGTTAAACTATAGACCAATTGCTCTACTTCCGGTGATATCAAAAGTAATGGAAAGAGTTGTGAACAATCACCTAACCAAGTACTTGGAAAAGTACAAACTTATCAACGACAAGCAATACGGATTTCGAAAATATAGGTCAACTGGCGATTTACTGACATACGTCACTCATTTATGGCAAAAAGCGATTGAGTTACGGGGCGAAACAAGAACAATTGCCTTAGATCTATCAAAAGCATTCGATAAAGTCTGGCATGAAAATCTGCTCAACAAGCTTAAAGCAATGGGATTGTCGCCGAAACTTTGCACTTGGTTTGAAAGTTACCTTAAGGATAGATCCATTTATGTTGCACTGGATGGCCGGAACTCCAACTCTTACCAAATAAATGCTGGTGTGCCACAGGGAGCAATCCTTTCGCCAACACTTTTTCTGATTTACATAAATGACCTCATAGATAAAACAGTAAATCAACTTTATTGCTTTGCAGATGATGGCAATGTAGTCTCCTCAGTCATACCACCGACTCAGTGTCTATCCGCACGTGAATTCCATCATCTTAGACAAACTCAAATATCGCAGATAAATAACGACCTGGAGATAATAGAGGACTGGGGCAACAAAAACCTTGTACAGTTCAACGCGCAGAAAACCCAAGCAGCCCTGTTTTCAAAAAAGACCAGCACCGGTGAGCCAAACATCATGCTATCTGGAAGTGCTGTCACATTGCAGAGCCAGTTGAACATCTTAGGAGTCACTGCAGAGACCAACATGTCTTGGCACAGTCACGTGGCAGATATAGCTAAAAGGGCGTCCCAAAAGCTTGGGGCGCTATTTCGTACAAGACATCTGTATACACCAAGCCAACTGCTGACACTCTACAAAGCCCAGATTCGACCAACTATGGAGTACTGCTCACATATATGGAGTGCGGCACCCAAACATACCTTAATGCTTTTGAACACCGTGCAAAAACGAGCTATCAAGCTGATCAATGACCCCGCACTTACCCGTAGTTTGGATAGTCTCGAACATCGAAGAACTGTGGGCGATCTATCTCTCTTCTACAGGTATTATCACGGAAAATGCTCTGAAGAGTTGGCACGTATGATCCCCCCGGGAGTAGCATCTACTAGGCGAACACGTCAAACAGACGGTAACCATCAATTTACTGTCAAAATAGAGGCACCAAGAACCTCATTATATCAGAATTCATATCTCTGGAGAACAGCATCGCTGTGGAATAACAGTTTTCCCTGCAGGTTACAACCTGAACAGTTTTAAAACCAACGCACACCAACATTTCCGCGCACTGGCCGCTTCTCGAGCGTGATAGGGATCTCCTTGCGAGTGCGCTTAACCGTAAAAAAAAAAAAAAAATCATCCAAAATATACAATTAATAGAATCAAACCGAACCAGTTGGTCAATATAAAAATTAACAAATACAAATAGTAAATCAAAATTTTTTTACAAATATTTTATATTTGTTTTTGTTAATTAACAAATTTACAAGTTATTTTAGAATCTTGGCCCTAAAATATATATTTAATGTAACAAAACGAAAGCCTTCACTAGGCTTGCCAAATGTAAACATTTACAAACATACACGCTAAATATAAAAATCTGCACATTTAGTTACAGGAAAATCTGTCTTCGTTGTTATTTCACAAATTTGCATGTTTTTTAGGCAACAATTTGACACCCAAGTTATCTATTTAACATAACCAAACCGAGCCAAATCAAATCCTTATAATTATTAAGCTTGCTCAATATAAAAATGTACAAATACACATAATAAATATTACATTTATTTACATTGACAAACAACAACCTGCAATATTTTTGTCCCGTACGTCGTTCTTAGTTTTATTTAATTACTTGTATATAGACTTCTTCCAAAGTGAAGCGACTCAATATTTTGCATTTCTTTCAAAAAATCTGTTAATACATGTACCGCTACATAGCTATTTGGTTGTCTGATAAAGGGATATATTTCTTTACTTCTTTAGCTATTTTTACTGAAAACTCCAAATCAACAAAAGCAGTAGTTTCATCCCACTTAAGGTCTTTTATCTTTAAATTTTAAATATCTTTTTCATAAATATTTTTTTGTATCGCTTAGGCTTTTAATTGTTTGTACAATAGTTATTTTCCTAACAAGTGCGGAAAGAGGTACTTTTCCGCACGCAACGGCACTTGCACAAACGACGCGGAACGGAGTTCGGGCAAGCCGTCAAGGATGGAAAAGATAGTTTCCGCAAGAATTAGGTACAATGTTTTTCCTACGAGTGTTTTTGTCTACCTTCTTTATCAAAAAACATGTTTTAATTCGCAAAGATTTTATAATAGTGCGGAAAAGTTACTTTTCCGTACGTTTTTTTTAACTTTTATTTTTACTTGATTTTTTTTATGCACGGAAAAATAATAAAACAGGATTTTTTTATTATGATATATTAAAAAGAAACCTTATGTAAAGAACATTTAATTAACAATAACGAAAAAGTTAACGATGGTAGATATTGAAATTGAAAGTGCACTTTCTGTTTGTTGCATGCTTCAATATACATCAGATGCCGCAACATCTTGAATAACGTCGTTTCTTATTGGAATTTGATTGGTTGGTGTTTGGCCCACTACAGAAATGCCTTGATCAGTTTGCTGCTTAGAATTACTACTGTAGTGAATGGAGGAAGGTATATTGGTCTGTACAGGCTGTAACACATTACAGGATTCTTCATTCGGTGCTTCTGGTAGCATCGGTTCAGCAGCACTTCTTGAAAATGAAACTTGTGTGTAGGAGGACGGGTTTTCATTTGAAAACGATTGTGGACGGGAAGGTTCTTGCAATTTGGACGTGCGGAAAAAAATCGTGAGGAAAGTAAAAATGATGCGAATAAGTAAAATTGTGCGGAAAAGTAATTAACGTAATATTCTTTTAATAGATCGCTCAAGAAACCCTAACGTATATGTTCTTGGTTTGTAAACAGTAAGGTGAGGCCAAAAGTTATTTTTAAAAATATGATTTATAAAAAAATTTACTACTAGTATCTTACCTACTGGACCTAAATGTACCGCAGTTAGTAAATGATGTGGTTTGTTTACATATTCCTAACTATTTTTTGCTCACCAAGACTCCTGATAAAGTTGATTTTTAAAATTGTGATTTCTACAAAAGTGTTTTACTAATTTTGATATCACCCTGTACCTTACTCCAAGGACCTAAAGGTAATACAGTCAGTTAATGTTATGATTTTTTAACGTGTTCCTAAGCATTTTTTGATAACGAAAGCTCTTGACAACATTGTTTTCTAAAAATGTGATTTTTAGAAAAATACACTAGTAATTTCGATATCACCCAGTAGCTCACTTGCTGGCTCTAAAGGTAATACAATAAGTTAGTGATATGATTTTTTAAGGTATTTCTGACTCTTGTTTGCTAAGTAAAACTCCTGACAACGTTGTTTTTAATAATGTAAATTGTACAACTATTTTTGATATCACCCTGTAACTCACCCCCTGAACCTAAATTTGAAATAATCCGTTAATACATAGTTTAACTTTTTGGGCTATTTTCAACTTTTTATTGTTAAGTAGAGAACTAGAATTTCTAAACAAATCTATAATAGATTTTAAGGTCACCCTGTAGCAGACCTGAACCTAACCTTTATAACCTGGGTTTGGCAGACTTTTTTTCTATCTCTACTCATACCTGATCATAACAAATATTAGACAAACATTATTTTTAATTATATGATAATAATAATAACAAGTTTGATATTTATATATTCAAAGGTTATTTTTTGGGCCACGGGTTGCAATAAATCCGAAAATTATTTTTTTTTCATAAACATCAAACCGAATAGTTTTCTTTTCTAAAATTCATTTGATTTCGTTAAAATAATAGTACGTTTGATTTTGTGGTCGGCTGTACTTAGCCATTCAGTTTGGTTCGCTTTGCATGTTATGTTCGTGTTATTTGAATCCAACTTTAACGAAGTAAGAAAAACGTCTCATAGTTTTGTTATTGTTTTTTTCCGGAAAAATACAATTTTTTAAGAACCTGTGCATCATCAACAATCCCTGAAAAATATTGAATTATCAGCAATCGAGTTTAAAGGTAGGTTTTAGATTATATTTTTCCTTATTTTTCGGTTTTTGACGCTGTATGTATGTTACCATGATTTAGGGCTATAATTTGAGGCATCAATTTTTTTCAGATTGTTTCAAATTATTTCAAATTTTAAAGAATTGCCCCCAATTTGGCGGTTAAGATTTCTCGTTTAAAAGGCAACTTTTAAACTTAAAAACTTACCTACAAGGCAATTTCCCACTTTTTGTTGGATGCAGCATCACGATATAATTTTTTTTTAATCAAAAATACCTTAGTCGTTGTTAATTTTTAATTTAAAAATTGGAAATAAATTCACACCGTCACTAGAAATTGACATTTCAAATAACGCCAAATTTTTTCAGATTTGTAATTTCTATTCGTTTTCTTTATGAGGTCAGCTAAGTTTACTTTCCTTCTTTGTTTTTCACGGCAAAATTAACAAAGAGGCAGTAAGTTCATGTCGTGGAAGGTGCATGAAAGGGTCGCTACAGAATTTGCTCCACGCTGTTGCCACCGTTATATTTTTACCGGGTTTTTATGGAAAACTCAAATAATTTCAAATATTGTCCCTAAAATTAGCCAGATATTCTGACTGAAGTGGGACTTGGTCAGATTTTGTAAGTGGTGATTATTTTTGTATTTTTGTTAGCAAAACGACCAATTTTCGGTTCGGTTCATATAAAATATAAATAAAAGTTATTTAATTTTTATCTGGAGCTGGATGTGCCCATGTGCGACATCGCGTCACGTGACCTTTGTTGTTGTTTTGATAGAGTATTAGCTCACACATATACTATAGTAGTTGCTCCGATTTCAAAAATTTTTATATATCTTTGCGTTTCAGATGATTTTGAAACTTTTTTGTTGCGCCGTCTGTCTGTCTGTATGTCTGTCTGTCTGTATGTCTGTCTGTAACGACGGTCGAGATGGTCCCATTTAAAAATGAACAAAATTCACCGAACACAAACAAAATAAAAGGGTGGGGGTAGATTTCAAAAATTATAGTTTATGTGAAAATATGGCACGTGTGATATCAAACGAAAGGTAATTGAGTCTGGAGTTAAACAAAATACATTTTAATTTATTTAAAAAAAAAGGGTGGGGGTATATTTCAAAAATTAGAGTTTAAGTGGAAATATCGCGTGTGTGATATCAAACGAAAGGTAATTGAGTCCGGAGTTTAACAAAATACATTATAGTTTTTGTTTTCTTTAAGGGTGCTGGTATATTTCAAAAATTTGAGATTAAGTCAAAACATGGCTTGTGTGGTATCAAACAAAAGGAAATTTAGTCTGGAGTTAAATAAAATATATTTCAGTTTTTAGTTATATTAGCTCAAACGTACACTATAACTATAGTACCTAGTGTGAGCATAGGGGCCCATATATTGGGAGAGTATTTTTTGGTTTTTTCGTACCATTTTAAGCAATCCAACTTTTAAAAGCGAATCCCCATCCATCGTCATAAATAAATCATCCAAGATCATTAAATAAAAATGACAGTCCAATGAAAAAAACGGAATTATCAAAAACGTCATTCATCAAAACAAGACAACAGCAAAATCGAAGTTTAGTACAACGTCTTTTATCAAAACCTGACAAAATCAAAAAGGACAAAATCATAAAAAGGGGTCTCCTATCTTTTCATGTATACTGGTTCCGTCTCTCTTCTTCTCATACAAATCGGTCTTATGAACGTTCGGCGGCAAATTGGTGTTAACCGAACCGAACCGACCCTCTTGGTCAATTAATTGCAAATGAATCCTAACCTAGGGTCCAACACCTGACCTTTTTTAAAGATGACCCTTGCTTAATGAAAACGCCTTATGTGCTATAGCAATCACTATGTAGAGACGGTATTTTTATTAGGCATGGTAGTAAAAAAAAATTGCAGTGAAGGACGCTTTAATTGCATAGTTATATCAGAACCGCTCTTCTTTAGGTGAACGTCAAAAGCTAGGCCCGAGCCCTTTTTATGTTTTTGTCCTTTTTAATTTTGCCCGGTTTTGATAATTTAAAAGACTATACAGAACTTCGATTTTGCTGTTGTCTTGTTTTGCAAAATGACGTTTTTGATAATGTCCGGTTATTACTAATTCCGTTTTTAACATATAACTGTTATAACTTTGTTTATTTATGATTTTTAGACGATTTTTTATTTGTTTTTTATGATAAACTATGGGGGCCATAAAAAGCCAGTGATTTAATACAAAAATACTTTCACACTGTTTTTTGCAAAAGAAAAGTATTAAAATATAACTTTAATTTATCTTTGGCTGAATAAACAGCAAAATGTTTTTATTCTAATTTTTATTTTTGTCTGTATAAACCCAGTATAAAATCATTAAAAAACAAGGAAATTAAGTATTATTTCATGATACAAAAAAATACTTTTAAATATCTTATTAGGTTCTATTATCCGATCCGGAAATGTCTTGAGAATTGACAATTGAGAACCTCCCCTGGGCATGCTTAATAAACTTTTAAAGAACATTCTTGGAATATCGTAGGGGACGTGCCAGAACGTTCACAGGGTGTTGTAATAGGTCGATGTAACATGTTTGAAAATCGAAAACAACATGTTCCAAAGCATTTTGTTTAAAAATATAGTTTTCGAATGGCATTTTGTTCGAATGGCATCTTTCTCGAATGGCACTTTTTTCGAAAACATCTTTTTTGAATCACATTTTGTTTGAAAGCATGGTGTTCAATGGAATGTTGTTCAAAAAATATTTGTTTCAAAACATTTTCCTTGAACGAAAGACTTGAAAAATGTTACCCTAAAGGCCGCTTGACATAGTGCATGACAATAAAATTTGCAGGCAAATGCATGAAATTTTGCCCAGGTGCATGCGCATTTTTATCGGTCCGGTGCCATTTTTTTGCATGCAAACTGTACTTGGATGCAAACTGGGGAATTTTTACCTAGATTCTGGGGAATCAATGCATGGCCATGCACAATGTCAAACGAAAAGAAGATTTTTTGCAGGCAACAACTTGACTGAAATTTTTTGCTTGCAAATATTTGCAGCGCGTCATGCACCATGTCAAGCGGCCTTTACATTTGTCAAGTGATTGCAAACCTACTCTAACCTGTCTGTAAACCTAACCTTTGTCAATTGGGACGACGTACGAAACATCAAAACACTAAATATAATTTCTACATTTTAAGCTTTCGACATTTTGCAATTCGACATTTTATAATTTCGAAATTTCGTACTTTTGACATTTGATGTTTCGATGTTTCGTGCGTCGCATCCTATCCTACCCTGTGCAGACGCACCTTTTCCACTGTGGCCAATTAAAATGCGCTGGGTGACATTTGTGGCAAACTAAATACGTTGCCGCCATTTTGTGACACTGTAAATAGAATAATAACGCTGTGCCAATTTGTGACACAAAAAAAACATTACTGAGTAATTAAACAAATATCTGGAAGCAGAACTGTATTTTCCAGCTAGGTAAAACATTGATATGCCCGGTAACTTTTATACAGTGGAGAAGGGGGGGGGGTTCAGAAATAAGATAATTTTAAGCGCCACAGTGTTTTAATATCAATGTTTTACAAAGAAGATCTTAATTAAAATACTGTTCAACCCAAACGTTGTAGCCAAACAATGAAACTCTACCTACTTCCGAGGCTTCCAGAGTATTTGTGTAATTAAAAAAAAAACAAAAAAAAAATTGACTAATAAACAAAATAAAATTGAAAAAAATTGAATTAAGATGACAACACTAGAGGCACGTTACAGGTAGATGGACTCCTTTAACAGGTCATAGTGTACCTACATCTGAGTCAGTAGTGTGAGACTCAGTTATATAAACGATTGTAAAAAAAAATATACTTCCAAAATTATTCTGTCATAGGGGAGATCTGGACCAAATATCTGCTGTCATCATTCTACGTTGGGTAGAATGAGACAGACAGCAACCCAGTCGGAGATCTACCCCATGAGGTAAAACAATGTAAGGAAACCGCTAAAAAAATATAACCTCATCTCTCTTTTGTCTGTGCAAAGCTGGTCATTGGGTTGTACAAATAATACAAAAATTTAGTTCATCTTGTTTATTAAAATCGTAAACCAGATAAAAATACCAAACATGATAAAAAGAAAAATGAAATGGCTGGGAACAAGTCAGGGCCAAAATAGCAAGGCACTTAAAACTTGACAGGAAAGTTATCCTAAATAAATGAAAACAAGTCAATGTAGTAAATATGGTGGTCATACCGTTACCTTGCGTTTACAAGCAATGTTGAAATTATACTGTGCAAAATTATATATGGAAAGATTATGTCTAAATTATATTGTGAAAATTATATATGAAAAAAAATTATAGTTAAGGCTTGCTCCTACCTTGGCCCTTCAATTATTTAATAATTCTTGGTGTTTTATTTGGTAAACCTGGAAGTGTTGTTGGTTTTCCGACATACTCCTGCTACTGCTGCTCCGGGTCCTGGTCCTGCCTACGCCCACTCTGAAGGTCTCTTAGCACATGGTGCTAGGGCAGCACATGGTACTCAAAATGTTCTGGGTTCTTGCCCGAGCGTAAAACCCTGTGTTCCCCTACACCGAGTAACTTAAATCAAGAACCCTAAGTCGACTCAATCAAATAAAGAAGATTTAAACAGATGAACTAAAATAATCCTAACGTACCTTTCCCAAAGTTACAACTGGCTCGAACCTCGTTCCACCAGCAAAACTGTCCCGTCGATGGAATGGACGGGCTGTAACCAAAGGAAAAAACAATATATAGTTTTTATCCAAAACGTGGTTAAAAAAAAATATAAAAAACTCCAAAAATTCCACACGTCTGCTGTAGTAAAATTACATTTCACACGAAAAACAATTACAATTTGGGAGGCAAATATTGTCTTGAAGAATTCAAAAAAAATAATAAAAAAAATCGAACTTACCGCTCTTATTTCCCGTAGAAATGGCGTAGGCCGCCTTAAATCCCTCTCAGAGGATGTGAGCGTCACTTAAAATTCGCCTAAACAACGACGGCTCACAGTTATACCGTCTTTGGTATAATTTGCAACTACTGCAGTGCCATTAAGTGCCAATAACCACAAAAACAATGGCGACACCAATAGACGGCCACCAGCCCAGCCAAAATTCTTTAGGAAAGAGACAAGACACTTTGTCGAGAACACAAAAAAAAAGTTGCCGGAAATCGTTTCTAGATTTGGTGGGGACAGTACACAGTACCAACCAAATTTTCCCGGTTAAATTCAAATAAGGATGCGAACCCATTTATAAAAAAAACGCTCTCGCCGAAAAATCACTAAATCCGGTTTGCGAGCCTGGAGGAAAAAACCCGCGGTTTTCAAACTAACCAATGAGGAAATACATTAATACTTCCGTACCGGTCTACAGGGGGCAGCATCGACCAAGGGAATATCGAAAATACGTAAAACGCACATTAAGGTGTTGTCGGATCTATTTCCACGGTTGAAATTTTTATAACAAGGACATCGAGACACCCTCCATACATAGACCGAACATTTGCCTACCGGACCCCCGCCGACATAGCAAGTAGGAGGAAAATAACCAGCAGGACTATAAGAAGCTCAGCATTGAAACCATCAACTGTAAAATCAATTACTGGAGATCAGAGCATGCATCAAACCCCGGAATATTCGAACACTCAACCAATTCCCATATGAGTAAAGCTATACTAAGTGTAGAATTTAGTTGTATTATAGTTACATTTGGTAAACTTATCACGTCCTTGCAATGCAACTATAGGTAAATTTAGTGGGAATAAGGACACTGTTGTTCTGGTAAATATACGTTTTAATCCATCGGTAACGTTTCGACAATGGTTTTTGTCTTCATCAGACTAAAAAGGTTACAACTCATTAGTAAGATAATACAAAATACGGCACATTAATACATCACCAATTAAAAATTATTATTCTTTTCCCAATAAATAACATTAAAAATGACCTTACTGACAATATATTATTTTCTTCCTAAATATTTTTTTCCCTTTTAATGTATATGTAACTGATTCTTTTATTTATTTATATAAAGAAATAATTATGGTTTATTTTTCTTCTTTTTTTTTTTAATATACATATATAAAATTTTTTATACAAAGGTTCAAAAAATTTTGTCACTATAGTAACTGATGGGTGGCTCAATAAAATACGCACAAAGACATCAATCAGCTATTCATATAAAAACAATAATAACAAATAAAACCTGTAGCAAGCCATAATACCATGTAGAAAATAACAACAATGTACACATTATAAACCTATGTTAAAATTTAAAACAAAATTAAAAAGGACTGTTAAAATATTTAAAATTCCGTACTCACCCTTCAGACTAGATCGTACATTGGAACAACAAAAAACAAGAATTCAAGCACATCAGGAAGGCCTGAAAAGACAAAGAGCTGTCGTAGGTCACGGACTATAGTTGTTTTCTTTTATTTGCATTCGATCTTTTCATTGATCGACATTGTATAGCAGTGTTTCGCTGCTTTTGGTTTTTTGTTTTTTGTTTCTCTCGTATCTCGGTAGATGGCGCCTCTTGCTATAGTTCGCTCACTAATTACGTTTAATTAGAGACAAAACCGTCTGATTAACTTCGCAAGATTTGTCACTTGACCAGCAGTGTTCTGAGGAGTCCCATAAGGACGAAACGGTTAACTGTCAACACTTATTAGGTGTCCATTAGATCTTGGACCCCCGTGAGGTTAAGCTTTCAAGCTACCCACGGAGAAATATAAGGGAAACAAAAATCTCCTTTTTGCCCGATTAGCCATGAAACTTGTTTGATTTTTGAATTCACGGGTATGAAATTTCACGTTTGTTAGTATTGTTTGGCTTAAAAATTCCGTTGATTGACGTTCACTGTCTTGATGACGGGTAAAAATGCAAAATACGTTGATCCGGCCTGAAAAGACAAAGAGCTGTCGTAGGTCACGGACTATAGTTGTTTTCTTTTATTTGCATTCGATCTTTTCATTGATCGACATTGTATAGCAGTGTTTCGCTGCTTTTGGTTTTTTGTTTTTTGTTTCTCTCGTATCTCGGTAGATGGCGCCTCTTGCTATAGTTCGCTCACTAATTACGTTTAATTAGAGACAAAACCGTCTGATTCACTTCGCAAGATTTGTCACTTGACCAGCAGTGTTCTGAGGAGTCCCATAAGGACGAAACGGTTAACTGTCAACACTTATTAGGTGTCCATTAGATCTTGGACCCCCGTGAGGTTAAGCTTTCAAGCTACCCACGGAGAAATATAAGGGAAACAAAAAACTCCTTTTTGCCCGATTAGCCATGAAACTTGTTTGATTTTTAAATTCACGGGTATGAAATTTCACGTTTGTTAGTATTGTTTGGCTTAAAAATTCCGTTGATTGACGTTCACTGTCTTGATGACGGGTAAAAATGCAAAATGCGTTGATCCGGCCTGAAAAGACAAAGAGCTGTCGTAGGTCACGGACTATAGTTGTTTTCTTTTATTTGCATTCGATCTTTTCATTGATCGACATTGTATAGCAGTGTTTCGCTGCTTTTGGTTTTTTGTTTTTTGTTTCTCTCGTATCTCGGTAGATGGCGCCTCTTGCTATAGTTCGCTCACTAATTACGTTTAATTAGAGACAAAACCGTCTGATTAACTTCGCAAGATTTGTCACTTGACCAGCAGTGTTCTGAGGAGTCCCATAAGGACGAAACGGTTAACTGTCAACACTTATTAGGTGTCCATTAGATCTTGGACCCCCGTGAGGTTAAGCTTTCAAGCTACCCACGGAGAAATATAAGGGAAACAAATAACTCCTTTTTGCCCGATTAGCCATGAAACTTGTTTGATTTTTATAATTAAAATTAAATTATATAATGTACAGGAAATTAAACATCTTTGCTTTAATACCACGAATGAATGGTATTGGCGATTAGCACCCTTAAAGGATCTAACCTGGCACGTAGACATGCGTTTCTGGGTATGTTGTGCACAACTGTATGTATTGTGTATAACTCGGATAACAATTTAAATTCTATCTAGTAAATAGAACCCAGTAGACTTCAAATTATATTTAACCAGAAACATAGTCATCATGATATACCACATAATGCCATAGTTATAGCCTTAGACCACTGGTGGGTCACATACTTTTTGACATAATCAACAGGGTATGCACTAGCTGTTACTTCCAAATAGACTCCATATACCCTGTATGTGGTGATTTCCTGAATGGCCAGGTCACCAAATCCATTCAGAGAATCACCACATTAACCCACCCCCCTCATATCTATATTTTTTTTCATACTTGTCAAAGCTTGTCCATTACTAGACTACCCATGGGTCAAGGCTTCTTTAGTTAGCTCTTATGACAGGCCTGGGGATTACCTTGGTGCTATTATGCATATTCATAATCTAAAAAAATCTTATAAGAAAGGGGCCCCTCTTGCCTCTCCAACCCCCATGAATACACCATTGTATCAAATGTGTATTAAATTGGTGAGTGGTCCAACAGAGGGGTTCCAGAGACACAACAAAAAGGAGGACAATTTAGATTTTTTGAACATACATTGTATAGACTTAAAAAATTAATTAGGCAGTATATGATTTGCTTTTATAAAAAAATGTTTTTTTTTCTAACATGCTAAAAGTTTTTTGTACCTCTAAATTTGTCTAAATACCTACTTTAAAATAAATGGAAATTCTTGAGAAACCATATTTATTACACAATAAGTATTACCAAAATAGTTTTTTTACTCAGTTACATAGGTAATACACCAGAATGTGCCTTTGCATTTAAAGTTCTCTAGAAACAGGTGGGGGGAGGTGATAGCCTCCATCCTCTCTGGGATCACCACTGGTAAGGCAGACCTTAGTAGGAATAGGTAGAAGAAATTTTTGTTTTTAAGGTAGCTAGGTAAATAAAAAACAAGAAGTTTATTTATTTAGTTATTCAACTGATAAACTGGATTCTTAATGCCCAGGGTGCAACACCTTAGAGGGCCTAATACAATGGATTAAACAAGTGGGTCCATACCTTATTTGTGAGCCTGGCCTGATTATGTGCTAAGGTAAACAAAGTCTACAGTACTCTACTAGTATTTGTACACTTGCTGTCGGCAGCTCACATAGTGCACAATGGTGAGAAAGTTAGTGCTTAATTATATATCATATCATCTTTTAATGCTAAGCAGGCAGAAAAATGAAGGACCGATGTACCAAAATCAAGCATTATGTTTGGCCATGGTGCATTATGGTGTTATATAAACCAACCCTTGAGTTACACCAAAAAACAGACAGACTGAATTTTGACAGCACTTTTAAGGTTCACTCAGGACTGATAAGTACCAGGTAGGGACCCCTTGATTGGCCCCATTGTGCGCTCCCTGACAAGGCATCGCACCAGGGTTTCAAGGAACCAGTCACTGTTTACCCAACTTTAGTTCCCTCTCAAAGAAAAAGGGATACTCTAAAAGATGGGCAAATAAACTATCCTTTATGGCTGTGAGTGGACATTTGTTTAAACAAACACCAAATTGCTTGTTTAAAAAAAAAACACACCCACAGTTTAGGTTAGAAAAGAAAACAACAAACAGAAGGCACGGTCCGTAAAGAAACCGGTTGCGTAACTCGATGTTTAGGCGGCCGGGTCGTGACGTCAGGGCTACGTCACAGTTTTCCTAGAAATCAGCAGTCAAACGCTGTTTATTTCGAAATTTCATCTTTTGCGAGGAAATTTTGAAATTTTTGGGTGTTTTCGTCTTGTAAGTGTTTAAGTACCTGTTACGTGCTTGCTATAAATGTATTAAAAACTAAGTAAATGAACTGGTGAGGTTTTAATTATAATTTAAATTTTAACAAACACAACTTTTTCTGTGTCGGTTGTTTCCTACCCATACAATGTGGGTCATACAAGGTTACAAGGGGGGCTGGAAAATAGACCTTGCGGGGAATGGGTTTTCTCTCTATACTGCATCTGATATCTGCAACCAACACATAATGTTTAAGATAACTTTTTGATAGTTATCATCACAATCAGTATAGGCCAGGACAAAGATTGTGAAATGAACTTTACATACACATAGAAAATTACTAATAGTTTAAAAAATACTCAATGTTGTTGGCTGCTTTTAAGGCGCCTACTAAAAATAGTTCTTAAATGATGTACCTATTACACAGCATACCTACCTTTTCTTGAAAAAAAATTAAACTTAAAAAAAAGTAATTTTAATATTTCTTAAAAATTGAGGAAAATAATATTGCTGTTAATTTATTTTAAATATTTGATTTATTTTCCTAAACTTAAAAATAACGAAAATATTCCAAATTCAAAATTAGGCTTAGACTACTTTCTACCAACTAAAATTAAAATACTTACGTAATTTTGAATTTAAAACGTCTTCATTCCTATTTTAAACTTTAGGCAAAATTTTTTTTGAAAAAAATTGTTTAGGGTTAAATGGCCTATCAAAAAAAAAAAAAAATACAGAGTATATATATTTTTTTAAATGTTTTTTGAAAAACTCAAAAACTCCAAAAAGCAATGGTCTATTTTTTTAAAATTTGAGTATATTTAACAGCATTAAAAATTCTACTAATTTGCCAATTTAAACTTTTTGCTATCTTTAATAATAAAAAAGTTAGCAATGGTGGACACTTAACTTGAAACACTCTGTATAACGCTCAAGCAGGAGTGAAGGAATATTAGCCTTGCGTTACAGTCGATGTATTTTTTATGATATTTCTTGAAAATGCGTTAAGAAGAGGTGATCAAAAATCCTGAATCTTTGCCTTATGTTATTAATGAATGTTCCCACTGCCTTATTGACTAGTCATTTTAACATCCTTTTTAAAAAAAAATTTTGATTACATTTTACACAAAAAAATCTAGTTTTAGTTATTTCCTACCCACCAAAATAAACCAATAAAATGTGGCTAGTTTGCTTTAGAGTTCGGCGTAAAAATTTAATTAAATTGAACAAGAGAGTCGCAAAAGTATTTATAATCGTGTCCTGAATCTGATATTTATAAAACTATTGGAATTTTTATCATAAATTTTTAAATTATTTAATTTTTTAATAAATTTTTGTATTTTTCCTGCTTTTAAATAGATCTTTATTTCTCTCATAATGTAACGTATAGGTCTTTCTTTGTTGACCGTGGAGCAGGCAAAATGCCGCGTCATTGGCTGGGAGTTACCACACAACCGGTTTCTTGACGAACCTTGGATCAGGCCTGACACAATTTGACAATAAATCCTCCTTTTTTCAACAGTCATAATCGCACTGGTCTTCTGGCCAAGCATTGTTAGGGGCTGTTCAAAAGTTTTGTAATAAACAGCTTAAAATACAAAATTGCTAAATTGCCGCTTTTTGTAGCTAAATAATAGGAATAAGAGCTTAAAATTTATGTTATTTAGCTAGCTAAATTTTAGCATGCCTATTAGCAATTATTTAACTTTAAAAGAGCAAGTCCTGGGTAATATTACATCAATAGCCATTTTATCCATAAACACCTGGTATCAGAGAGGTTCTATAGCTAAAATAATTTCTAAACCACAGCTAGCTGTTTTACAGCAAAAACTAAGCTCTGACAACACTTTCACAGCAGAGTTTTTGCTTTTAAACTATATTGTCCAATTTGTGTTACTTGGGCATATACATACATACACCCACATATACATACATACAATCACATACATACATACATATACACACATGCACATACATAAATACATATATTATATTTATATTTTTTATTAATGTTATTATTATTATTATTATTATTATTTTTAATTTCTATTATTATTTTTCCTTTTTTTTATATTTTATATAATTTTGATCATTTTTATAATATTAATATTGATATACATATATATATATATTTTTCTATAAATATTTTATATTATTTTTTAAATATAATTTTCTTTAAAGTTTACTTTATTTTGTTTATTGCTAATTTCATTAATCGTCATTTGGGGGTTATTTTAAGCGAATTCTATTGAGTAGGGAGTTATAGACCGTACTCAATTTGTTAACATCGCTACGTAAATTAACTGCTCTATCTTTATTAATGTTTATATATATCATTTCCAAAATGGAGCGTTTGTAATAATTAGTTTCTTTTTCCAAGATCTTTGCTTCCTCAAACTTAAACTCATGCTGTGTTGAAAAATGATGAGTGGCTAATGCTGTCTTATCTTTTTTATTTTTATTTTTTTCTTGGCAATCGTATTTATGTTGTTTGAATCGATTTTCAATATATTGTTTTGTTTGACCGATGTATATTTGATCACAGCTACAGGGTATACTATAGATCGCACTAGACTGCTTTAGAAATGGAGTTTTATCTTTAAGTTGTGTAAATAAGCTGTTTGTAGTTTTTAAGTTATAAAAAAACCAATTCTAGGTCATTTTTTTGAAAGCATTGCTTTAGTTTGTGAGATAAGCCATGGACAAATGGGATCTTAAAATATTTTTTTATTTCATTATTAATATTTTCAGAGTGCTCTGGTGGGCTTATATGCTTTTTTGTGAATCTTTGAAGACACTGATTTCTAAATGTTGATGGATAATTATTTTTCTTTGCGATATTTTTTATTATTTTTTTGTTTTCATCCCAGAATTTTTGATGACTAAGATAGTGCGATCTATATAAAAGGTTGTTTATTGTGCTTATTTTATGCTGAACACTGTGGTATGAATTGTAATTTAAAGTTCTGCCAGAGCTAGTCGGTTTACGGTACCAATTGGTAATCAAACTTCCATCACTCTCTCGGACAACCTTAACATCCAAAAATGCTAGATTTTTATCAGTTTCTTTTTCAATGGTAAATTGAATTTTCGGATGAATGGAGTTAAAAATATTGAGAATAGTCTCTGTTTTGTCTTTTGGTACAGCGGAAATTGTATCATCAACATATACAAAAAGAAATAGAATAAAAAAATCGATCTTTTTGTAAACTTCTCTGATCACATGATCCATGACTATATTAGCTAATACGGGTGAGCTGGGGTTTCCCATTGCACTACCATCTAATTGTTGGTACATTTTGCCATGGAATGAAAAATAGCTCGTGTCAAAACATAAAGAAATCATTTGAAGTATCTTCTCCACTGGCAATTCAGTGTAAGCGCTAATATGTCTTTTATGCTTTTTAATTATATCTAGTACCAATGATTTCGGAATGTTGGTGAATAAGGATACCACATCAAGAGATATAAGTTCATAGTTATCAGGGAGAGTCACATTTTTAATATTTTCTTCAAATTGAAATGAGTTCTTTATATTGAATTCAAAAGTAGTGATAAGCGGATTCAAAAAAAAATTTTTTTGAACCTTTGTATAAAAAATTTTATATATGTATATTAAAAAAAAAAGAAGAAAAATAAACCATAATTATTTCTTTATATAAATAAATAAAAAAATCAGTTACATATACATTAAAAGGGAAAAAAATATTTAGGAAAAAAATAATATATTGTCAGTAAGGTCATTTTAAATGTTATTTATTGGGAAAAGAATAATAATTTTTAATTGGTGATGTATTAATGTGCCGTATTTTGCATTATCTTACTAATGAGTTGTAACCTTTTTAGTCTGATGAAGACAAAAACCATTGTCGAAACGTTACCGATGGATTAAAACGTATATTTACCAGAACAACAGTGTCCTTATTCCCACTAAATTTACCTATAATTATAGTTACAGTTTTAGTCAAAAGTTTCCTTTGCTCTTTAGATATGTTTTCTCTAAGATTCATATGGTTTGACGCCATTTTTGTAAAACATTTCTACATTAATAAAGTTGTTTCTGAACTTGAACCTAAAAATACACATTGAACCACTGCTTAAACCCGGCCTAAGAATGTTCAGATGTTAAGTTTGCTCACCACTAGCTAGCCCTACACAACCTTCCAATCCCACTGAGTTAGCTATTAATTTTATTTAACTATGATTATATATAAATTTATATAATATAAAAATAGGATTTTGTTTATTCTTTTAGTCCTGGTTTTTATCCCTCGTTTATCTCCCATTTACAAAAGTGCATAACTCGTATTTATTTGATCTTCTCCTTATCAAATTAATAAAGATATCAAAGGGGCGGAGCCTCGGTTGTTCCTGGTCGAACCGTGGACCCAAATATATTTTCGTGCTATCAAAACTAGCTAATCCGTGAAGGATATGAGGTTCGGAAGAGAAATGATTGTCCCAATATCCTCGAGAATAAACATAAGCGAATGAAATGTTCACCTAAATGTTTTCTTCCTGTTACTGAAACCATTTGTGATGCGGCAACGCCGCCATGCTCCAGCAGAACAGCTGTTTATTTTCGTGACCGTCAAAGAAAACTACAAAATTTTACAGATAAACAAAGCAATCAAAAGTTTTTATGTGATTTTTCCCGAAACCTGTGATCTCAAGTTCCATTTACGATGTCCAGATAATGCGATGTGCGCAGTGTCCACAGTAATTCGATGTAATGCCTCCTTTTTAAGGTTACTTCCTGGACACTATATAACCTCCAAACCTAGCTCTATAAAATACCCTTAATTTGTGTACAGAAAGACGAGTCGAAGAGCCTTGATTATTTACCTAAATAAACAAATATGTAACGTTGCCTTAAACGTAAAAATGACACGTTACACCACCAAAAAAAATGTCCTCAATTGATCGGTTAGGGGATGTTTACGATCAAATTAATGACCAGGGTTGAGTTAACAGGTTGGGATAAGTTTGCGATCAATTGACAAAGATTAGGGTAATACCGATTTCGATCTGCCAGAAAAAGGAAAGAAGAGCTAAGTTTTCGAACAAAATGCCATTTGAATAAAATTCAATTTGAAAAAGATTTCTTTAAACAAAATGCCATTCGAGAAAGATATATTTTTCCACTCACTTTGCATGCATTTAAGTATAAAAAAATACGTTAAGATTTAGATATTTTTTAAAATAGACTAATCAAACTTTGGTTTGAGTATGTTATAAGTAAAAGTCTAAAAAATCAGAATCAATTCTACCATAAAAAATGCTAATAATCCATATCTCTACTACTTATCACTACTAAATGTTTGATTATTTTTTATTCCTAAAAATTTCGGGGGGAGATTGATCCCCCCTTAGGTACGACCTTGCACGTCACGTTGTAACAGTTTTTCGTAATCATATTTTACCAACATAATGAAAAATTAAAAAACAAACTCTGCTACTTTCTCTTGGGAACAATCAATTGGCAACAGCGGCAGCAAATGGCCTTCGAATCTGTAACTGACAGTTGACAAATTTGCCGAGCCCAGATGCTTTAAAATCGAGGCTAAAGGATGCCCTACAGGAGTGTAGACGTATCATTTCTAAGTTGAAAAACCTACAGAGTGGGTGAATAATATTGTCATTGTTGAAAAGCGGTCTAGGACAACTGGGCGCCGGGCCAACTCGACGACGCCAACTGGGCGCCGAGCCAACTCGACGGCGCCAACTGGGCGCCGGGCCAACAGCGCTGGACTAAAAAAACTTTTTTCGATAAAATGTGCAGATGAAAAATAAAATAGATATGTTTGTTGGTGCAAGCAATGAATTTCCTATTTTCATTTTCTTTTCCTTTTTTGCGCGTTTAAAATAATTTAAATTTTCGCGCTCTTACATATGCATATGGGTTTTCACGGCACCGCACACGTGGGAGAACAAGCAGCGCCGCGATGAGTGCGCAAACAACCACCGTCACAACAAGACACTAGAAAAATCACGTTCCCGAAAAAGTGAATTTTGAGGTGAAAAACTGGACGTTTAAACGTTGACTGAAGCCGCAAGAGAGTCCGAGGTAGGTGCCTTTTCATATAAAATTCCATATGTATCGTACCTTTCCATTTACAATCGTCAATACCGACAATTATTTTTAAATGTGCTTGTAAAGCCAAACCGGCGACCTGTCGAAGGAAATTCCATTATTTTTCAGTACTTGCATGCACAATGTTATTTATACAAAAATATCTTTAAAAATACTTTACGCAATTTTCTTGAAGTTTTGTTAAGTAAAGTTAAATCCATTAAGTCGAGTGCTGAAATTGGTAGGTGTAGTGTTTGGTAACCTGGTAACCCAGCAAACATGGATTACAAAAAAAGTACTTTTTAAGTACTGGCTTTCGCTGCACGCCATAACGGCAAAGTACTAAGTAGGAAGTACTTAATTTGTATTGATTTGGAACAACGGCCGGCATCAGGCCAGCAAGTATATATTTTAATACAAAAAATACTGTACTTTTAAAGCAATGCATTTTTTAAAACTTGTTTGTACACAAAAACATGTACTTTTAAAGTTATGTATTTTCTTCATATTTCTAGTACAAAAAAACTGAATTTTTTTAACTCTTTTTTAAAAAGAACCTGTAGTTTTAAAGCAATATATTTTATTAATTTTTTTAGTACAAAAAAACTACTTTTGTTGTAAATATTGTAAGGACATTACGTGCCACTCACGTCTTATATTTACGGAAAGAATTATTTGATCATTGTATAATGATCTTTAATATTCCCTTTCATATTAGATGAGGATATTTCCAAAGATTATGGAACATTTCACACCAATTTAAAAATAAATAAAATTATTCACATTCTTAAGCTTGACATTCTTCAGTGTACCTGTAAAATGTTGACTAGTGTTTGCCATCTAGCGGCCAGGCCAGCAAACACGTTTTTTTGTAAATACTTTATTTTCACAGTAAAATATTTAATTTTTTTTGTACTAAAATAAAGTACTTTAAAAGCAACCATTTAAAAATGCTTTTGAAATGTTTTTTCACTGTTATATTAATTTTGCAGCAAAACTTTTATTAAAAAATTACATGTACTTTAAGAGTACCTTCTACAAAATGATATTAAAATGTTTTTTTGTAAATATTTTATTTTTTCAGTAAAATATTTAGTTTTTAAAATATACTTTTAAAATGCTTTTTTGCCATTAACACTTGGTATTTTTCATAAATAAAGTATTACTTTTCGTTGTACTAAAAATAAAGTACTAAAATGTTGCATTTTTTGCACTTTTAAATAATATGCAAATTACACAATACAAAAATAATAAAAATAATGCACATCGTTGCCGATGCCAGCAGTTAAAGTACAATATTAGTATAGTACCAGCAGGTCGATGTTTGCTGGGAACACTTAATTTAAGTTTTTTATTACAACAATGGCGAATTTCTTTATTTTTAAACCGATTTGTCTCAAACTTAATAATAATGAAAATATTGTGCGATAATAACTTACCGAATAATGATTCTTATACAACACGATCGATACGCGTTGTTAGCAAACTCTTAAGATTTCAGGAATAATTAGTTAATTTTAAGTTTGTTTTTATATTATATTATTATATTATTAACAAAGGAGGTGTACATAAAGTATGTAGTGTATGTAATCTAAAGCAAACATCTCTATATATCTATAACATAGAATTCATTGCGCTCATTCTGCGTACAAGGCCACGTCGCGTGGTGGCGCAAATTCCTTCGGTCAATTTTTTATTCGCTTAGTTTAGACGGTTGCCGCTGGGTAGCGCTAGCAGAGACGGAACAGATAGGAATACCAAGGCGTCTAAAATTTTTACAGGCATGATAAATTTTCTTATAAATAAAACTGTTTAGGAAATTTTTTTTAAAACTTTCGTTAAAACGCCTTTTAGGAAAAAAATATAGCATTTATTAAAAGCATAAAATTCTCCTTCCAATGATGTAAAACTAAAGGGTTTAATTTACAACAAATGGTACAGTGGCATGCATAAATGGAGATTATTTACAAAAATCGTAAAAAATAATTATAAGTTTCGATGTAACTAATTATCTTTATCTATATGAAACATTAGCATCAAGCCAGAATAGATACACTGGTGCAGCGGCGGCTCGTGCCGCAGGCGAGGTGAAGCGCCACATTATAAACACCCGTACAAACGTTAAATTCTTTGCGTCCTAGAACTATTGGAGCATGGTACGTCAGTTGAAAGAGAAAAACGACAATATAAATAAAACTTTTTGCCTATAAATATGTTTCTGATCTCTTTCAACTGAGGACGAGGAATAAGTTTTCTTCAGAGATAATACCTTGTATACTGATGTTTGTAATGTACCGCTTCACCTCGCCTGCGGCACGAGGCGCAGCTGCACTGCTGGTCGCAGTGGAACGGCTGCAAGACCCACTCACATATGAATCATCAATTATCTTTACAGAATTATTCTGTACATTATTTAAAAGAAAATTTTATTTTCGAAAAGAGTACCAGAGTACTTAATTTTTAAGAAAATTACTAGCAATTTTACGTTTTGAGAAAAGCGGGTTTAGTTTTATACTTTTTTATTTTCTTATAATTTTAAAATAAAAGTGAAGGTTTTAATTTTTTGCTTTTTATTTCAAAATTATATATAACCCGATTTTCTCAAAACATAGAATTTCTACATGCGACAATCTTTTTAGCGACGGCAGAATAATTTTTTTGAAAATGAAGTACTCTAGGCAAAAATAATTTCTGCCACTATTTAGAAAATAAGATATTCTTCTTAGCAACGGCAGTATGTATTATAAATAATACTGATTTTTGGCGATTTTTACAAATTGCCTCCAGTTATATTCGTCGTTATCCCTAGAGGGGCTGAAGACCACCCAAGAAAAAGTGGCCAAAGCATAAAGCTCATTACGAAAACTTAAAGAAGATAACGCTTTCTTTCCAAAAATGTAACTTTCACAAAAATTGGTTTTTCTTTTCTTAAGAAGACCACGCGGCAGATCATCGACCTATTTTTATGAAAGAAAATGTAATTTTCTATCAGCTTTATTCATTATGAGTTTCTTACTTTGACCACTTTTGTCCCCCTCTCCACCCTAGATGTAGGCTGTAGTTGACAATGTGTCAAACAAGTAAAACATTAAACTACATTCCAATAGCAACAAAAATCTATCTATCTGTCGGGAAATCCCATATAGGGGGAAGGTATAACCTATGACGACCTTCGGTCTAATCACTTAAAAGAAAATTTTATTGTCTATAACGTAGTATAATTAAAATTTATACACCGTTAGAAATAATTATAAACGATTCATTGCTAAAAAAGAAATTTGGTCTTCCTAATAAAGTGTAATATCAGTGTTTTCTTGCAGCACTTAGTTTTCATGACAATTGCAAAATTTCAAAATTAAAAAGATTTTTTTGCAACGCTAATGAAATGTTATCCGTAATATTGACCAAATTATGTTAAACTTTATTTGAAAATAAATTTTATCGCCTAAATAAAGCGTACACTTTTTTTTTGAAAGAGCTTTTTTTGTTGAAAATTCAATGAAAATGTAAAAAAATCAATAGATTTTTTGAGGATTTCTGTAAATTGCCCACATTGATGGATGCCACTGGCTCGTTAAAAGTGAAATTGTCCCTATTTGATTATCAATTGTTGGAACGCAAAGTTAATTTTCCTAATAAATTATTAAATACATTTCAGAAAATTGTAAAAAACAAAAAATATTTGTAGTGATTTTTAAAAAAGTCCTTAGTTTACCGACGCCAATGAAGTATTACCCACAATCTGCACTGAGAGATATATGATTTAAATCAATATTTTGTTGCAAATTATATACTATAGTTTTTTGCGCAAAAGGCTTACCCCTAGATGTACCGTAAGAAGGCTTAGCTAATCCATCATTGTTGTTTTATGTGAGCAACAAGGACTTATTCGCGATTAAGTGACTAATCCAAGAAATGTGCTTACGGTGCATCTAGGGTTTAGTGTCCAACAAAATTAGTTAAATTTAAAAATGTTACTTGGTTTGTTTTAAATGAAATGTGCAAACAATCGTTTTGAAGATGTTTAAGGGTTCGTCTTTGTAACAGTATAGTACCCAGGTAGCTTTAATATATCTTGTTTGTTGAGTCTCGAAGGGCCGGTTTCTCAATAGAGGGTTAGCCCTGACCCGTGAGTTAAAAAAAGAGATGGCTGACATATTTACCACATGCCAAAAAAAGACAGCTATTAAAGACAACGCACGGGTCAGGGGTAATCCTCTATTGAGAAACCGGCCCCTAATATTCTCTGCATATTTCGTTAAAAATAAGTTTTTTCTTGTCTTGGTTTTACATTTTAAAAATCTATATTTAAAAAAAATAATTATTGTTATTATTTTATCACTCAAATCAAACCTATTGTCATTGGTGGCCTTGTTTCGCAGGTGGACCGATTATTAATTGTGATAAGAGGGCGAATAGTGTTTATAATTTCAATAGATTATTATTTTTCAAGCAAATTAATAAGATTCACACATGTCGCCGTAAGTTGTTTTGTGTTAAATCAGATTAAAATTATGCCAATGCCTTATTTGAATTCTACATTGCATTGTATCGTATTTATCCTTAGAAAATTGATGCAATGTTGTCAAGATTTAAGGTTAAATTCTGGCATGTCAAATTGTGTCAGATTTTTTCAAATTGTGAAGAATCGCCCCCAATGTGACAAAATTGGCCGGTAAGATTTCTCGTTTAAAAGGCAATTTTTAAACTTAAAAATTTA
Organism: Aspidapion aeneum; assembly: GCA_963576565.1. Classification (NCBI taxonomy): domain Eukaryota; kingdom Metazoa; phylum Arthropoda; class Insecta; order Coleoptera; family Brentidae; genus Aspidapion; species Aspidapion aeneum. The sequence goes on from OY755040.1 coordinate 84,560,278, forward strand.
CCTACAAGGCAACTTCCCACTTTTTGTTGGATGCAGCATCACGATATAATTATTTTTTTTAGCAAAAATACCTTAGCCGTTGTAAATTTTTAATTTAAAAATTGGAAATAAATTCACACCGTCATTAACGGGGGCAATTCTTTACATTTCAAAAAATCTGGCGAAATTTGAAAAAATGTGACATAATCTGGCGCTTAAGATTTCTCGTTTAAAAGGCAATTTTTAAACCTAATAATTAATTAATAATAATTTACCTAAAAGGCCATTTCCCACTTTTTGATAGATGTAGCTTCACGATATAATATTTGTTTTTAATTAAAAACCCGTAATTTGTTGAAAATTTTTAATTTAAAAATTGTAAATAAATTTAAAGCAGAAAACCATTAACCACACAAACTGAAATGTCAGATTTCGTCACATTTCGTCACATTTCTTTCAAATTCTTGAGTCCTATTCGTTTTCTTCATGAGGTCAGCTAAGTTTACTTTCTTTCTTTGTTTTTTACGGTAAAATTAACAAAGAGGGACTAACTGCATGTCGTGGAAGGGTCGCTACAAAATTAGCTCTACGCTGTTGCCACCGTTATATTTGAACGGATTTTTAAGGGAATGTCAAATTATTTCTTTAAAATCTGCCAGAAAAATGTGACTAAGTGGTGATCCTGGTCAAATTATTGAAGTGGTGATTATTTTTTTACTTTTGTTATCAAAGCTAGGCACGTATATAGTTTTTTATTCTAGGGGGTCCTCCCATATAGAAACTGTTGTTCTTCAGTGACGGCCCATGACAAAGGCTTCGTAAACCGTAGAGAAAATAATAAATTGTCTCTGTCGTAAACTAACACGAAGGCTGCGCCCATGATGTTTTGGATAGAGTAATTAGCAATACTACGGTCACTGCATCCTGGAAGCCTAGCGTCTTCCAGGGGTAGCGACACGAGTGTCAAAACCGTACTCAAAATTCCATAGACGTTCGTGAAAAATACTCATTTTTATACAGTTTGAGAAAAGAAAAATGTTTTAATAAAACTTAAAAAGAACTCGTTTTTATACAGCTTAAGAAATAAAAAATATGTTCCTTGAGTTTTTGGGTTATGAATATTTATTGTAGGTATATTTATTGTTAAAAATCATTTTCTTTTAAATATTATTTCTGTTTTTGTATAAAAATAATACGTAATAAATAAACAAACAGGACAGAAATACATTCAAGGGATAAAATGAAACTTTTATCACGATGTTTATACGCTATTTTTCGCACTGTTTAATTTATTTTCCAAGTTTTTTTCCCATTTTTTTGGGTGTTTTTGGTATTGTGGTTTTTTTTTAGTACCTTTTTATTCCGAATTTTACATTTTATCAAAAGACAAAAAATGCCCATACAGTTCGAGATTTCGTAAGGTTCGGCTTAATTATTTTATTTCATATAAATATCTTAATATTATTGTTCGAAAGCATAAACTTCGAAAATCATTTTCTTCAAACCAAAAATTGTTCTAAAACATATTCTTCGAACAAAAGATTGTTCGAAAACGTTTTCTTCAAACGGAAATTTTTCGAAATCATTTTCTTCGAACAGAAATGTGTTTGAAAACATTTTCTTTGAACGGAAATTTGTTCGAAAATATTTTTTTTAAATGAAAATCTGTTCAAAAACATTTTTTCAAAAACAAATTTTTCTAAAAAAAAATATTTGACCTGGCTTGCCAAACTTAACACAACTCATATAGTTCGACTAATAGGGTTTTTTTCTAACAATTTTTCGAAACAAAAACTTCTCTGACTTCTTTCCCGGGATCCTAGAGGGTGTGAAACCAAACCGAACCAACCGAAACCTATTGTCGAAAAATGATTTCCCTAAATAAGCTTTCCGGTCCTCATTTTGGAAGGTTGAAATCGGTGTTACTCTAACCTTTCTTAATTGAGCACATTAGGGCGTATCTGGACCGGTTCGGATACGTTTGCGATCAGTTGACAAAGTTTAGGAAAATACCAATTTCGAACTTCCAAAAGGAGGAAAGTAGACAAATTTTCAGAATGTTTACCATCCCGGGAAGGAAGTCAGGATTTTTTTGAAAAAATATGTTAAAAAGACCTTGCCGTAGTCAAACTATATGAATTGTGTTAGGTTTGGAAATCCAGGTCTAGAGCGTCTTTTATTGAAAAACTTGCTTTCGAAGAAAATGATTTCTATTCGAAGAAAATGTTTTGAACAACTATTACTTACAAACAAATTACCGTTCGAAAACAAAATGTTTTCGAACAAAAATCCATTAGAAGAAATTGTTTTCATAAAAATTTCCGTTCGAAGAAAATGTTTTCGAACAAAGTTCTGCGACCCTTCGTGTTGCTACCTTCAGTTTTTATTGGATGTTGATTTTTTAAAAACTTTTCTATGTGTGTGTGTATCTGTGTGTCTCTTAATTCTACTTTGTTTTGCAATCATTACAGTGTAGCTACTTTCGATCTTTGTTTGAACCTTTTGTTTTTCAATCTTTTGTATTTTCGACCTTTTGTACTTTCGAACTTTTGTGTTTTCGACTTTTTGTATTTTTGACCTTTTCTTCGCCGCCCGCTTTTTTTTGAACACTAATAAAAATAATAGTAGGTATATTATAAACCTGGGGCGTGCAGTGTTTACTTTTAATACCACGGCGGGAATTTTCATGCTCGACCGGAAGAAGGGCTATAATTTGCTAAGTGACTAAAAGGGATTTTAATGCCAAGGTTTATTTTTATATACTAAAAATAATAATAATCATAAACTAAATAAATAGGTATTAAACCACTTACCGTACTGTAGTTTTAGCATGTCAACCCCCCGTATATAAAAAAAAAGTGGGCAGTGATAGTTGTCATGGCATTACATTAAACCAAAGTCAGTCAGATGCTAACAAACTAAGGTCACTCATCGTCAAGCAAGGTAAAGCTTGCTTGACGATGAGTGACCTTACAACAAACAATGTGGAAAAAATATTATTTATTTCACAACAAACTAATTAAGTTTAGTCGAGAAAAAGTTCGAATTACATTTCTCGAAGATGGAAAATAAAGCATATTCTTACTTTGAGATGGGCAGAATTTCGAAAATTTCACAGTTTCCTGGTTTACAGCCTGGAGAAGTCTAGAAAGTTAAATGCTTCGTTTATATGGAAGCAATATTCTATGCCTAAGGATACAATAACGATCAAAACGAACCAAGCCATCGGCAAAGTACAGTAAGCTTACGGCAAGCTGGAACAAAATAATCGGTATCGTGTATATATCTTGATTCCTTTTTGTTTTTTGTATTATGATAAAATAAAATAATCCAAAAACCTATATTTTGCCTTTATGGTTTTAAATAAATTACTTTCAATCACTGGGGACAAGAAATACTACCTTAGCCCATGAAAAAAGAAAGGAATTCAACGTACACCTTTAATCCGTAGAGAGCATAAAAAATTTATTAAAGGATACAAAACCCAACATAATAGTTTTCTATATTTTAGAATATATATAAAACATTCAAACTATATTTTTGGTTTCCTTCGCTGTGTTGGTCCTAACACAGGGTCCTAATAAATTTGAAATCATAAAAAACTTAGTTTTTTTAGGTTTGTTAATTTGGACAGTAAAATTTATATACCGGATGTGACGGACAGTTCTTTACGTAACATTTGTAAACCATTTAATTTTTTAAACATAAAAAAAGCTACGCTCCTGACAGTGTCAGATTTGCGTTTTTCGGAAATGAGGATATGTTTGGTGTCGCTACCCCTGGGAGACATGAGCGGCTAGTTCACAATTTGCATTCCGTTTGCTATTGGTCGAAATAGTCAGCTGACTTTTTGATGTTGAACGTTGCCGTTTAAGATTATTATTATATTATATTAAGAGATGGTGCCACCAGTCAAGCATTTAACAAACTTTATGTTTACAGCTTTCGGCGTAAAATACTATACTAGTTGTAAGTGATTAAAAAGTGTAGTGGTTTGTGCAGTACATACCTATTGAATTTAACTAAATCTATGCCGATGAGTTTTTTTTTATTGTTTTTTAAAAACATATTATATTTTTTTTTAATTAGCTTCCCTATCCTGTTTTCCTGTCGAAATCGGTGTTAACCTAACCCTGATAAATTATTCGACAACGCATCCTAACCTGTCCAGATACGCCCCGGTTAGGATACGTTTCCCATCAATTGACCACAATTAGGTTTTGTTTCAGTTTGGTTTAACACCGATTTCAACCTCCCAAGACGAGGACAGGAGAGTTTTAATTTTAAAAATCCCGCCTGACTATGTCAACCAATAGCAAATGAAATGCAAGTTGTGAACTATCCGCTCGTTGGGAGACGCCAGGCTTTCAGGATGCAGTGACCCTAAGAATATTTGCGACAGTCGCCACCTGAGGAAAATAAGTCGAAGGCGGAATTTTTCAGGGGTGCCACGACCACGTGGTCACATTGGGCAAGGAAAACTTAAGTTTGCGACACGCTCCCTAGAGGGAGCCGCACATATAGGCAGACAACTGCGTACAGCCGACCTGAAAATAGATTTCAAAATATTTTTTGGTTATATTGCACCCCTGACCGGACCCAAGAAACAAACCTTTAAAACATAAATTTCAAACTTTCTATAAATTCGTATAATTAAAAATAATGTTTATGTAAAATTTCTTGTGTGCCTAATATTATAGATTTGTTAAAAAATTTTAATTTTCTACTTAGCAATAAAAAGTTGAAAATAGCCCCAAAAAACTACCTTTTACGGATTAGATCAAATTTTGGTTCAGGAGGTGAGTTACAGGGTGATATCGAAAATAGTAGTAAATCTTAATAAAAATCACATTTTTAAAAAACAATTCTGTCAGGAGTTTTAGTTAGCAAATAAGAGTAAGAAATACATTAAAAAATGTATCATGATCGATAACGAATGTTAGCTCCCGCTAAATTTCGCGGTTGTTTTTAAATTTTTAAAACCACACAATTGGATGAAGGACAGAGTGCGTTTTCGCGCATTTGGACATGCGCATCAACAATCGGGGAGATCCTTTGTCAACCGCCTCGAGAAATGGCGTGTTAATTTCGTTCTCCAACTATTTCAAATTTCTACACTTAAAAGTGCTCGATTTTGGTGTACTGAAGCATAGAACTAGAAACTTCAGCCCTTCAGCTACGTGGTGACATCATTAGATCCAGAAAGGGGCCCCTTGGAACGTGGAGAAATTGGCTGCAAACTGGTGAGTGCTTTGTCTATGATTGCCGTTGTGTGGTACCAACAATTAACCTATGGACGTTTGATTAATTCGTGATTTCGTATCAATATATTTATGTTTGTTCGCGCTTCATTTAATTAAAATATTTACAGTCCATTGCAGTTATCGTTTTTCTAACCGCGTGCTAACATAAGTGTTCCTTTGGACACGAATTATTTAAATTTTACTCCATACGACGGTATTAATAAGTCGGCCATTTTTTCACACGGCGACAAACGGCCTTGAATTTTGCCAATCGTATTGAAACGAGAGAAAGTTTCGTTCGACCTTCGGTGTCGGCGCAGCTCACCTGCTTTCGGTCCGCTGCTATGGTAACGGGTCTACCGCGTGGTCGTTTCAATAAACAAAATCGAGGATCAACCAAAAAAAACAAACAAACGACATTTCTCATTTCTGTGATTAGATGTGTTCCATATCATTTCGATATTTAAAACAATTTTCATCAATTGCGATAAATTAGTGCGTATTTTCGACAATTCATCATTTTTCTATTTCAGAAGTATTAATTTAGCGTTAATTGTATATTTACCGACAATTTCGTCATTTCAAAGGTAAAATCATGTCTGTCAAAAAAGCCGTGCAAAAACGCAAGGTTTTTTTTATCTGCGATCACCGAGTGTTATGTGTTTTCACAGACCGCGGCAAAGGACGAAAAAGCGAGAAACGAGTTTCAAGTGAGGTATTCCGATTTGGATGAAACCTTCGATAAATGCATGCTGGCACATAATGATGTCATTATGTTGATAGACGACTCGGACGACGAGGAGTTTAAAACGCAAGATGCGATCCTTTCAGAAGCTCGTAAATATTTTTATGCATGTAAGGGGGTTTACTCTAAAATATTTCCGGTTGAGGCCCCAACCCTTTCGGGATCATATGTTCGACAAAACGAATCTGAATCTCCAAAACTCAAAAAGTTAGGTATTCCCATATTTCGAGGTGATAAAAAATTATGGCCAAGCTTTTTCGATCTTTTTAATAACATTATAGATCAAAATCAAAGTCTAAGTAACGTTCGAAAACTTCAATATTTATTTTCATATCTTGAGGATGAGCCTTTAAAATTGATATCAGGGATTAGCTTATCTGATCAAAATTATAAAATTGCTTACGACAAATTAGTCAATAGATATCAAAACAAGCGAGACCTCGCAAATGATGCTTTAAGCACAATTATGAACTCCACCTTAAAAAACGAGTCAGCTAAAGAATTGCGTAATTTAATTGACACCTTTTCTGAATCCCTAGAAATTTTAAAATCACTTAGCTTTGACGTTGACAGTTGGGACTTTATTCATTTTGTTAGAAAAATTGGATATTCCGACGCGTTCAAATTTCGAAATGAGTCACGCCAATACTAATACCGAAATTCCCACTTTTCAGTCACTTTTTCAATTTCTAGAAAAAAGATGTAAAGTTTTGGAATCACTTCCTCAATCAACAGCACCCAAAAAGGTGCCTATCTATCAAAAATCAAATTCTATGCAAAATCAGTCTGGGCAAAAGCCTACCTATCAAAATTCAAATTCTATGCGAAATCAGTTTGGGCAAAAGCCTACCTATAAATCATCCAATTCGCCTTTTATAGGACTGGCTGGCACCTCAACTAATTCAAGTACGGGAATAAAATGTTTCCGGTGTAATCAAGGTCACGTGCTTTCGAAATGTCAAACATTTCTTGATCTCTCACCTATCGATCGCCTATCTTTCGTCAGGCAGAAAAAATTATGTTTAGCGTGTTTTCATCCCTTGCATGGGGTAGATACGTGCAAATCAAAATATTCATGCAGGATTTGCAATAGTAAAAGGCACCACACTTTAACTCATATCTTAGAAACTAATCAAGAGTCTGGAAGCCAAGATACTAGTCCTGTCATTCACACACCACCTGTCAATAATCTTCATGTGTCATTAAATACCTCAGGACCTTCAGGTACCTTTCTTTTATGCACCGCCATAATAGATGTTATGGACGGTTGCGGAAATTTTCAACCTGTAAGGGCACTGCTTGATTCTGGATCACAGACAGGATTCATCAGTGATAAGTGTATTCAGCGACTTAATCTTCCTAGGCGAAGTTACACCACTGAAATATTCGGATTAAATCAGATGTCTTCTTTTACTTCCAAAGGGCTCGTTCAATGTCACATTAAGCCACAAGGACAGGTCACTCCTTTACTTAATTTCGAAGCAATTGTCTTTCCACAATTATGTTCCAATATGCCTACATTCACTTTGAACGATAATCAGTGGAAACACTTGGAAAACCTTAAACTTGCCGACCCATCTTATTTCAAATCTAGACCTGTGGACCTAGTTATTGGTTGCGAGCTATTCGCACAGATATTCAAGGAGGGCAGGGTTCTTGTACAAATAGGGCAACCTTCAGCCCTTGAAACTATCTTTGGCTGGGTCGTCATGGGAAAGGTTGACGAAGTAGGTAGTCTTATGGAACGAACCAGTTGTTTTTTAACGAGTCATTCACCTCCTTTAGAGGTCATTCTCCCTAGGTTTTGGGAAATCGAACATTTGCCTAAAAAAAAAATCTTATCAAAGGAAGAAAAACAAGCAGAATCAATTTTTACTGCGAGTGTAGTACGGCGACCGAGCGGTAGATTCATGGTAGATCTTCCGTTTAAAAATAAAATAAACCCTGACCTAGGAAATACTCATCCGCAAGCTTATCGTAGATTTTTACTTCTAGAAAATAGATTAATCAAAAATCCTGATCTGTACACTGCCTATTCAAGTTTCATGCAAGACTATATCGATTCTAATCATATGAGTCTAGTTTTACCTAGTCAACCAAAAGTCGACGTATCATGTGTTTTGGCACATCATTGCGTATTAAAGCCGGAAAGCTTAAGTACAAAATTAAGGGTAGTCTGGGATTGTCACCCCAAACAATATAAGTCTCAATGACACGTTGTTATCTGGACCGAAACTTCAAAAGGATATTGCTTATTTACTCCTTACGTTTCGTCTTAATCCTATTGCCTACATTGTTGATATCAAACAGATGTTCCGTCAAGTCCTTATCAATCCTTATCACCGTCCTTATCAAAGGATATTGTGGAGGTTTTCTCCACAGGACCCACTTTCAGTGTGGGAACTTTCTACTGTCACTTTTGGCATGACATGCTCACCTTTTCTAGCCATGCGTACATTAAATGAGCTGGCAGAAAGAGAAAAGGAACGTTTTCCTATGGCTAGTACTGTTCTAAAAACGTCAATCTACATCGACGATATCTTGGGAACTAGCCCTTCGCTTTCTGAAGCTCTTTCCCTTCAAAAGGAACTCAATGATTTGTTGAAGTCGGGAGGATTTGAACTTAAAAAATGGGCAAGCAATTGTCCTGATTTATTGGCAACATTGCCAGAATCCGATTGTCAAATGCGTCTCTCTTTTGACAAGGAGGAACCCCACTTTATTATAGTTTTAGGACTTCAATGGCATCCAAAAAACGACATTTTTTCTTATCAATGCCGAATGAAGGACAAACCCCCAACCAAACGTTCTATTTTATCTATCATAGGAACAATCTTCGATCCCTTAGGTTTTCTTTGTCCCTTATTGCTACAAGCAAAATTTATTTTGCAGCAGTTGTGGATATCGAAAATAGGCTGGGACGAAGAACCAGATTCTTCTATCATCGACTCTTGGAACAAATTTCGTTCAGAATTCCCGCTTCTTTCCAATTTTCAATTACCACGACAAATCAAACTGTCAAGAGCCAATACCTGTCAAATCATCGGCTTCTGTGACGCTTCAATTCGAGGCTACGCAGGCGTTGTATATTTTCATGTAGAAGAGGAAAACAATATATCTGTTTCTCTCATATCTGCAAAATCTAGGGTCGCGCCTATAAAGTCACAAACTTTGGCTAGGCTAGAACTCCTAGGCGCATTTCTTTTAAGCGAATTAATTGACTTCGTTTTATCTAGCTATGAAGGAAAAATAACTTTTACAAATATCGTTACTTTCTGCGATTCTCAAGTCGTATTGCACTGGCTTTCATCCCCTCCTAATCGCTGGCAAACCTTTGTTGGAAATCGAATCAGTAGAATCCAAGAAATCATTCCCTCAAACTCGTGGCGCTACATTCCTTCTGCTTTAAATGCCGCCGATGTTGCGTCACGAGGGGCCACCCCTTCACAGCTCATGTCACATGACATGTGGTGGAACGCACCGTCGTTTTTGTGGTCTCCCGAAAACGAATGGCCCGATTTTCATAAATGAAAAATGCCGATTGATTTCGGAGATATTAATCTGGAGGAAAAGCCAAAGGTCTGTTGCAATGCGATAATTGATGTCAACTTCTTAGATCAGCTTCTTATCAAATATTCTTCTATATCAAAAATTCAACGTATCATTTGTTATGTCCTTCGAATAGTTAACCTTTTTCAAAACCATTCCTATCAAAAACCCACTAAGCCACCGGACCAAAAAATTATTTTTGAAAATATTGTTTTTCCTACCACCGGTGAGATGCAAAGTGCGTTATGCCTTCTTATCAGGAGCGTTGGGGGTTCTTGTTTTTCTGAGCTTTTTTCCGCGTTATCTGGGGATAGACCAATACCGGAACCTTTCCGAAAACTTTCACCTCTTCTTGATGAAAATAATATCATTAGAGTCGGTGGCAGATTACAAAAATCTGACCTTTTGTCTTATTCTGCAATTCTGTCTTACTTTCGAGTAACCATCGTTTGACTACTCTTATCGAGTCCACTCATCGACAATACCTTCATCCTGGGTTTAAAACATTACATAATCTGCTTTTACAGCAATTTTGGATATTATCTGCCAGACGGGCAATTCAAAGAACCATATTCAAGTGTTTGCAATGTTTTAGAATCAACCCTAAACCCTATAGACCGCCCATAATTAGTTCACTTCCCGCTCATCGAATCAATCAACTTAAACCTTTTTCGAGAGTAGCTATCGACTTTTGTGGACCTTTCTTTGTGATTCCTCATCGTTACCGTGGTTGTAAAGCTTTCAAATCGTATGTCTGTGTGTTTGTCTGTACGGCCACACATTGCGTGCATTTGGAATTAACCATGGAACTGTCCACCGAAGGGTTCGTAGGTGCATTCCATCGATTCATTTCCAGACGTGGCAGCGTGACGCAATGCTGGTCAGATCAAGGCAGTAATTTTATAGGGTTTCGTAACCAATTACTTGATTACGCAAGAAGTGCGGCCACCAGACTTTCTATTCGTTGGCATTTGGGACCTCCTCTCAGTCCACATTTCAATGGCCTGGCAGAAGCTGGCGTCAAAAGTTTTAAAACTCGCTTTGTTCGAGTAGTCGGCGACCAGAAGTTGTCCATCATGGAAATGTCCACCCTTACATGTCGCATAGAAGCCGTACTTAATGGTCGCCCTTTATCTCCTGCCTCTTCAGACCCACACGATCTTCAACCTCTTACCCCTGGGCAATTTTTGACCCTTGAACCCCTTAATTCAGAAATTCCGGAGTCAGATTTGTCCGAGGTTCCCCTAAATCGGCTCTCGAGATGGCAACTAATCCAAAAACTGCATAATGATTTTTGGAAACGGTATTCTATAGAGTATTTGCATACGCTACAACAGCGACACAAGTGGGCTGATTCGTCCCCAAATATCAAATTGAATGATTTGGTTATCATAACAAGTGATCACATTCAATCACCTTTGAAATGGCTGGTCGGTCGGGTCATCGAACTGCATCCCGGCGGGGACGGTCAGGTGCGTGTTGCGACGGTACAAACGGTTACCGGTGTTTATAAGCGGCCAGTTGTAAAACTGTGCCTCTTGCCAAATTAAAAGTAATTTTAATTTTTCTACCTATTACCGGGTATTACAATAGGTTTTTCTTTATTTTTATTTTTTTGGAATTTTTTGTTTGTTTGTTTTGTCTTTTTCGGGATTTGGTTATCTCTAAATAAACTTACGATACTTATCTGTTTTCATTAATTTATATTTATCGGTCGATCATTTTTCTTATATCTATATCTGTCCGGTTGAGATTCTAAAATTGTGGGTTTTGGAGGGCAGTTATGTTAGCTCCCGCTAAATTTCGCGGTTGTTTTTACATTTTTAAAACCACACAATTGGATGAAGGATAGAGTGCGTTTTCGCGCATTTGGACATGCGCATCAACAATCGGGGAGATCCTTTGTCAACCGCCTCGAGAAATGGCGTGTTAATTTCGTTCTCCAACTATTTCAAATTTCTACACTTAAAAGTGTACTGAAGCATAGAACTAGAAACTTCAGCCCTTCAGCTACGTGGTGACATCATTAGATCCAGAAAGGGGCCCCTTGGAACGTGGAGAAATTGGCTGCAAACTGGTGAGTGCTTTGTCTATGATTGCCGTTGTGTGGTACCAACAATTAACCTATGGACGTTTGATTATTTCGTGATTTCGTATCAATATATTTATGTGTGTTCGCGCTTCATTTAATTAAAATATTTACAGTCCATTACAGTTATCGTTTTTCTAACCGCGGGCTAACCGCGGGCTAACACTTATTGTATTATTTTTAGATCCAGGAAGTGAGAGACCTACAGGGTGATATCGAAATTAGAAGCGTAATTTTCTAAAAAACACATTTTTAAAAAACAATGTTGTCAAGAGCTTTCGTTAGCAAAAAATTATTTGAAACACGTTACACAATCATACCATTATCAGATTTTATCACCTTCAGGTCCAGGAATTGAGCTAGATGGTGATATAGAAATTATTAGTGTGTGTAAATTTTCTTAAAATCTCATTTTTAAAAAGCAAGGAGCTTTTGTTAGCAAAGTATAGTTAGGAATACGTTAAACAATCATACCATTAACTGACTGTATCACCGTTAGGTCCAGGAAGTGAGGTACAGGGTGATATCGAAATTAGTAATAAAATTTCGTAAAAATCACGTTTTTAAAAAACAACGTTGTCAGGAGCGTTTGTTAGCAAAAAATAGTTAGGAACACTTTAAGCAATCATACCACTTACTAAATTTCATTTACTTCCAGTAGGTAAGCTGCAGGGTGATATTTAAATAGCAGTAAAGATTTTGAAAAATCACGTTTTTAAAAAACAAGGGAGTTGGGCTATAGGGTGAAATGAATAAATAAATCCAAAAATATTCACATATATTTACGTGAAAAACTTTTACTATTTATTTGACAAATTTACAAGTTAATATGATAAAATTTAAGCCCCTAACTAACCTTGGTCAAAATAAAAGTTTACAAATACACATAAGAAATCCAAAAATCCCTACATTTATTTACGTAACAACATCTTGGTTCGTTGTTCTTTTACAAATTCACAAGTTAGTTTGAAAAAATCATGGCTTTATAATACATATCAAGTATAACCAAACCGAACCAAACCCATATAAATAAGGTTGGTCAATATAAAAATGTACAATAATTATTTACAGAAAAACCTGCCTGCCTTCGTTGCTAAGTCACAAATTTACATGCTTATTTGACAAAAATTTTTCATCCAAAATATACAATTAATAGAATCAAACCGAACCAGTTGGTCAATATAAAAATTAACAAATACAAATAGTAAATCAAAATTTTTTTACAAATATTTTACATTTGTTTGATTTGTTAATTAACAAATTTACAAAATATTTTAGAATCTTGGCCCTAAAATATATATTTAATGTAACAAAACGAAAGCCTTCACTAGGCTTGCCTAATGTAGACATTTACAAACATACACGATAAATATAAAAATCTGCACATTTATTTACAGGAAAAAACTGTCTTCGTTATTTCACAAATTTGCATGTTTTTTAGGCAACAATTTGACACCCAAGTTATCTATTTAACATAACCAAACCGAGCCAAATCAAATCCTTATAATTATTAAGCTTGCTCAATATAAAAATGTACAAATACACATAATAAATATTACATTTATTTACATTGACAAACAACAACCTGCACACAAATATTTTTGTCCCGTACGTCGTTCTTAGTTTTATTTAATTACTTGTATATAGACTTCTTCCAAAGTGAAGCGACTCAATATTTTGCATTTCTTTCAAAAAATCTGTTAATACATGTACCGCTACATAGCTATTTGGTTGTCTGATAAAGGGATGTATTTCCTTACTTCTTTAGCTATTTTTACTGAAAACTCCAAATCAACAAAAGCAGTAGTTTCATCCCACTTAAGGTCTTTTATCTTTAAATTTTAAATATCTTTTAAATAAATATTTTTTTATATCGCTTAGGCTTTTAATTGTTTGTACAATAGTTATTTACCTAACAAGTGCGGAAAGAGGTACTTTTCCGCACGCGACGGCACTTGCACAAACGACGCGGAGCGGAGTTCGGGCAAGCCGTCAAGGATGGAAAAGATAGTTTCCGCAAGAATTAGGTACAATGTTTTTCCTACGAGTGTTTTTGTCTATCTTCTTTATCAAAAAACATGTTTTAATTCGCAAAGATTTTATAATAATGCTAGAAAATGATACGTAAGATAGAATAGTTACATAAATCATTTAATGAGTCCTAAATATCTTCATTTTTAACAAAACAAAATCGTGCGGAAAAGAAATTTTTCAGCACTAGTGCGGAAAAGTTACTTTTCCGTACGTTTTTTTAACTTTTATTTTTACTTGATTTTTTTATGCATGGAAAAATAATAAAACAGGATTTTTTTATTACGATATATTAAAAAGAAACTTTATGTAAAGAACATTTAATTAACAATAACGAAAAAGTTAACGATGGTAGATATTGAAATTGAAAGTACACTTTCTGTTTGTTGCATGCTTCAATATACATCAGATGCCGCAACATCTTGAATAACGTCGTTTCTTATTGGAATTTGATTGGTTGGTGTTTGGCCCATTACAGAAATGCCTTGATCAGTTTGCTGCTTAGAATTACTACTGTAGTGAATGGAGGAAGGTATATTGGTCTGTACAAGCTGTAACACATTACAGGATTCGTCATTCGGTGCTTCTGGTAGCATCGGTTCAGCAGCACTTCTTGAAAATGAAACTTGTGTGTAGGAGGACGGGTTTTCATTTGAAAACGATTGTGGACGGGAAGGTTCTTGCAATTTGGACGTGCGGAAAAAAATCGTGAGGAAAGTAAAAATGATGCGAAAAAGTAAAATTGTGCGGAAAAGTAATTAACGTAATATTCTTTTAATAGATCGCTCAAGAAACCCTAACTTATATGTTCTTGGTTTGTAAACAGTAAGGTGAGGCCAAAAGTTATTTTTAAAAATATGATTTATAAAAAAATTTACTACTAGTATCTTACCTACTGGACCTAAATGTAACGCAGTTAGTGAATGGTGTGGTTTGTTTACATATTCCAAACTATTTTTTGCTCACCAAGACTCCTGATAAAGTTGATTTTTAAAATTGTGATTTTTACAAAAGTGTTTTACTAATTTTGATATCACCCTGTACCTTACTCCAAGGACCTAAAGGTAATACAGTCAGTTAATGTTATGATTTTTTAACGTGTTCTTAAGCATTTTTTGATAACGAAAGCTCTTGACAACATTGTTTTCTAAAAATCTGATTTTTAGAAAAATACACTAGTAATTTCGATATCACTCAGTAGCTCACTTGCTGGCTCTAAAGGTAATACAATAAGTTAGTGATATGATTTTTTAAGGTATTTCTAACTCTTGCTTGCTAAGTAAAACTCCTGACAAAGTTGTTTTTAACAATGTAAATTGTACAACTATTTTTGATATCACCCTGTAACTCACTCCTTGAACCTAAATTTGAAATAATCCGTTAATACATAGTTTAACTTTTTGGGCTATTTTCAACTTTTGATTGTTAAGTAGAGAACTAGAATTTCTAAACAAATCTATAATAGATTTTAAGGTCACCCTGTAGCAGACCTGAACCTAACCTTTATAACCTGGGTTTGGCAGACTTTTTAATCTATCTCTTCTCATACCTGATCATAAGAAATATTAGACAAACATTATTTTTAATTATATGATAATAATAATAACAAGTTTGATATTTATATATTCAAAGGTTATTTTTTGGGCCACGGGTTGCAATAAATCCAAAAAAATTTTTTTTTTCATATTATAACTTATCAAGCCTAATAGTTTTCTTTCCTAAAATTCATATGATTTCGTTAAAATAATATTACGTTTGATTTTGTGGTCGGCTTTACTTAGCCATTCGGTTTGGTTCGCTTTGCATGTTATGTTCGTGTTATTTGAATCCAACTTTAACGATGTCAGAAAAATGTCTCATGGTTTTGTTATTGTTTCTTTCCGGAAAAATACAATTTTTTAAGAACCTGTGCATCATCAACAATCCCGGAAAAATATTGAATTATCAGCAATCGAGTTTAAAGGTAGGTTTTAGATTATATTTTTCCTCATTTTTCGGTTTTAGACGCTGTACAATAAACTACTGAAATTTATGATGTTGCCATGATTTAGGGCTAAAATTTGAGGCGTCAAATTTTTTCAGATTGTTTCAAGTTATTTGAAATTTTAAAGAATTGCCTCCGACATTTCAAATATTGCCAAATTTTCTCAGATTTGTAATTTCTATTCGTTTTCTTTATGAGGTCAGCTTAGTTTACTTTCCTTCTTTGTTTTTCACGGCAAAATTAACAAAGAGGCACTAAGTTCATGTCGTGGAAGGTGCGTGAAAGGGTCGCCACCGTTATATTTTTACTGGGTTTTTATGGAAAAGTCAAATAATGTCAAATATTGGGGGCGATTCTTCACAATTTGAAAAAATCTGACACAATTTGACATGCCAGATTTTAACCTTAAATCTTGACAACATTGCATCAATTTTCTAAGGATAAATACGATACAATGCAATGTAGAATTCAAATAAGGCATTGGCATAATTTTAATCTGATTTAAGACAAAACAACTTACGGCGTGAATCTCATTAATTTGCTTGAAAAATAATAATCTATTAAAATTATAAACAGTATTCGCCCTATTATGATAATTGATAATCCGTCCACCTGCGAAACAAGGCCACCAACGACAAGAGGTTTGATTTGAGTGATATAATAATAACAATAAAATTTTAAAATGTAAAACCAAGACAAGAAAAAACTTATTTTTGACGAACATTAGGGGCCGGTTTCTTAATAGAGGATTACCCCTGACCCGTGGGTTATCTTTAATAGCTGTATTTTTTTGGTATGTGGTAAATATGTCAGCCAACTCTTTTTTTAACCCACGGGTCAGGGCTAACCCTCTATTGAGAAACCGGCCTTTAGAGACTCAACAAACAAGATATATTGAAGCTACCTAGGTACTATACTGTTACAAAGATACGAACCCTTCAACATCTTCAAAACGATTGTTTGCACATTTTATTCAAAACAAACCAACTAACATTTTTAAATTTAACTAATTTTGTTGGACACTAAACCCTAGATGCACCGTAAGCACATTTCTTGGATTAGTCACTTAATCGCGATTAAGTCCTTGTTGCTCACATAAAACAACAATGATGGATTAGCTAAGCCTTCTTACGGTACATCTAGGGGTAAGCCTTTTGCGCAAAAAAACTATAGTAGATAATTTACAACAAAATATTGATTTAAATCATATATCTCTCAGTGCAGATTGTGGGTAATACTTCATTGGCGTCCGTAAACTAAGAACTTTTTTAAAAATCACTACAAATATTTTTTGTTTTTTACAATTTTTTGAAATGTATTTAATAATTTATTAGGAAAATTAACTTTGCGTTCCAACAATTGATAATCAAATAGAGACAATTTCACTCTCAACGAGCCAGTGGCATCCATCAATGTGGGCGATTTACAGAAATCCTCAAAAAATCTATTGATTTTTTACATTTTCATTGAATTTTCAACAAAAAAGCTCTTTCAAAAAAAAGTCTTCGCTTTATTTTGGCGATAAAATTTATTTTCAGATAAAGTATAACATAATTTGGTCAATATTATGAATAACATTTCATTAGCGTTGCAAAAAAATCTTTTTAATTTTGAAATTTTGCAATTGTCATAAAAACTAAGTGCTGCAAGAAAACACTGATATTACACTTTCTTAGGAAGACCAAATTTCTTTTTTAGCAATGTATCATTTATAATTATTTCTAACGGTGTATAAATTTTAATTATACTACGTGATAGACAATAAAATTTTCTTTTAAATTATTAGAACGAAGGTCGTCATAGGTTATACCTTCCCCCTATATGGGATTTCCTGACAGATAGATAGATTTTACAGCCTACATCTAGGGTGGAGAGGGGGACAAAAGTGGTCAAAGTAAGAAACTCATAACGAATAAAGCTTATAGAAAATTACACTTTCTTTCATAAAAATAGGTCGATGATCTGATGATCCGCGTGGTCTTCTAAAGAAAAACCGATTTTTGTGAAAGTTACATTTTTGGAAAGAAAGCGTTATCTTCTATAAGTTTTATTCTTTGGCCACTTTTTCCTGGGTGGTCTTCCGCCCCTCTAGGTATAACGACGAACATAACTGGAGACAATTTGTAAAAATCGCCAAAAATCAGTATTATTTATAATACATACTGCCGTTCCTAAGAAGAAAATTTTATTTTCTAAATAGTGGCAGAAACTATTTTTTCCTAGAGAACTTCATTTTCAAAAAAATTATTCTGCCGTCGCTAAAAAGATTGTCGCATGTAGAAATTCTATGTTTTGAGAAAATCAGGTTATATATAATTTTGAAATAAAAAGCAAAAAATTAAAACTTTTACTTTTATTTTAAAGTTATAAGAAAATAAAAAAGTATAAAACTAAACCCGTTTTTCTCAAAACGTAAAATTGCTACTAATTTTCTTAAAAATTAAGTACTCTTGTACTCTTTTCGAAAATCAAATTTTCTTTTAAATAATGCACAGATTAATTATGTAAAGATAATTGATAATTCATATGTGAGTGGGTCTTGCAGCCCTTCCACTGCGACCACCAGTGCAGCTGCGGCTCGTGCCGCAGGCGAGGTGAAGCGGTACATTATAAACATATTATTATACAGGTATTATCTCGGAAGAAAATTTATTGCGTCCTCGTCCTCAGTTGAAAGAGATCAGAAACATATTTATGGGCAAAAAGTTTTATTTATATTGTCGTTTTTCCCTTTCAACTGTCGTACCATGCTCCAATAGTTCTAGGACGCAAAGAGTTTTAAAGATAATAACGTTTGTACCGGTGTTTATAATGTGGCGCTTCACCTCGCCTGCGGCACGAGCCGCCGCTGCACCAGTGTATCTATTCTGGCTTGATGCTAATAGGGACCTATTGCAATAAAGCCAGGCACAAATTGTGCCGGGCACTATATTGACAGTTTTGCATTAAAAACTGACAGTTGATCTTTCAAAATTGACATACCAAAGTCGAATTTAGAAATCCAGTCGTTTATTTTCCATTAATAGTGGCGTCACTATTAATTCCGGCTTTTATAATACACAATGACCTAATTTTGAAAGAAGACAGCTGTTCTTATAATGCGAAAGTGTCAATATAGTGCCCGGCAGAATTTGTGCCTGGCACTATTGCAATAGGTCCCTAATGTTTCATATAGATAAAGATAATTAGTTACATTGAAACTTATAATTATTTTTTACGATTTTTGTAAATAATCTTTATTTATACATGCCACTGTACCATTTGTTGTAAATTAAACCCTTTAGTTTTACATCATTGAAAAGAAAATTTTATGCTATTAATAAATGCTATATTTTTTTTCCTAAAAGGCGTTTTAACGAAAGTTTAAAAAAAAATTCATAAAAAGTTTTATTTTTAAGAAAACTAATCATGCCTGTAAAAATTTTAGAGGCCTTGGTAATTCCTATCTGTTCCGTCTCTGCTAGCGCCACCCAGCGGCAACCATCTAAACTAAGTGAATAAAAAATTGACCGAAGGAAATGACGCCACCACGCGACGTGGCCTTGTACGCAGAATGAGCGCAATGAATTATATGTTATTGATATATAGATATCTTTGCTTTGGATTACATCAGATTACATACACTACATACTTTATGTACACCTCCTTTGTTAATAATATAATAATATAATATAAAAACAAACTTAAAATTAACTAATTATTCCTAAAATCTTAAGAGTTGGCTAACAACGCGTATCGATGGTGTTGTATAAGAATTATTATTCGGTAAGTTATTATCGCACAATATTTTTATTTTCGCGATTATTTACGGATCTATGATTTAAGTCAATTTTTTGTGCACTTTGAGCAAATTAACTTTTGATTTTCATGCTTATTTTGCATTGGTGGCAGCTTATGTCTAAGTTCTAGAGATGAGCGATATCGTGATTTTCCAATCACACTAATATTTGTTACTGTGATTTTTTAATATCAGCGATTTTATCAAAATGGCGGATCCAGAATGGCGGACTTTCTTATTTATGAACCGATGTGTATCAAATATAGAAATTGGCGGTGTTTTAAAAAGCTGATTATAATTTTTGACCTAAACTTATAAAAAATTCAAAACGGCGGATTTTCTTATTTACTAACCGATTTGTCTCAAACCTCAAGTATTACATTGCTTAAGGTCATTTAACAAAATTTTTTACTCAAACTTAAAAAAATCAAAATGGCCGATCCAAAATGGTGGACTTTTATGAATGAATTTATGAATCGATGTGTATCAATTATCGAAATTCGCCATTTTGAATTATTTATAAGATTATAATTTTAATCAGCGACTTAAAACACCAATTTCCATATTTGATACATATCGGTTCATAAGTAAGTTTAAGTAAAAAATTTTGTTAAATGTCCTCAAGCAATGTAATATTTCAAGTTTGAGACAAATCAAGAAAACCCATCATTTTGGATTTGCCATTTTGATTTTTGTAAGTTTGAATAAATAATTGTATTAAATGACCTTAAGCAATGTAATATTTGAAGTTTGAGACAAATTGGTTGGTAAATAAGAAAATCCGCTATTTTGGATTCGTCATTTTGAATTTTTTTAAAGTTTAGGTAAAAAATTATAATCAGCTACTTGACACACCGCCAATTTCTATATTAGATACACATCGGTTCATAAATAAGAAAGTACGCCATTTTGGATCGGCCATTCTGATTTTTTTAAGTTTGAGTAAAAATATGTGTTAAATGACCTCAAGCAATGTAATATTTGAAGTTTCAAACAAATCGGTCAGAAAATCCGCCATTTTGGATTCGCCATTTTGAATTTTTTAAATTTGAGGATAAAACTGTTTTAAGGGATCTCAGGCACTGCAAACTTTTAAGTTTGAGACAAATCGGTTTAAAAATAAAGAAATCCGCCACTGTTGTAATAAAAAACTTAAAAAAAGGTGTTCCCAGCAAACATCGACCTGCTGGTACTTGACTAATATTGTACTTTAACTGCTGGCATCGGCAACGATGTGCATTATTTTTATTATTTTTGTATTGTGTAATTTGCATATTATTTAAAAGTGCAAAAAATGCAACATTTTAGTACTTTATTTTTAGTACAACGAAAAGTAATAGTTTATTTATGAAAAATACCAAGTGCAGCCAGGGTTAATGGCAAAAAAGCATTTTCAAAGTATATTTTAGCAGCTGCTTTTAGAGCACTTTATTATAGTACAAAAAAACTAAATATTTTACGGTGAAAATAAAATATTTACAAAAACATTTTAATAATATTTTGAAGAAGGTACTCTTAAAGTACATTTAATTTTTTAATAAAAGCTTAAACGTTTTGCTGCAAAATTAATATAACAGTGAAAAAACATTTCAAAAGTATTTTGAAATGGTTGCTTTTAAAGCACTTTATTTTAGTACAAAAAAACTAAATATTTTACTGTGGAAATAAAGTATTTACAAAAAAACGTGTTTGCTGGCCTGGCCGCTAGATGGCAAACACTAGTCAACATTTTACAGGTACACTGAAGAATGTCAAGCTTAAGAATGTGAATAATAATTTTATTTATTTTTAAATTGGTGTGAAATGTTCCATAATCTTTGGAAATATCCTCATCTGATATGAAAAGGAATATTAAAGATCATTATACAATGATCAAATAATTCTTTCCGTAAATATGAGACGTGAGTGGCACGTAACCTTACAATATTTACAACAAAAGTAGGTTTTTGTACTAAAAAAAATAATAAAATACATTGCTTTAAATCTACAGGTTTTTTTTTTAAAAAAGAGTTAAAAAAATTCCGTTTTTTTTGTACTAAAAATATGAAGAAAATACATTACTTTAAAAGTACATGCTTTTGTGTTCAAAAAAGTTTTAAAAAATGCATTGCTTTAAAAGTACAGTGTTTTCTGTATTAAAATATATACTTGCTGGCCTGATGTCGGCCGTTGTTCCAAATCAATACAAATTAAGTACTTCCTACTTAGTACTTTGCCGTTATGGCGTGCAGCGAAAGCCAGTACTTAAAAAGTACTTTTTTTGTAATCCATGTTTGCTAGGTTACCAGGTTACCAAACACTACACCTACCAAATTTCAGCACTCGACTTAATGGATTTAACTTTACTTAACAAAACCAAATTTCATGAAAATTGCGTAAAGGATTTTTTAAAGATATTTTTGAATAAATAATATATCTATTTTGTTTTTCATCTGCACATTTTATCGAAAAAAGTTTTTTTAGTCCAGCGCTGAGTTGGCCCGGCGCCCAGTTGGCGCCGCCGAGTTGGCTCGGCGCCCAGTTGGCGTCGTTGAGTTGGCCCGGCGCCCAGTTGTCCTAGACCGCTTTTCAACAATGAGAATATTATTCACCCAGTCTGTAGGTTCTTCAACATAGAAATGATACGTCTGCACTCGTGTAGGGCTTCCTTTAGCCTCGATTTTAAAGCATCTGGGCCCGGCACATTTGTCAACTGTCAGTTACAGATTCGAAGGCCAAATGCTGCCGCTGTTGCCAATTGATTGTTCCCAAGAGAAAGTAGCAGAGTTTGTTTATTAATTTTTAATTATGTTGGCAAAATTGAGTGGCGTATATAGAAAAAAGTTTCGGGGGCAGTGGCGGATCCAGGGGGGGGCACTAGGGGCACTTGCCCCTCCCGATAATTTTTTGAATATACAAAAAATGAGTAAAGAGTAATGTTTTTGCTAATGAAAATTCAAAATTTTTACCTGCGGCGCGTCGCATGAAAGTGTCTATTGTTATTATCATCGAAATTACAACCACTGACTAATTCAATAAAATGCTGCTTAAAAAAATATATTCCGTTTTTTACCAACAGAGAATGTCACCTAAAGTGCCCCCCCCCCCCCCGAGAAGCACCTCTGGATCCGCCCTTGTTCGGGGGGGGGGCGGAGACAGTTTCAGGGGGGGGCCCGAGACTTCATGAGGCCGTATTTTATGCTACTTCATTATTGTATTCATAAAACATGTGAAAATTTCTAAAAAAATCTTAGCTTCGGGGGGGGGGGGGGGCCCGGGCCCCCCAGCCCCCCCTTATATACGCCACTGGTAAAATTTGATTACGAAAAACTGTTACAACGTGACGTGCAAGGTCGTACCTAAGGGTTGATCAATCTCCCCCCGAAATTTTTAGGAATAAAAAATAATCAAACATTTAGTAGTGATAAGTAGTTGAGATATGGATTATTCGCATTTTTTATGGTAAAATTGATTCTGATTTTTTAGACATACTCAAACCAAAGTTTAGTAAAGTCTATTAAAAAAAAATCTAAATCTTAAACGTATTTTTTTATACTTAAATGCATGCAAAGTGAGTGGAAAAATATATCTTACTCGAATGGCATTTTGTTTGAAGAAATCTTTTTCAAATCGCATTTTATTCAAATGGCGTTTTGTTCGAAAACTTAGCTCTTCTGTCCCCTTTCTGGCAGATCACAATCGGTGTTAACCTAACCTTTGTCAATTGATCGCAAACTTATCCCAACCTGTTAACTCAACCCTGGTCATTAATTTGACCTAACCGATCAATTAAAGGTCATTTTTTCTGGTGCAAAAGGTGTGTCTGCACAGGGTAGGATAGGATGCGACGCACGAAACATCGAAACATCAAATGTCAAAAGTACGAAATTTCGAAATTATAAAATGTCAAAATGCAAAATGTCGAAAGCTTAAAATGTAGAAATTATATTTAGTGTTTTGATATTTCGTCCGTCGTCCCAATTGACAAGGGTTAGGTTTACAGACAGGTTAGAGTAGGTTTGCAATCAATTGACAAATGTTAGGGAAACATTTTTCAAGTCTTTCGTTCAAGGAAAATGTTTTCAAACAAATATTTTTTGAACAAAATGCCATTCGAACAACATGCTTTTAAACAAATTGTGATTCGAGAAAGATGTTTTCGAAAAAAGTGCCATTGGAGAAAGATGCCATTCGAACAAAATGCCATTCGAAAACTATAGTTTTAAACAAAATGCTTTGGAACATGTTGTTTTCGACTTTCAAACAGGTTACATCGACCTATTACAACACCCTGTGAACGTTCTGCCATGTCCCCTACAGTGGCGTAGCGTAGGGGGCGCGGGGGGGTCGTCGCACCCCCACCCCCCCCCCCGGGCTGCCAACGGCAAATTGAGAGGGCGGCAAAGGAAACGAACGACATGATAACCTTTTATTTTTTGTGAGGGGCGTCCTTTTTAGCTGTCGCCCCCCCCCGCCCTTCAGGCACGCTACGCCGCTGGTCCCCTACGACATTCCAAGAATGTTCTTTAAAAGTTCTTTAAGCATGTCCAGGGGAGGTTCTCAATTGTCAATTCTCAAGACATTTCCGGACCGGATAGTAGAACCTAATAAGATATTTAAAACTATTTTTTTGTATCATGAAATAATACTTAATTTCCTTGTTTTTTAATGATTTTATACTGGGTTTATACAGACAAAATAAAAATTAGCATAAAAACATTTTGCTGTTTATTCAGCCAAAAAAAAATTAAAATTGTTTTTAAATACTTTTTTTTGCAAAAAACAGTGTGAAAGTTTTTTGTATTAAATCACTGGCTTTTTATGGCCCTCGTAGTTTATCATAAAAAACAAATAAAAAATCGTCTAAAGATCATAAATAAACAAAGTTATAACAGTTCTATGTTAAAAACGGAATTATTAATAACCGGACATTATCAAAAACTTCATTCTGCAAAACAAGGCAAGAGCAAAATCGAAGTTCTGTATAGTCTTTTAAATTATCAAAACCGGACAAAATTAAAAAGGACAAAAACATAAAAAGGGCTCGGGCCTAGCTTTCGACGTTCACCTAAAGAAGAGCGGTTCTGATATAACTATGCAATTAAAGCGTCTTTCACTGCAATTTTTTTTACTACCATGCCTAATAAAAATACCGTCTCTACATAGGGATTGCTACAGCACATAAGGCGTTTTCATTAAGCAAGGGCCATCTTTAAAAAAGGTCAGGTGTTGGAACCCAGGTTAGGATTCATTTGCAATTAATTGACCAACAGGGTCGGTTCGATTCGGTTAACACCAATTTGCCGCCAAACTTTCATGACACCGATTTGTATGAGAAGAAGAGAGACGGAACCAGTATACATGAAAAGATAGGAGACCCCTTTTTATGATTTTGTCCTTTTTGATTTTGTCCGGTTTTGATAAAAGACGTTATACTAAACTTCAATTTTGCTGTTGTCTTGTTTTGATGAATGACGTTTTTGATAATGTCCGGTCTTAATACTTCCGTTTTTTTCATTGGACTGTTAGGCCATTTTTATTTAATGATCTTGGATGATTTATTTATGACGATGGATGGGGATTCGCTTTTAAAAGTTGGATTGCTTAAAATGGTACGAAAAAACAAAAAAAATCTCTATCAAAACAACAACAAATGTCACGTGACGCGATGTCGCACATGCGCACATCCAGTTCCAGATAAAAATTAAATAACTTTTATTTTTATTTTTATATGTTTAAACCCAGCAATAACGTCTTTTAGACGAAAATTGGTCGTTTTGATAACAAAAGTACAAAAATAATCACCACTTACAAAATCTGACCAAGTCCCATTTCAGTCAGAATATCTGGCTAATTCTAGGGACAATATTTGACATTATTAGACTTTTCCATAAAAACCCGATAAAAATATAACGGTGGCAACAGCGTGGAGCAAATTCTGTAGCGAGCCTTTCACGCACCTTCCACGACATGAACTTAGTGCCTCTTTGTTAATTTTGCCGTGAAAAACAAAGAAGGAAAGTAAACTTAGCTGACCTCATAAAGAAAACGAATAGAAATTACAAATCTGAAAAAATTTGGCGATATTTGAAATGTAAGTGGTGATTATTTTTGTACTTTTGTTATCAAAACGACCAAATTTCGTCTAAAAGACGTTATTGCTCGGTTTAAACATAAAAATAAAAATGAAAATAAAAGTTATTTAGTTTATATCTGGAACTGAATGTGCGACATCGCGTCACGTGACAGTGAATGAAAAAAACGGAATTATTAAGACCGGACATTATCAAAAACGTCATTTATCAAAACAAGACAACAGCAAAATCGAAGTTTAGTATAACGTCTTTCATCAAAACCGGACAAAATCAACAAGGACAAAATCATAAAAAGGGGTCTCCTATCTTTCTCTCTTCTTCTCATACAAATCGGTCTCATGAAAGTTTGGCGGCAAATTGGTGTTAACCAAACCGAACCGACCCTCTTGGTCAATTAATTGCGAATGAATTCTAACCTAGGGTCCAACACCTGACCTTTTTAAGGATGGCCCTTACTAAATGAAAACGCCTTATTTGCTCTAGCAATCCCTATGTAGATACGGTGTTTTTTATTAGGCATGGTAGTAAACAAAATTGCAGTGAAGAACGCTTTAATTGCATAGTTATATTAGAACCGCTCTTCTTTAGGTAAACGTCAAAAGCTAGGCCCGAGCCCTTTTTATGTTTTTGTCCTTTTTGATTTTGTCCGGTTTTGATAATTTAAAAGACTATCCAGAAATTCTTTTTTTGCTCTTGTCTTGTTTTGCAGAATGACGTTTTTGATAATGTCCGGTTATAAATAATTCCGTTTTTAACATAGAACTGTTATAACTTTGTTTATTTATGATCTTTAGACGATTTTTTATTTGTTTTTTATGATAAACTATGGGGGCCATAAAAAGCCAGTGATTTAATATAAAAATACTTTTACACTGTTTTTTGCAAAAAAAAGTATTAAAAATTAATTTTTTTTTTTGGCTGAATAAACAGCAAAATGTTTTTATTCTAATTTTTATTTTTGTCTGTATAAACCCAGTATAAAATCATTCAAAAACAAGAAAATTAAGTATTATTTCATGATACATTTATTATAATTTAAAATAATTTTAAATATCTTATTAAGTTCTACTATCCGGTCCGGAAATGTCTTGAGAATTGACAATTGAGAACCTCCCCTGGACATGCTTAAAGAACTTTTAAGGAACATTCTTGGAATGCCGTAGAAGACGTGCCAGAACGTTCACAGGGTGTTGTAATGGGTCTATGTAACCTGTTTGAAAATCGAAAACAACATGTTCCATAGCATTTTGTTTAAAAATATAGTTTTCGAATGGTTATTTGTTCGAATGGCATCTTTCTCGAATGGCACTTTATTCGGAAACATCTTTTTCGAATCACATTTTGTTTGAAAGCATGGTGTTCGAATGGCATTTTGTTCAAAAAATATTTGTTCGAAAACATTTTCCTTGAACGAAAGACTTGAAAAATGTTACCCTAACATTTGTCAATTGATTGCAAACCTACTCTAACCTGTCTGTAAACCTAACTCTTGTCAATTGGGACAACGGACGAAACATCAAAACACTAAATATAATTTCTACATTTGAAACTTTCGACATTTTGCAATTCGGCATTTTATAATTTCGAAATTTCGTACTTTTAACATTTGATGTTTCGATGTTTCGTGCGTCGCATCCTATCCTACCCTGTGCAGACACACCTTTTCCACAAAAAAATGTCCTCAATTGATCGGTTAGGGGATGTTTACGATCAAATTAATGACCAGGGTTGAGTTAACTGGTTGGGATAAGTTTGCGATCAATTGACAAAGGTTAGGGTAACACCGATTTCGATTTGCCAGAAAGAGGACAGAAGAGCTAAGATTTCGAACAAAACGCCATTTGAATAAAATGCGATTTGAAAAAGATTTCTTCAAACAAAATCCTATTTGAAAAATATATATTTTTCCACTCACTTTGCATGCATTTAAGTATAAAAAAATACGTTTAAAATTTAGATTTTTTAGAAAATAGACTAACCAAACTTTGGTTTGAGTATGTTATAAGTAAAAATCTAAAAAATCAGAATCAATTCTACTATAAAAAATGCGAATGATCCATATCTCTACTACTTATCACTACCAAATGTTTGATAATTTTTTATTCCTAAAAATTTCGGGGAGAGAGTGATCCCCCCTTGGGTACGACCTTGCACGTCACGTTGTAACAGTTTTTGGTAATCATATTTTACCAACTTAATTAAAAATTAAAAAACAAACTTTTAGAGGATCCCTCTGCTACTTTCTCTTGGGGACAATCAATTGGCAACAGCGGCAGCATTTGGCCTTCGAATCTGTAACTGACAGTTGACAAATGTGCCAGGCCCAGATGCTTTAAAATCGTGGCTAAAGGATGCCCTACACGAGTGTAGACGTATCATTTTCAAGTTGAAGAACCTACAGAGTGGTTGAATAATATTGTCATTGTTGAAAAGCGGTCTAGGACAACTAGGCGCCGGGCCAACTCGCCGACGCCAACTGGGCGCCGAGCCAACTCGGCGGCGCCAACTGGGCGCCGGGTGAACTCAGCGCTGAACTAAAAATACTTTTTTCGATAAAATGTGCAGATAAAAAACAAAATAGATATATTATTTATACAAAAATATCTTTAAAAATCCTTTACGCAATTTTCTTGAAATTTGGTTTTGTTAAGTAAAGTTAAATCCATTAAGTCGAGTGCTGAAATTTGGTAGGTATAGTGTTTGGTAACCTGGTAACACTTCAATTAAAGTTTTTTATTACAACCATGGCGGATCCAAAATGGCGGATTTCTTTATTTTTAAACCGATTTGTCTCAAACTTAAAAGTTTGCAGTGCCTGAGATCACTTAATACAGTTTTATCCTCAAACTTAAAACATACAAAATGGCGGATTTTCTTATTTACTAACCGATTTGTTTAAAACTTCAAATATTACATTGCTTGAGGTCATTTAACCCATATTTTTACTCAAACTTTAAAAAATCAGAATGGCCGATCCTAAATGGCGTACTTTCTTATTTATGAACTGATGTGTATCAAATATAGAAATTGCCAGTGTTTCAAGTCGCTGATTATGATGTTGACTTAAACTTATAAAAAATTCAAAATGGCGGATTTTTTTATTTACTAACCAATTTGTTTTAAACTTCAAATATTACATTGCTTGAGGTCATTTAACACATATTTTTACTCAAACTTTAAAAAATCAAAATGGCGGATCCAAAATGGCGGACTTTCTTATTTATGAACCGATGTGTATCAAATATAGAAATTGGCGGTGTTTCAAGTAGGTGATTATAATTTTTGACCTAAACTTTTAAAAAATTCAAAATGGCGAATCCAAAATAGCGGATTTTCTTATTTACCAACCGATTTGTCTCAAACTTCAAATATTACATTGCTTAAGGTCATTTTATACAATTATTTATTCAAACTTAAAAAATCAAAATGGCGAATCCAAATGATGGGTTTTCTTATTTACTAATCGATTTGTCTCAAACATATTCATTCAAGATGGCGGATAGTGATAAATGTTGTAAATGCCGTCGGTCTTTTGCAGCGAATTCCAACACAATTGAGTGTAGTTTGTGCAGTATGTGGTATCACAGGGGTTGCACAGGCCTTTCAGTATCGAGTTTTAACAAAATTGTGGCCTCTACTAGGAAGACAGGCACTCATAATTGGCATTGTGAGAAATGTGAAGCAGTTAAGGTTAGGTGTCGTTCATCAATATCACCAGCTGACTCAGACGACCTGGGTGAGTTGAGCAAGTCGAATCGATCAGGGTCAATGTGCAAATCGCCTAAAACTCATGAAGATGAGAATCCAGGGGGAGCGGCGTGTAGCCAACTTCAGTCGGATGATTTTCAATCAGCAGATTTTTCGAGGTTAGGTCAAAATATTCAGGATCGTCTTGTAAACAAACAAAATATCGAAATGTCGGATGTAGTTTTAATTATTCTGAATATTTTCAACTCAATTAACGACCAAAATAAAAAATTAACATGTTTGCTCGATGAACTAAAAGTGCTACGATCCACCGTTCAAGAATCGGAAGTGTCTGAATTTCGGTCTGAGATTCAGGCACTAAAGAGTGAACTGTCGCTCCTTAAATCGCATTGGGTAAGTGCTCACAACTCTTCCACATCCCCCTCACTAGATGAAAATTGTATGCGATCCTCGGCTCAGTCAAGCACTGATATTTTTAGTGAAATGCAAGATCGTACAAATAGAGCCAAAAATGTATTATTTCATAATGTTGCTGAGAGTACCGCCGGCGATTCTAAAATTCGTATAGATCATGATAGAAAATGTGTGTTAGATGTTTTTACCCAGATTAGTGTTGATTGTGCTAATTTCAAAGTCTTCAGGCTTGGTAGTAACATCAAAAATGGTCCGAGACCACTTAAAGTTATTTTGTTTAACAGTATTCTTGCTTCCCAAGTTTAAAAAAATCGTAAACTATTAACTAAGAGCAATATTCAAATAAGGGCTGATCTTACATCCCTTCAGCGTAGTCAACTTAGAAAAGCACATCAAGAGTTGGACTTACGTTCTGTGAATGAACAAAATCTGTCTATACAATATGTGAATGGCATACCCAAAGTTCTCCAACAGAAACAACAAAGAAATAAGTCACAAACTACTCCAAAAAACTAAAAGTTTACTACCATAACATAGGTGGGATGCGGACTAAATTGACAGACATCCGGCATTCAGTAAATAGCTGTGTATATGATGTTATAATCTTGGTGGAATCATGGCTTAATGATGACTACTCCGACACAGAATTATGTTTTACTGATTTTAATATTTTTAGACAAGATAGGAGTACATCAAAAACTAATAAAAAGAGAGGTGGTGGCACATTAATTGCTGTTCGTAGGCACATTAAATTACAACTAGTGCAGACTAGTGATTCAGTCCTTGAACAGGTCTTAGTTCATGTTTCATATGGAACAAAACAATTTATAATTGGTGCTGTATATATTCCTCCAGCATCGCCCATCACAGTATATGAAGAATTCTCTTCAGCAGCCTCGGATCTTGTGGGAGCTTACCCTAAATGTGAATTTTTAATTTGTGGTGACTTTAACTTACCCGGTGCAATCTGGGTTAATACTGATGGTGGGCTTTGTGTTGAGTGTGCTGAATCCTCAACATCTGCGAACTTTTTATGTGCCTTATGTAACCTTCTTGATCTTAAGCAAGTAAACTATTTGCCTAATGGTTTTGGCTCTTTTTTGGATTTAGTTTTTTCAAGTTTAGTGTCAGCCAAAACATCTTATGCCTCTGAAAAACTCTCAACTGTTACGGTGCGTCATCCTGCTTATGAAATAAGTGTTCCTGTAGGCTGTGAAAATGGTCTCAAATGTGATATATTTTATCATGACTTTAGAAATTGTGATTTTCTTGCTATTTACAACTACTTAGCTAGTGTTCCCTGGGACAACATACTCGATCAGAGGGATATCAATAAATGTCTTGATTCCTTTTATAATGTGCTCTATTCTGTCATAGATCTGTTTGTGTCGGTAAAACATTTTAAATCAACTAATTTTCCATTATGGTTTAGTAAAAATTTACAGCAACTTATAGTTCAAAAAAAAAATTGCACATACAAAGTATAAACAAGCTGATAGCTACAGTGATTACCTGACTTTCTCTCAACTTAGAGAAGAATGCAAAATATTGCGTGACAACTGTTATAGTTCGTACATTTTTAAAGTTAATTCGGAGGTCTCGCAAGATCCAAAATGTTTATGGAAACATATTAGTAACCTGCGCAGATCGAGTATGTATCCCAATAATATGCACCTGGATTATGAGACTGCTGAGTGCGGTCAAGAGATTGTTAATTTGTTTGCAAAGAACTTTGCTTCTACATACAAAAAACATAATGAGGAAGTTCCTCCCTACTCTTTTAGTTACAGTTTGGACTTAAATTTTATTCAGTTCTCTATGGTGGAAGTTTTTGAAGGGATCAGCAACTTAAAAACTAAATACTCCCATGGTCCTGATGGCATTCCATCTGTTTTTATCAAAAATTGTGTTTGCACGCTGAGCGAACCCTTGCATCGGTTGTTTAATATGTCCTTGTCTTCTGGTACATTTCCAGAGTACTGGAAAGTCAGTTTTTTGACACCTATTTTTAAGAATGGTGACAGGAATGATGTTCGTAATTATCGTGGTATTAGTATTCAATCGGTTATACCAAAACTTTTTGATCATTTATTTTGTCGTCATTTTTCCTGGCATTGCAGGGGCATTTTATCCGATAGCCAGCATGGGTTTGCTCAAGGCAGGTCAACAGTGACTAACCTGCTATCTTATCAGCACACTCTGTTGAGTGCCTTTGAGGGGTCTAAACAAGTGGACAGTGTCTACACGGACTTCTCAAAGGCATTTGACAGGGTGAGTCATGCACACTTGGTGAGCAAGTTGAGGGCTATGGGGTTGGGCGAGACTCTGGTAAGTCTTGCCCATAGTTTCCTGACTGGTCGCACACAGTTGGTCCGGATAGGCGATTGCGTTTCTGGTGAGATTCAAGTGGACTCTGGTGTCCCGCAATGTTCACACATTGGCCCAGTTTTCTTTAATTTATTTATTCGTGACCTTAGTGACGTGATTGTTAGTTCGGATCATCTGGCATTTGCTGATGATTTTAAGCTTTATAGGTTGATTGAAACTTATCTTGATTGTTTGTTACTTCAAAGTGTTCTTAATAACATTAGTGAGTGGTGTAGTAATAATGGTCTAGATTTAAATGTTAAAAAATGCCTAAGTATCACTTTCAGTCGATCATCGTAGCGGCAGTCAGGGACTTGGGTGTCTTATTTGACAGCAAGTTGTCATTTAGACCTCATTATGACGATATTAATAATAAGGGTATGCGAACCCTTGGCTTTATCACTCGTAACAGCTCCGAGTTATCACCATATTGTTTTAAGCTCTTGTACTGCTCACTAGTTCGTTCTGTACTGGAATATGCGTCAGTGGTATGGTCACCACACTATGCCTGCCACATTGATCGCTTGGAGTCTGTACAGAGAACTTTTCTTCGTTCTCTTGCATTCAGGGCTGATATAGCTATTTACAACAACAATTATAACATAAATTATAATGCCATTAGCCAACCATTTGGACTTGATACTTTGGAAAGAAGAAGGACATATTCTGATGTTATAACTTTTTATAAAATATTAAACGGTATCTGCTTTTGTCCTTCTTTATTGGAGATTATTGGTTTCAACACTATTCAGCGTAGGCATAACTCACCAATGTTTCGTATTCCCTTTCATCATGCCAATTATGGCTATTATTCACCATTGACTCGTATTCTTCGTCTGTACAATCAAAACAATCTTGATCCATTCGCAGCCGGTCTCACTTCCTTTAAGGGTAGTATTAGGGAATTACTATAGTAAAACCTACAGTTCCTATATTTTAATAAAAGAGAAAATTTTTTGTCTTTCGTCAATTTTCTTAGTCCTAGTTACATATTATTGTTTTTTTTGTTTCTTTTAATTAGTTTTATTACTTTTTTTGCCATCTTGTTATTAATTAATTACTCTGTAATATTATTGTAAATTGGCTCTGCCGTTGAAATAGAAAAATAAAAAAAAATAAAATAAAATAAAATATTTTTTTTTTTTATTTATACTGGGACTTTCCATCCACTCAGGATCAATCGCCCAGTTTCGCAAAATTCTAGCAAGTGAAAGCATTTTTAAACATAGGAACACAAACAACCAAGTCCCAAGCCAGGAATCGAACCCGGGCCGCCGGTGTGGGAAACAAACATTGCTACCACTACACCACGACGGCGACTGTAAACAAATAAAATATTACATTGCTTGAGGTCATTTAACAAAATTTTGTACTTAAACTTACTTATGAACCGATATGTATCAAATTGGTGTTTTAAGTCGCTGAATATGATTTTGACTTAAACTTATAAATAATTCAAAATGGCGAATTTCGATAATTGATACACATCGATTCATAAATTCATTCATAAAAGTCCGCCATTTTGGATCGGCCATTTTGATTTTTTTAATTTTGAGTAAAACATTTTGTTAAATGACCTCAAGCAATGTAATATTTGAAGTTTGAGACAAATCGGCTAGTAAATAAGAAAATCCGCCATTTTGAATTTTTTATAAATTTAGGTCAAAAATTATAATCAGCTGCTTGAAACACCGCCAATTTCTATATTTTTATTTTTTTTATTTTTTATTTGTCAAACACACTGTGTTTATTGTATGACAATCTAGTCAGTAAGACTAATTAGCAATTTTGTTTTAACTTAATTTACTAGAAAAGTCAGATTTAAACTTAGGGTTCACTCAACAGTTCTCCCCGCTTTGTTTAGTCTGTAACTCACAATTGTGTTGTGTTTATAGCATTATTTTGTTTTATGTGTAATTCACTTAGTTTACTAGCTCAAACGGCTTCACTCGTTTTAGTCTTCGAACTAGCATAGTATTGTCTAGAAGCTGAATTGCTTCCACATTCACATGCTGATGGAGTCTATCTTCATGGCTTTTTGCGTACTTTTTTATAGTCTCTGTTACAGTTTCGATTTTTAGATCTCGATGAAGGTCACTATTTCGAACGTACCAAGGTGCATTCACAATGTTTCTTAATACTTTATTTTGAAATCTCTTTACAACTAGAATGTTACTCTCTTTAGCACAACCCCATAGTTGAATACCATATGTCCATACTGGTTTCAGTATTTGTCTATAAAGCAGTAACTTATTATGAATTGTTAAATTGGACTTCCTTCCAATTAGCCAGTTCATTTTTCTATACCGTATCTCAAGTTCTTCTTTTTTTTTCTTAACATGTGCTTTCCAGCGCAATTTGGCATCAAGTGTCATATCTAGATATTTTGCCTGATTCGAATATGGTACTGGAATGTTGTTAATTGTTATTTGTATGTGATTTATATTTTTGTTTGTAAAATCAACATGAATTGATTTGGTTTCATTTAATTTTATTCGCCACTTTGTGGTCCAACTGTGAACTTGGGTGACATCCTGAAGTTTTTCTATGCATTTTTCAATACATTTTTCTACCGTCAATAAACCAGTATCATCGGCAAATGTTGCTAAGTGACAATTTTCTGGCTTTGGGATATCACAAGTAAATAATAAGTATATATAAGAGCCTAGTACGCTACCCTGGGGCACGCCTGCTTGAATTTCTCTTAAATTTGAGTATGAGTCTTCCTGTTTTACTCTAAAATGTCTATCAGATATGTATGATTCCAAAATATCCGAATATTGTTAAACCGTTTTAGTTTAAAATTAAGGCCTTCATGCCACACTTTGTCAAATGCTTGTGCTACATCTAGAAAAACTGCAGAACAAACTTTTCCCTCTTCTAGTGCTTTTTCTATTAAATTAGTAATTCTGTGTACTTGATCTATCGTGGAATGCTTGTCTCGAAAACCAAATTGATGAGATGGAATAATTACTTGTCTTTCTATGATGGGTTTTATTCTTTTAAGCAATAATTTTTCATAGAGCTTGGATATAATTGGCAGCAAAGATATTGGCCTGTACGATGACACGTCATGGAGTGGTTTTCCCGGTTTTGGAATCATGATAACTTCTGCAACTTTCCACAGTTTAGGTACATACCTAAGCCTAAAAGACGCATTAATTATGTTGCATAGTTTTACGATAGCTTTTCTGGGGAGTTGTTTTATGACTACCCCGTTAATAAGATCATACCCTGGGGCTTTTTTCGAATTAATATTTTTGATTTCTGTTAATATTTCTTTTGGTGATGTAAGCTTAATATGGTCCTCGATTTGATGGGGTTCATTTAAATGAAAGTGTTCATCTGGTGCTTCGTGGGGCTGAAATGTTTTTTCTAAATGACTTGCAAAAATATCTGCTTTTTGTTCGTTACTCCTTACTCCTTACTACTTACTAAGCCCACTGGTTGTTAGATTTTCGTATGGGTGGAATTTGGATAATTGGTGTTAGTCCACGGATAGAAAAACGTTAAATGCAATGGACTGTATAAATTTTAATTAATGATAGCGCGAACAAACATAAATATTGATATGAAATTACGAAATAATCAAAACGTCCATAGGAAAAATATTGGTGGCACACAACGGTAATCAGACAAATGCACTCACCACTTTTGCAGCCAAATTCTCCTCGTTCCAAGGGGCCCCCGAATGGATCTAATGATGTCACCACGTAGCTGAAGGGCTGAAGTTTCTAGTTCTATGCTTCAGTACACAAAAATCGAGCACTTTCAGGTGTAGAAATTTGATATAGTTGGAGAACGAAATTAACACGCCATTTTCTCTGGCGATTGACAAGGATCTCTGCGGTCGTTGGTGCGCTTGTCCAAATACGCGGAATGCGCTTTGCCCTTCATACAGTTGTGTGTTTTTAAAAATATATATAAACAACCGCGAAATTTAGCGGGAGCTAACATAACTGCCCTCCAAAACACACAATTTTAGAATCTCAACCGGACAGATATAGATATAAGAAAAAGAATCGACCGATAAATATAAATGAATGAAAATAGATAAGTATCGTAAGTTTATTTAGAGATAACGAAATCCCGAAAAAAGGCAAAACAAACAAACAAAAAATTCAAAAAAAAATTAAAAACAAAAAAACCTATTGTAATACCCGGTAAAAGGTAGAAAATTAAAATTACTTTTAATTTGGCAAGAGGCACAGTTTTACAACTGGCCGCTTATAAACACCGGTAACCGTTTGTACCGTCGCAACACGCACCTGACCGTCCCCGCCGGGATGCAGTTCGATGACCCGACCGACCGGCCATTTCAAAGGCGATTGAATGTGATCACTTTTTCTGATAACCAAATCATTTAATTTGATATTTGGGGACGAATCAGCCCATTTGTGTCGCTGTTGTAGCGTATGCAAATACTCTATAGAATACCGTTTCCAAAAATCATTATGTAGTTTTTGGATTAGTTGCCATCTCGAGAGCCGATTTAGGGGAACCTCGGTAAATCTGACTCAGGAATTTCTGAATTAAGGGGTTCAAGTGTCAAAAAATGCCCAGGGGTAAGAGGTTGAAGATCGTGTGGGTCTGAAGAGGCAGGAGATAAAGGGCGACTATTAAGTACGGCTTCTATGCGACAGGTAAGGGTGGACATCTCCATGATAGACAACTTCTGGTCGCCGACAACTCGTACAAAGTGAGTTTTAAAATTTTTGACGCCAGCTTCTGCCAGGCCATTGAAATGTGGACTGAGAGGAGGTCCCAGATGCCAACGAATAGAAAGTCTGGTGGCAGCACTTCTTGCGTAATCCAGTAATTGGTTACGAAACCCTATAAAATTACTGCCTTGATCTGACCAGCATTGCGTCACGCTTCCGAGTCTGGAAATGAATCGATGGAATGCACCTACGAACCCTTCGGTGGACAGTTCCATGGTTAATTCCACATGCACGCAATGTGTGGCTGTACAGACAAACACACAGACATACGATTTGAAAGCTTTACAACCACGGTAACGATGAGGAATCACAAAGAAAGGTCCACAAAAGTCGATAGCTACACTCGAAAAAGGTTTTAGTTGATTGATTCGATGAGCGGGAAGTGAACTCATTATGGGCGGTCTATAGGGTTTAGGGTTGATTCTAAAACATTGCAAGCACTTGGATATGGTTCTTTGAATTGCCCGTCTGGCAGATAATATCCAAAATTGCTGTAAAAGCAGATTATGTAATGTTTTAAACCCAGGATGAAGATATTGTCGATGAGCGGACTCGATAAGAAGAGTAGTTAAACGATGGTCACTCGAAAGTAAGACCGGGTGTTTTGCAGAATAAGACAAAAGGTCAGATTTTTGTAATCTACCACCGACTCTAATGATATTCTCATCAAGAAAAGGTGAAAGTTTTCGCAAAGGTTTCGGTATTGGTTTATCCTTAGATAACGCGGAAAAAAGCTCAGAAAAACAAGAACCTTGCACGCGTTTGATAAGAAGGTGTAACGCACTTTGCATCTCACCGGTGGTAGGAAAAACAATATTCTCAAAAATAACTTTTTGGTCCGGCGGCTTAGTGGGTTTTTGATAGGAATGGTTTCGAAAAAGGTTAACTATTCGAAGGACATAACAAATGATACGTTGAATTTTTGATATAGAGGAATATTTGATAAGAAGCTGATCCAAGAAGTTGACATCAATTATCGCATTGCAACAGACTTTTGGCTTTTCCTCCAGATTAATATCTCCGAAATCAATCGGCATTTTTGGTTTATGAAAATCGGGCCATTCGTTTTCGGGAGACCACAAAAACGACGGTGCGTTCCACCACATGTCATGTGACATGAGCTGTGAAGGGGTGGCCCCTCGTGACGCAATATCGGCTGCATTCAAAGCAGAAGGAATGTAGCGCCACGAGTTTGAGGGAATGATTTCTTGGATTCTACTGACTCGATTTCCAACAAAGGTTTGCCAGCGATTAGGAGGGGATGAAAGCCAGTGCAATACGACTTGCGAATCGCAGAAAGTAACGATATTTGTAAAAGTTATTTTTCCCTCATAGCTAGATAAAACGAAGTCAATTAATTCGCTTAAAAGAAATGCGCCTAGGAGTTCTAGCCTAGCCAAAGTTTGTGACTTTATAGGCGCGACCCTAGATTTTGCAGATATGAGAGAAACAGATATATTGTTTTCCTCTTCTACACGAAAATATAC
The DNA here is from genome assembly GCA_963576565.1 of Aspidapion aeneum. NCBI lineage: Eukaryota > Metazoa > Arthropoda > Insecta > Coleoptera > Brentidae > Aspidapion > Aspidapion aeneum. Next base: position 84,598,447 of record OY755040.1, read on the forward strand.
GACGCCTGCGTAGCGTCGAATTGAAGCGTCACAGAAGCCGATGATTTGACAGGTATTGGTTTTTGACAGTTTGATTTGTCGGGGTAATTGAAAATTGGAAAGAAGCGGGAATTCAGAACGAAGTTTGTTCCAAGAGTCGATGATAGAAGAATCTGGTTCTTCGTCCCAGCCTATTTTCGATATCCACAACTGTTGCAAAATAAATTTTGCTTGTAGCAACAAGGGACAAAGAAAACCTAAGGGATCGAAGATTGTCCCTATGATAGATAAAATAGAACGTTTGGTTGGGGGTTTGTCCTTCATTCGGCATTGATAAGAAAAAATGTCGTTTTTTGGATGCCATTGAAGTCCTAAAACTTTGATAAAGTGGGGTTCCTCCTTGTTGAAAGAGAGAGGCATTTGACGATCGGACTCTGGCAATGTTGCCAATAACTCAGGACAATTGCTTGCCCATTTTTTAAGTTCAAATCCTCCCGACTTCAACAAATCATTGAGTTCTGTTTGAAGGGAGAGAGCTTCAGAAAGCGAAGGGCTAGTTCCCAAGATATCGTCGATATAGATTGACGTTTTTAGAACAGTACTAGCCATAGGAAAACGTTCCTTTTCTCTCTCGGCCAGCTCATTTAAGGTACGCATGGCTAGAAAAGGTGAGCATGTCATGCCAAAAGTGACAGTAGAAAGTTCCCACACTGAAAGTGGGTCCTGTGGAGAAAACCTCCACAATATCCTTTGATAAGGACGGTGATAAGGATTGATAAGGACTTGACGGAACATCTGTTTGATGTCAGCAATGTAGGCAATAGGATTAAGACGAAACGTAAGGAGTAAAGAAGCAATATCCTTTTGAAGTTTCGGTCCAGATAACAATGTGTCATTGAGACTAATATTTTTTGGGGTGACTGCCGAACAATCCCAGACTACCCTTAATTTTGTACTTAAGCTTTCCGGCTTTAGTACGCAATGATGTGCTAAAAAACACGACACGTCGACCTTTGGTTGACTAGATAAAACTAAACTCATATGATTAGAATCGATATAGTCTTGCATGAAACTTGAATAGGCAGTGTACAGATCAGGATTTTTGATTAATCTAGTTTCTAGAAGTAAAAATCTACGATAAGCTTGCGGATAAGTATTTCCTAGGTCAGGGTTTTGTCTTTAAACGGAAGATCTACCATGAATCTACCGCTCGGTTGCCGTACTACACTAGCAGTAAAAATTGATTCTGCCTGTTTTTCTTCCTTTGATAAGATTTGTGTTTTAGGCAAATGTTCGATTTCCCAAAACCTAGGGAGAATGACCTCTAAAGGAGGTGAATGACTCGTTAAAAAACAACTGGTTCGTTCCGTAAGCCTACCTACTTCGTCAACCTTTCCCATGACGACCCAGCCAAAGATAGTTTCAAGGGCTGAATGCTGCCCTACCTGTCCAAGAACCCTGCCCTCCTTGAATATCTGTGCGAATAGCTAGCAACCAATAACCAGGTCCACAGGTCTAGATTTGAAATAAGATGGGTCGGCAAGTTTAAGGTTTTGCAAGTGTTTCCACTGATTATCGTTCAAAGAGAATGTAGGCATATTGGAACATAGTTGTGGAACAACAATTGCTTCGAAATTAAGTAAAGGAGTTACTTGTCCTTGTGGCTTAATGTGACATTGAACGAGCCCTTTGGAAGTAAAAGAAGACATCTGATTTAATCCGAATATTTCAGTGGTGTAACTTCGCCTAGGAAGATTAAGACGCTGAATACACTTTTTACTGATGAATCCTGTCTGTGATCCAGAATCAAGCAGTGCCCTTATAGGTTGAAAATTTCCGCAACCGTCCATAACATCTATTATGGCGGTGCATAAAAGAAAGGTACCTGAAGGTCCTGAGGCATTTAATGACACATGAAGATTATTGACAGGTGGTGTGTGAATGACAGGACTAGTATCTTGGCTTCCAGACCCTTGATTAGTTTCTAAGATATGAGTTAAAGTGTGGTGCCTTTTACTATTGCAAGTCCTGCATGAATATTTTGATTTGCACGTATCTACATCATGCAAGGGATGAAAACACGCTAGACATAATTTTTTCTGTTTGACGAAAGATAGGCGATCGATAGGTGAGAGATCAAGAAATGTTTGACATTTCGAAAGCACGTGACTTTGATTACACCGGAAACATTTTATTCCCGTACTCGAATTAGTTGAGGTGCCAGCCAGTCCTATAAAAGGCGAATTGGATGATTTATAGGTAGGCTTTTGCCCAAACTGATTTCGCATAGAATTTGAATTTTGATAGGTAGGCTTTTGCCCAGACTGATTTTGCATAGAATTTTATTTTTGATGTATAGGCACCTTTTTGGGTGCTGTTGATTGAGGAAGTGATTCCAAAACTTTACATCTTTTTTCTAGAAATTGAAAAAGTGACTGAAAAGTGGGAATTTCGGTATTAGTATTGGCGTGACTCATTTCGAAATTTGAACGCGTTGGAATATCTAATTTTTCTAATAAAATGAAAAAAATAATAAAGTCCCAACTGTCAACGTCAAAGCTAAGTGATTTTAAAATTTCTAGGGATTCAGAAAAGGTGTCAATTAAATTACGCAATTCTTTAGCTGACTCGTTTTTTAAGGTGGAGTTCATAATTGAGCTTAAAGCATCATTTGCGAGGTCTCGCTTGTTTTGATATCTATTGACTAATTTGTCATAAGCAATTTTATAATTTTGATCAGATAAGCTAATCCCTGATATCAATTTTAAAGGCTCATCCTCGAGATATGAAAATAAATATTGAAGTTTTCGAACGTTACTTAGACTTTGATTTTGATCTATAATGTTATTAAAAAGATCGAAAAAGCTTGGCCATAATTTTTTATCACCTCGGAATATGGGAATACCTAACTCTTTGAGTTTTGGAGTTTCAGATTCGTTTTGTCGAACATATGATCCCGAAAAGGATGGGGCCTCAACCGGAAATATTTTAGAGTAAACCCCCTTACACGCATAAAAATATTTACGAGCTTCTGAAAGGATCGCATCCTGCGTTTTAAACTCCTCATCGTCCGAGTCGTCTATCAACATAATGACGTCATTATGCGCCAGCATGCATTTATCGAAGGTTTCATCCAAATCGGAATACCTCACTTGAAACTCATTTCTCGCTCTTTCATCCTTTTCCGCGGTCTTTGACAACACATAACACTCGGTGATCGCAGATAAAAAACCCTTGCGTTTTTGTACGGCTTTTTTGACAGACATGATTTTACCTTTGAAATGACGAAATTGTCGGTAAATATACAATTAACGCTAAATTAATGCTTCTGAAATAGAAAAATGACGAATTGTCGAAAATATGCACTAATTTATCGCAATTGATGAAAATTGTTTTAAATATCGAAATGATATGAAACACCCTAACACATAAATGAGAAATGTTTTTGTTTGTTTTGTTTTGTGGTTCCTTCGCTTTGTTTACTGAATCGAGCACGCGAAAGGCACGTGCACCGCAAAGACGACTTTCTCGTTTCAAATACGATGCGTGCGAAAATTCAAGGCCACCTTGTTTGGCTTGGCCACAGATTAGGTAAATAAATGGCTTGGCATGAAAATAATTATTAATACCGTCGTATGGATTTATTCTAAATAATTCGGCTCGCAAGGAACACTTTATGTTAGTCCACGGATAGAAAAACGTTAAATGCAATGGACTGTATAAATTTTAATTAATGATAGCGCGAGCAAACATAAATATTGATATGAAATTACGAAATAATCAAAACGTCCATAGGAAAAATATTGGTGGCACACAACGGTAATCAGACAAATGCACTCACCACTTTTGCAGCCAAATTCTCCTCGTTCCAAGGGGCCCCCGAATGGATCTAATGATGTCACCACGTAGCTGAAGGGCTGAGGTTTCTAGTTCTATGCTTCGGTACACAAAAATCGAGCACTTTCAGGTGTAGAAATTTGATATAGTTGGAGAACGAAATTAACACGCCATTTTCTCTGGCGATTGACAAGGATCTCTGCGGTCGTTGGTGCGCATGTCCAAATACGCGGAAGCGATTTGTCCTTCATACAGTTGTGTATTTTTAAAAATATATATAAACAACCGCGAAATTTAGCGGGAGCTAACAATTGGTCTTTTAAAATCTTTGGTTACTTTCCAAAGGGAATAGTCGGTATTTTTATCATCTGTAAGTTCATTAAGAAAATGGTTAATAGATTCATTTTTTATTACTGGAATTTCTCGTTTTGTCCCGAGGATCACGGCTTTGCTGCCACTTTCTTCTTAGTTTCCTTTTTTCCAATATAAGGTCTCTAATTTCCTTTGGATAGTTTTTTCCCTTAAAAATTTGGTTTGGACTGTTTTCCCAAGCTGCTTGTTGAATATTTGTAACAAAATATTCAACTTCTTTATCGATTTGTTCTGGCGTTTGCAATGGTACTGATAGGTTTATTTTTTCTGACAGAGTTTGTTTAAAACTAATCCAGTCAGTCATTTCATTAACTAGTGAGATATTTGCTTCTTTCTTTATTATGTTTTTACTAAGAGTTAGAATAATAGGTGAATGATCTGAGTGTAAATCAAAACTTTCTTCTATATATATTATTAAAACTAAGCAGCCACCAGAACTACATCAGAAAATTAAATTTCGTGCTTCCAGTCACTCTCTTGGTGCCAGACTACAACACTTTATTATTACTCCCACCCATCGCACAACGTTCTTTGAAAGAAGCTTTAGTTATAACATTTGTAAATTTTACAATTCTATTCCTAAAAAAGCAAAAACTTTCAACCAAGCTCAATTTAAAACTTTTATGAAAATTCAATTTTTAAATGCTGGCGACTAAAACACACCTGATTGCACAGCTTCATTCCGATTCTCTTTTTTTATAAATAGGTTCTGTAATTATATATATTTTTTAATCTTTCCTTGTTTTATCTACATTTTATACACAATTTTATCAACATTTTTATATAAATTTTTATTTACATTTTAATTATACCTAAATGTTATTAAGATTTATTATTGTTTAATTAGGCAAATTATTTTAGTTTTAGAAATAAATTATATAAGATAGTGGGGGACGGGCTTACATCGTGCATTTGGACACGATATGGGTGATGCACAAGCGGTAGACCTACGGGGTTAAACTTAGACCAATTTTTATTGTTTTTAACTCCTTTTTGCAACTTTAAGTTTTTTCTATGTAATTTCTAACATCATGTCAATATTAATTGTTGCAAATAAATGTATTATTTATTTATTTATTTATTTATTTATTAATATCTACAAAACTTAAAGATATATTTTTTACTATAAAAAAGTCAATTAGATCTGGAATTTTTCCTGGATCTGTTGGATAGTATGTGGGCTTACCAGTTGATATCGGCTCACATTGATATTCACTAATAGCTTGCAAAAGTTATTTTCCTTTAGAATTCGTCAGTCTAGATCCCCAGTAGGTATTTTTTGCATTAAAGTCACCTCCAATTATAAAACGGTTTCCTAATTTTCTGAGAAAATTAAGATATTGATTTTTCTTTAGTAAGTGCCTTGGTGGCATATAGACAGCACTTATGACTAATGTATATGTTTGGGTTTTTACACTTACTAATGTAGCTTGAATCTCTATGGTTTTATATCCCATCTCCTCATAGTGTGATATATTTTCTTTAATTATTACAGCACTTCCCCCATGTGCAGTATTGCTAGGGTGAGTTGTATGATACACTTTATAACCTTTAAATTTAATGTTAGACTGGTTAGTGAAATGCGTTTCTGACACAAGACAGACGTCAATTTTTTCTATGTCTAGAATAACTTGCAAGTCTTGCTGATGTTGCAAGAGACCATTGGCATTCCAAGCTAGGATTCTAAGATTACCGACCATTTTGAGGCATATTGGTAGCTCCGTTATTGCTACTTTCTAGTTTAGTTAATCGCTCATCAAGTTTGTTTAATTTCTCCAAAATTAATTGTAGTGTTTGTTCCATAGTATTTTGACTACTGATATTAATATCAGGTACAGTAGCTGTTGCTGCTACTTGGCTGTATGTCCTTGTAACAGAGTTTTGTGTGACTGTGCTTCTTGTCTGTTGGTTTTGTCTATTTGTACTCACGTTTGGTATGAGATTCGGTTTCTTAGGTTTATTTTTCAATTTTTGTATTTCCTTAGCCACAAGGCATCCTCTGTAGTTAGCAGTGCCTCCACAGTGGAGATTGGCTCAGATTCTTTTGGTTTGGGATATTCTACAGTAAGATGTTTCCCCGTGTATTTTACGCAACGTGGTTTTTTAGCGCAATATTTTTGCGTGTGTCCATAAGATTGACATCTTTTGCATTGAGGGACTAACTTTGAGGTTTTTAGTGCTTTTATGTCCACTTCAATTCCAAGGATACTGGAAGTTTCAAAAATTTTGTTGATATCTTCATCGTGGCTAAGTGTGAGCATAAACATGTTAAGAGGTTGTCTTGTTCTCCATTTAAGTTTGTTGCTGGCCTCCAGTGCCTTAAAACGTTTTTTTGTAGATCAGCTACAATTTTTCGTGGGTCACATGAGAAGTGTAGCCTATTCGCTATTACTCTAATTGGCCTTATTTGTTTGTTTTCGTATGAGTGCCATTGATGCTTTATTTCATTAAGCATTTTAGTAACCAGCCGATAGCTGTCTGTGTCTTGTACATTTATTTTAATATTTTCGTTATTTAAAACTTTTATTTTAACTCCTTGTATGATATTTAACTTTTCATAAATATCATTAAAATTATTTACGCCATTTACCATAATCGGTGGAGGTAATGGAGCTTTTTGAACCTTAGTAGGGGGTTCTTCATTTTGTGTTTTACTGGAGGGATCTCCAGTGCCCGAGCTTTGTTGTGGTGGTGAGAGTGAAGTATCCATTCGACGTTTTTTCCCATCTTTTCCTTTTTGTCTGATCCACTCAGTTTCTCTTGCCAGATCGTCCTCATCAGTAATGTAGTCCATGTCAGACTTTTCTTTTTTAGTGACTTTTGTCTCTAAATCTGCAAATTTTTCATACTTTGCATACTTTCCAGTTGACTCCGGAGATAATCCACTTATACACTAAGTGAATTGTTTTCGTTTTGGGATTTTTTCCATTCGCTATATAAAACTTCTTCATTTTGTGTTCTAGCATGGCTATCCTGAAATAATTCGGCATTATCCATTTTTTCTTGATTTTGTTTGGGCTTTTCGCTAATTTTTAAAACAAGTTTCACAGGTGATGGTACACTTTTTTTGCTTTCAAACATGATATATATTTTTTTTCTATATTTGGTACACATCGGTTCATAAATAAGAAAGTTCTTCATTCTGGATCCGTCATTTTGATTTTTTTAAAGTTTAAATAAAAACTTGTATTAAATCACCTTAAGCAATGTAATATTTCAAGTTTAAGAACGAATCCGCCATTTTGAATTCGCCATTTTGAATTATTTATAAGTTTAAATCAAATTTATAATACATACATTGATACACATCGGTTCATAAATAAGAAAGTCCGCTATTTTGGATCGGCCATTTTGATTTTTTTAAGTTTGAGTAAAATTATGTGTTAAATGACCTAAAGGAATGTAATGTTTCAAGTTTGAGACAAATCGGTTAGTAAATAAGAAAGTCCGCCATTTTGGATTCGCCATTTTGAATTTTTTAGGTTTGAGGATAAAACTGTATCGGCACTGCAAACTTTCAAGTTTGAGACAAATCGGTAAAAAAATAAAGAAATCCGCCATTTTGGATCCGCCATTGTTGTAATAAAAAACGTAAATTAAAGTGTTACCAGGTTAGCAAACACTACACCTACACAAGACGCTAACCCTACTAAGTCCACTTTGAATCCTTGACTTTGCATGCGCAGATCTACCAATATTATTTACCTCATGTATTGGAATAGATGAACAGGGTGATTTTCACTTAAATGATTCTAACCACATGAAAATAGAAAGTTTCAAAAACCTTACCTAACGAAACCTAATCAAATCTAACCGAACCGAACCAAAGCAAACTAAACCAATAATTTATTTCAAAAAAAAAAACTTTTCTGACTTCCTACCCGGGATCCTAGAGGATGTGAATCCGAACCGGACCGTACCGAACCGAACTTATCCAAACCTAACCATACCCAACTAAACCTAATTAGCAGTGTTGTTGTGTTTGGTTAGGTTAGGTTTGGTTCGGTTTAGTTAGGTTCGGTTCGGTTTGGTTCGGTTCGGATTCACATCCTCTAGGACCCCGGGTAGGAAGTCAGGAAAGTTTTTTTTTTTAATTATTGGTTCAGTTTGCTTTGGTTCGGTTCGGTTAGATTTGATTAGGTTTCGTAAGGTTAGGTTTTTGAAACTTTCTATTTTCATGTGGTTAGAATCATTCAAGTGAAAATCACCCTGTATTTATCTATTATAATACATGAGGTAAATAATATTGGTAGATCTGCGCATGCCAAGTCAAGGATTCAAACTGGACTTGGTAGGGCTAGCGTCTTGTCTACACCTACCACATTTCAGCACTCAACTTAATGGATTTATCTTTACTTAACAAAAATAAATTTTAAGAAAGTTGCGTAAAGGATTTTTTAAAGATGTTTTTGTATAAATAATATATCTATTTTGTTTTTCATCTGCACATTTTATCGAAAAAAAAAATTTTGTCCGGCGCCCAGTTGGCGGCGCCCGGTTGTCCCATTCCGAACGCATGATTTGATATCTGTTTTTTTTTAAATCACAATGAAACATTTTAAAAGATCGCGACTTGGCATTCATTATCACGCCGAAAGCCGGTTATCATGTTTCTTTTTATTTATACTGGGACTTTCCATCCACTCAGGATCAATCGCCCAGTTTCGCAAAGTTCTAGCAAGTGAAAGCATTTTTAAACAAACACAAACAACCAAGTCCCAAGCCAGGAATCGAACCCGGGCCGCCGGTGTGGGAAACAAACATTGCTACCACTACACCAACGACGGTAACATAATAACAGAATCAACAATATATTGTCACTGCCGCACTTAACATATAACAAACCAAGCAGTATCAGTAACGTTTCAAACTCAAACGCGACTTACGTTACGCTTGTGATCACATCACGTTTAAAAATCGCTGATATTAAAAAATCACAGTAACAAGTATTAGTGTGATTGGAAAATCACGATATCGCTCATCTCTAGAACTTAGACATAAGCTGCCACCAGTGCAAAATAAGCATGAAAATCATAAGTTAAGTTGCTTAAAGTGCACAAAAAATTGACTTAAATCGTAGATCCGTAAATAATCGCGAAAATGAAAATATTGTGCGATAATAACTTACTGAATAATGATTCTTATACAACACGATCGATACGCGTTGTTAGCAAACTCTTAAGATTTTAGGAATAATTAGTTTGATTTAATTTTAAGTTTGTTTTTATATTATATTATTATAATATTAACAAAGGAGGTGTACATAAAGTATGTAGTGTATGTAATCCAAAGCAAAGATCTCTATATATCGATAACATATAATTCATTGCGCTCATTCTGCGTACAAGGACGCGTCGCGTGGTGGCGCTAAATTCCTTCGGTCAATTTTTTATTCGCTTAGTTTAGACAGTTGCGGCTGGGTGGCGCTAGCAGAGACGTTAATGAAAATGAAAACAAATAGAAAAACGGGTTTAGTTTTCTACTTTTTTATTATCTTATAATTTTAAAATAAAAGTGAAGGTTTTAATTTTTTGCTTTTTATTTCAAAATTTAAAATAACCTGATTTTCTCAAAATATAGAATTTCTACATGTGACAATCTTTTTAGCGACGGCAGAATAATTTTTTTGTTAATTAAGTACTTTTAAAATAAAATTTTCTTCTTAGGAACGGCAGTATGTATTACTGAGTTTTGGTGATTTTTGCAAATTGCCTCTAGTTATGTTCGTCACTGTACCGTTACAGTTACAGTACCACTTACAGGTTATTATATGCGACCAAAAAAAAAAAACTCATTATGTGTGGGGGGCCCGACAGCTACATAAAAAGGGCGCCCCTCAAAAATCGTGCGACCAAACAAAAAATACTCTGCCAATATATGGGCCCCTAAGCTCACACTAGGTACTATAGCTATAGTGTACGTGTGAGTTAATATAACTAAAAACTGAAATATATTTTATTCAACTCCAGACTAAATTACCTTTTGTTTGATACCACACAAGCCATGTTTTGACTTAAACTCAAATTTTTGAAATCTTCCCCCACCCTTAAAAAAAACAAAAAACTAAAATGTATTTTGTTAAACTCCGGACTTAATTACCTTTCGTTTGATATCACACACGCCATATTTTCACTTAAACTCTAATTTTTAAAATATACCCCCACCCATAAAAAAAACAAAAAACTAAAATGTATTTTGTTAAACTCCGGACTCAATTACCTTTCGTTTGATATCACACACGCCATATTTTCACTTAAACTCTAATTTTTAAAATATTCCCCCACCCTTTTTTTTTAAATAAATTAAAATGTATTTTGTTTAACTGCAGACTCAATTACCTTTCGTTTGATATCACACACGGCATATTTTCACATAAAATCTAATTTTTGAAATCTACCCCCACCCTTTTATTTGGTTTGTGTTCGGTGGATTTTGTTCATTTTTAAATGGGACCATCTCGAGCCAAGACCCAGCCTAGGTACCAAATTTCATTAAAATCGGTTAAGCGGTTTTTGAGTTATGCGCGTTGGTCGTTACAGACAGACATACAGACAGACAGACAGACAGACATACAGACAGACAGACAGACGGCGCAACAAAAAAGTTTCAAAATGATCTGATACGCAAAGATATATAAAAATTTTTGAAATCGGAGCAACTTTTTTTTTCTCGAAAAAATTAGGATCACCATAGCTCACACTACTATAGTATAGTATATGTGTGCGTTAGCGGGGACGCGACGAACTACGCCGCTGCTTGGGGTGGGGGGGCGAAACCTTATGATGTCAAATTTTAAGCTATTGTTTGTGTTTTATCATGAAATATGTAGAAAATATGTAAAAAATTCAAGGCCTGGGTGCGCCCATGGGTTATACATCGTTCAAAAGGAAATTTAGTCCTCTTAAAGAACTGTTAAAGATGTCCCCCTTTTCACCCTAGATGTAGGCTGTAATTGACAATGTGGCACAAGTAAAACATTAAACTACATTCTAATAGCAACAAAAATCTAGCTATCTGTCGAGAAATCCCATATAGGGGCAAGGTATAACCTATGACGACCTTCGGTCTAATCATTTAAAAGAAAATTTTATTGTCTATAACGTAGTATAATTAAAATTTATACACCGTTAGAAATAATTATAAATGATACATTGCTAAAAAAGAAATTTGATCTTCCTAATAAAGTGTAATATCAGTGTTTTCTTGCAGCACTTAGTTTTTATAACAATTGCAAAATTTCGAAATTAAAAATGTTATCCGTAATATTGACCAAATTATGTTATACTTTATCTGAAAAGAAATTTTATCGCCTAAATAAAGCGTACACTTTTTTTTTGGAAGAGCTTTTTTGTTGAAAATTCAATGAAAACGTAAAAAATCAATAGATTTTTCGAGGATTTCTGTAAATTGCCCACATTTATGGATGCCACTGGCTCGTTAGGGGTGAAATTGTCTCTATTTGATTATCAATTGTTGGAACGCAAAGTAAATTTTCCTAATAATTTATTAAATACATTTCAGAAAATTCTAAAAAACAAAAAATATTTGTAGTGATTTTTAAAAAAGTTCTTAGTTTACGGACGCCAATGAAGTATTACCCACAATCTGCACTGAAAGATATAAGATTTAAATCAATATTTTATTGTAAATTATATACTATAGTTTTTTGCGCAAAAGGTTTACCCCTAGATGTACCGTAAGAAGGCTTAGCTAATCCATCATTGTTGTTTTATGTGAGCAACAAGGACTTAATCGCGATTAAGTGAATAATCCAAGAAATGTGCTTACGGTGCATCTAGGGTTTAGTGTCCAACAAAATTAATTAAATTTAAAAATGTTAGTTGGTTTGTTCTGAATAAAATGTGCAAACAATCGTTTTAAAGATGTTTAAGGGTTCGTATCTTTGTAACAGTATAGTACCCAGGTAGCTTCAATATATTGTCACGAAATGGGAGGCCGGGGATGGTTACAGGTATTGCCCGGTCGTTAATTACCAGCCACTACCTTACAACCCCAATACTATTCGTTATTAACAATTTGTTTAAATGATACCGCGCCGGTCGAATCGATCTAACGGAGTTATTTCGATTCGAGCCGACGGAGATCTTTGTTCAAAAACTAAGGGATGCAGATTAAATAACACCTGTAGGGGAGTTGGCTATGGGGGCGACACCCGGACTTACCTGGAAACAACAGAATTTGCGGCCGGCTGGTTATCTAGGAACCCCAGTTCAAGCCCAAATTATCGTCAGTCGATTACGTCACTCGATGTGGCCGCCCGCACTCACCCGGTCTTAACGTTCGTTATAAGGAAAAAAGCCGAAACTTTAGTTCCGCGAGGCGACGCCTCGCCCCGCGGTATTTTGTTCTCCCGAAATATGCATTGCCCGCGAATTTATAAACTATTTCTGCCGAATTGCAATAATAGTTATTGACGTCAATCGATTTATATCGACTTATAGGTTGTCCCAAAAAGTTAATACATATAGTAATTTATTAAGTTCCTTTTTAATTATTTGGGAAGTATTGGTTTAACTTTATGTTACGCGCCCTTCGTGACAATATCTTGTTTGTTGGGTCCCTAAGAGCCGGTTTTTCAATAGAGGGTTAGCCCTGACCCGTGGGTTAAAAAAAGAGATTGCTGACATATTTACCACATGCCAAAAAAAGACAGCTATTAAAGATAACCCACGAGTCAGGGGTAATCCTGATATTTCGTAAAAAATTAGTTTTTTCTTGTCTTGGTTTTACATTTTAAAAATCTATATTTAAAAAAAAAAATTATTGTTATTATTATATCACTCAAATCAAACTTCTTGTCGTTGGTGGCCTTGTTTCGCAGGTAGTGGACCGATTATCAATTATCATAATAAGGCGAATAGTGTTTATAATTTTAATAGATTATTATTTTCAAGCAAATTAATGAGATTCACGCATGTCGCCGTAAGTTGTTTTGTTTTAAATCAGATTAAAATTATGCCAATGCCTTATTTGATTTCTACATTGCATTGTATCGTATTTATCCTTAGAAAATTAATGCAATATTGTCAAGATTTACGGCTAAAATTGTCATCTTTGGTGTCAAATTGTGTCAGATTTTTTCAAATTATGATGAATCGCCCCCAAGTTAGCAAAATGGTTCATTTTTTTGCATTTTATACATTGTTTACCAAAAGCCAGACACTGTTTTCGTTGGTGTACATAACCACAATATTTAGAATTAAAATTAGAGGTAGAATATTTTTGATAATTGGAAAAATTTTTGTTTTGAATAAAATTTGAAGATCTAGTAGACGTGGAACTTCTATCACTTGCTGAAGAATGCCTCTTATTAATTGTCTCGAAGTTATGATCTGACTTACCATGACCATTGGTTATCTCTCTGTTGGAGTCACGGGTTCTACATGAGCTAAGCACATGTCAATTGTGTATTGAAGTTTGCTGACGTCATTGCCCATTAGTTTTTCTCGCAGAGAGTTATTACGTAACCCAATAATCATGATTGACAAAATTAGGCTCTCTTTCACAATTTTATGAAAGATTTTATGAAAGATTTTTAAAGTCCGTCACATATTGCTCCAAAGTTTGTCCATTTTTTGCTTATGGGTTCAAAATTTATGTCTCTCATAGGATAGATTTCGTTTTGGTGAAAAATGCTTATCAAATTCACTCAAAAGATGGTCAAAATTATCTCTAGTTTCATCAGTAAACTCAAAAGTATTAAAAATTCGAAATCCCTCATCACCCATTAAAGTTAATAATTGAGCACATTTTGTTTTATTATCTTTTTTAATCAATTCTATGGCAGTTAAATATGTTACAAACCTTTGTCTCCAAAATTTCCGTTTCTCGTGAAGGTCATCTGGGGGATACCAGGAAAATTCATCTTATTCAAACTTTCTACACAATCTGAGTTGGATTTTGCTGGTTTAGATTAAAGCTGGTAGCTTAATTTACCTCTATTGTTGCTCTTCGTTAAAGAATCTTATCGATTTATTGACTTATCTTGATTTTTCTAAAATTTCCAACATGGCGGATTTTCGGGTGTTGTCCTCCTTTTTACTGCGCCATATCAAATATGAATGGTAGTGGTGGTGGCAATAACGAGTCTGTCTGAGAGTTAGTTAGCGACTGATCTTTATTAATAATTTGCGGTTATACATTGACCTTGTGGCTGTTGGTTATATGTGGGTTAATTCGATTTGAAGTGTTTACTATGTTTACATCACAGTGGTTACGCTTTATGGCCCATCAGGCCGACTCTCTACGGCCTATAAGGTTTATTCCTTATGGCCCCTAGGTCAACTCTTTCCAGCCATCATCCCTCTTTTTACATTATTTAATTATTTATAGCAATAACCTCTATTCCTGTTAATCTGTTTTTCTTATATAAAATACATGTATAAATGTGGATTCTTTATACTTAGTTTTCATATTCCCCTACATCCCTCAGTCACACGGTCATTAAATAACAAACCTTGTGACATATATGGTAGAGATACCACTTGTCACAAATATAGTTGTACATACCATCCACGAGGCATAGCAATTCAAGTGACGTCAATCCAGGCAACGACCGCTCGTCGCGACGCACCAGCACCGTCGTCGTAGGTACCATTTAAATAGGCTCTGGAACGAAATAGCGATGTACAAAATAGCGAGTATTAAAATAGCTGTATCGAAATAGGGACAATGAGAATAGCGATGTAATGAAAGAGCGACTAGGAAAATAGCGATGTAACAAAATAGCGATGTAACAAAATAGCGATTGTAACAAAATAGCGATGTAACAAAATAGCGACTATAAAAATAGCGATATAACAAAATAGCGACTATCAAAATAGCGATGTAACAAAATAGCGACTATCAAAATAGCGATATCTTGGTTCCGTTTAGGCATATAGTTCGACTAAAGGGTTTCTTCCTAAGAAATTTTTTCAAAAAAAAACCTTCCTGACTTCTTTCCCCGGATCCTAGAGGGTGTAAATCCGAACCGAACTAAACCGACCAGAGCCGAACCGAACCGAACCAGCATATTTAAAAAAAACTCTCCAGACTCTTTTCCGGAATCCCACAGAGTGTAAATCCGAACCGAACCAAATTCGGTTCAGATTAGTTCGGTTCGGTTCGAATTCACACCCTCTAGAATCTCGGAATAGAATCGGGTAATTTTTTTTTTAATGAGCTGGTATAGCAAAATACCGCAGGATATAATAGCGCGTTTCGGTTCGTTTCGGTTTGGATTGGTTTGATTCGATTCGGTTTGGTTTGATTCGGTATTTTGATATATCGCTATTTTGATACATCGCTATTTTTTCTGTCGCTATTTTGGTTGTCGCTATTTTCATATATCGCTATTTTGATTGTCGCTATTTTAATACATCGCTATTTTGATATGTCGCTGTTTAGTACATCGCTATTTTGTTCCAGAGCCATTTAAATAGCAGTGCAAATTCTACAGCGACCCCACAGATTGGCAACGACTCGACTGCTGCAACATTTTTTCATTTTTCTTGAGTTACTGTCGGACCGAGTAGGCAGTAGCACAAAAGGGAAAAGAAGAAAACAGCATTCACAACGTCGGAGCTACCCCAATACATCATGCAAGAAATACGCGATGTCATCTTCGTCCCGCCACCATGTTACAAAACTCCAGCCACAAGCCATCCTGCTCCAAAGCAATTCAGCTCCTGCTCGCACCGCTCCTGCTCAATCTGACTCTCACTCCGAAACTGGGACGCCGATATTTAAAAGGTCACGTATTAGTTTTCGTTACTAACTTTATTTATTTATCTAATATGGGCCTTAATTTCTTTCTATTTGAACCACCACTTTCTTTTTAATTTCTATTTAACTCATACATTGTATTCAAATCGGATCAATATGTACGAGATATTAGCATTCGCGACAAAGGTACAAACAATTTTTATTTTAAATTAAATTACCTATTAAAATAACAAATAACTACTAGGTCACAAAAACCCTATGCTAGCAAAAAATATTTTTGTAGGTACCTTAGAGTAATAAAAATATAAAGAGAAGTAATCAACCGCGGCCCCGTGTAAATTTTCCCTATTCGTGGCGGTCATTCCTGAAAACTTAGAATTTACAAGAATCCCCGGCGATGGCAACATAGCTGCGTCACTGAAATCATCTCGCAAAAACCAAACTGGGCTGAATTGTCTTAATATTTTTATAAACATAGCACTTCTTATTTATTTTTCCGCCCAACTTAGTTCTGTTTTACAAAAATAAAACTCAACCATCCAGGAAATAACATCTAAAGAACCTTCGCAAAATTGCTCAATCGCGAGCCCAGTTAAACTTTGCCAGAAGAAGAGGGCCCTGCGAACGTTTCCTTGCGAGTTTGAATTCACAATGAGAACTCGGCTTTCGCGCCGCGTTTCGTCAGTGGCGGAGGCATGCAAGACTCCTGTTCAGATACACTATTAAGGTGACCATGTTTTAAACGATTTTTATTAACTTCACAGAGCCTGGCGATTTCTGTCATCAAATCTAGCGATTTATTTTTGCGGTTTTCAGATTTATGAGTTAGTGTAATGAAAATACAATTTTATTTAAAAATATCGGAAATACGGGTGTTGGTGAGGGGTGTAAGGGAGGGCAATTCAGAACTTTGAAACCAAAACAGATACAAACATGCGGTTTTCAGATGTATGATTTGATCGGGTGACAATACAATTTTATGAACAAAAATCGGAAGTAGGGGGTGGTAAGGGGTAAGGGCTGTAAAGGGGGTAAATTTAGAACTTTGTAAAAATACAAACAGAAATATGCCGTTTTCAGATTTATGATTTGTTCTGGTGACAATATAATTTTATGACAAAAAACCGGTGGTAGGGGGACGTCAGGGCTGTAAAGGGGGTAAATTCATAACTAGTAATCAAAACAGACACGAATATGCGATTTTCAGATTTATGATTTCATCTAGTGACAATCCAATTTTATGAAAAAAAAACAAATAAAAGAGGTAAATTCTGACCTTTGATATTTAAATAAATACGAAGATGCGGTTTTCAGATTTATGTTTTTTTCTGCTGACAATACTATTTTATGAAAAAAAACGGAGGTATCGCATGATAAATTAAGGATTGAGGAATGAGATTGTATTTTAATTGACAGAAAAGAAACCTTGTAATCATGAGGCACTACTAGAAATGGAAAGGCTGTGAAAGCCATAATTATACATCTAGCATACTTCTGTTTTTTTTTTCATTAAAAAAAAATTAAAAAATAATATAAATCTATATTTTTAGTTAAACGATTTTTTTCGAAAATTGTACTAAAAAGTAAAAAATACCTTAGAAGATTTCTGTTGACACATTATAACACACTAATTCTACGTTCGGGATAAAAATGTGGCGCGTATACGTCTCAATTTGATCTTTAATAATCGCGCCATGATTTTAAAAATATCTAATGTACCAGTAAGTAAGTAGACAGTAGTAATCTAGCAAATTATTTTTAATTTTTTTGTGAAATTTTATAATAAAATCGTTTAACTAAAAAAAATATATAAATTTATTTTATTGCAAAAAATCATGGCATTTTACTAAATCTCACCACATTAATTTTAGACCGATCAAAATAAAGTATTTTACTCGGAAGAGGTTTTCAGAGAAAAAATAAAATAAAATCTGGCATGCAGTACATATTAATTACCACAATAAACCTACTTCCTTAAACTCTAACATAACTACTTATAGCGTGCGTCTCACATAAAAGTAACTACAGGGGGTCTTGTTAACTGGGAAAAAATTAGCGTCATTCCAAGGCCAGTAAAATGCTCTGTTAAAACTAAAAATATCTACAAATGTTTTCAAAATATCGAGCAAAAACTAAAAATTGTTTTTCTTATTAATTATTGATTTAAAAATTTCCAACTGCGGTGGCAAAAATATTCAAAACTAACCAAAATGTTAACAATTGATACCATTTTTACCGACGATTTTAAAATTTTTTTATAATTTTCGCTTGCGGCATCAAGTTTTTCAGTTTTACCAAAATGATTTTTCGCGGCGCCATGTGTTATAAAATTTTCGCTACACCATTTATTTGCAATTTTTTTTCTATAAGGGCGAAACAATTAACTCTCAACACTTAATAGATCCATCAGATCTTGGACCCCCGTTAGAATAAGCTTTCGAGCTACCCACGAAAAAATACGAGAGAAACGAGACCATTTTTACCCGTGTAGCTACGAAAACTTGTTGGGTCATAAAGTTGAACGTATATTGCTAAACTTTTTTATTTTTCGCATTATTCTTTTGCAAAATGGCCTGTCCGAGGGCTTCATCGGTGCTAACTTTTGTACTTTAAAAGGCATTGAAACATCCAATAAATGCCCAGGCGATGCCCTCGAAGTCCACTAACTTTGGTGAAAAATATTTTTGACAACCCAAAAAAAGCTCCGGTCATTTTAAAGAATTTTTGACGACCTACCCAGCAATGGATCGGAAAAGCCCAGGCAATTCCCGCAAGGCCCGGGAAATGCCCAGATAAGGCCCCCGCAATGCCCCGGCCGGAAGTGCCCCTATATGTACGCCAAATTATAAGACGACGTTGCGTCGCGTCTTCGACAAGATAGACGCTATACTGGGCTGACAACGAAGTAGCCCGAATGGTCACCTTACTTTCACAAGCCAATAAAATTATAGGAAGAGCGAGCATGTGTCGCAAAACAATGCATGTCTAGCGAGTTGACACGGGATCATTGCGTGAACAGTTTACTCAATTAGAATTGAGCTTTTTATTTCTAGCATCTATGTATGCTAATTGCCTCAAAATGTCGATGTTCATATTGGAACTGTTTAAACCATGTGGTTAAAAACAGAGAATTTAAATTTTTTTAATTCCCTATAAAAGACAAAAGTAGGTGTGATCAGTGGAAGCAAAACTGTAGAGATTCAGGCACTTTAATGATGATGAATTGAAACATTTAGTGATTTGCGAAGAACATTTTAAAAAAAAAGTTATTTTAGTGAGTGAACGACGAAAGCAGCTAAGTCCGACAGCAATATCGCTTTGTTGGAATGGTAAGAATAATGCAAAATTATTTTGTTTTATTTCTTTCAAACAATAATAGCAGTATTCAATTTTTAATAGTATGGCATCAGTCTTAAGTAACTTAACGCTAAAGAGGGGGTTTCCCTACCGTTACACTTTTATGCTCTTTTAATGTGTTTTTCCTTGAAACTTTGTTACGCGGGGTGCAGTGGGCCAAAATCCTGAATTTTTCCGTTACGTTATTTAGAAATGCATCACGGTTTAATTTTATTATACAGTTTTATAAAGATTTTTTACTATTTAAATTAAAAAGTAGGAAAAAATATATTTTTAATATTATCTATTTCCAGGTTCTGGGGAGAGGTGGGGCGGTATAGTTCATCAGCTCACAGCATAAGCATTGAATATATTTAATAATCATGTTAACAAAATTAAAATTATAAATTATTATTTTATTATATACCTACCCGGTGGGTTAAAAAAGGTAGACAATATGTTTTTCATTATAACTTTAGAACAATATCAACATTATTTTTTGAAAATTTAGTAAAGCTCCGTCACGCAATACATTCTACAAAAAACACTACAATATTCTTTAAACATTTTTGAATAATAAAACTGTACAAAAATATTGCTTTTTAGAGAATTGGTAATTTTAAGTAAAGGTATGAACTTTGTGTAAAGAATATTCTAAAAATTCTAAATTTAAATGAAAATTAAATACCTGTTGAAAATTGCTTAAATTCTTATAGCTGGGAGATTTTTTCTAAAAATTATAACGTCACAGCCGAGATCATTTTTACAAATTTTGATTGAATAACTTTTTCAATCAACGATGTGATTGCGTGTCAAACTGTTTAAGAAATTTATAACCGATCTTTCTGACTATTTGTGGCGTTCCAGGGTTCCTAATTTGGTCATAATCAGTGGCGTATATAGAAAAAAGCTTCGGGGTGGGCCCGAGACAGTTTTGGGCGTATATGAGAAGGGGGGCCCGGCCCCCTCCGTAGCTAAGATTTTTTTAGGTATTTTCCACATATTTCATGAATACAAACATAAAATAGCATAAACTACGGCCTCATGGGGTCTCGCCCCCCCCCCCCTCTGGCTCTGGTACAAAATAGCGCAGGACAAAATAGCGCGGACAAAATAGCGCGGGACAAAATAGCGCAGGACAAAATAGCGCAGGACAAAATAGCCCGGGACAAAATAGCGGAAGACAAAATAGCGCAGATTTCAAAAAGATACTAAAAAAATAACCTAACCTTACTTGGTTAGTTTAATATACAGTGAAGGCCTAACCTTATCACTCAAACTGCACCAGCCGAAGTGGACCAGGGGCCGTGGATAGGTTAGGTTAGTATCCCAACCTGACCCGGTATATGGGCCAATATATGGGCCTCTAAGCTCACACTAGGTACTATAGTTATTTTGTACGTGTAAGCTAATATAACTAAAAACTAAAATACATTTTATTCAACTCCAGACTAAATTACCTTTTGTTTGATACCACACAAGCCATGTTTTGACTTAAACTCAAATTTTTGAAATCTACCCCCACCCTTAAAGAAAACAAAAACTAAAATGTATTTTGTTAAACTCCGGACTCAATTACCTTTCGTTTGATATCACACACGCCATATTTTCTCTTAAACTCTAATTTTTAAAATATACCCCCACCCTTTTTTTAAAATAAATTAAAATGTATTTTGTTAAACTCCGGACTCAATTACCTTTCGTTTGATATCACCCACGCCATATTTTCACATAAACTCTAATTTTTGAAATCTACCCCCACCCTTTTATTTGGTTTGTGTTCGGTGGATTTTGTTCATTTTTAAATGGGACCATCTCGACCCAAGACCTAGCCTAGGTACCAAATTTCATTAAAATCGGCCAAGAGGTTTTTGAGTTATGCGCGTTGGTCTTTACAGACAGACATACAGACAGACAGACAGACAGACAGACAGACAGACAGACAGACGGCGCAACAAAAAAGTTTCAAAATCATCTAAAACGCAAAGATATATCAAAATTTTTGAAATCGGAGCAACTTTTTTTTTCTCGAAAAAATTAGGATCACCATAGCTTACACTACTATAGTATAGTATATGTGTGAGCTAATAACCTAACCTTACTTGGTTAGTTTAATAAACAGTGAAGGCCTAACCTTATAACTTAAACTGCCCCAGCCGAAGTGGACCAGGTTAGGTTTTTTTACAAAAAAAAAACTTACCTGATCTGTTCAGGCAAGTTTTTTTTTTGAAAAAAACCTAACCGGGTCAGGTTGGGATACTAACCTAACCTATCCTCGGCCCCTGGTCCACTTCGGCTGGACAGGGCAAATCGACTTGGGATTTATGACGTGCGCTATTTTGACATGCGCTATTTTATCCTGCGCCATTTTGTCCTGCGGTATTTTGTCCTGCGCCATTTTGTCCTGCGCTATTTTGTCCTGCGCTATTTTGTCCTGCGCCATTTTGTCCTGCGCTATTTTGTCCACGCTATTTTGTCCTGCGCTATTTGGTACCAGAGCCCCCAAAACTGTGTTGGGCCCCCTTCGAAACTTTTTTCTATATACGTCACTGCCGTATTTTATGTTTTTATTAATGAAATATGTGGAAAATACCAAAAAAAATCTTCGCATCGGGGGGAGCCATTAGGAATCCTTTAAAAATAGTGTCACTTTTTCAAATTTTATTTTATTAATTTTTGAGCGGCTCCTCTTCGAATACTCCATAGACATGCTAGTGTTATTCATATTGGTTGGGTGACTTTACGTCCTTATTTAGGTAAATAAGGGAATCTGTGGTTATGGCAATATTTGCGTGCTAAAATCAATGAAATTGAATGTTTTTTAGCTTTTCCTTTTTCTTGAGTTTTCAATTTGGTCTTTGCTTGTGTTTTTTGGATTGCCAGATCGGTTTGGCCAGGTACGTTGTTTTAAATTTCATTTCGAATCCGTGTGTTCTGGAAGGCCCCTACTTAGAAAGGAGGGTAGTTAAGTGCCCATTTATAAACTAAGACGTATAAGAGAAATCAGAAAGGTTCTTGGCAGTCAATTTTACCATAAATTAGTTGACAAATACAAATATTATTTTAGTTCTGGAGTGTTTTATATAAAAGCATTTTTTATTTTTTTTATTTAATAAATTTTGAGAAAAATTATATAAAAAAGTTTTCTTTTAACTTGAATCTTTACCTAGTAGTAGTGGGGGGTTGACCCGCAGGTCTGACAAGTAGGCCAGAGTAGGCCCTCTTTACCTAACTTTTTTTAAATTGCAACAGATATTTTTTATACTGCTCAGTGAGCTAGAGACTTTTGGTAGGGGATTATTGCTTAAAACATTAGCTTAGAACAAGTCAAGTCATAAGTTTTGTTTTAATAGGGACATTCCAGTGAACTTCCCCTCACAGTACGCGTTATATGAGACCATTTTTTCCATTTGGTAGAGGTTCAAGGATGATTCATGATTCATATGTGAGTTGGCCTTGGAGCCCTTCTACCGCGACTACTATCGGGTCTATTGTGGCTCAGCTTCAAGGATAGTGTTTATATGGATTTTAAATCAAGGATAGTATTTATGGTGCCGTTTTGCTAAGGTTGTTTTTCAGCTAAGTGAATAGAAATTATGAATTAAAGGTTGGTTAATTTGAATCTGTCCTCTTCTTTATTATTTTTTTGCACCATAAATAGCAGAACATAAGTAAGAAACTATATAATATGTATACTTATATATAAATAGGAAACTAGCAGTTAGAAAAATGCGAGGCGTGAACAGCTCTCACAATCGGTGTACACATTTCTCACAATCATTACACAATCCCTTCCAATCACCCACAATCTGTCACAATCTTACCACAATCCTTCACAATCTTACCACAATCCTTCACAATCCCTCACAATCTTACCACAATCCCTCACAATCTTACCACAATCCTTCACAATCTTTACACAGTCCATCCTAATCACTCACAATCCCTCATCCCACAATCCTTCCCAATCTTTACAAAGTCTGTCCCAATCTGTCACAATCTGTCTTACCACAATCCCTCACATTCTTACCACAGTCCTGCACAATCCCTCGCAAAGGAAACTCTAGACATGATGACCTTTTTTTTTTTTTTTGGTTGCAAGAAGTTTTGATGGGCTATCGCTTCCCGCCCCTTCAGGAACGCTACATCACTGCACAGTCCTCCACAATCCCTCGCCATCCCTCACAATCTTTCACAATCTTACCACAATCCCTCACAATCTTTACACAATCTTAGCAAAAGATTGTGGATTTTTACAATCGGTGTACACATTTTGGGTTAGCTGTTCACCCCTCGGAAAAATGTTTAAAAGGAGAGTTTTGAGAGAAGCTTTGAACAGTTAAGAATTAACCGTAAAAATCTCCTGTTTAATAGTTTTTTGAAAATTGCTAGTTTCTAATATATTGAGGTGTTTTGCTAATTATGGTACCCCCTGTATAAATTGTATACATGGGTAGGATAGAAGAAATAAGAACAAAAGTTTTTTGGAGTTATTGCCAATCTATAAATGGAAACATTTTTCTAGGTTAGGTATTTGGTTGGTGTTATTATTATTTTTTGTTTGATTAACTAGGTACTTATAGGGCTGTCTAGCAAAACATATGATCCAATCTTAGATATCTTCCGTAGGACAAACAAACTGATTTCTCAAAAGCCGTAATGTTAACAAAAACGTAAATTGTACAAAAACAACAAGAGATTGGGTCTCAAAAATGATTCAGTTTTAAGAACGGATCCTTTGTGCATATGGGAAAAATGTAAATTTCGGAGGTATTAAAATGTATTTATTCTGTATACTTGAAAGGGGATTCAAAAGGATAATTATTTAATGGATTGGAGGGTATTAAAAAAAACCATTAATGGTATAGAAATGGATTCTTTTTGAATGACACAAAGTGTATTGAAATTGATGAAATGTTCATATACTTTTTAATGACAATTTAATACACCTTTTCAAATCCTTTTTTTGGATAAGAAAGAATCGAAAATGTGAATTTGGGAGGTATTAAAATGTATTAATTCTGTATAAGGTAAAAGCACCTGTGCCTGACCATGTACGTATAGCTGACCATTGCAGTTTTATTCTTTTATAATAAGAAAATTAAATCAAGTAAGACATATTCTGCATTAAAAAAAGATAGTCTGATGTTTTAATTTGTTGACAAAAGTTTTTCTATGTTGGCAACCCAGATCAGTTTTCAACTGTCAGTTGATGGAGGAACACATGTTGTAGTGGTGTTAGTTTTTAACAGTTTCTTGTGAACTTTGCTAAGAAGTAAGTAGCCCTAAATAGTGTTTTTCTAAATAGGTTTTATATATTTCCTAAAATTTTTTCTGTGGCAGGTTGGTTAATGCTTAAAAATACTCTGCCAATATATGGGCCCCTAAGCTCACACTAGGTACTATAGTTATAGTGTACGTGTGAGCTAATATAACTAAAAACTGAAATATATTTTATTCAACTCCAGACTAAATTACCTTTTGTTTGATACCACACAAGCCATGTTTTGACTTAGAACTCACATTTTTGAAATCTACCCTCACCCTTAAAAAAACAAAAACTAAAATGTATTTTCTTAAACTCCGGACTCAATTACCTTTCGTTTGATATCACACACGCCATATTTTTACTTAAACTCTAATTTTTGAAATATACCCCCACCTTTTTTTTAAAATAAATTAAAATGTATTTTGTTACACTCCAGACTCAATTACCTTTCGTTTGATATCACACACGCCATATTTTCACATAAAGTCTAATTTTTGAAATCTACCCCCACCCTTTTATTTGGTTTGTGTTCGGTGGATTTTGTTCAGTTTTAAATGGGACCATCTCGACCCAAGACCCAGCCAAGGTACCAAATTTCATTCAAATCGGCCAAGCGGTTTTTGAGTTATGCGCGTTGGTCGTTACAGACATACAGACAGACAGACATACAGACAGACAGACAGACAGACGGCGCAACAAAAAAGTTTCAAAATCATCTGAAACGCAAAGATATATAAAAATTTTTGAAATCGGAGCAACTTTTTTTTTCTCGAAAAAATTAGGATCACCATAGCTCACACTACTATAGTATAGTATATGGGTGAGCTAAAAACCTGAATTGACAAAAAAAAGGAAAAATAACCTAAAACATTACCAAAAAGCAGGCGGTCAGCTTTAGGGTCAATATTTTGGCACTTGTTCTAGTAGTTGACCAGGGTGGTCAGCTATTGGAACATCAAGTTTTTTTCAAGTATACATTTTAATTGATGCTTTTTGTATCCAAAACTGGTATGAAATAAATAGAACATGAAAAAAATGATTGGAACCTTTAGGTGACCGGGGGGTCAGGTATTGGAACACAATGTTCCCAAAGCTGACCATTTTAAATTTGAAGGTACTTTTTTAGGTTGTTTTATTTAACTACCACTTTGAAATACTCTTTAAACCTAGAACTAATAACTTTTTTTCAGAAATGACTGACACCACTCCCACTGCTAAAAAAGAAAGGGAAAAGATTTTATGCTATTCAGAAGATGCGATGAAAAATGCATTGATTGCTGTCAGAATTGGGATGCCTGTACAAATTCAAGGTTCCAAAAACAACCCTTCTATACAGGTGTCCCATAACTTAGGGGCCATGGGCCAACAGGAGTTCGAGGAGGTTATGTTTGAGAAAAAAGTTTCTATAATGCATGGGTCAAAACTTTTTCATTGTCAAGATACAGAGCACTAAAGTTGGCAATTTTTTTAACTTTTTTGATAATAACTTTTTAAACAAATGCAGTAAAAATATGAAATTGGGCAAAGTCATGTACTAGAACAAAAGCAATAAACTGAAATAAAAATATTTTTTTAAAGAATGAGTCAGTCAATTTTTTTAGAAAAAACATTTTTTTTGGTATAAACATTTATAAATGCCATATTAAATATAATGTGTAATGTAATTTTTTTAAATATTTTTTGTTAATAAAAACAAGTCTCTAGCGAGACATAATAATAAAATATTATTGATATTTTTTAAAATAAGTACAATTTTGGAGGTTATTTTGACAGCCTGTATCTCCTCAACTTGTAATTTTATCAAAAAAGGAATACTACATTTTTTGACAGATTTTTTTGTTTGTAAAACCCTTTTTCCCCCCACTTCTCTAACTTTTAAAATCCTATATCATAAAAACAGATGTGTGTTGACCCCCCATGTTATATAAACTTTTTTCTCGAAAATAGGCTACTCTATCACCTGCTGCATTATGGCTCCTAAGTTATGGGACACCCTGTATAAGTACAAGGGAAAGTGTCCAAAAGAATGCAAAATGGGTCTCCTAAAGAAAAAGACATGGTAGTAAAATGGGTAAAAGATATGGAAGAAAAACTTATTAAAGAAACTTTTTCAGAAAAAAAAATCAAGTTCAAGAGAAAAACCAATAGAACTTCTCGACTAAAAATACTTTCAAGTTAAAAAAAATTCAACAAGAAATGACAAAAATGAATACTTTGTGAACACTATGATGCCGTCAGGACCAAATGGCTGGAAGTGGCCAGACTTACCAGATGGGATTTGATATGATAAGAAGAACATGATTGAAGTGATTTCCCCACTTGTCAAATCCAGGGGCACGTGTTTTGTAAAATAATTAGAAAAATTAATTACTAATTAGTATTTTTTTACAAAAAATCCTTTACGTTTACATTAGTTTTAGAAAATATAAATAGTTTTAAACAGTCAAAATAGTTTTTTTTTTAATTTTCTCTGTCAATGGTCAGCCTAAGGTACACAAGGGGTCAACATTAAGAGCAATTCGTTTTCGGAGGGTCAGCTAAGGGTACAATATTGGGTTTTTTATTTTATGTTTTTTTTAATCATATATAATAGTCTGTTAGTGTGCATGGCAAAAAGTACAAAAGAAACGCCAAAAGCAATTTTAATACTTAAATAGTTATTGTCACAAACTTAATTGAAGATTACCATAAAAAAATCCTTAAATGGTCAGGCACTGGTGATTTTACCTTACTTAAAAAGGGACTTAAAATGATAAATAGTTTATGGATTGGAGAGAATTCAAAATAAAAACCCTTAATGGGATAGAAATTGATTCCTTTTGAATGTCACAAAGTGTATTGAAATTGATGAAATGTTTGTATACTTTTTAATGCCAATTTAATACGCTTTTTCAAATCCTTTTTTTGGATAAGAAAGGATTGAAAATGTAGATCTAGGAGGTATTAAAATGTATTTATTCTGCATACTTAAAAGGGGATTTAAAAGGATAAGTAATTTATGGATTGGAGGGGATTCAAAATAAAACCCTTAATGAGATAGAAAGGGATTCCTTTTGAATGTCACAAACTGTATTGTCTGCCCGCAGTTAAAAAAACGATAACTGCAGTGGACTGTATATATTTTAATTAATGAAAGCGCGAACAAACATAAATATATTGATATGAAATCACGAAATAATCAAAAGGTCCATAGTTAATTGTTATTACCACAAACGGAAATCAGAAACAAAGCACTCACCAGTTTGCAGCCAATTTCTCCACGTTCCAGGGGCCCCTGTCTTGATCTAATGATGGTACCACGTAGCTGAAGGGCTGAAATTTGTAGTTCTATGCTTCAGTACACCAAAATCGAGCACTTTTAAGCGTAGAAATTTGTAAATGTTGGAGAAAGTAGTTAACACGCCATTTTCTCGAGGCGGTAGAAAAGGATCTCACTGATTGTTGGTGCGCATGTCGAAATGCGCGAAGATGTACTCTGTCCGTCATCCAATTGTGTGGTTTCAAAATTAAAAACAACCGCGAAATTTAGCGGGAGCTAACATTACTGCCCTCCAAAACACACAATTTTAGAATCTCAACCGGGCAGATATAGATATAAGAAAAATGATCGACCGATAAATATAAATGAATGAAAACAGATAAGTATCGTAAGTTTATTTAGAGATAACGAAACCCGAAAAAGGCAAAACAAACAAACAAAAATTCAAAAAAAATAAAAATAAAGAAAAACCTATTGTAATACCCGGTAATAGGTAGAAAAATTAAAATTAGTTTTAATTCGGCAAGAGGCACAGTTTTACAACTGGCCGCTTGTAAACACCGGTAGCCGTTCGTACCGTCACTACACGCACTTGACCGTCTCCGCCGGGATGCAATTCGAGAATGAAGAATGATCACTCGTTATGATAACCAAATCATTTAATTTGATATTTGGGGACGAATCAGCCCACTTGTGTCGCTGTTGTAGCGTATGCAAATACTCTACAGAATACCGTTTCCAAAAATCATTATGTAGTTTTTGGATTAGTTGCCATCTCGAGAGCCGATTTAGGGGAACCTCGGACAAATCTGACTCCGGAATTTCTGAACTAAGGGGTTCAAGGGTCAAAAAATGCCCAGGGGTAAGAGGTTGAAGATCGTGTGGGTCTGAAGAGGCAGGAGACAAAGGGCGACTATTAAGTACGGCTTCTATGCGACATGTAAGGGTGGACATTTCCATGATGGACAACTTCTGGTCGCCGAGAACTCGAACAAAGTGAGTTTTAAAACTTTTGACGCCAGCTTCTGCCAGGCCATTGAAATGTGGACTGAGAGAGGGTCCCAGATGCCAACGAATAGAAAGTCGGGTGGACGCACTTCTTGCGTAATCAAGTAATTGGTTACGAAACCCTATAAAATTACTGCCCTGATCTGACCAGCATTGCGTCACGTTTCCACGTCTGGAAATGAATCGATGGAATGCACCTACAAACCCTTCGGTGGACAGTTCCATGGTTAATTCCAAATGCACGCAATGTGTGGCCGTACAGAAAAACACACAGACATACGATTTGAAAGCTTTACAACCATGGTAACGATGTGGAATAACAAAGAAAGGTCCACAAAAGTCGATAGCTACACTCGAAAAAGGTTTAAGTTGATTGATTCGATGAGCGGGAGTGAACTCATTATGGGCGGTCTATAGGGTTTACGGTTGATTCTAAAACATTGCAAGCACTTGGATATGGTTCTTTGAATTGCCCGTCTGGCAGATAATATCCAAAATTGCTGTAAAAGCAGATTATGTAATGTTTTAAACCCAGGATGAAGGTATTGTCTATGAGTGGACTCGATAAGAAGAGTAGTTAAACGATGGTAGCTCGAAAGTAAGACGGGGTGTTTTGCAGAATAAGACAAAAGGTCAGATTTTTGTAATCTGCCACCGACTCTAATGATATTATTTTCATCAAGAAAAGGTGAAAGTTTTCGAAAAGGTTTCGGTATTGGTTTATCCTTAGATAACGCGGAAAAAAGCTCAGAAAAACAAGAACCTTGAACGCGTTTGATAAGAAGGTATAACGCACTTTGCATCTCACCGGTGGTAGGAAAAACAATATTTTCAAAAATAATTGGTCCGTTGGATTAGTGGGTTTTTGATAGGAATGGTTTTGAAAAAGGTTAACTATTCGAAGGACATAATATTTGATAAGAAGCTGATCTAAGAAGTTAACGTCAATTATCGCATTGCAACAGACCTTTGGCTTTTCCTCCAGATTAATATCTCCGAAATCAATCGGCATTCCGGCATTTGCGTTCCACCACATGTTATGTGAATTGAGCTGTGAAGGGGTGGCCCCTCGTGACGCAATATCGGCTGCATTTAAAGCCGAAGGAATGTAGCGCCATGAGTTTGAGAGAATGATTTCTTGGATTCTACCGACTCGATTTCCAACAAAGGTTTGCCAGCGATTAGGAGGGGATGAAAGCCAGTGCAATACGACTTGCGAATTGCAGAAAGTAACGATATTTGTAAAAGTTTTTTTTCCTTCATAGCTAGATAAGACGAAGTCAATTAATTCGCTTAAAAGAAATGCGCCTAATAGTTCTAGCCTAGCCAAAGTTTGTGACTTTATAGGCGCGACCCTAGATTTTGCAGATATGAGAGAAACAGATATATTGCTTTCCTCTTCTACACGAAAATATACGACGCCTGCGTAGCCTCGAATTGAAGCGTCACAGAAGCCGATAATTTGACAGGTATTGGTTTTTGACAGTTTGATTTGTCGGGGTAATTGAAAATTGGAAAGAAGCGGGAATTCAGAACGAAGTTTGTTCCAAGAGTCGATGATAGAAGAATCTGGTTCTTCGTTCCAGCCTATTTTTGATATCCACAACTGTTGCAAAATAAATTTTGCTTGTAGGGACAAAGAAAACCTAAGGGATCGAAGATTGTTCCTATGATAGATAAAATAGAACGTTTAGTTGGGGGTTTGTCCTTCATTTGGCATTGATAAGAAAAAATGTCGTTTTTTGGATGCCATTGAAGTCCTAAAACTTTGATAAAGTGTGGTTCCTCCTTGTCAAAATAGAGAGGCATTTGACGATCGGATTCTGGCAATGTTGCCAATAACTCAGGACAATTGCTTGCCCATTTTTAAGTTCAAATCCTCCCGACTTCAACAAATCATTGAGTTCCGTTTGAAGGGAAAGAGCTTCAGAAAGCGAAGGGCTAGTTCCCAAGATATCGTCGATGTAGATTGACGTTTTTAGAACAGTACTAGCCATAGGAAAACGTTCCTTTTCTCTCTCTGCCAGCTCATTTAATGTACGCATGGCTAGAAAAGGTGAGCATGTTATGCCAAAAGTGACAGTAGAAAGTTCCCACACTGAAAGTGGGTCCTGTGGAGAAAACCTCCACAATATCCTTTGATAAGGACGGTGATAAGGATTGATAAGGACTTGACGGAACATCTGTTTAATATCAGCAATGTAGGCAATAGGATTAAGACGAAACGTAAGGAGTAAAGAAGCAATATCTTTTTGAAGTTTCGGTCCCGATAACAACGTGTCATTGAGACTAATATTTTTTGGGGTGACTGCCGAACAATCCCAGACTACCCTTGATTTTGTACTTACGCTTTCTGGCTTTAGTACGCAATGATGTGCTAAAAAACATGATACGTCGACTTTTGGTTGACTAGATAAAACTAGACTCATATGATTAGAATCGATATAGTCTTGCATGAAACTTGAATAGGCAGTGTACAGATCAGGATTTTTGAGTAATCTATTTTCTAGAAGTAAAAATCTACGATAAGCTTGTGGATAAGTATTTCCTAGGTCAGGGTTTATTTTATCTTTAAACGGAAGATCTACCATGAATCTACCGCTCGGTTGCCGTACTACACTCGCAGTAAAAATTGATTCTGCTTGTTTTTCTTCCTTTGATATGATTTGTTTTTTAGGCAAATGTTCGATTTCCCAAAACCTAGGGAGAATGACCTCTAAAGGAGGAGAATGACTCGTTAAAAAACAACTGGTTCGTTCCGTAAGACTACCTTCTTTGTCAACTTTTCCCATGACGACCCAGCCAAAGATAGTTTCAAGGGCTGAAGGTTGCCCTATTTGTCCAAGAACCCTGCCCTCCTTGAATATCTGTGCGAATAGCTCGCAACCAATAACTAGGTCCACAGGTCTAGATTTGAAATAAGATGGGTCGGCAAGTTTAAGGTTTTCCAAGTGTTTCCACTGATTATCGTTCAAAGTGAATGTAGCATATTGGAACATAATTGTGGAACGACAATTGCTTCGAAATTAAGTAAAGGAGTGACCTGTCCTTGTGGCTTAATGTGACATTGAACGAGCCCTTTGGAAGTAAAAGAAGACATCTGATTTAATCCGAATATTTCAGTGGTGTAACTTCGCCTAGGAAGATTAAGATGCTGAATACACTTTTCACTGATGAATCCTGTCTGTGATCCAGAATCAAGCAGTGCCCTTACAGGTTGAAAATTTCCGCAACCGTCCATAACATCTATTATGGCGGTGCATAAAAGAAATGTACCTGAAGGTCCTGAGATATTTAATGACACTTGAAGATTATTGACAGGTGGTGTGTGAATGACAGGACTAGTATCTTGGCTTCCAGACTCTTGATTAGTTTCTAAGATATGAGTTAAAGTGTGGTGCCTTTTACTATTGCAAGTCCGGCATGAATATTTTGATTTGCACGTATCTACCCCATGCAAGGGATGAAAACACGCTAGACATATTTTTTTCTGCTTGACGAAAGATAGGCGATCGATAGGTGAGAGATCAAGAAATGTTTGACATTTCGAAAGCACGTGACCTTGATTACACCGGAAACATTTTATACCCGTACTTGAATTAGTTGATTTGCCAGCCAGTCCTATAAAAGGCGAATTGGATGATTTATAGGTAGGCTTTTGCCCAAACTGATTTTGCATAGAATTTGAATTTTGATAGGTAGGCTTTTGCCCAAACTGATTTTGCATAGAATTTGATTTTTGATAGGTAGGCACCTTTTTGGGAGCTGTTGATTGAGGAAGTGATTCCAAAACTTTACATCTTTTTTCTAGAAATTGAAAAAGTGACTGAAAAGTGGGAATTTCGGTATTAGTATTGGCGTGACTCATTTCGAAATTTGAACGCGCCGGAATATCCAATTTTTCTAACAAAATGAAAAAAATAATAAAGTCCCAACTGTCAACGTCAAAGCTAAGTGATTTTAAAATTTCTAGGGATTCAGAAAAGGTGTCAATTAAATTACGCAATTCTTTAGCTGACTCGTTTTTTAATGTGGAGTTCATAATTGTGCTTAAAGCATCATTTGCGAGGTCTCGCTTGTTTTGATATCTATTGACTAATTTGTCGTAAGCAATTTTATAATTTTGATCAGATAAGCTAATCCCTGATATCAATTTTAAAGGCTCATCCTCGAGATATGAAAATATATATTGAAGTTTTCGAACGTTACTTAGACTTTGATTTTGATCTATAATGTTATTAAAAAGATCGAAAAAGCTTGGCCATAATTTTTTATCACCTCGAAATATGGGAATACCTAACTCTTTGAGTTTTGGAGTTTCGTTTTGTCGAACATATGATCCCGAAAAGGATGGGGCCTCAACCGGAAATATTTTAGAGTAAACCCCCTTACACGCATAAAAATATTTACGGGCTTCTGAAAGGATCGCATCCTGCGTTTTAAACTCCTCGTCGTCCGAGTCGTCTATCAACATAATGACATCAATATGTGCCAGCATGCATTTATCGAAGGTTTCGTCCAAATCGGAATACCTCACTTGAAACTCGTTTCTCGCTTTTTCGTCTGTTGCCGCGGTCTGTGAAAACACATAACACTCGGTGATCGCAGATAAAAAACTCTTGCGTTTTTGCACGGCTTTTTTGACAGACATGATTTTTACCTTTTAAATGACGAAATTGTCGGTAAATATACAATTAACGCTAAATTAATGCTTCTTAATGAAAAATGACGAATTGTCGAAAATATGCACTAATTTATCGCAATTGATGAAAATTGTTTTAAATATCGAAATGATATGGAACACATCTAATCACAGAAATGTCGGTAAATATACAATTAACGCTAAATTAATGCTTCTGAAATAGAAAAATGACGAATTGTCGAAAATATGCACTAATTTATCGCAATTGATGAAAATTGTTTTAAACATCGAAATGATATGGAACACACCTAACACACTGAACATGTGCTTGTTTGTTTTGATTGCTTCGATTTGTTTACTGAATGACCACGCGGTACGTTACCATAGCAGCGGACCGAAAACAGGTGAACTGCGCCGCTACCGAAGGTCGAGCGAAAATCTCTCTCGTTTCAATACGATTTGCAAAATTCAAGGCCTTGTGTCGCCGTGTGAAAAAATAGCCGACTTATTAATACCGTCGTATGGAGTAAAATTTAAATAATTCGGGTCGAAAGGAACACTTATGTTTGCCCGCAGTTAGAAAAACGATAACTGCAATGGACTGTATATATTTTAACTAATGAAAGCGCGAACAAACATAAATATATTGATAGGAAATCACGAAATAATTAAGGTCCATAGGTTAATTGTGGGCACCACACAACGGAAATCAGAAACAAAGCACTCACCAGTTTGCAGCCAATTTCTCCACTTCCAAGGGGCCACTGTCTGGATCTAATGATGTCACCACGTAGCTGAAGGGCTGAAGTTTCTAGTTCTATGCTTCAGTACACCAAAATCGAGCACTTTCAAGTGTAGAAATTTTAAATAGTTGGAAAAAGTAAATTAACACGCCATTTCTCGAGGCGGTCGAAAAAGGATCTCTTTGATTCTTGGTGCGCATGTCCAAATGCGCGAAAAATGCACTCTGTCCGTCATCCAATTGTGTGGTTTTAAAATTAAAAACAACCGCGAAATTTAGCGGGAGCTAACATGGAACACATCTAATCACAGAAATGAGAAATATTGTTTGTTTTGATTTATACTCGATTTTTGTTTACTGAAATGACCACGCGGTAGACCCTGCGTTACCATAGCAGCAGACCGAAAACAGGTGAACTGCGCCGAAACCGAAGGTCGAACGATTGGCAAATTCAAGGCCGTGTGGTCGCCGTGTGAAAATGTGAAATGGCCGACTTATTAATACCGTCGTATTGAGTAAATTTAAATAATTCGGGTCGAAGGAACACTTTTGTCTGCCCGCAGTTAGAAAAACGATAACTGCAGTAGACTGTATATATTTTAATTAATGAAAGCGCGAACAAACATAAATATATTGATATGAAATCACGAAATAATCAAAAGGTCCATAGTTAATTGTTATTACCACACAACGGAAATCAGAAACAAATCACTCACCAGTTTGCAGCCAATTTCTCCACGTTCCAGGGGATCCTATCTTGATCTAATGATGGCACCACGTAGCTGAAGGGCAGAAATTTCTAGTTCTATGCTTCAGTACACCAAAATCGAGCAATTTTAAGTGTAGAAATTTGTAAATGTTGGAGAAAGTAGTTTACACGCCATTTTCTCGAGGCGGTAGAAAAGGATCTCACTGATTGTTGGTGCGCATGTCGAAATGCTCGAAAACGTACTCTGTCCATCATCCAATTGTGTGGTTTTAAAATTAAAAACAACCGCGAAATTTAGCGGGAGCTAACATCTATTGAAATGGATGGAATGTTTATATACTTTTTAATGCTAATTGCATACGCTTTTTGAAATCCTTTTTTTGGATAAGAAAGGATCAAAAATGAAGATCTTGAAGGTATTAAAATGTATTCATTCGGTATTCTTGAAAGAGGATTCAAAAGGTTAAATATTTTATGAATTAAAGGGGATTAAACATAAAACCCCTGAATGACATAGAAATGGATGCATTTTGAATGCCAAAAAGTGTATTGAAATGGATAGAATATTTTTATATTTTTTAATGACAATTTAATATGTCTTTTCAAATCCTTTTTTTTTGGATAAGAAAGAATTGAAAATGAGAATATCGGAGGTATTAAAATGTATTAATTCTGTATACTTAAAAAGAGACTTAAAAGGATAAATAGTTTATGGATTGGAGAGAATTCAAAATAAAAACCCTTAATGGGATAGAAATTGATTCCTTTTGAATGTCACAAAGTGTATTGAAATGGATGAAATGTGTGTATACTTTTTAATGCCAATTTAATACGCCTTTTCAAATCCTTTTTTGGATAAGAAAGGATTGGAAATGTGGATCTAGGAGGTATTAAAATGTATTCATTCTGCATACTTAAAAGGGAATTTAAAAAGATAAGTAGTTTATGGATTGGAGGGGATTAAAAATAAAAACCCTTAATGAGATAGAGAGGGATTCCTTTTGAATTCCACAAAGTGTGTTGAATTGGATGAAATGTTTGTATACTTTTTAATGCCAATTTAATACGCCTTTTCAAATCCTTTTTTTGAATAAGAAAGAATTGAAAATGTAGATTTAGGAGGTATTAAAATGTATTAATTCTGCATACTTAAAAGGGGATTTAAAAGGATAAGTAAAAACATTTATGGATTGGAGGGGATTAAATATAAAACCCCTTAATGACATAGAAATGGATTTCTTTTGAATGCCAAAAAGTGTATTAAAGTGGATGGAATATTTTTATACTTTTTAATGACAATTAAATATGCCTTTTCAAATCCTTTTTTTGGATAAGAAAGAATTGAAAATGTAAATTTGGGAGGTATTAAAATGTATTAATTCTGTATACTTAAAAAGGGACTTAAAAGGATTAATAGTTATGGATTGGAGGGAATTCAAAATAAAAACCCTTAATGGGATAGAAATGGATTCCTTTTGAATGTCACAAAGTATTGAAATGGATGAAATGATTGTATACTTTTTAATGCCAATTTAATACGCCTTTTCAAATCCTTTTTTTTTATAAGAAAGGATTCAAAATAGGTATTAAAATGTATTCATTCTGCATACTTGAAAGGGGATTTAAAAGAATAAGTAATTTATGGATTGCAGAGGATTCAAAATAACAACCCTTAATGGAATAGAAAGGGATTCCTTTTGAATGCCACAAAGTGTATTGAAATGGATGAAATGTATTCATTCTGTATACATGAAAGGGGATTTAAAAGGATAAAGATTTTATGGATTAAAGGGGATTAAATATAAAACCCCTTAATGACATAGACATGGATTTCTTTTGAATGCCAAAAAGTGTATTCAAATGAATGGAATATTTTTAAACTTTTTAATGAAAATTTAATACACCTTTTCAAATCCTTTTTTTTTGGATTAGAAAGAATTGAAAATGTGAATTTGGGAGGTATTAAAATAAATTAATTCTGTATACTTAAAAGGGGACTTAAACGGATAAATAGTTTATGGATTGGAGAGAATTCAAAATAAAAACCCTTAATGGGATAGAAATGGATTCCTTTTGAATGCTACAAAGTGTATTGAAATGTTTATATAGTTTTTAATGCCAATTTAATACGCCTTTTCAAATCCTTTATCGGATATTAATTCTGCATACTTAAAAGGGGACTTAAAAGGATAAATAGTTTATGGATTAAAGAGAATTTAAAATAACAACCCAATAATAATGAAATAGAAATGGATTCCTTTTGAATGTCACATAGTGTATTGAAATGGATGAAATGTTTGTATACTTTTTAATGCCAATTTAATACGCTTTTTCAAATCCTTCTTTTAGATAAGAATGGATTGAAAATGTAGATCTAGGAGGTATTAAAATGTATTAATTCTGCATACTTAAAAGGGGATTTAAAAGGATAAGTAAAAACATTTATGGATTGGAGGGGATTAAAAATAAAAACGCTTAATGAGATAGAAAGGGATTCCTTTTGAATGCCACAAAGTGAATTGAAATGGATGAAAGTATTCATTCTGTATACATGAAAGGGGATTCAAAAGGATAAAGATTTTATGGATTAAAGGGGATTAAATATAAAACCCCTTAATGACATAGACATGGATTTCTTTTGAATGCCAAAAAGTGTATTCAAATGAATGGAATATTTTTATACTTTTTAATGAAAATTTAATACACCTTTTCAAATCCTTTTTTTTGGATAAGAAAGAATTGAAAATGTGAATTTGGGAGGTATTAAAATGTATTAATTTTGTATACTTAAAAGGGGACTTAAACGGATAAATAGTTTATGGATTGGAGATAATTCAAAATAAAAACCCTTAATGGGATAGAAATGGATTCCTTTTGAATGTTATAAAGTGTATTGACATGTTTGTATAGTTTTTAATGCCAATTAAATACGCCTTTTCAAATCCTTTTTTTGGATAAGAAAGGATTCAAAATGTAGATCTAGAAGGTATTAAAATGTATTCATTCTGCATACTTAAAACGGTGATTTAAAAGGATAAGTAGTTTATGGATTGCAGAGAATTAAAAATAAAAACCCTTACTGAGATAGAAAGGGATTCCTTTTGAATGCCACAAAGTGTATTGAAATGGATGGAATGTTTATATACTTTTTAATGCTAATTGCATACGTTTTTTGAAATATTCTTGAAAGGGGATTCAAAAGGTTAAAGATTTTATGGATTAAAGGGGATTAAAAATAAATCTCCTTAATGACATAGAAATGGAATCCTTTTGAATGCCAAAAAGTGTATTGAAATGAATGGAATGTTTATATACTTTTTAATGACAATTTAATACGCCTTTTCAAATCCTTTTTTCGGATAAGAAATAATTGAAAATGTGAATTTTGGAGGTATTAAAATGTATTAATTCTGTATACTTAAAAGGGGACTTAAAACGATAAATAGTTTATGGATTAAAGATAATTTAAAATAACAACCCAATAATAATGAAATAGAAATGGATTCCTTTTGAATGTCACAAAGTGTATTGAAATGGATGAAATGTTTTTATACTTTTTAATGCCAATTTAATTCGCCTTTTCAAATCCTTTTTTAGATAAGAATGGATTGAAAATGTAGATCTAAGAGGTATTAAAATGTATTAATTCTGCATACTTAAAAGGGGATTTAAAAGGATAAGTAAAAACATTTATGGATTGGAGGGGATTAAAAATAAAAACCCTTAATGAGATAGAAAGGGATTCTTTTTGAATGCCACAAAGTGTATTGAAATGGATCAAATGTATACATTCTGTATACATGAAAGGGGATTCAAAAGGATAAAGATTTTATGGATTAAAGGGGATTAAATATAAAACCCCTTAATGACATAGAAATGGATTCCTTTTGAATGCCAAAATGTGTATTAAAATGGATGGAATATTTTTATACTTTTAATGACAATTTAATATGCTTTTTCAAAACCTTTTTTTGGATAAGAAAGAATTGAAAATGTGAATTTCGGAGGTATTAAAATGTATTAATTTTGTATACTTAAAAAGGGACTTAAAAGGATAAATAATTTATGGATTGGAGATAATTCAAATTAAAAACCCTTAATGGGATGTAAATGGATTTCTTTTGAATGTCACAAAGTGTATTGAAATGGATGAAATGTTTGTATACTTTTTAATGCCAATTTAATACGACTTTTCAAATCCTTTTTTTGGATAAGAAAGGATTGAAAATGTAGATCTAGGGGGTATTAAAATGTATTCTGTCTGCATACTTAAAAGGGGATTTAAAAGGATAAGTAGTATATGGATTGGAAGGGATTAAAAATAAAAACCCTTAATGAGATAGAAGGGAATTCCTTTTGAATGCCACAAAGTGTATTGAAATGGATTAAATGTATACATTCTGTATACATGAAAGGGGATTCAAAAGGATAAAGATTTTATGGATTAAAGGGGATTAAACATAAAACCCCTTAATGACATAGAAATGGATTCCTTTTGACTGCCAAAAAGTGTATTAAAATGGATGGAATATTTTTATACTTTCAATGACAATTTAATACGCTTTTTCAAAACCTTTTTTTGGATAAGAAAGAATTTAAAATGTGAATTTCGGAGGTATTAAAATGTATTAATTCTGTATACTTAAAAAGAGACTTAAAAGGATAAATAGTTTATGGATTGGAGATAATTCAAATTAAAAACCCTTAATGGAATAGAAATGGGTTTCTTTTGAATGTCACAAAGTGTATTGAAATGGATGAAATGTTTGTATACTTTTTAATGCCAATTTAATACGCCTTTTCAAATCCTTTTTTTGGATAAGAAAGGATTGAAAATGTAGATCTAGGAGGTATTAAAATGTATTCATTCTGCATACTTAAAAGGGGATTTAAAAGGATAAGTAGTTTATGGATTGCAGAGGATTAAAAATAAAAACCCTTACTGAGATAGAAAGGGATTCCTTTTGAATGCCACACAGTGTATTGAAATGGATGGAATGTTTATATACTTTTTAATGCTAATTGCATACGCTTTTTGTAATCCTTTTTTTGGATAAGAAAGGATTGAAAATGTAGATCTCGAAGGTATTAAAATGTATTCATTCTCTATTCTTGAAAGGGGATTCAAAAGGTTAAAGATTTTATGGATTAAAGGGGATTAAAAATAAATCCCCTTAATGGCATAGAAATGGATTTCTTTTGAATGCCAAAAAGTGTATTGAAATGGATGGAATGTTTATATACTTTTTAATGACAATTTAATACGCCATTTCAAATCCTTTTTTCGGATAAGAAAGAATTGAAAATGTGACTTTTGGAGGTATTAAAATGTATTAATTCTGTATACTTAAAAGGGGACTTAAAAGGATAAATAGTTTATGGATTGAAGAGAATTCAAAATAACATCCCTTAATGGGATAGGAATGGATTCCTTTTGAATGTCACAAAGTGTATTGAAATGGATGAAATGTTTGTATACTTTTTAATGCCAATTTAATATGCCTTTTCAAATCCTTTTTTTAGATAAGAAAGGATTGAAAATGTAGATCTAGGAGGTATTAAAATGTATTCATTCTGCATACTTAAAACGGTGATTTAAAAGGATAAGTAGTTTATGGATTGCAGAGAATTAAAAATAAAAACCCTTACTGAGATAGAAAGGGATTCCTTTTGAATGCCACAAAGTGTATTGAAATGGATGGAATGTTTATATACTTTTTAATGCTAATTGCATACGCTTTTTGAAATCCTTTTTTTGGATAAGAAAGGATTGGAAATGTAGATCTCGAAGGTATTAAAATGTATTCATTCTCTATTCTTAAAAGGGGATTCAAAAGGTTAAAGATTTTATGGATTAAAGGGGATTAAAAATAAATCCACTTAATGACATAGAAATGGATTCCTTTTGAATGCCAAAAAGTGTATTGAAATGGATTTACTTTGAATGCCAAAAAGTGTTGAAACACTTTCTATCCCCCAAAGGTCAGAAAAAGGATTTCAAAAAGCGGATTGAAAATGGATTCATTTTTTTTTATCCTTTTCTATCCATTTTTTTTTATAGGGAGTAGTAACTTTGGCACAGGTGTTTTTGGTTATTTTTTTAAGCATATGGAACTAAAAATAAAGTGGTGAATCTTATGCAACGGTTTGGAGGGGGGGGGCATAATCATAATTAGGTACACATTGGGCATAACAACCAACCTGTCAACCTGTTAGGAAGAGTTTGATATTTTTTGCCTTATACTTATGCAATTTTCGGACGCCCCTGGAGAGTTTTCTATACTATGGGTCACATTTTGTGACACACTGTTTAAAAGGACATTTTATTATCGGGCCCGGTGCCGAAGCCATAAAAGGTCGAAAGTACAAAAGGTCGAAAAAAAATCGACAAAACAAAATATTAAAAATACAAATTTACCGTATCAAGTCGAATTGACCTGTCCAGTCGATGTGGATCCGCGGCCGTACTTTCGATCTTTTGTACTTTCGATCTTTAGTACTTTCGACCTTTTGTACTTTCGACCTTTTGAACTTTCGACCTTTTGTTTTTTGATCTTTTGTACTTTCGACCTTTTGTATTTTCGATCTTTTGTACTTTTGACCTATTTTTTCGACCTTTTGTACTTTTGACCTTTTGTACTTTCGACCTTTTATCCGCCGCTCTTTATTATCCACCGAAAAGCTAATAAGACACAAAATTGATTAGTTTGGATTGATGTTAAATAATTTCTTTAAATTAAGAACACCACTGGAGCGGTAAATATAAAATAACTTCCACTTTGTTATATATCGTTTGAAAGGAAATTTTATTGGCTATGACGAAGTATAGCACACATTTTTTGATAAAGAGCTTGGTTTTTAAGAAAATTGAATAAATCGTATGAAAAACATGTTTCTTTTAATGATTTGTTGAAATCACCCCCATTGACGGACGTCGCTGGAGAGTTTGCTATAAGTCAAACCCCACCGAGTTTCACATTTTTAAAAAAAGAATTTCCCTGTACACAAAAAAGTGTAGAAAAGTTCTTTCATTTTAAGCTTAGTTTTTGAGAAAATGAGATAAAACTTGTAACAAAAATGGTTTATTTTCTGTTTTTTTCAAATATAATTTAATTTACGGATGCCCCTGAAATTTTATTTATAAAACCGATTTAATCATATTATACGTCATTTTGAAGAAAATTTTATTGAGTATACCAAAATGTTATACATGGTTTTCTGTAGATATTAGTTTTTAAAAAACTTAAATAAATCTTGGAAAAAACATGTGTATAAATCAATTTACGAACGCCGCTGGAGAGCTTGTTATTAGTCTAACTTTATTAAGTTATCCCATGTTGAAAAGGAAATTTTATTGTCTACAATAAAGTGTATTATATATTTTTCTCTTAGAAGCTTAGTTTTTAAGAAAATTTGAAAAAACCTCAAACTTTCAGATTTTGGAGGGTCTGGGGGGGTTTTTGGAGGTGTTGGCAGCCATTAAAAAAAAAATATATGTTATTATTTTATAATTATACAAATATATATTTTGAATGTACATCTGTGACAATTTGAGCTTTCCAGCGGCAATTTAAAATTCCGCCGCCATTTTGGTCGCCATCTTGAATATCTCAGCCCCTGTCATTATTTCGAGTTGGCAACAGGGATATTTGGATTCAGCGGGGTCAAACTAGGGGGAATTGCTTATTTGCCATAAAGTAATATAAAATGCTTCTAAAAAGTGGATTTTTCCGAATCTTGCCTGAACTAATAGGTAATATTACGTATATGTCTACAACCTCCCAAAGCCCAATTTGGATCACCCTGTATATATTAAAAACGGCTTTTGTAAATCTTCGAACAACGTTATAAACTGACATTAGACACTTATTGGAATAAAACCTGACCTTATTTTAAAATCGACCCTATGGTGACAGATTTACATAAAAAGCATCTGCTCTCTTTCAAAATTCGGCCTTTGTGTATTTAAAAACCGGATTTATTAGTATCGGTTTT
Organism: Aspidapion aeneum; assembly: GCA_963576565.1. Classification (NCBI taxonomy): domain Eukaryota; kingdom Metazoa; phylum Arthropoda; class Insecta; order Coleoptera; family Brentidae; genus Aspidapion; species Aspidapion aeneum. The sequence continues at coordinate 84,641,322 of OY755040.1, forward strand.
TATTAAATGTAGGGTCTTCATTATTAAATTTGGCTTTGGTATGTCAATTTTGAGAGGTCAGCTGTTAGTTTTCTGTGTAAATGTGTCAAAATAAAGTCGACTCTAAAATAAAGTCAGATTTTATTCCAATAAGTCCCTAGTAGCTAGGGTTCGGTTCGGTTCGGTTCATTACGGCTTTTTGGGCAAAATGAAAATGTTCGGCCAGCTTTGTTTTTCGTCCAATCAAGGGGAGCTAGATGGGGTTTAGCCTCCCAAGCTTAAAAATTAGACATAAAAATTAGCCTGCCCAAATGAAATGAGCATAGTTGATCAAGGGCAAACTGATCAAACCACGTGAACATTTCCCTGCGCTTTTAAAACTAACCAAAACTTTTCATTTGGTAACATTTTTTCCAAAAATTTTTGGCCCCAGTTATTCTTCGAATTATTAATTTTTTTTTAAATTTTCGCTTGTTTTTCCGATTTTTCTTAGGAGTTCTTTTAGATTTTTTGTTTTGTTTTTAGATTTGGTTTTGGTTTTTTTCTACACACTTTTTTTTCGGCCCATTTTTTACGAAAATTATAAAAAGAAATTATTTTGGTGCGATTCGGACGCCACCAGTTTTAAGAGAGAATAACTTGTATACTGGTGTTTATAAAGTACCGCCTCAACTCGCCTGCTGCACGAGCCCCGCCTGATATATATATATAATATATATATATATATATATATATATATATATATATATATATATATATATAATCATAACAAAAACATTTCATGTAAAAAAAAGCCAAGTACGCGAAAGTGGTCTTCCGTAAAAAGAAATGAGATAAAAGTAAAGCCAATTTCTCCAATACAAATTTCAAAATGAATGGTTCTGACTAGTTTGGAAATGTTTTTTCAAACTTTGCTATTCCAGCCAAACTTTACGTTCAATTTAGCACTGTGCCTAAGAGTCATTTGCAGCCGTAATAGCCAAGTTTAGAAAAACATTTCCAAACTAGTAAGAACCATTCATTTTGAAATTTGTATGGGAGAACTTGGCTTTACTTTTATCTCAATTATTTTTACGGAATACCACTTTCGCGTACTTGGTTTTTTTTTACATGAAATGTTTTTATTATGATTTCACTCCTCTTTTAAAGGATTTATTTAATATTTAAGTTTTATAGTAGTAAAATATGCGAAATATTGTTCAAAACTTTTGCAATGCCTTATTAAAAATGTTGAGGTTTTTTTTTTATATTTTCCTATGGTTCTATCATAGTTCCTATCAGCCTTCTAAAGCTCAGCTCTCTTGTATTCCCGGAAGTAGGCAATGTTAATTTTACATACCTTTACATTTAAAGGGGAGGAAATTAAATTAAAATTTTGGTGTTTTTAAATTTTTTCCTATAGTTTTATCATAGTTCCTATCAGTCTTTCAAGGCTCAGCTCTCCAGCGTTCCTTGGAGGTGGAGAATGTTAATTTACATAACTTTACATTTATAGGGGAGGGAGGTTAATTAAAATTTGGGGTTTTTTAATTTTCTTTTATAGTTTTATCATAGTTCCTATCGGCCTTACAAAGCTCAGCTCTCGAGCGTTTCTGGAAGTGGGCAATGGTACTTTTACACAACTTTACATTTATTGGGGAAGAAAGCAAATTAAAATTTTAGGGTATTTTAATTTTTTCCTATAGTTTTATCATAGTTCCTATCAGTCTGCCAATTCTGGAAGTGGGCAATGTTACTTTTACATAACTTTACATGTATAGGGGAGGGGAGTAAATTAAAATTTTGGAGTTTTTTGATTTTTTCCAGGGGTTTGGTCATAATTTCTATTAGTCTGTTAAATTTCAGCTTTTTAGCATGTCTGGAAGTACAGTAGAATTTTGATCATCTATACATGAGTGAGTGAGTGAGTAACTACTTTACTACTTTATGGAAGTCCATGAAACTTGGAGGGGTGGATAACTCTATGAAGATCTACGACTGTGCAAAGTTTGAGATTTGTAGCTCATTCCGAAGTAGAGTTTTAGATAGGTCATAGATGTTACGGCAGCGCGAACTTGGCGAGGCACTGCCGTGCCCTCAGATATTCCTCTTAAAGTATATTTTATTAACTTGGAACATTACAAACATATAATTAAAATATTTTAAAAAGTTTTAAAGTTTCTTCTAAACCAGGGTTCACTGGGAGATTACCTAAAATTTAATTGAATTTCCCCTTATGGTATTGTTGAGTAATGAGATGATTGCGTTTTAAGTCCGGCTGTTTGGGCAAAATGAAAATGTCCGGCCGGCTATTTTTTTCGTGGGACTTTTTGGCGAACCAAGAGACCTTTTGTTTTTGGTTATCCAGGGGTCCAATCAGGGGAACCTAGATGGGGTTTAGCCTCCCAAGCTTCTAAATTAGACCTAAAAATTAGCCTCCCCAAATGAAATGAGCAAGGGCAAACTGATCAAACCACGTGAACATTTCCATGCGCGGCGCTTTTGAAACTAACCAAAACTTTTCATTTGGTAACATTGTTCCGTAAATTTTTGGCCCCATTTATTATTTGAATTATTCTTTTTTTTTTGGACCGGCTAGTTGTGCCCCTGTGGTCTTTGATATGACCAGCTGAAGTTTCTGTTTGTTCACCTATTAAATTCTTTTAGGACGGATTTTCAAAATGACCGGTTTTGTCCTGCTTTATTATCTAAAATCCGGCTTTTTTGTCTCTGACGTCCTCCTTTTACGCACTCTACATAGCTATCATAAAGTAAGACTTTTATTTGTGACAGCTATACCTCTTCTTCCCAATACGGCCCTACCTTTCAAATTTTAAACTTACTTTAAACATCCTACTTTTTTTTCTTCGTGCTCCTTTGGAATTTTTCGTTAGTTACAGAAAATACAATCCGGGAAAACTAAGCAATTTCCTATACTGCTTATATCAAATTTTCACACTGGAATTGGAATTAAACGCTAGCGGCGCGGAGGCGGATATAAACAGACAGGCCGACAGACAGACAAACGTTTAATGAAGAGTGCAGCTTTTGTTTGGCATCGACTGGTCGTGTATCTAAAAAAAATTAAAAAAAACAAGGTACGTAAGAAAGAAACTATAAAATTGCGATTCGAATGTGTTTTTACAGGCTATTAAATAACATTTAACTGGCACCAAATCACCGCAGATAGATGTTTTTACAGGGGCTATTAAATAACATTTAACTGGCACCAAATCACCGCAGATAGCTGGGCTACGTGAATGATATTGGTGTTCGTAGTAGATACGAAATATCTTTAACCGAAACTGTAATAGAGTTTGATATAGAAGCCAAAAAACGAGGAATGAAAATTAAATATATGAACTTCTCAAAAAACACCACGAGAGATGTAGTCATAATTTCTGGGTATTTGGTAGTTATATATAGTATATATATATAGTTTGAAGCAAGGAGAAAAGTTTACATGCTTGGGAGAAAACATTAACAAACAAACGTCTATTACAGAGAAAATAAACCAGAGAATATCAACGGAAAAAAGTATTTTACGCTCATCAAAAACTGCTCGGCTCAAAGATTGTAACGAGATCTCTCAAATAAAAAATCTACACTATAATAATTAGTTCGGTAAAGACACATGGATGATAATCATGGACACTTACATAAGCGCATTTGAAAGAAAAATTCTTTGTAAGATCTTCGGAACAGTGCAAACAGAAGACGGCTATTGGCGGATACGGATGAATTATGAATTAAAATAGCTAATAGATGGCGCAAACTTTGTGAGATTTATCAAAAGTAGAGGATTAGCTTGGTTGGGACATGTACAGAGAATGAGACCAGAACACCAAGAAAAATAATGAACTGATGGAGACCTGCAGCTCTAGTAAAACAAGTACGTCCCTGGAACATTTTTGTGGGTCTTTTTACGTTTTTAAAACTTTTCCACAGAACGTTTTAAAAAAGTTTTTCGGACGTTTGCCAAATTTAATTTTTTATACCTTCTGCAAAATATGGGGATGTTTAATAAACATTCCAGTGACGTAAACGTTCCAAAGCGTTTCGAGGATAAAAAACGTTCCAGGGACGTCAAAAAACGTTTTAGGGACGTTTAAAAAAGGTTTTAGGGTACGTTTGGAAAACGTTCCAGAGATCCCATAAAGTCAAGGCCTCAGGCCTCCTTTTAAGGGCACATACATTCTTTACGTATTGCGCCTTTTGATATTTAGCCCTATTAAAACTTTACTCCACTCCAATTTGACTACCGTAAAAAAGTTGGTAATCTCCTTTTTTGTGATGAGCCTATGAAGATAATGATGATGCTAGCGGGAGAAATGTGAGGGACCTTAAAGGTCGTTTTAAAAACATCTTTAATTGCGTGTTTTTTAAACTTTCTTTTTAGGACGTTTTAAAACATACATTTCAGGTACGCAAATGTTGGGGCCCTGAGGGATCTTAAAAGTATGTTTTAAAAACATCCTGTTTTGCGAGTATTTAAACCGCCCGTTTTAGTAAGTTTCAAACATATACTTTCTAGGTACGGGAATATTGTGGACCTAGAAAGACTTAAAAAATATGTTTTAATAATGACCAAAATGGACGTTTTTTAATCGTCCCATTTTGAATATTTTTAGAACGTACTTGTCAGGTATTCAGGGACCTAAAGGCACCTAAAAAGTACTTTCCTGAGAAGTCCGATGTTACTAAGGAGGAAGCAGAGTTAGAGGGGACCATGAATAAGAATGTGGCGAAGAATCGTACCAGATTGGGAAAGTGAATGGCTCTGGTTAATCAGGCTAAAACCCACCAGGAGTCATAATGCCACTTGATGAAGAAGCAGTTAAATAAGATCATTTCCTGGAATCACACACGAACGCGTGGACTATGAACTAGATGAAAAACATTGATTTCTATTTTCTTATGGAAAAATTATTTGGATTTTTATGTGGCATTTAAAAAATACTTTGCCAATTTATGAGCACCTACGCTCACACGATTAATGTACCTTTAATGTAATTTTTACCCATTTTGGTTACCGCAAAAAAAAACCTCCGACACCCGGGAATCCGTCCGATTAGGCACCCCCAGTGTAACACCACTGAACAAAAAAACTATAATGTATTTTTTTTGATGTTCTCACTTTAATACAACTGCCAATACAATGCATATGTTTGGCAAAACTATAATTTTTTTAATCAACCCCCTCCCCTTGTTTTGGTGTATGTGCGCTAGGGATTTTTTTTTAATTTTGGGACCATCTAGAGCAAAAACCCAATCTAGATACTAAACTTAATCTAAAATACAAGTAATATTTTTACCATAAATCTACCTCCACCCTTTTTAGCGGCTTATCTCCAGTGGATTATATTCATTTGTAATTGGGACCATCTACAGGCCAAACCCAAGTATCGAATTTCATTAAAATCGGGCAAGCAGTTTTTGATTTATGTGCGTTGGTCAGACATACAGACATCCAGACATCCAGACATACAGACATCCAGACATCCAGACATCCAGACATCCAGACATCCAGACATCCAGACATACAGCCATACAGCCATACAGACATACAGACATACATACCTACAGACCTACAGACCTACAGACATACAGACATACAGACATACACCTATACGGACATAAGAGGCGCTGTGGGGATTCCTACTTTTCACATGCGTTGCGCGGACCACTAGATAGTGTTGGTGCAAGCAAGAAATTTCCTAATTTTCATTTTCTTTTCCTTTTCTGCGCGTTTAAAATAATTTAAATTTTCGCGCTCTAAAATATGCATATGGGGTTTCACGGCACCGGACACGTGGAAGAGAAGCAGCGCCGCAATGAGGGCGCAAAGAACCACCGTCACAACAAGACACTAGCAAAATCACGTTCCCGAAAAAAGTGAATTTGAGGTGAAAAAACTGGACGTTTAAACGTCGACTGGAGCTGCAAGAGAGTCCGAGGTAGGTGCCTTTTCATATAAAATTCCATATGTATCGTAACTTTCCATTTTCAATCGTCAATACCGACATTTAATTTTAAATGTGCTTGTGAAGCCAATACCGGCGACCTATCGAAGGAAATTCCGTTATTTTTCAGCCCTTGCACGCACATTTAATGGCCCTTCGACCCAAATTAATAGTTTTCCAAACTACCTAGACTCCTGTGGTTCAGCAATTTCCTACAAAAATTCCAAATTTCTATTTTCTATTTCAAATTTCAAAATTTATTTCAATTTCAATTTGAAACAGACCATATTGTTTGACGGTGCCCGTTGGTGATATGTTCCTTCAAAGTTGATCGAAGTGTTTATTACCGTTCAAAATTAGCTATAGCCTGCACATATTTCGTATAGTTTACTAGTTCATCAAAGAAAGTTGATCGCTTTGTTCATTACATTTTCAGTAAAAGTGGCGTCAATACGCCGAAACTGAAAATTTAAGGCGGTTCTTCCATCTAAATTCCTTTAATTATCGATTTTACAGGTGTCGCGGCGTTAACGCGCAGGTGCAAGTGTTTCGTCGTCACCAAGGTCTCACGTTGCGCGCGTTGTTTGTTCAAATACCGTCGTTTGTTAAAAACTTTCAGACGGCACCGCTGGTCGTATGCACAGAGTGTGCGACTTGGAATCGAAAGGTGCGGGGTTCAATCCTTGGTGAGACATGAAAGTTTTTTTTTAAGGGATATGTTCAAATAATAACATACAGACAAACTTACAAACATTTCATTTCAAAATTTTCGAAAAAAGTTAATAAAATTAAAATAATAAAATTGTTTAATTTTTGCTAAAATTCGGGTTATATTTTAAGCTATATTTTAAGCATTTTTTTGGGTAATTTTAAAAACAAATTAACTTTCAAAAACAAAAATGTCTACGCAAAAACAGAAAAAACTTTGCGACAAAAGGCTTTTGAGCTTCAACCAAATGGCGGAAGCTCACGAGGTAGCTTTGAAAGCGAAGTCGGATACAGCGTTTCACTTTTTGTTCAAATCCAGATATGAAGACGTCGAAGAATGTCATGCTCAATTCTATAATTTTCATAACCAAATTATTGGCTCTCTCGAAGAGTTTAAACTTTCATTTGACGAGCAGGATAAAACTAGAAAAGACTTTGACAACCTTTATTATGAATGTAAGGGTATTTACTACGACCTTTTTAGGGCCAACCCTGTCAATTACGTAGGCAACCCTAGCCAACAAAATATTGTTCAGAGGTCAAATACAAGATCATTTCCACAACCACGGTTGCCAATTTTCAATGGTAATTATAAAGACTGGCAACACTGGTTTGACTTATTTAAAGTCATGGTACATCAAAATTCTGAGTTAAGTGATATAGAGAAATTTCAACACTTGCGGAGTTCTGTTCTGAATGAAGCCCTTTCTCTAGTAAAAACCATTCCCCTCGCAGATAGCAATTATCACATTGCGTATGAAACCTTAGTAAAGAGGTATCAAAATAAACGAATTATTGCTACTACCGCTTTGAATGCTATTAACTTTCTTTCAACTAAATCCAGTTCTGGGAAAGAATTACGTTCCATGTTGGATACATTTTCTGAGAATCTAGCCATCTTAAATGAGCTTGGTTTTCCTACAAAAGAATGGGACTTTCTTACTTTTAACATGATGCTCTCAAAACTTGAAGTCAAGATGAGGACTGATTTCGAACTTTACTATAGTAGAGAGAAAAACAATTCAGAAATTCCGTCCTACACTGATCTTTACACGTTTATAGAAAATCATTGTGTTGCGCTCGAATCTGTAGTGCAAATGCCCAGTTTTAGTAGGCAAAATCAAACCCCTAGACAACCTCAAACTACGCGTAATTCTCAACAGAACAGTTTTCAGAGAAACAGTTTTAATAATTTTAATTCACCTTCTGCTTTCAATACAACTATTTCAAATCAAAGTTCAAATTCAAGAAATCAACAAAATACTTTACAAAATAGCAATCAACGCAGCAACCCTCAAATACAAAATAATCAGAACAGAACTTTTAATCCAAAAATAAAATGCTACCTATGTTCTTCGAATCACGCATTATCGAAATGTATCGAATTTCAAAACAAAAGTCCACAGGAAAGGATGGGTTATGTTCGGCAGGTGAATCTATGTCAAAATTGCTTACATTTTGCTCACCAGACCGTGAATTGCCCCTCTTCCTACAACTGCTTTACGTGTGGAGCTAGGCACCACAGTCTTCTTCACGTTCCACAACCAGTAGCGCCCTCTGTGAGTGTTGATTCTTATCCTCCAGAGAACGTTAATATTCCACTTTCCAATTCCAATAGCACCCCTATCTCAGGAAGCCATTCCACAAACTGTCATGCGACAATGATTTCCAAAAATTCCACTTTTCTACTTTCTACCGTTGTAGCTGACATGTTAGACTCAAGGGGACATTACCAACCAGTTCGTATCTTACTCGATTCTGCCTCAGAGGCAAACTTTATTTCAGAAAAATGTCTAAATCGTTTAGGTCTTTCGAAAAGCTTCTTTTCTACTTCTATTCAAGGCTTAAATCAAATGACATCTTCCAATACCAAAGGTAAGACGAAATGTCTTATCAAACCTCAAGGTCAAGCGGGACCTACCTTTGATTTTGAGGCTTTAGTACTTCCAAAACTTTGTACAGAGATTCCTTCTTGCGCTGTCGACTCGAGCAAGTGGAATCACATTCGCAATATCAAACTTTCTGATCAAAACTTCCATATACCAAGTTCCATTGATGTCCTAGTAGGTTGTGAACTTTTTCCGCATCTCTTACAAGAGGGAGTTATCCACGGAGAGCGTGGACAACCTAGTGCTTTTAATAGCATCTTTGGCTATGTGCTGATTGGTAAAGTTGAAACTTCAAAGCAACAAAATCCACAATCACTCATAAGCTGTTACACTTCCATCGAACCATCTCTGGATATCTGCCTAGAGCGCTTCTGGGAGATAGAGCAGGTTCCACATAAGGTTCATCACAGTCCTGAGGATCTTATGTGCGAAAAATTATTTTCACAATCAGTTTCACGCAACGAATCAGGTAGATTCGTCGTTCCATTACCTTTCATAAACTTAGAACCCCAGTTGGGTGACACCTATCCAATCGCTTTAAAACGTTTCAAGCTTCAGGAAGCTAGACTTCTCAAAGACTCAGCTAATTATCAAGCTTACAAAGATTTTATGCAAGATTATTTAGACACTGGTCACATGATACCTATTCCTACGCCTATATCTAAAGATGTCTTGGATAATTCCTACTTTATCCCTCATCACAGTGTCTGGAACACTGGGAAGATGAGAGTGGTCTTTGATGGGTCTCAACGTAGTCCCAGAGGTGTCTCACTCAACGAGACGTTGTGCGCAGGTCCTAAACTGCAAAATGATGTCCGTGAAATTTTACTTAATTTTCGAATTCATGCTGTAGCCTTTGTTACTGACATAGTAAAAATGTTCCGACAGATTTTAATTATTCCTGAGCACACGCGTTATCAAAATATTCTATGGAGATTTTCTGAGGATGATCCTGTCCAAACCTACTCCTTAAGAACAGTTGTTTATGGACTTAAGTCATCACCTTACTTAGCTATTCGTACTATACAAGAACTAGCAAAACTTGAGTCTGAAAGGTATCCTAATGCTTCCAAGGTGCTTCTTAAAGACATTTACGTCGACGACGTGCTCACTGGGCAGGATTCTGTGGCCTCTGCCAAAGAACTTCAGTCGGAGTTAATCTCCCTGTTGCGCCTAGGAGGGTTTGAACTTAAAAAATGGGCGAGCAACAGTCCGGAACTTCTCTCCTCATTCTCAGAATCAGAAACACAAATGTCCATTCGTTTCGACAAATCCGAACCTAATTTTGTAAAAATATTAGGTCTCCAATGGAATCCTATCTCAGATTCGTTTACCTACTTGGTCGTACCAGAAGATAAACCATGCACCAAGCGAGGTATCTTATCTCAAATCATGAAAATTTTTGATCCCTTAGGTTTCTGTTCTCCCGTTTCTTTACTTGCTAAGCATCTCATGCAAGATCTGTGGAAGGAGAAGCTGGACTGGGATTCTCAGCCTCCTCCGCATATCGTAAATGTTTGGAATCAATTTCGAACCGAACTTCCAAATCTTTCAAATATTCATTTACCTAGACGCCTTTCCATTGATCAACTACGTAGCATTGAACTTCACGGCTTTTCAGACGCCTCTATGATAGGTTACGCGGCTACGGTCTATTTCAGAATGGAGTCAGTTTCCGGAGAAATCCATACCTTTCTTGTAATGGCCAAATCTAAGGTCGCACCAGTGAAAACAGTCAGTCTTCCGCGACTGGAGCTTCTTGGTGCCACTTTACTTTGCGACCTAATTTCCTTTATTCGAAACACTTATTCAGATATTCTTAACTTCAACCAAATCTGTGCATGGTGTGATTCCCAAGTGGTTCTATGCTGGTTGGCGGCTTCACCTCACAGGTTTAAAACGTTTGTGGCAAACCGTATCTGTCACATTCAAGAAACCATTTCTCCTACGGCCTGGAAATATATTCCATCAGCGCTAAATCCAGCCGACTGTGCTTCGCGCGGTCTTATGCCTAATCAACTTGTCAAACATGACTTGTATTGGGAAGGTCCTTGTTTTCTTAGGCTACCAAAAGAGAGCTGGCCTGATGATTTTCGCTGTCCAGACCCTCCGGAAAACGAGGTTATTCTGGAAGAACGAAAATCAGTATTTCAAACATGCACAGTTGAACCACACATGCTTGATACTTTTCTTTCTCGTTACTCTTCCCTAGAGAAAATTCAACGCATAATTTCCTATATTTTTCGCCTTACCGAAAAGAAATCTAAATATCCTAACGAAAATATTACCGAAGTAGAACTTCAACATTATCTTATTGTTCTCGTTCGGCATGTTCAACGTTCCATCTTTGCTGATCTCATTTCACGTTTGAATGACGCAAAGCTACTTCCTAAACAATTTCGTAAACTTTCACTTTTTCTAGATACACAAGGCTGCTTAAGAGTGGGGGGTCGATTACCACATTCTTCCGAACTCTCTTATTCAGCAAAACACCCTTTACTTTTACCACGTTCTCACCGTCTTACTCAACTTGTCATTGAGTACACTCACAAAAGGTACTGTCATCCCGGTCAAAAAACGTTGCATTACCTCTTGAGACAACAATTTTGGATCCTTTCCCCTCGCTATGCAATCGAGAGCGTAACTTCTCATTGCATTTTATGCTATCGATTAAATCCTAAACCTTCCGTACAAATCATGGGCAACTTGCCTGCTCAACGCATCTCTCAAGTAAAGGCATTTTCACATGTTGCCATAGATTATTGTGGTCCCTTTCCAATTACAATGGGAAAGTACCGAGGTGCAAAGGTATCCAAAGGTTATATTCTTGTCTTAGTCTGCTCCGCAACAAAGGCAGTTCACCTAGAACTTACCTCCGATATTTCCACCCCTACCTTTCTTGCGGCTTTTAAGAGATTTGTGGCAAGAAGAGGAAGAATCTCTGACATTTACTCAGATTGTGGTAGCGCGTTCTTGGGAGCTGATCGTTTACTCAAACAGTACTCCCAGGAAGCATGTCACAGTCTAAAAATTACCTGGCATTTTTCAAGTCCTGGTAGTCCGCACCTAAACGGACTAGCCGAGGCAGGAGTTAAATCCACCAAGGCAAATTTGAAACGTGTAATAGGTGAGCAACGGTTAACCTATGAAGAGTTTTTTACTTTTTTGTGTCAGGTCGAATCCATACTAAACAGCCGGCCTCTGTATGCCCAAAGTATGGATCCGAATGACTTTCTTCCACTGACCCCTGGTCATTTTCTTACCCTGGAACCGTTGAATTCCGTACCAGAACCCGAATTTTCTGATTCCAAGTTGAACACCCTGTCCCGCTGGCAGCTGGTGCAAAGGCTCCAGTCCGATTTTTGGAAACGCTGGAACTTGGAGTACCTAAACACCTTGCAACAGCGCTCTAAATGGACAGAGGCTTCTAACAATATTAAACTAAATACTTTAGTCGTGGTAAAGAATGAACAAAAACCGCCATTGCAATGGGCTGTTGGGCGAATTGTCGACGTACACCCTGGCTCAGACGGTCATATTCGTGTTGTGACCGTTAAAACAGCTACAGGAACATATCGTCGACCAGTAGTGAAACTATGTCCTTTGCCTATGCCCGACGCATAAGGCAAAATTTTCTTTTCTTTCTTAATTTTTTCTAAGTATTTTTTTTTCTTTCAATTTTAATTTACATGCATTATCTAATGCATATTTGGGTTAATGTTAAATTGTATCGTTTAATTGCTAATAGGCGAATACTATTTAATTTTTTTTTTCCTTTCCTTTTCTTAACTAAGTAAAAACACACGTGTTTTGGCGGCCGGAAAATGTTGGTGCAAGCAAGAAATTTCCTAATTTTCATTTTCTTTTCCTTTTCTGCGCGTTTAAAATAATTTAAATTTTCGCGCTCTAAAATATGCATATGGGGTTTCACGGCACCGGACACGTGGAAGAGAAGCAGCGCCGCAATGAGGGCGCAAAGAACCACCGTCACAACAAGACACTAGCAAAATCACGTTCCCGAAAAAAGTGAATTTGAGGTGAAAAAACTGGACGTTTAAACGTCGACTGGAGCTGCAAGAGAGTCCGAGGTAGGTGCCTTTTCATATAAAATTCCATATGTATCGTAACTTTCCATTTTCAATCGTCAATACCGACATTTAATTTTAAATGTGCTTGTGAAGCCAATACCGGCGACCTATCGAAGGAAATTCCGTTATTTTTCAGCCCTTGCACGCACAGATAGAATAGAGATAAATTAAATGTTTAAAAACAAGTGTTTTTTGAAGCGCTCCAGTAAGGTGGAAACCTACTCAAAATTTTCAAAAATGTCAAAATAAAGAAAATCTGTCAAACAGGTTTCACATGCGATGTGAGGTCCCTACGTTGTGAGGTCCATAAACGATGTGTGGTCCTTAGTGACGTCGGCGTCGCGGCGCCTCGAAAAGTATGAAAATCGAAATGTCGCGTCGTTACGCGGTCCGCTAGAACAAATGGCTGAGATAAGTACGATAGGGATTTATTTCCCAAACGGACCGATATTTTATGTATGATGTGTGGATTTTTTGCGACACGAGGCCCTAACAGGGTAAAAACTTGGACAGCGCTTCGCTACGTGGACTGCCTGAATTAATAGCTACTCTACAAAAATAAAAATCAAATTTGAATTTATTGGATAAAAACTAAATTTCTTAGACAGAGTTCTGTTTATGAAATTTACTTTATGCCTAGTACAATATTTATACACGCCCCAGCTGGCGTAAACTTCAATACTCCACTCAGCGTAAATATGGCTATTTAATAATTTCGGCACTGGCCAGTTTATCCGTTAATATAAAGGGGATGTCCAAAATTCACTCGCCTTTGTAAATATACTTTTGGGTATAAGAATTTTGTTTTATTTTAATATTTTTCTCGCGTATATACGTTCGTATTTGTCTTTAAGAATTTTGGCGAATGCGATTGAAAACTTTATTTTATTTTACTTTCTGAGCATGTTCAATTGCATCTTCGCGCACTCAACCAGTTGAATTTGTACATTGGGGGTGTGCGCGCTTCGATATATGACAATTGCTGTCGAAAAATCACTTCTGTGTGAAAGACGTCACGAACAACACGCTGCAAAAACAGGGGTAAGTGCATCTTCAACTGTTCGTAATTATTTTCAGTTCAGATTTCATAATTAATTAAATTATTCGCAGGTGATTGGTAAACTAATTTTATGAACCAGCAATCTAATTAATTTTTCGCTTTATACCAATCATTTTTGGCCCTACGAGCCGAACGCGTTTGAAAGTTTTTATTCGCTTCGCTAATAATAAAAGTATAATAGGTTTTTTTCATTTTTCAACGTGTTTTGGTTTTCCGTCTTTGACGATTTATAAATAGGTAATTTGTTTCGGAGAAATAAATTCAAGGTCATTGAATATGAGCTTATCATTCCAGTTTTTTTCTTTAACATTCTTTCCTAAAATGAGTAGTAGGTTTTAGGCAGGTTACATATACATAAACAATTGCACGTAATTTATCGGCATATGATATAGGCTTACCAGTAGGTCCTATCTGCATTTTATTTTATTACTGCTGCTTTAGTTTAGAACTTTTATTGCAGCTTTATGGGTGCCATATTATTATTTATTGTGTAAAGAGGTTTATAATTTAAGCTTCTTACTTGCCTATATTTACAAATTATTGGGATCGCTAGTAGATAACTCGCTATTGCATGTCGCTAAGTTAATTAATTATCGCTAATTCGCACCGCGCAATTCCCCTTAACTATTAAAAAATATTTCGCTTTTATTTATTAGTAAATATAAATAAATAGTTCGTTTTCGCTCTTATTAACTAACAAAGGTAAATAAATAATTCGCTATTTTCACCGTTACTTAATTTATAAAAATTTATTAATTCGCTAAAATAATATGGTTAAATTCAATTAAAAATTATATTATTAATAATTCGCTTTCCCTTTTATTTATTAGTATCACTAAATAAATTGATAATTTTACCAATAATTGATTTTAATAAATTGATTTTATTTGGCTAAATTGTTAAAAATACCGCGTAATATCCCTAAATTGCTAAAAATAATTAAAAATTTAGTTTTGCTTTTCTTTATTATACCCATCTGCATTAAATAAAGGATCATCATGTCCGCGGCTAAGATTAAATCGTATAAGACCCTTCGCACAATGTGTCATAATCAAATGAAAGAATTAAAAACTTTTGCTGACTCGGCTTCTGATGCTGACGAGATGGCTAAACTTCAGTTTAAAATTATGTACGCTCAAATTGATCAAGTGGTTAACGATTTTGCTAAATATCATCAAAATCTTATATCTTTAATGTCAGCGACCGACGATTTTGAAATTGATACCGAAGAAGGAGTGAGAAAAGACTTTGAATACTTACGATCTTACAATTACGCTAAGTATACCGCGCTGTTTGAAAAGCCAACACTGAAGGTTGAAACCGACGCATCCTCTGCTTCGGGACTATCTAGTGGTAATCGACCGCCAAACTTGACTAATTTGAAAGTTCCAAAATTTTCCGGCGATATTAGACAATTTAGAAATTTTATGGACATGTTTAATGCGCTAGTTGACAACACAAATATTTCGAATATAGAGAAATTTAACCATCTTTTAAACTCCCTAGAGGGACCCCCGCTAGCACTGGTGCAATGCACACCTTTAGCCGCCGCTAATTATTCAATTGCTCTCGAATCGCTAAAAAACCGCTACGATAACAAACGGCTTATTGCTTTTTCACATTTAAAAACAATGGATAATGTTCCTTACGTAACAAATTCTAAAAATTCAAAACAATTGCGCACAATAGTTGACGTATATAGTGAAAATCTCTCCGCCCTTAAGGTACTTGGTTTTCCCACAGATGATTGGTCTTTTTTGCTATACTATAATTTCAGTAAACATTTATATCAGGAGACCATGACGCGATTTGAACTTGAACTTAATGATCCATCTCAAGTTCCTACTTTTGACGATTTAAAGAATGTTGTACTAAAACGATGTAACGCTATAGAAGCGGTAGAATTTTCAACTAAAACTGATTTTTCTTCACCTTTAAAAACAGACACAAAAAATAGATTTTCTTCTAATCAGTCAAAACCTAGACAAACTTCTGCATTTTTTGGTAATGCAAGTCGAAATAATAATACAAAGTTAAATAATTCAAATCAATCTTGTCTTTTATGTCAATCACGTGACCATAATATTTACAGATGCTTAGAATTTAAAAATAAAAATTCCTCTGAACGTTTTCAGTTAGCTAAAGACACCAACTGGTGTCCTAATTGTTTAAGTGGGCAACATAACCTAGCTTTATGTCAATCGCAGTCTGTTTGTCGTTACTGTCAATCTAATAGACATCACTCTCTTTTACATATTTTTAAAAATAACAACAATTACAGTCCACATACTTCTAACCGCACGAATCTTGAAAATAATTACAATTCTAATGTACGACCCCCCTTTTATAATTCGCAATACAATAACCCGCAAAGTTCTTCACAAAATAATTCGCCTGCTTTTAATGGTAATATCTCGCCTCAGCAAAATAATTCGCCAACCTCTCGCGCTTTTCAGCAACCGCCACAAACAGGTATGGAAAATTTACCTCAAAATTCGCAAAATACCTTAAATTACTTCTCCAATTCGCACGCTCAGAATACAATTTTATCTACCGCTATTATCGAGGTTATGGATTCTCGTGGCATTTTTCAAAAAGCTAGGGTTATTCTTGATTCTGGCTCAGAATGCAGTTACGTCTCTTTGAAGTTTTTCAAAAAACTTTCACTTCCACGCTATAGTTTATCCCTTTCTATTCAAGGATTAGGATCTATGAATGAAGTTACCTCTCAGGGAGGAGTAACTTGTATTATCAAACCGTATAATCAAACGGAACCACGCATGTCAGTCGACGCTGTGATCTTACCTAAGTTGTGTTCGGAAATTCCTAGCACTTATTTAGGTAATATAGATACTTCTGATTTTCAAAATGTACCCCTCGCGGACCCTACGTTCCAAGAACCCGCTAATATTGATTTTCTTTTGGGCGCTGATATTTTTCCCTATATTTTACGCGAAGGGCGCATTGATAATGGCCCCAACAAACCAATTCTTCTTAATAGTATTTTTGGCTATATTATTATGGGAAAAAATAAAAATAATAAAATTAAATCGCAATCACATTCAACCGCTTTATTTTGCTCTGTAAATGAAACCGATTCACTATCGCTAGACCACGCTTTAAAACGCTTTTGGGAATTAGAAGAGCTACCTAAAGCAAATTTTTGCTCGCCCTCCGATACTCTTGCCGAGAAAAGCTTTGTTGAGACTCACTGTAGAGACGAAACAGGGCGATACATGGTAGAACTACCTTTCCAAGATAATACGCCTCCGCAATTTGATTTTCATGCAACGCGCTCATTGGCTTTAAGAAGATTTTTTTCGCTTGAAAAACGCTTAATTTTAAATCCTAATATTTATAAAAAATATTCAGATACTATTCAAGAATATATTAACAATGATTATCTTGAAATTATTCCTGACGAAGAAATAAATAAAAACTCTTTTTACTTACCCCATCATTGCGTAGCCAAGGGTGACAATATTCGAATTGTTTTCGACGGATCGTCTCGTCCAAATCAAAATTCACCCTCGCTAAATGACACCCTTCTTACGGGGCCAAAACTTCAAAAAGAAGTTTTTGCTCTACTTCTCAGTTTTCGTATTTCTTCTGTGGTCTTTACTTGTGATCTTAAAAGCATGTTTACACAAGTTTTAATTGCCCCTATTCATAGGGATTTTCAAAGAATAATATGGAGATTCACTCCCAACGAGCCCATAAAAGACATGCGTTTTAAACTGGTCACTTTTGGTCTGAGCTCTTCTCCATATCTCGCTAACCGCGTCATTGCTCAATTAGCACAGGATGAAGGAAACAAGTTTCCTCAAGCTCGTGAGGTACTCAAAACCTCAATTTACGTTGATGATTTAATTTGTAATGCAAATAACCTCTCAGAAGCTAGAAATTTACGCGATCAACTTATAGAACTATTGGGAAACGGTGGGTTCGAACTTAGAAAATTTGCAAGCAACAATAAGTCATTTTTACAAGACCTTCCGGAGTCTTACTTGCACTCAAACTCGTTTAATTTCGATTCAGAATCTGAAACAATAAAAATTTTAGGCTTACAATGGATTCCTTGTAAAGATATTTTTACCTATCGCGTAGATCCATTGGAACGAGAATGTACAAAACGCACGATTCTGTCAGAAATTGCAAGATGCTTTGATCCACTAGGATGGCTCTCACCTCTGAGCCTGTTCTCCAAAGATCTATTGCAGCTTCTGTGGAAACAAAAATATGACTGGGACCAGGAAGTTTCCCCCTTTATACGCCAACGTTGGTTAAAATATAAATCTGAGTTAGGCCTTATTCAAAACTTTTCTTTACCGCGACGTTTTATTATTGATAATTTTACAGAATGTCAACTTCACGCTTTCTGTGATTCGTCAGAAAAAGCTTACGCTAGTATAGCGTATTTTCGCGTTTTACAAAATAATAAAATCTGCACTTTTCTCATTGCTGCTAAAGCAAAAATCGCTCCGGTAAAAACAATTTCAATCCCGAGATTAGAGCTAGTAGCCGCTGTTTTACTGGTTGATCTTGTTTCCGCAATTTTAAAAATTCTAGGAGATAAAATTAAAATTTCTAAAATTTTCGCGTGGTCAGATTCCACAATCGCTCTTAGCTGGATTAAAAATCCCCCTTATAGATACAAAACATTTGTCGCCAAACCGGGTTGCGAAAATTCAAAATAAACTACCAGCTGCAATATGGCAGCATGTACGCACAAATGATAATCCCGCAGACTGTGCAACAAGAACTTTGTTGCCGTCAGAATTGTTAAATACGCCCCTTTGGTGGTGCGGTCCAGATTGGCTTTCAATGCCTGATGAGCATTGGCCACCAAGCATTTATTCTGAACCATTGGATTCGGACGAAGTTCTTGGTGAAGAAAGGAAAATAACTTTGGTCGCATTTACAGAAAACACGTTTTTTGATATTCTTTTAAACAAATATTCTTCGCTTTCTAAAATTCAAAGGATAATCGCTATCTGGTATCGTTTTATCTGCTTTAAAAGAAATCTTGCTTATCGTACTGGACCCATAGTCCTGTCAGAACTTAATCTCGCTCTTATTTTTCTGATCAGGCATGTTCAAACAGTCACATTTTCTCAAGAAATCTCAAATATTAATGCGAAAAAACGCATTTCAAAGCCTTTTAGAAAGTTAGACGCTTTTCTTGATAATAAAAATATATTGCGGGTTGGAGGTCGCCTCCGATATTCTGATCTTTCATATGACCAGAAACACCCGATTCTTTTACCACGACAACATAGATTAACTACGCTCCTCATTGAACACTATTATAAATCTTATTTGCACCCAGGTTTGCAAACTTTACAGTTCTTAATTTTTCAAAATTTCTGGATATTATCTCCTAAGCGGGCGATAAGAACCGTTATCGCTAACTGTAAAAATTGTTGGCGACTTAATCCGAAACCTTTTGAACCAAAAATGGGAAACTTACCCAAATTACGCATATCTGCTGTCAAAAGTTTTACCGTAGTCGGTTGTGACTATGCGGGTCCAATATCCATATCATTAAGCAGAAAAGTTCGCGGAAATAAAACGCTTAAGGCTTGGATCTGCATATTCGTTTGCTTCTCTACCAAGGCTCTTCATATCGAATTAGTTTCGGATTATTCTAGCGAAGCTTTTCTGTGTGCTTTAAGGCGTTTTATTGCACGTCGAGGAAGGGTCTCAAAAATAATATCAGACCAAGGAACTACGTTTAAGGGTGCAAATAAGGAAATACAGATAATATTTAAACAAGCGGCAGCCGCGGAATCCATTGAGTGGTTTTTTCACCCCCCAGGGGCGCCACACTTTTCTGGATTAGCAGAAAGTGGAGTAAAGGCGGTAAAAACGCATTTGTATCGCGTTATCGGAAGCCAGATTTTAACGTACGAAGAGCTTTATACGGTCTTAGTACAAGTGGAAGCGCTATTAAATTCTAGACCATTGTCTCCTTTATCTAGCGACCCCAATGATTTGTCTGCGTTGACACCAAATCATTTTTTGACTCTAGAACCTGTTTGTAGTTTACCCGATCCTGATGTAACCAGTATCAAACTAAACCGCCTCTCTAGATGGCAGATGATCCAAAGATTACATCAGGATTTTTGGGCGCGTTATTCTAAGGAATATTTACATACACTGCAGCAGCGGTCCAAGTGGCTGGAACCCACTTGTCCCGCCCCTGCTATAGGTACTATGGTACACATAAAGTCGGATAATTTACCACCGACAAAATGGTCGCTTGGTAGAATTATTGCCCTTCACCCAGGTGAAGATCAAATCTTACGTGTTGCCACTGTGCGCACTGTCTCAGGAATATTTCAAAGACCTCTGGTAAAGCTATGTCCTTTACCGATGGACTTTGAACCTGAAAACATTTAAAAATTACATCAATGTAATTTTTAGGCGGGCAGAATGTCCAAAATTCACTCGCCTTTGTAAATATACTTTTGGGTATAAGAATTTTGTTTTATTTTAATATTTTTCTCGCGTTTATACGTTCGTATTTGTCTTTAAGAATTTTGGCGAATGCGATTGAAAACTTTATTTTATTTTACTTTCTGAGCATGTTCAATTGCATCTTCGCGCACTCAACCAGTTGAATTTGTACATTGGGGGTGTGCGCGCTTCGATATATGACAATTGCTGTCGAAAAATCACTTCTGTGTGAAAGACGTCACGAACAACACGCTGCAAAAACAGGGGTAAGTGCATCTTCAACTGTTCGTAATTATTTTCAGTTCAGATTTCATAATTAATTAAATTATTCGCAGGTGATTGGTAAACTAATTTTATGAACCAGCAATCTAATTCATTAACATCTAAGGCACGTCTTCTCGCCCTACAAGAGCCAGAAAGCTCAGCTTGGCTCAGAGCATTGCCTTCTTCAAATCTTGGGAATTTTCTAGACGACTCGTCTTTCCGTATATCGATATCGCTTAGACTTGGTCGACCTGTGTGTGAACCCCACGACTGCACTTGCAACAAGCAAGTTGATATTTATGGTCTGCATGGACTAAGTTGCACAAAAAGTGCTGGTCGTTTGGTTCGCCACAGGATGATAAACGACATCATTAAACGGTCACTTATTTCAGCAGGTTTTCCAGCTATTTTAGAACCACCTGGAGTGTGTCGGGATGACGGAAAGAGAGCGGATGGCATGACCCTGGTTCCTTGGAAGAGAGGAAAGGCTTTGCTCTGGGATGCTACTTGTAGGGACACCGTAGCTCCATCATATATTCCTAAAACTTGTATTAAGTCAGGAGAGGCTGCAAAAATGGGAGAAAATCAAAAAAATAATAAATATCGGGAACTTGTTGAGAGATTTTATTTTTGTCCATTCAGTGTGGAAACATTTGGTCCTTGGGGTGATGAAGCTAAGATGCTTGTTAGGGAAATTAGTTCAAAAATTCCTAACAAGAAAACTCTTAGCTTCATCACTCAAAAAATCAGTTTGGCAGTGCAAAGAGGTAACGTTGCTTCCATAATTGGTACCATTCCCGTAGAGTCCGGTTTGAATGAAATTTATTACATTTGACATTTGAATTTTATTAATTTTTTTTTTTTTTGTTTTTTTTTTGTTTTTTTTTTTTAGTTTATAGTATTATTAGGTTTAGAATTATGACCATAAATTTAAATTACATGTATTAAAAACAAAGATAAAAATCGGTATGTAAGAATTTAAAATTAATTTTTCGCTTTATACCAATCAGGGGACCATTTACGAATAAATGAATATAAAAATATTGTTATAATTTTAACAAATTTCAATCTTAAAATTCAAATGGTGGATAGAATCAAACTTGACCCCTTATAGGGCTTGTCTATTCTTATATTTTGAGAAAATTCTGAACTCATTCTTTCATTGCCGTGCTAATTGTGTCTGAATTCATTTCCTTAATTATTACTGAACCTATTTAGATGAAAAAAGGCATAATCGTAAAAATCAATATCAACATTTTCCTAGGTATATAATTATCCAGTTCGGTTCAGTTTGCTTTATGCTCGAAATAAAAAGTTATTTTTCGACAACCACCAAATCGATTTCAACGGCTCCTAGCTTATTGTGTGCTAGAAATAAAGCTTTTATTATAAATCCAAAACTATTTCTAAAAAAATTCTGGATTAAATAAATAAAAGGGCCTCTTTAATGGGTCAAGTTTGATTCTGCCCGCTATATTGGATTTTAAGATAGATTAAAAAGAAAGATTTTTATACATACAGTCGAACCTCTCTAACTCGAACCTCTATAACTTGAACCTCTCTATTACTCGAACCTTTTAAGTGGTCCCTGCCCTTTTTATATGTATTTTCACCCCTTTAATTCGAATTTCTATAACTCGAACTCTCCATAACTCGAACTGTTTTGGTTGTCCCTTTGAGTTCGAGTTATAGAGGTTCAACTGTATATATATATATATATATATATATATATATATATATATTTCACCGAAAACTGTTAATGTCCTATATCTTAAAAACGGTAACGAATTTGGAAAAACCCTCGGACACGTCGATTTTGTTTGCGCAGGGGACACTTTTTGGCTATCTTGAAATTTTTGTAGCACGCACCATCTTCGAGGGGATACACTTTACCCCTATCTTTTGAATAGGGAAAGTGGGTCTAGTAGTACTTTGTTTTGAAGTTCGGTTGAATATCTTTACAACCGTGTAAGAGTTTCGAAAATTCATCGATTTCTTTTTGAGATATTTGCTTTCAAATTTTCAAATTTAACATGGAATGATAAAATAAAAATTAAATCCGAAAAATATAAAATTTTGATTAAATTTTTATTATATTCTTAGTCCATGTTAAATTTGAAAGCTATAGGGCAATTATCTCAAAAACTAATAGAAAGATTTTTGAAATTCTTACACGGTTGTAAAGAGATTAAAAAGTCCTTCATTACAAGGTATCACTAGACCCACTTTCCCTTGTCAAAATATAGGGGTAAAGTATACCCCACAAAGCGGGCTCGTGCTACAAAAATTTCAAGATAGCCAAAAAGTTAGTTTTAGAGAAAATGTTACAACACCTTTTTAGAGAAAATAAAATGTTCTTTTAAATAGCGTATTACAAAGTAGTGTTTAAGCTATTATTGGCACTACAGGGGAGTCCGCATATTAAAGTGATTTTTTTCTAATTAATTTTTTTAAAAAAATTTTTTGTTTTTTTAAAAACTAAGCTTTTGGAAAAACCTTGTTTTGCTCTATTTTGTTGAAAATATAATTATCTTTAAAACGATATGTATCTAGTGGGTTTTTGTAAACAGGAAACACTCATAAAGAATATACGCATGATTCGTGAATTTTTTTTAAATCACAAAATAGTAGACGCCCCTGGTGTATTAACGGCTATGTAAATGTTATAACTACACACATGGTTTAAAAGAAAATTTAATTGTCTATATCACATGGTAAAACGTTTTTTCTCGGTAGAGCTGGTTTTACAAAAAATTGGTAAAATACTTGATAACAATCCTTTTTTTTTGTGATTAAAAAAAATCCCTAAATATGTTGTATATTCTTTGAGTGTTCCCCGTTAACAACAACCCACTAGATAAGGTAAATGTGCCAGTAGTCGGCCACCTAACAGTATTTCTCAAACAAAATTAATTTAAAGAAATATATACTTAGGTGCAGTCCATCGTTGGTATTGCATAACTATTCCTAGATAATGCCTGTGTTTTCTCTAAAACTCAAAAATGGCCTTATTACAGAGATAAAAAATTTAAAAAGAAAAATATGAAAAATTTACAAGAATTCCATTACTTGGCCTAGATATTTTATACTAGATGAGAGGTAATAATAAAAAAATAAAAATCAAATAGGAACAAACTTTCTTATTTTCTTATTTACAAACATCCAAAAAGAATTAAGATACTATAAAAACGTTAAAAAAACGTTAGAAAAACAAATACAGTACAGTGGACCAAAGTGACTTCGGGTTATCGAAATTTCGGTTAATCCGATTTTGTTTTTGTAAAATATTTGAGAATAAAACTACTCCTTTTGCACCTCCATAAACCTAGCAAGCCCACCTCAATAAAAATTTAAAAACTGTTTTCTAGAATTATGTGCTTTTTATGTGCTAATTTCGTCCACTTTTTAAAATTTTTGTGCTCCTTTGGTTTCTAAGGAAATTTAAAAAAATGATTGGCTTGCTGGCTTGCTAGGTTTATATAAAGCTAGCACGCCAATCATTTTTTTTAATTTCCGTGGAAACCAAAGGAGCACAAAAATTTTAAAAAGTGGAGGAAATTAGTACATAAAGAGCACATAATTTGGAATGTATTTTATTTATTTTTATTGAGGTGGGCTTGCTGGGTTTATATAAACCTAGCAAGCACACACATTTAAAAAAAAAGCTTAAAAACTTGGTAAATGAAATTTTTTTTTTAGCAAACGGGAGCATAAAAAGTACTTAATTTTCACATTTAAATATTATAAAAATATTTATCATTTCTGTATGGGCATGTTAGCTTTATATAAAGCTAGCACGGCAATCAGTTTTTTAAATTTCCGTGGAAACCAAAGGAGCACAAGAATTTTAAAAAGTGGACGAAATTAGCACATAAAAGCACATAATTCAGGAATGTATTTTATTTATTTTTATTGAGGTGGGCTTGCTAGGTTTATATACACCTAGCCAGCCCACACATTAAAAAAAGAGGTTAAAAACTTGGTAAATGGAAGTTTCTTTTACATAAAAAACTTTTAATTTTCACATATAAATATTATATTATATTTATCATTTCTATATGGGCTTGCTAGCATAAAGCTAGCACGCCAATCATTTTTTTAAATTGCCGTGGAAACCAAAGGAGCACAACATTTTTAAAAAGTGAACGAAATTAGCACATAAAAAGCACATAATTCTGGAATATATTTTTTAATTTTTATTAAGGTGGACTTGCTAGGTTTATGGAGGTTTTTTTTTGCGCTAATAACAGACGTTAATACATACTTGTAACACTCTGTCGGCTAACTAAAACAATTCGCATTTTAGACCGTCATATTGCCGTGAAACCCCGATGGGAACCACCTAGCAGTATAGGTGAATCCCAGACGCGTTTCGTATAATGCGAATTTTTTCGGTTAATCGGAATTTTTGTTTTTAAATAGTTTGTTTCGGATAAACCGGATTTCGGAAAATCGTGATTTGGATAATCGGGATTGTACTGTAGTTAATTAAAAAAATCTTTAAAAAAAGGTAACATCTCGGTAATATTTTTTAAGTACAATAAACAGCTGGGTATTTTTTGATTAAACCAGTGGCTTTAGTTAGATTGCCTAAAATGGTAATAAAACACCAAAAAAAAAAACGAAAAAGAAGACAAGTATTTTTTGATTCAACCAGTGGTTTTAGTTGGATTGCCTAAAATGGTAATAAAACACCAGAAAAAAAAACGAAAAAGAAAACAAGTATTTTTTGGTTAAACCAGTGGCTTTAGTTGGATTGCCTGAAATGGTAGATAATAAAACACTAAAAAAAAAACGAAAAAGAAAACAAGTATTTTGTTAATTAAACCAGTGGCTTTAGTTGGAATACCTAAAATGGCAATAAAACATGAAAATGAAAACAAAATTCTACATCAAAACGAAAACAAAGGTCATGCGATGCAATTTCACACATGCGCAAAAATAAAAATATCTATTTTTCTTTAATTTTAATATTTATATTTATTTTTATTTGTATAAACCCAGCATAATATGGCTGAATACTGGCCAAACAAATCCTGAAGTCAGTCTGCTTTAAAAGTATTGTAGTTCAAGCGGCCGACTACTGGTTTTGAAAAAAATGTTCAGTCGGCCGCCCGGTCGACTAGTAGATTTTTAGAATTATGCGCTACCAGTAGTCGGCCATCACAAAAAAAACTAGGTTGTGATTTTTTTTTTCGATTTTTAGCTTTAAATGACTCCAAAAATACCTCCCAAATAATATGCAATCTAAAATTTTAGTAAGCAGACTTTACAGTTCACTAAAAAATACTATTTCCCACACCACCTACATGTAGCAAAAATCTTAAACTTTCGTACTTTAAACGAACATAACGTGCACGGCAATTTCAAACTGTCATTTTAAAATGACAGTATTTTCTATTTATATAAAAACTCTTGGTATGAATAGAAAAATGGAATAAAAATGCATAGGATTAGCGCTGAATTTTCTAATTACAGTAGAACCTCTATAACTCGAACTCAAAGGGACAACCAAAAGAGTTCGAGTTATGGAGAGTTCGAGTTATAGAAATTCGAATGAAACTTGTTAAAATACATATAAAAAGAGCAGGGACCACTTAAAAGGTTCGAGTTATAGAGAGGTTCGAGTTATAGAGGTTCGAGTTAGAGAGGTTCGACTGTACATTATTTTTCTTATTTTTTTACAAAAATGACCAAGATGGCCGAGTACCGGCTGGGGGCCGACTACTGGCGCATTTACCCTGCATATCGTCTTAAGGATAATTTTATTTTCAAGAATACAGAGTTAAAAACGATTTTTTAGAAAGCTTAGTTTTTAAGAAAATTGAATAAAGCAAGAACTTTTTTTTTTAAATTAATAAAAAAAATAACCTCAATATGCGGACGCCCCTGGAGTGTCGATAATAACTTTAAAACAATTTTGTGACAAACCGTTTAAAAGTACATTTTATTTTCTCTAAAAAAGGCCTTTTTCCCTAAAATGCTTGGTTTTTTGAAAACTGAATCACACCTAAAAAAAACATAATTTTTTTGTGATCTTAAAAAATAACCCCAATTTATGCATACCAATTAAGTGCTAACCGTAGACTTTGGTGATACATCGTTTAAAAGATAATATAATTTTCCATAATTAAGTTGATTATGTATACACACTTTCTGTAACCTTTTGAGAAAATGACATAAAACTGAATAATTTCGGTTTATTTTGCATATATCATGGAAATACATGGGAAACGGGTGTACTGACAATACTTCAGGGTTCGTATCTCAGCAAGGGTACTACCAAGAGAACTCAGTGATATCTCATTTTATTGGCTATTAGTTATTCTTTAGTTTATGTTTTTGCAGATTTTTCCAAAAATAAGCAGTTTAGAAGTTAAAGGCCAAAAATAAAAACATTGGTCAAAATCCAAAATGGCGGCGAAATGATTAGCGTCATAACTCGAAAACGATTTGTCTGACAAAAAACGTACAATAATGTTTTTGTAGGAAACTTTATTGTCTTCAACCCTTGTATAAAACTTTTTTTCTAGAATGTACAGGGGCCAAGTAATTTTAAATAAAACCTTTTGGTGCACAGTAAATCCAAGATGGCGAGAGGAGCCCCCCCCCCAAGGTCGAAAGCTCAATTTTTTTTAGGATTCCAACGTGAACAACATAATTATGTGAAAATCGCTACTACACCACCTTTGGCAAGCTGGAGGTATTTTTTTCGTTTGAATGACTGTCCTAGGTGGTTAAGCTTACATATTTTTTGGATGAGATAGAAAGTTTTTGGCTTAAATAAGTTCAATCTCAATTTAATTTGAAATTATAAATTTTCTATTTAGTAATTTTTCTTGGAAAAAAGTTCTTAGGGAACGTCCTTAAATTACCTAACGCTATTGCGCATTTTTGATCCCCCCTCCCCCCCTCGTAACGCATTTTCAAGAAAAGACACATTAAAAAAGCATTGAGTGTAACGCAAGGCCAAACCCCCCCTCCCCCCTAGAGCGTTACGTAATTTAAGGACAGTCCCTTAATTTCCCAAGGTCTTTATCATTATCCACATTCCCTTGTTATCCATGTGTTAAGAAAAAGAATCACTTACCTTGCAAAAATTTCCTAACATTTAGTAATTTAAGTCTCACGCACTGTAATAACTGTCAAGCACCCGAATTTGCTGAATTATGAAATACAACTCTTTAGGCACGTGCCCGGCGTTAAGGGGTTTGATTAACTGGACCTCACATCGTAGGAATGTGTCCGAATTTTCACACATGACCAAGAGAGGCACGCACAGGTGATGGCGTAACATACCTTGTGAGGACACACGCCAACCCCTCACCGGAGCTGCGAGGTCCGTTGACGTTGTGTTTAGACCTTATTTCGGTACTCTTCATAAAATTTTAAAAATCACTTAAATTTTTACCTGGACCACACAACGCATGTGAAAAACAGGAATTTAGCTCCAACAAATTTCTTGAGAGTATCGTAGAGTGCGCTTTTAGTGTGTATGCGAGTGGACCTAGAAATCATTGTAAGGATCCAACTCTTTGGATATGTATTGTGTAAATTTAACACACACTTTGGTAATTTTAAAGTCTGGCCCTTACATCGTCGGTTCTGTTCGGTTTGGTTTGGATACCTAAACGCCTTTGATCAAACGTGTTTATCAAGTGCATTTTTAAATTTTTTATAATAGCATAGAATTGTCTGATCCTTACAGCATCGTATAGATATTAGGGACCTATTCCATTTCCCATTTTTCTCAAGCCAAGTTTAGAAAAACATTTCCAAACTAGTAAGAACCTTTCATTTTGAAATTTGTATTGGAGAACTTGGCTTTACTTTTATCTCAATTCTTTTTACGGAATGCCATTTTCGCGTACTTGCCTTTTTTTTACATGAAATAATTTTGTTATGATTAATTTTTTCACAAGGTTTTATTCTAGCCTATCAGCCTTTCGAAGCTCAGCTCTCTAGCATTTCTGGAAGTGGGCAATGTTACTTTTACATAATTTTACATTTATAGGGAAGGAAAATTATTTAAAATTTTGGGGTTTTTAAATTTTTTCCTATAGTTTTATCATATTTCCTATCAGTCTGCCAAATCCCAGCTGTCTAGCGCTTCTTGAAATGGGCAATTCTACTTTTACATAACTTTACATGTACCGGGAAGAAGAAGAATAAAATAGAATTATGGGGTTTTTTTATTTTTTCTAATGGTTTGGTCATAATTTCAACCAGTCTGTCAAAATTCAGCTTTGGAGCATGTCTGGAAGTACAGTAGAATTTTGATGATCTATACGTGAGTGAGAGAGTGGGTGAGTGAGTGAGTGGCAATTTAGACGTTTTTTTTTAAAATTACGTAACTACTTTACTACTTTATGGAAGTCCATGAAACTCGGAGGGTTTATTTTTTGAGAAAATTTGGAAAACCCTAAACATTTTAGGTTTTGGGGGGGTCTAGGGGGTTTTTGGAGGTTTTGCAGCTAAAATTTAAAAAACTAATATAATTTATGTTAGATTTTACACATTTTTTATGCATTTATGTGTCATTGTGGCTCTAGAGCATTAACTTGGGGAGGATAAAATTTTTTTACCAAAAACTGGCTTGGTAACATCAAGACCGTTAACCTGTGACCTATTCTCAGCTAGAAACCATGGTCAAACTTTGGTCCTCATATTTACCATAATCTACTACCTTTGGCGCCTACCTTAATATCTAAAGGCACCTTAAATAATATGATGAATATTGGCAATATATTTTGTAACATATTTGTTATGTTATGAAGAAAAAAACAGATTTAAGAATTATTTTTTTAAAAATAATTATTATCTTTATTGTAATGCCGAATTCCAAAAAATGTCAATTGTCTGTTGCCATTTTTAAGAAAGTTATTAAAAATATATTTTTTATTTTGACACCCTATATCTAAAAAACAAAACAAAATATATATATAGCCAGTGGCGCACCTAGGAATTTTTCTTGGAAGGGGGTTCGGTTCGGTTTGGTTCGGGGGGAGGCCTCATGATGTCGTATTTTGTGCTATTTTATCGTTTTATTTATGAAATATGTGGAAAGTACCTAAAAAAATCTTAGGTTTTGAGGGGGGTGGGGCGCGGCTCAATAAATAATAAAATATGGATTCGATTTTAATTTTTTGTTTTGTATTTAATCGCTTGATAAGATTTAGCAAATTAATTAAAAGTAATACTGATTTTGCTCTCGCATATCTTTTCGAGATATAGATCAAAAACTGATTTTTTTTTTAACTGTTCTTTTTTAAAAACACAAGGTCGGTTTTCTCGTCTTTACAGTATCTGGGTGCGATGAGGGATGTTAATTTTGTGGTTTTTTAAAGAAATTGATTCAAACTGATGGCGACTCTGTCTAGTAGATCAAAAACAAAAATCCGACATTTTCTGAGATAGTCCCATTCAAATGTTTAAGGCTATACGCTGGAATGTACCTCGGAAACTACCAAACCAATCTAAATTTGGTTTTCGTTTTTAAATAAGAGGGGCTTTCCTATGACTTCCGTAAAAAAAGTAGGGCGGATGTATTCTAAAAACTCGATTAAAAAAAAATAGTTGACTTTCTTATGTTGACATGATTCTTTTTACAATTATTATTTTAGAAACAAAATTTCGGACTTCCATTGTCTTTATTTATGTTAAAGTATATCTATCCATTTTCAAGTGTGAATCATTTAGACTTGAAAATGATTCGAGATACTTACTAACCAAAACGTCCTGTTTAAAATAAATAATGACAATGGAAGTCCGAAATTTTTCTTCTACCCAATCATTGTCTACGAGTTTTAAACAAGGAATTACTTTGTTATGGGCTCACTCGCTGGCACCATTTAAGTATAGAAATAACACAAAGACTTGCAGTAACTTGATGAGGAAAAAAGCTGGAGGGGGCGAAATATTCCCCGTTTTGCTCCAGGCGGCCAGTAGTCTAGCGATGCCGACGGCCTTGGCATCATTTAAATTACAGCCACCTTTTTCACTTAAATATTAAAAAAATTTAAAAATTTATTTATTGGTTCATCTATAGATACCGATTACATCAAGATAAAAAATTAGAAAAAATGTTGCGATTCCTTAAATCTACAGGGTGTTTTATCTTCTTAATTGGCCAAAGCATATCTATGGTTTATGATTTATCCTGAAAAAATACAAACAAAAAAAAATTACTACTGTTTAGAAATAAGAATAAATAAAATTGACAAATAATCGCATCAGTGACCTTAGTACATGACAATAAATTTAAAAAACCGCCATTTTGAAAATGTGACACATTTTTCTAATTAGACTAGGTACCTATTGCCACACTTTTACGACACTGGACGCCACTATACTCCCCAAATTCGATTTCTTTGGGAAGTCTCGACCCTCCCTTCCAAATGTCCAGTAAAAAGGAAAGCGAATTTTTTTTAACTCTGCGTTTTGGGAGCGGGGCTTAACTTGCCTAAAAAAATACCTAAAAAAATTAAATACTGAGTGATACGTTCCTTTAAAGGAAACTTTTCACTGGCTATTTCACTTTATGACTAAATATACCCTAAAAATTAAAAGTTCAGATGAAATTCTTTTAAATAGTTATACTCAAAATAGACTATACAAAAACGATTTGAGCAGAAATTCAATTTTTATGAACATCAAAGTTATAGCCCCCCTCCCAAAACGCAGAGTTATATAACACTGCAGGACTAGGTATTCTAATTAGACAAATGTTCCACAATGTTGGTAGCCGACAAGGTTTTAAACAGTGGAAGGCCAAGGCACGTCTTGGCCCTTCAATGTGACGCCGCTGATGTCATATGCAAGGGGGGGTGTCAGAATGAAAAAAAAAGATGTTTTCCTTAAAGGAAAACATCTTTTTTTAATAAAACGTATATTGATTCACACCTTGGGCGCCTCAATAGGATTGCTCTCTTGCCCATATACATTTAAGTACGGCCAAGGCCTCCGCGCACTTACACAAGAATTTTTCTCTATTGGCATTTATACTACTTCTCAGCCCTACTCTAAAATTTTTAAAGGCATTAGACAAAATATTGGAGTACATATCTTTTTCAAAGAAATATAAAAAATCAAACGGGTCACATTTTCAAAAATTTTTTTAAATTTATTGTCTTGTACTTTTCTTAAAGCCGCTTGTTCTTATTTCTAAACAGTAGTAAAATTTTTATTTGCAAAGTTCGTATTTTTTCAGGAAAAATCATAAACCATAAACACTGTAGATATAGTAATCGCAACATTTTTTTAAAATTTTTATCTGGGTTTGATTGGTATCTATAGAGGAACCAAAAAATATTTTTTTTTTAAATCAAAATTGCAAAAGGTGGCTGGGTTGACATGGAAAGCCTCATAATAATAATATAATTATTTTGTTGACCAACTGTGCGTTAACACTCTTGGACATGTGGAAAATTCGTACCTAGCACACGATGTGAGGTCGCCCTGTGCCCTGTATCCCAAAATCCTATTCTGTTAATATATGATAATTTTGTATACAACTCTATTTCAATCTTGTATGTGTATAAAATGCTTTTTTTAATAGGCGGCTAAATTAATTAACTTATAACTGAATCCCAAAACTCCTATTTTACTTTTGTATTTGCATTCATATCATTTGATAAATGAATATGTGAAGTAGCACTTTTTATCTCGTGTCAAAAGTTTGCTAAGGATGCGTAGGGTAGCTCAATCTTACCTAACCCGAGCACATGAAGGGTAACAATTTGCTTATGGATGTAAACCCTTTTTGACACGTGAATATGTGAGGGCACAGTAGTGCCCGGCCAAGTTCGCGCAGCTGCTGTACCATCTTTTTTTGAAACATTTCAGCCCATATTCGTCCTATCTAAAACTCTACTTCGGAATGAGCTACGAAACTCAAACTTTGCGCAGTCGTAGATTTTTATAGAGCTAAAAGTTCCTCCAAGTTCCATAGACTTCCATAAAGTAGTAAAGTCGTTACGAAATTTCAAAAAACGTCGAAATTGCCACTAACTCACTCACTCACTCATGTAGCAGACTGATAAAAATGATGACCAAACCCTTGGAAAAAATCAAAAAAACTCAAAATTCTAATTTACTTCCCTCCCCTATACAAGTAAAGTTATGTAAAAGTTACATTGCCTTCTTCCAAAAACGCTACAGAACTAAGCTTTGGCAGATTGATATAAATTTTGATAAAGTTTTCGGAAAAAATGTGAAAACCCGAAAATTTTAGTTTACTTCCCTCCCCTATAAATGTAAAATTATGTAAAAGTAACATTGCCCACTTGGAAGGTCGACAGGAACCATGATAAAACTAAAGAAACAAATAAAAGACCTCAAAATTTTAACTTACTTCCCTCCCTACATTTATAGGTAAAGTTATGTTACATTTATAGGTAAAGTTATGTAAAACCAACATTGCCCACTTCCAGAAACTCTAAAGAGCTGATCTTTGAAAGGCTGATAGGAACTATGATAAAAATAAGGCATTGCAAAATTTTTGAACAATATTCCGCATATTTTACTACTTTGAAACTTAAATTTAATCCAAATCCTTTAAAAAGGGAGTGAAATCATAACAAAAACATTTCATGTAAAAAAAGCCAAGTACGCGAAAATGGTATTGCCTAAAAAGAATTGAGATAAAAGCAAAGCCAAGTTCTCCAATACAAATTTTAAAATGAAAGGTTTTAACTGGTTTGGAAATATTTTTCTAAACTTGTCATAGGAGCGGCATAGGGTATAAAAAATGCGTTCGGCCTGCTGCGAAATAATGACTGATGTCAAGGTATATTTTCTAAATCTATGATGACTATTTACTACGAAAATACATTGTGTCCACTAATATTTAAAAATAAAAATTTAAATTAACTATATCTTAGCAACGAATAAAGCTCAAAAAAAATATTTTGCAATTGATTTGCCGGTTCAAAAAGCTTTTTATCTTTTTAGGACAAAGTTGCTATCTCATAAACCAAACAAAATACTTTCAAAAAATTAATTTTTCAAAATTCAAATTTTATTCGTTTTTAAAATAATAAACTTTTTAGAATTTGAAAAAAAATCTTAAATAACGAAGGAAACTTATAGTTTTTGAAGTTAGGGGGCCAAACATTTCATCTCCATTTTTGTTTTGTCTATTTTTTTTTAGTTGCCTTTAAATTACTCATTTTTTAAAAGATGTTTAAACTAAATAACTAAGTTATGTGTATGTATAATGCTCTTGCTGAGGCCGAAAGAGTGTAGATATGGCACCCGTGCTACAATAGTGTCACAACTCAAAATTGTTGTGTATTTTAGTTTTGACACTATTGTACCCTTGCATTGGGGCATGCGAATTCTGCCTCAAATGGATACGCCCCGTTTGATACACATTTCCCAATGTCTGCAAAAAAAACGACATACTAACTTCATAATATTTTCTTTAAAAAAAAATATTTTAAACTTCTCTTCACTTACACCTTTATTAATTTAAAATTTAAAAAAATTGCTGTTTGTAAGATCAATAACGACACATTAATATGTTTTTTAAATTAATTTTAAAGTAATAGACCTGATTCTAATGAATTCGAGATTTTGTGGACTGAACTTTAAGTAGAAATTTAAAAAATGAATTTAATGACATAATATACCCTAATTTTAATATTTGCTACAATGCGATGATTATAATATACACACTTATTAAAGGCACGACCGAAGCGAGGTCCGGTTAATTTGGTCAGATAAATGCAGGTCAGTTTAGATTGCATTAGGCCTAGTAAGGTTAGATCTGGTAAGGTTAAGTTGGGTTAACATTGATTAACAAAGGCAATGCTAGGTTCGGTCAGGTCAGGTTAGGTTAATATAATAACCACTATTTTTCTGCCATATTTATTTGTTTGTTGATTGAGTACATTTTTAGATGATTCGCTCCTACAAAAGCCCATTTTCATTACCTCAAGCGCATTACATAATTTCGCATTTTTCAAATGCAGCATGCCCGGCCTATCGAAAACATTTTTGCTTATAGGTTGTTACAAGTTATTTTTAAATACCTGCAAATACATACCATTAAATACCCTCAAAAACATAAAGAACAATTTCAAACATCCATTTGTTAGCAATTTTATACAATAATATTTTCTCAATAGTTAAAGCAGGTGTGGCCAAGTTTTTTATAGTTTTACTATTATATATATATATATATATATATATATATATATATATATATATATATATATATATATATATATATATAAATATATATATATATTAGGTTTGTAGACTTCTTGGGAATGTGGTTCATTAATAAACTAGCAACTTTTAATTTACATTTATTGACGTTCCGGTCTAAAGACTTTCTTCAGAACCATACATTCATAATCACACATTACATTCATTAAAATTACATACAAAAAACAAATTTAAAAAGACACATCACTATACGAAACATTTTTAAAAATCAATAATTAAATCACTATTCTATATGACTATTATTTATAATAATAAAATACTTTAATTTAAAATTTTGTTTAGCAGCGTGATATGTGTATGTTGGGTGGTGTCTCTTTATTATATATATAATATATAGTTAGTATAGTAGCATTTTTTTACGGAGACCAGTGACTTTGGGGTCCCTTTTCCTGGTGGTTAAAAAATATCTCTTTGAAAATGATGGACGAATTTCTTTAAATTTTATAATAGTTTGAATTACTTATTTTAAATTGGCTTATTTACGAGATGGGCCAAAAAAACTGGGCAAATTATTTTTCGTTATAATTTTTATTTATCACCGATTTTAATGGAACAAAGTGCACTTTCATACCTGTGGTCAAAAATCTTTCTTTTTAATCCGTCGTAAAATCCAAACTAGGGGAGAGAATCAATCTTGACCCATTAAAGAGACTCGTTTATCTTTATGTTCCAGAATTTGTTTTGGACTTATAAAAAAAAGCTCTATTTCTACCACACAATAAGTAGGGGCCGTTGAAATCGGCTTGGTGGTTGTCGAAAAATAAATTTATTTCAAGCAACGAACTGGATAATTATATATAGGAAAACTTCGATATTGATTTTTACAATTATGCGTTTTTTCATCAAAATAGGTTCAGTAATAATGAGTCAATGAGAAAATTAATACAGACACAATTGGCAAGGCAATGAGAGAATAAGTTCAAAACTTTCTCAAAATATAAAAATAAAAATATACAAGACGTATAAGTGGTCAAGTTTGATTCTATTCACCATTTGGATTTTAAGATAACTGAAATTGGTTAAAATGTTCGTAGGGCCTCGTATCGTAAAAAATCCACACATCATACATAAAATATCGGTCCGCCTGGATAATAGATCCCTATCGTCCTTATCTTAGCCATTTGTTCTAGCGGACCGCGCAACGACCGACGCAACATTTCGATTTTCATACTTTTCGAGGTGACGTCTCTAAGTACCTCACATCGTTTATGGACCTCACAACGTAGGGACCTGTTTAACAGATTTTTTCTATTTTGACATTTTTGAAAATTTTAAGTAGGGTTTCACCTTACTGGAGCACCTCAAAAAACAGTTGTTTTTAAACATTTCATTTATCTCTATTCTATGTAGTCGTCCGTGCAACGCATGTGAAAAGTAGAAGTCCCCACAGCGCATCTTATGTCCGTATAGGTGTGGTCACCAAAATAATTATATTATTAGGGATGTAATTTAATGATGCACCATACTAAGGCGTGGTAGGAAGTCAACAGCAAAAAAAAAATATATAGTGTGTCCCCGGATGGAGTTGACGAGAGGGAAAAATCCTATATGTTTGAATTTACGAAAAAAACTCACTCTTTATAAAAAATTCTGCTTGTTGAAAAATAAAGATTGCCATAATGGGGTGTTATCAAATCTAATATAATATAATTTGGTAATATAAAAAATCTATCTATCTAGATTTATTTTGTTGATTGTCATATTGATTTTCAAGTAATAGGTTTTACATTCTAAAATGTTTACAAAAGCAGAACGGATTGTTTTTTCATCAAATGATTAACTTTTAAAAATTAACACCTGGTTAGATTTTGTTTCCCTAGATTTCGTTATGTTGTGATACAAACCCTTTTGTTTACATAACATTTTGCTTTACTGAATAAATACGATCCTCTTCCTCTTGGATTATTTTATGTTTCTTATTTCGATAACACCCTGTACTTCTAATCAAGGATATATCGTTATCTCAGTATGTTGTCAAGCAGAATTTTTTATAAAAAGTGATATATTTCGTGAAATTAAAAATAACGATTTTTGTCCTCTTATTAATTACATGTTTCTTAATTTAATAACACCCTGTACATCTAATCAAAGATTTTATTATGGTAATCTTAATTTTTCAACAAGCAGAATTTTTTATAAATAGGGAGTTTTTTTCGTAAAATCTAAAATAAATGATTTTTTCCTCTTGTCAACTCCATCCGGGGACACACTGTATAATATAGGTATATCATGGCGCCAGCAGCGGCGCGTGTTCTTAAATGGTGTATAATTTCTGAAGTAAATAAAATTTTACATATTACAAACATATTATGGATTTTGAAAAAATATTATGTGGTTCGAAAAAAGTTTAGGGGCCAGGGGGGAGGGCCCTTGGGACACCCGATTTTCTTAAAAACCAGGCTCTATATCAAAAATGTGATATCTGCTTTATTTTAGACAATTATATTTCCTTTTAAATGATGTAATAAGGCAAGATCAGGAAGAATAATTTAGGGTGTCCGAATTTTAAATCAATTTTAAAAAATCACTAAACTTACCAATGTTTTACAAGTTTTATCCAATTTCCTCAGAAATTAAGCCTGGTTATGGTATTGTAGAAAATAAAATTCCCTTTTCCACAATATATATTTTAGTGGGATCAATTTAATACCAGCGGCGTCGGGTAAAAAACCACATGTTTGTCACATGTTTTACCCGATTATCTTAAAAAGCAAGCCCTTTATCAAAAATTGTAATCTATAGTCGATTGTAACCAATACAGTTTCCTTTTAAACTCTTTATAATAACGCAAAATTTACCTTCAGATTAAAACAAACACATGGGCGTAGTCAGGGTCTCGCTCAGGGTGGGGCAACAAAGCAAAAAAATGTACAATCAAATATTTATTGAAAACTTTTATAGCTCCCCTTTAATTCTCGTCTTACTAAATGAGCTAAGGCCAGGATGGGGCAGGTGACAAGCCAGGGTGGGGCAAGTGCCCCACCCTGACTACGCCCATGATCAAACACATTAATTTTGTAAAAGGTTTTGTCTAATTTTCTCAGAAACTAAGCTCAATTGACAAAAACGTATTCTACACTTTCTTGCAGAAAAAATTCCCTTTTTAGAAAAGTACCTATAAGTTAGTGGAGCTTCGTAAACAAACTCTCCAGCAACGTCCGTAAGTGAGGGTCATTAAAAAAATAAAATAAGCAAATACATTTTTCTCACATGTTTCACCCGATTTTCCTAAAAACCAAGCTCTATAAAAAATGTGCCCTTAGGTTGTTTTAAAATCTGAGGGCACGGCGGCAGTGCCTCGCCAAATTCGCGCGCCGTTCCATCTTTTCTTGAAACATTTCAGCCGATATTTGACCTATCTAAAACTCTACTTCATAATGAGCTACGAATCTCAAACTTTGCACAGTCGTAGATCTTCATGAAGTTAACAACACCTCCAGTTTCATAGAATTCCATAAAGTAGTAAAGTAGTTACGAAATTTCAAAAAACGTCGAAATTGGCACTCACTCACTCACTCATGTATAGATCATCAAAATTCTTCTGTACTTCCAGACATGCTATAAAGCTGAAATTTGGCAGATTGATAGAAATTATGACCAAACCCCTGGAAAAAATCAAAAAAACCCCAAAATTCTAATTTACTCACCTCCCCTATACAGGTAAAGTTATGTAAAAGAAATGCTAGAGAGCTGAGCTTTGGCAGACTGATAGGAACTATGATAAAACTGTAGGAAAAAGTTTAAAAACACCAATATTATAATTTACTTCCCTCCCCTATAAATGTAAAGTTATGTAAAATTAACACTGCCCACTTCCAGAAACGCTAGAGAGCTGAGCTTTAGAAAGCCGATAGTAACTATGATAAAACTATAGAAATAGATTAAAACACCCCAAAATTCTAATTTACTTCCCTCCCCTATAAATGTAAAGTTATGTAAAATACCTTTGCCCACTTCCAGAAACGCTAGAGAGCTGAGGTTTTTAGGACTGAAAGGCACCATGACAAAACTATAGGAAAAAATTTAAAAACACCAAAATTTTAATGTACTTCCCACTTCTATAAATGTAAATTTATATTGTAACGTGTCATTTTTACGTTTAAGGCAACGTTACATATTTGTTTGTTTGGGTGGATAATCAAGGCTCTTCGACTCGTCTTTCTGTATACAAATTAGAGGTATTTTATAGAGCTAGGTTTGGAGGTTATATAGTGTCCAAAAAGTTACCTTATAAAGGGACATTCCATCGAATTACTGTGGATACTACGCACACCGTATTATCTGGACATCGTGGTTGGAATTCGGGATCACAGGTTTCGGGAAATCACATTGAAACTTTTGATTGTTTTGTTTATCTGGGGAATTTTGTGGTTTTCTTTGACGTTCACGAAAATAAACAGCTGTTCTGCTGGGGAATGGCGGCGTTGCCGCATCACAAATGGTTTCAGTAACAGGAAGGAAACATTTAGATGAACAGTTCATTCGCTTATGTTTATTTTCGAGGATATTGGGACAATCCGAACCTCATATCCTTCACGGATTAGCTAGTTTTGATAGTACGAAAACATATTTGGGTCGACCAGGAACAACCGAGGCTCCGTCCCTTTGATATCTTTATTAATTTGATGAGGAGAAGATAAAATAAATACGAGTTATGCACTTTTGTAAATGAGAGATAAACGAGGGATAAAAACCAAGACTAAAAGAATAAACGAAATCGTGTGAGTTAACATTTGAACACTCTTGTGCCGAGTTTAAGCAGTAGTTCAGTATGTATTTTTAGGTTCAGGTTCAGAAGCAACTTTATTAATGTAGAAATGTTTTACAAAAATGGCGTCAAACCAAATGAATCTTAGAGAAAACCTTTATAAAGAGCAAAGGAAACTTTTGACTAAGACTGTAACTAAAATACAACTAAATTCTACACTCAGTATAGCTTTACTCATATGGGAATTGGTTGAGTGTTCGAATATTCCTGGGTTTGATGCAAGCTCTGATCTCCAGTAATTGATTTTACAGTTGATGGTTTCAATGCTGAGCTTCTTATAGTCCGTCTGGTTATTTTCCTCCTACTTGCTATGTCGGCAGGGGTCCGATAGGCAAATGTTCGGTCTATGTATGGAGGGTGTCTCGACGTCCTTGTTATAAAAATTCCAACCGTGGAAATAGATCCGACAACACCTCAGTGTGCGTTTTGCCATATGAATCTTAGAGAAAACATTTATAAAGAGCAAAGGAAACTTTTGACTAAGACTGTAACTAAAATACAACTAAATTCTACACTCAGTATAGCTTTACTCATATGGGAATTGGTTGAGTGTTCGAATATTCCTGGGTTTGATGCAAGCTCTGATCTCCAGTAATTGATTTTACAGTTGATAGTTTCAATGCTGAGCTTCTTATAGTCCGTCTGGTTATTTTCCTCCTACTTGCTATGTCGGCAGGGGTCCGGTAGGCACATGTTCGGTCTATGTATGGAGGGTGTCTCGACGTCCTTGTTATAAAAATTCCAACCGTGGAAATAGATCCGACAACACCTCAGTGTGCGTTTTACGTATTTTCTATCCCCTTGGTCGGTGCTGCCCCCTATATACCGGTATGGAAATATTGGTGTATTTCCTCATTGGTTAGTTTGAAAACCGCGGGTTTTTTTCCTCCAGTGTTGCAAACCGCATTTAGTGATTTTTTGATGAGAGCGTTTTTTTTATAAATAGGTTTGCATCCTTATTTGAATTTAACCGGGAAGATTAGGTTGGTACTGTCCCCACCACATTTACGAAGCGGTTTCCTGCGGCTTCATTTTTTTGTGTTCTCGACGGAGTGCCTTGTCTCTTTTCAAAAGAATTGGCGGTGGGTCGACAACAGTTTCTGGGATCGCCATTGTTTTTGGTTCTTGGCACTGCAGGGATTGCAGGAGATATCCCAGATACTGTAGAAGTGAGTCCGTCGTGAGGCGTATCTCGTAGACGGCTCATATCTTCTGCATAGAGGGATTTAAGGCGGCCTAGGCCGTTTCTACGGAAAGAGCAGTGGTAAGTTCGATTTTATTTTTTTCATTTTTTTGATTATTTGAGGACTCTTCAAGATAATATTTGCCTCCCAAATTGTGATTGTTTTTCGTGTGAAATGTACTTTTTCGACAAGAGACGTGGGGAATTTTTGGAGTTTTTTTATTTTTTATTTTTTTAAAAACCACGTTTTGGATAGAACTATATATTGTTTTTCTCCTTTGTCTACAGCCCTGTCCATTCTATCGACAGCTGTGCTGGACGCTGGTGTGAAGCCGGGTGTAGCCTTGTAACCCTGGGAAAGGTACGTTAGGATTATTTTAGTTCATCTGTTTAAATCTGCTTTATTTTATTGAGTCGACATGGGGTTCTTGATTAAATTACTCGGTGTAGGGGAACTTCGTGCAAAATAGACGAATTCCAGGAAACTGAAACATTTCATTTTCCACAGGGTTTTACGCTCGGGCAAAGATCCAGCACACTTTCGAAACCACGTGCTGCCCTAGTACCATGTGCTAGTTAGTCAGGAGGGGAGACGCGGGCAGAACTGAGAACGATGTAGCAGCGAGGAACTATACCACACTCTAGGGAACCCATCTACCGTAACTATAAAAGAAATAAAAACAGGATCAAGGTAGGAGCTTCCTATAATTTCACGCAAGCAAACATTTTTTTTTTATATAATTTCTTCCATATACATTTTCAATATAATTTAGTCATAATTTTTTTATATAAATTTTTAATATAATTTAGACATAATCTGTCCATATAAATTTCCAATTTAATTTTAACACTTCTTGTGAACGCAAGATAAAGGTATGACGTCATGACCACAATTTTGCGGCTTAATTAACTTAAGTTCTACTGTCAAATTGCTATTGAGTGTTATTCTGCCCCTAACTTGTTTACATCCCTTTCATTTATTTATTTATTTTTATGTTTTTGGTATTTTATCCAACTTTGCCATTAAAATGAACAAGATGAACTAAATTTTTGTGTTATTTGTACAACCCAATGACCAACTTTGCGGAGACAAAAGAGAGATGAGATTATATTTTTTAGCGGTTTCTTTACACTGTTTTACCTCATGGGGTGGATCTCGGACTGGGTTGCTGTCTGTCTCATTCTACCCAACGTAGAATGATGACAGCAGATATTTGGTCCAGATCTCCCCTATGATGGAACGACTTTGGAAGTGTATTTTTTTTGACAATCATTTATATAACTGAGTCTCACACTAGTGACTCAGATGTAGGTGCACTATGATCTGTTAAAGGAGTCCATCTACCTGTAAAGTGCTTCTAGTTTTGTCATCTTAATTCAATCTTTTAGAATTTTATTCTGTTTATTAGTCAATTTTTTTGGGTTTTTTTAATTACACAAATACTCTGGAAGCCTCGGAAGTAGGTAGAATTTCATTGTTTGGCTACAACGTTTGGGTTGAACTGTATTTTATTTAAGATCTTCTTTGTAAAACATTGGTATTAAACACTGTGGCGCACTTAAAATTTTCTTATTTCTGAACCCCCCCCTTCTCCACTGTATAAAAGTTACCGGGCATATCAATGTTTTACCTAGCTGGAAAATACAGTTCTGCTTCCAGAAATTTGTTTAATTATTCAGTGGTTTTGTTCACAAGCTGGCAAATTGTTATTATTCTAATTACAGTGTCACAAAATGGCGGCAACGTCTTTAAGCTGCCACAACGCTACGCATTTTAATAGGCCACAATATAAAAGTAACATTGCCCACTTCCAGAAACGCTAGGGAGCTGAGCTTTGAAAGGCTGAAAGGACCTATGATGAAACCATGGGAAAAAATTTCAAAACCCTAAACTTTTAATTTGCTCCCCTGCCCTATAAATGTAAAGTTTTGTAAAAGTAACATTGCCTACTTCCAGAAACGGTAAAGAGCTGAGTTTTGGAAGGCCGATAGAAACTATGATAAAACTCTAAAATAAAATTAAAAACCCCAAATTTTAATTAGCTTCCCTCCCCTATAAATGTATAGTTATGTAAAAGTAGCATTCTCCACTTCCAGAAAAGCTGAGCTTTGGACGACTGATAGAAACTATGATAAAACTATAGAAAAAAATTTATCAAAATTTTAATTTACTTTCCTCCCCTTTAAATGTAATGTTATGTAAAATTAACAATGCCCACTTCCAGGAACACTAGAGAGCTGAGCTTTAGAAGGCTGATAGGAACTATGATAAAAGCGTAGGAAAATATAAAAAAACCTCAATATTTTTAATAAGGCATTATAAAAGTTTTGAACAATATTCCGCATATTTTACTACTTTAAAAATTAAATATTATCCAAATCCTTTAAAAAAGGAGTGAAATCATAACAAAAACATTTCATGTAAAAAAAAAGACAAGTACGCGCAGTGGTATTCCGTAAAAAGAATTGAGATAAAAGTAAAGCCAAGTTCTCCAATACAAATTTCAAAACGAATGGTTCTTACTAGTTTGGAAATGTTTTTCTAAACTTGCAAGCGCGGATTTGAGGGGGGTATCGGGGTAATTACCCCCCCCCCCCCTAGAAACAAAAATATGCACTTTTTCCTAATAAAATAAGGGAAAACAGGAGAATTACCCCCTAGACAAAAAATTATATGACAAAAAAAATGTTTGTCGACCATTACCCCCCCCCCCTAGATTTTGACCCAGATCCGCGCTTGTAAACTTGGCAGTTACGGCTGCAAATGGCTCTTAGGCACAGTGCTAAATTGAACGTAAAGAAGTTTGGCTGGAATAGCAAAGTTTAAAAAAACATTTCCAAACTAGTAAGAACCATTCGTTTTGAAATTTGTAATGGAGAACTTGGCTTTACTTTTATCTCAATTCTTTTTACGGAATACGACTTTCGCGTACTTGGCTTTTTTTTACATGAAATGTTTTTGTTACGATAAATCCTTTTAAATGATGTTTAACAAGGTAAGAATAACCTCATTTTTAAAACTGCAAAGTGGTCCGTATACAGAATAACATTTTAAAAATAACAAAATAAATCATCATACTATAGCCGCAATCCGCATTGATAGTTTCCAAACCCCCAGAACGCCCTTATCAACCCCTCCGAATCAAACCCCCCCACGAACCGAACCTAATCTTATAAAAGTAGTTTAAAAGTTTGGTGTTCCACTTTTTGCTTACCCACTTATGATGATAATAACAAAACCTCCATAATATCAAAAACAAAAATACCACAA
Source organism: Aspidapion aeneum (assembly GCA_963576565.1). Taxonomy (NCBI): domain Eukaryota; kingdom Metazoa; phylum Arthropoda; class Insecta; order Coleoptera; family Brentidae; genus Aspidapion; species Aspidapion aeneum. Next base: position 84,685,165 of record OY755040.1, read on the forward strand.
AATGACTTCGTTTTTTTTATGTAAAATTTCTGTGCGAGGGCCGAATAAAAAAAAATTCCAGGGCCGGTTTATTTGAGCCCATCCAATCCTGCCTATAAAGCGTTTTTTTATCGAATTTAATTAGGGAAGTGTAGGGTGAGACTTTGTATTTTGCTTTAACATTACCTTTTAGCACCCCCTCGCCCCACAGCAATCAGTGTTCTACAGAGATGGATGCATAACGTGAATTACATTGGGTCACAATTGAGGCGTGTTTTACAAAAACCGCTTAAGTCTAAATTTGACGAAAATGAGTTAGTGGCGTCATCTAGTCGAAAAAATGGATGGCTTTAAGACCATGAAATAAGACTGCAAAATCACCAAAAGTGCGAAGATATGAGCAGTCCCTCGTAGTTTTCTTTGTATTAACTTTTTCTTTCTTGCAAAAACAACTTATGTCCAAAAGTTTTTCTCTTTTTCTAATGTAATTAGGCAACAAATGTTTTTTCTTATGTAACGAACAAAATTCGTAAGTCAATAGTTATTGTGTGTAATAAAAAAATATTTAAGAAAATCATTCGTTTTAAAATAAACCGTTTTCTTTATTTGCTGAAATTTTTTTGTTTTGGGCATATGTTCTTTTTGTAAAATACGCATCAATTGCTTACGCGCAACCCGTTTTGGATGGCCATGCGTGATACGGGCCAAATAGATTGTGAGGGGAAACGTACTATTCGGCACTGCCAACTCGGCGCGAGCGATTCGGCGCTGGTTGAATCAGCGGGAAAAACCTGGCGCAAGTTTATATTGTTACCAGGTTGTAGCAAAAAAGACAAGTGGGGTTGGATTTTTTGTGTTCTTTATTGAAAAAAAAATGGCTATATCGAGGGTTGTGAGTGGCCGGTTCAAATCCTGAAACCAAAACAACCGCGAATTAACTTTAACCCAACTCAACCCTCTAAAGTAACATTTTCGACAAGAAAATTGTAGTTTTTTTAACTTACCTGAAACAGGTTTGAATAATAATTACAAAATAATCACCAAGAACAAGCTCCCAAATTATTTCAAAACTTAAACCTTGACACCCACTTCTACCTACTACGAACGGGCCGAAACTAAAAAACTAAATATCTATGTCCTTATCGGAATTAATAAAAAAAACAAGTACGCTGCCAATACGTCGTTTTCTTTTCAATTTTAATATATTCTCTAAAAGAGTAGATTTTTTGTTACAAGGTACATTTTGTTAGATGACCTTTTTAAAAACATACTCTCCTTACCTCTTCACCGGGGTTCTAAAAGTCTGAAACCTAACCGTTGTCAATTGATTGCCAACCTATTCTAACCGTGACAATAAAGACCCCTATTCTTCATTGGCACGGTTAGGTTTCACATTCTCTATAATTCCCAGCCCCCAATCATCATCCGTAGCTTAGAGTTAGCAAAATTTGCTTCACACCCGGTCGAGCCGGGTTCGATTCCTCACTAGGTACTTGGATGTTTTTGATTGTTTAAAATATTTTAATTTTGCTGTATCCTTGCGAAACTCCTCCTAATCCTAATTGGAAGGACAGACAAAGTATATATAAAAAAATTCTAGGATACCGGAAATGAAGTCAGGAGAGTATATTTTGCTTTCACGCAGACAATAGGACATATAAATTGGGAATTTACGATTTTTTAAAGAAAGATTGTGGTTCTGAAAAGAACTGGTTTTGTTGATTCGGCCCGCGTCGAATAGTACTATCCATCATAAGCGGCCATTAACAGGCGTTAAAAGTTACTCACGGATCTACTAATTTACATGGTATTTTAAAATTTTACAGAAACTACCCTAAAATTATCTAAACTAACCTGAAAGAACATTAGGTTTTCGTCCAGGATTGCAGTAATAAAAGTTTTCAGCTTTCTTTTTTCTTCTTTTCCAAAAAAGCTAAAATCTACTTTTTACAAATAGTTTTGGTCCTGCAACCTAACCACAGGCCTTTAGGTTTGTAAGCTCATATGGTCATAATAATAGGGACCTTTATCCTTATAAATGGGACATTAAATGACAGATGTTACGTGATATTTAGAAGCCCAATTTTGACCTTTTGCAGACACACATTATCCATTACCCTTTATTTATCTGTCAAAAGCCTTTTTTTTTGTACTGTAGGCAAAATTAATTAAAAAGTTCAGATGACCACTAAGGAAAAAACTGAAAAAGCAATATCTGTGAAAAATCGCCAGGAAAGTATACTGCCATCATAATCAAAAACACAACAAGTAAATTTAACAGTTCACAGTCTCAGGTAATACTCCATTCAAAATTTTATTTTTTGAGATGGTTTGACTGTAAAATATCAAATTTCCTTCTGATCCTGTTGCCAAACAACACATACCTACCAGTTTTTATAGCTCTTGAAATAAGTCTGGTATTAAAAATATTTAAATTTACATTATATTTTGTCATAACGTTATGTGAGCGGCAATACTGTCTTCATATTGTGCGTCGGTAAAGTCTGAAATCACCGATTTTTTAAAGAAAACTACAAGTTCTTAAGAAAAAAGTTCGAAAAATTCGATTCTTATTCTAAAACACGGCATAGGTACCTTTTTTTAAAATCGTGTCGTGGTTTGGAATAAGAATCATAGTGTTCAAATTTTTGTCTTAAGAGCGTGTAATTTTCTCAAACATTCGGTGATACAGTATAAATGAACTAGTAGTCTGCGATATTCGAACATAAGTAAGGTCAAACACTATCTTTTAGTAAAGGATAAGGTTTAAACCAGGTTAAATAAAAGATAAGAGAATCTTCATACGACCCTGTAAGGATCAGACAATGCTACACTACTATAATAAAATTTAAAATGTACTAGTTGAACGGGTTTTATCAAAGGCGTTTAGGTGTCCAAACCAAACCGAACAGAACCGACGATGTAAGGGCCAGACAATGCTACTACTATAAAACAATTTAAAATGCACTCGGTGAATGAGTTTTATTAAACCAACCGAAAAGAATCGACGATGTAAGGGCCAGACTTTAAAATTACCGAAGTGTGTGTAAAATTTATACACACGCAGAGAGTTGGGTCCTCACAATGATTTCTAGGTCCACTGGCATACACACTAAAAGCGTCCTCTACGATACTCTCAAGAAATTTGTTGGAACTAAATTCCTGTTTTTCACATGCGTTGTGAGGACCAGGAAAAATTTAAGTGATATATATCAAAATGTTGGAAATTTTATAAGGACGACCAAAATAAGGTCCAAACGTTACGAGGTCCAGAAATCGGACCTCCCAACGTAAATGGTCTTCGCAACTCCGGTGAGGGGTTGGTGTGTGTCCTCGCAAGGTATGTTACGCCAACACAGACATACAGACATACAGACATACAGACATACAGACATACAGACATACAGACATACAGACATACAGACATACAGACATACAGACATACAGACATACAGACATACAGACATACAGACATACAGACATACAGACATACAGACATACAGACATACAGACATACAGACATACAGACATACAGACATACAGACATACAGACATACAGACATACAGACATACAGACATACAGACATACAGACATACAGACATACAGACATACAGACATACAGACATACAGACATACAGACATACAGACATACAGACATACAGACATACAGACATACAGACATACAGACATACAGACATACAGACATACAGACATACAGACATACAGACATACAGACATACAGACATACAGACATACAGACATACAGACATACAGACATACAGACATACAGACATACAGACATACAGACATACAGACATACAGACATACAGACATACAGACATACAGACATACAGACATACAGACATACAGACATACAGACATACAGACATACAGACATACAGACATACAGACATACAGACATACAGACATACAGACATACAGACATACAGACATACAGACATACAGACATACAGACATACAGACATACAGACATACAGACATACAGACATACAGACATACAGACATACAGACATACAGACATACAGACATACAGACATACAGACATACAGACATACAGACATACAGACATACAGACATACAGACATACAGACATACAGACATACAGACATACAGACATACAGACATACAGACATACAGACATACAGACATACAGACATACAGACATACAGACATACAGACATACAGACATACAGACATACAGACATACAGACATACAGACATACAGACATACAGACATACAGACATACAGACATACAGACATACAGACATACAGACATACAGACATACAGACATACAGACATACAGACATACAGACATACAGACATACAGACATACAGACATACAGACATACAGACATACAGACATACAGACATACAGACATACAGACATACAGACATACAGACATACAGATATATAGACATACAGACATACAGACATACAGACATACAGACATACAGACATACAGACATACAGACATACAGACATACAGACATACAGACATACAGACATACAGACATACAGACATACAGACATACAGACATACAGACATACAGACATACAGACATACAGACATACAGACATACAGACATACAGACATACAGACATACAGACATACAGACATACAGACATACAGACATACAGACATACAGACATACAGACATACAGACATACAGACATACAGACATACAGACATACAGACATACAGACATACAGACATACAGACATACAGACATACAGACATACAGACATACAGACATACAGACATACAGACATACAGACATACAGACATACAGACATACAGACATACAGACATACAGACATACAGACATACAGACATACAGACATACAGACATACAGACATACAGACATACAGACATACAGACATACAGACATACAGACATACAGACATACAGACATACAGACATACAGACATACAGACATACAGACATACAGACATACAGACATACAGACATACAGACATACAGACATACAGACATACAGACATACAGACATACAGACATACAGACATACAGACATACAGACATACAGACATACAGACATACAGACATACAGACATACAGACATACAGACATACAGACATACAGACATACAGACATACAGACATACAGACATACAGACATACAGACATACAGACATACAGACATACAGACATACAGACATACAGACATACAGACATACAGACATACAGACATACAGACATACACACATACAGACATACAGACATACAGACATACAGACATACAGACATACAGACATACAGACATACAGACATACAGACATACAGACATACAGACATACAGACATACAGACATACAGACATACAGACATACAGACATACAGACATACAGACATACAGACATACAGACATACAGACATACAGACATACAGACATACAGACATACAGACATACAAACATACAGACATACAGACATACAGACATACAGACATACAGACATACAGACATACAGACATACAGACATACAGACATACAGACATACAGACATACAGACATACAGACATACAGACATACAGACATACAGACATACAGACATACAGACATACAGACATACAGACATACAGACATACAGACATACAGACATACAGACATACAGACATACAGACATACAGACATACAGACATACAGACATACAGACATACAGACATACAGACATACAGACATACAGACATACAGACATACAGACATACAGACATACAGACATACAGACATACAGACATACAGACATACAGACATACAGACATACAGACATACAGACATACAGACATACAGACATACAGACATACAGACATACAGACATACAGACATACAGACATACAGACATACAGACATACAGACATACAGACATACAGACATACAGACATACAGACATACAGACATACAGACATACAGACATACAGACATACAGACATACAGACATACAGACATACAGACATACAGACATACAGACATACAGACATACAGACATACAGACATACAGACATACAGACATACAGACATACAGACATACAGACATACAGACATACAGACATACAGACATACAGACATACAGACATACAGACATACAGACATACAGACATACAGACATACAGACATACAGACATACAGACATACAGACATATGTGGCCTATTAAAAAAAAGTTTAAAAAATTTGGGTGCCAATTTGTGGCCTATTAAAATGCGTTGTGTGACATTTGTGGCAGCTTGAAGACGTTGCCGCCATTTTGTGACACAACAAAACCATTGAATAATTAAACAAATATCTGGAAGCAGAACTGTATTTTCCAGCTAGGTAAAACATTGATATGCCCGGTAACTTTTATACAGTGGAGAAGGGGGGTTCAGAAATAAGAAAATTTTAAGTGCGCCACATTATTTAATACCAATGTTTTACAAAGAAGATCTTAAATAAAATACAGTTCAACCCAAACGTTGTAGCTAAACAATGAAATTCTACCTACTTCCGAGGCTTCCAGAGTATTTGTGTAATTAAAAAAAAACCCAAAAAAAATTGACTAATAAACGAGATAAAATTCTAAAAGATTTTTAACTGAATCAAAATGACAAAACTAGAAGCACTTTACATGTAGATGGACTCCTTTAACAGGTCATAGTGTACCTACATCTGAGTCAGTAGTGTGAGACTCGGTTACATAAATGATTGTTATAAAAAATACACTTCCACAATCGTTCCATCATAGGGGAGATCTGGACCAAATATCTGCTGTCATCATTCTACATTGGGTAGAATGAGACAGACAGCAACCCAGTCCGAGATCCACCCCATGAAGTAGAACAATGTAAGGAAACCGGTAAAACATATAATCTCATCTCTCTTTTGTCTCCGCAAAGTTGGTCACTGGGTTGTACAAATAACACAGAAATTTAGTTCATCTTGTGTATTTTAAGGGCTGAAGTTAAGATTAGAAACATGAAATATGCTAAAAAAAATTAAACAAGTCCGGGCCAAAATAGCAAGGCACTCCAAATTTCACAGGAGAAATTGTCTTAAATAAATGAAATCAAGGAAGACAAGTCAATATAGTAAATACGCCGCAAAATTGTGGTTATGACGTCATACCGTTACCTTGCGTTTACAAGCAATGTTGAAATTATACTATGAAAAATTACATATGAAAAGATTACGTCTAAATTATATTAAAAATTTATATGAAAAGATTGTCCAAATTATATTGAAAAAATTATATGAAATGGTTATGTCTAAAGGCTTGCTCCTACCTTGGTCCCGCAATTATTTAATTGTGAGTTTGGTGTTTTATTAAACCTGGAAGTGGTGTTGTTCTCCTCCTGCTACTCCTGTCCTGGTTTGCCCGCGTCTCCCCTCGTGCCCGCTCAGCACACGGTGCTAGGGCAGCACATGGTGGTCAAAAGGTTGCTGGCTTCTTGCCCGCGCATAAAAACCCTGTGGAAAATGAAATGTTTCAGTTTCCTGGAATTCGTCAATTTTGCACGAAGCTCCCCTACACAGTAACTTAAATCGAGAACCCCATGGCGACTCAATAAAACAAAGTAGATTTAAACAGATGAACTAAAATAACCCTAACGTACCTTTCCCAGGGTTATAACTGGCTCGTCCGGCTTCCCACCAGCGTCCAGCCCAACTGTCCCGTCGATGGAATTGACAGGGCTGTAGACAAAGGAGAAAAACAATATATAGTTTTTATCCAACACTTGGTTAAAAGAAAAATATAAAAACGCCACCAATTCCCCACGTCTTTTGTCAAAAAAAAGTACATTTCCCACGAAAAATAATTACAATTTGGGAGGCAAATATTATCTTGAAGAGTCCTCAAATAATAAAAAAAAATGAAAAAAAATAAAATTGAACTTACCAATGCTCTTTCCGTACAAATGGCGTAGGCCGACTTAAATCCCCCTCAAAAGGGTGCGAGCGTCACTCTAGATTTCGCCTAAATACGACGGACTCACTCTTCACAGTCTCTGGGACAGAACCTGCAGTTTTTGCAGTGCCACTAACCAAAAACAATGGCGATCCCAGAGACCTGTTGCCGACCCAGCCAAAATTCGTTAGCGAAAGAGACCAGGCACTTTGTCGAGAACACAAAAATAATGAAGTGGCCGGAAACCGTTTTGTAAATGTGGTGGGGGGACAGTAAAACGCAATACCAACCTAATTTTCCCGGTTAGATTCAAATAAGGATGCAAACCTATTTAAAAAAACGCTCTCACCAAAAGAAACCCTAAATGCGGTTTCCGAAACTGGAGGAAAAACCCGCGGTTTTCAAACTAACCAATGAGGAAATACACCAATATTTCCATACCGGTATATAGGGGCAGCACCGACCAAGGGGATAGAAAGTAAGACGCACACTGAGATGTTGTCGGATCTATTTCCACGGTTGGAATTTTTATAACAAGGACGTCGAGACACCCTCCATACATAGACCGAACATTTGCCTACCGGACCCCTGCCAACATAGCAAGTAGGAGGAAAATAACCAGACGGATTATAAGAAGCTCAGCATTGAAACCATCAACTATAAAATCAATTACTGGAGATCAGAGCTTGCATCAAACCCAGGAATATTCGAACACTCAACCAATTCCCATATGAGTAAAGCTATACTGAGTGTAGAATTTAGTTGTATTTTAGTTACAGTCTTAGTCAAAAGTTTCCTTTGCTCTTTATAAATGTTTTATCTAAGATTCATATGGTTTGACGCCATTTTTGTAAAACATTTCTACATTAATAAAGTTGTTTCTGAACCTGAACCTAAAAATACACACTGAACTACTGCTTAAACTCGGCACAAGAGTGTTCAGATGTTAACTCACACGATTTCGTTTATTCTTTTAGTCTTGGTTTTTATTCCTCGTTTATCTTCCATTTACGAAAGTGCATAACTCGTATTTATTTTATCTTCTCTTTATCAAATTAATAAAGATATCAAAGTGGGCGGAGCCTCGGTTGTTACTGGTCAAACCGTGGACCTAAATATGTTTTCGTGCTATCACAACTAGCTATGAGGTTCGGATTGTCCCAATATCCTCGAAAATAAACGTAAGGGAATGAAATGTTCATCTAAATGTTTCCTTCCTGTTACTGAAACCATTTGTGATGCGGCAACGCCGCCATTCCCCAGCAGATTAGCTGTTCATCTTCGTGAACGTCAACGAAAATTATGAAACTTCACGGATAAACAAAACAATCAAGAGTTTTAATGTGATTTTTCCGAAACCTGTGATCCTAAATTCCAATTACGATGTCCAGATAATGCGATGTGCGTAGTGTCCACAGTAATTCGATGGAATGTCTCCTTTATAAGGTAACTTTTTGTAGACACTATATAACCTCCAAACCTAGCTCTATAAAATACCCTTAATTTGTGTACAGAAGGACGAGTCGAAGAGCCTTGATTATTTACCTGAATAAACAAATATGTAACGTTGCCTTAAACGTAAAAATGACACGTTACACATACAGACATACAGACATACAGACACACAGACACACAGACACACAGACACACAGACACACAGACACACAGACATACAGACATACAGACATACAGACATACAGACATACAGACATACAGACATACAGACATACAGACATACAGACATACAGACATACAGACATACAGACATACAGACATACAGACATACAGACATACAGACATACAGACATACAGACATACAGACATACAGACATACAGACATACAGACATACAGACATACAGACATACAGACATACAGACATACAGACATACAGACATACAGACATACAGACATACAGACATACAGACATACAGACATACAGACATACAGACATACAGACATACAGACATACAGACATACAGACATACAGACATACAGACATACAGACATACAGACATACAGACATACAGACATACAGACATACAGACATACAGACATACAGACATACAGACATACAGACATACAGACATACAGACATACAGACATACAGACATACAGACATACAGACATACAGACATACAGACATACAGACATACAGACATACAGACATACAGACATACAGACATACAGACATACAGACATACAGACATACAGACATACAGACATACAGACATACAGACATACAGACATACAGACATACAGACATACAGACATACAGACATACAGACATACAGACATACAGACATACAGACATACAGACATACAGACATACAGACATACAGACATACAGACATACAGACATACAGACATACAGACATACAGACATACAGACATACAGACATACAGACATACAGACATACAGACATACAGACATACAGACATACAGACATACAGACATACAGACATACAGACATACAGACATACAGACATACAGACATACAGACATACAGACATACAGACATACACACATACACACATACAGACATACAGACATACAGACATACAGACATACAGACATACAGACATACAGACATACAGACATACAGACATACAGACATACAGACATACAGACATACAGACATACAGACATACAGACATACAGACATACAGACATACAGACATACAGACATACAGACATACAGACATACAGACATACAGACATACAGACATACAGACATACAGACATACAGACATACAGACATACAGACATACAGACATACAGACATACAGACATACAGACATACAGACATACAGACATACAGACATACAGACATACAGACATACAGACATACAGACATACAGACATACAGACATACAGACATACAGACATACAGACATACAGACATACAGACATACAGACATACAGACATACAGACATACAGACATACAGACATACAGACATACAGACATACAGACATACAGACATACAGACATACAGACATACAGACATACAGACATACAGACATACAGACATACAGACATACAGACATACAGACATACAGACATACAGACATACAGACATACAGACATACAGACATACAGACATACAGACATACAGACATACAGACATACAGACATACAGACATACAGACATACAGACATACAGACATACAGACATACAGACATACAGACATACAGACATACAGACATACAGACATACAGACATACAGACATACAGACATACAGACATACAGACATACAGACATACAGACATACAGACATACAGACATACAGACATACAGACATACAGACATACAGACATACAGACATACAGACATACAGACATACAGACATACAGACATACAGACATACAGACATACAGACATACAGACATACAGACATACAGACATACAGACATACAGACATACAGACATACAGACATACAGACATACAGACATACAGACATACAGACATACAGACATACAGACATACAGACATACAGACATACAGACATACAGACATACAGACATACAGACATACAGACATACAGACATACAGACATACAGACATACAGACATACAGACATACAGACATACAGACATACAGACATACAGACATACAGACATACAGACATACAGACATACAGACATACAGACATACAGACATACAGACATACAGACATACAGACATACAGACATACAGACATACAGACATACAGACATACAGACATACAGACATACAGACATACAGACATACAGACATACAGACATACAGACATACAGACATACAGACATACAGACATACAGACATACAGACATACAGACATACAGACATACAGACATACAGACATACAGACATACAGACATACAGACATACAGACATACAGACATACAGACATACAGACATACAGACATACAGACATACAGACATACAGACATACAGACATACAGACATACAGACATACAGACATACAGACATACAGACATACAGACATACAGACATACAGACATACAGACATACAGACATACAGACATACAGACATACAGACATACAGACATACAGACATACAGACATACAGACATACAGACATACAGACATACAGACATACAGACATACAGACATACAGACATACAGACATACAGACATACAGACATACAGACATACAGACATACAGACATACAGACATACAGACATACAGACATACAGACATACAGACATACAGACATACAGACATACAGACATACAGACATACAGACATACAGACATACAGACATACAGACATACAGACATACAGACATACAGACATCCAGACATACAGACATACAGACATACAGACATACAGACATACAGACATACAGACATACAGACATACAAACATACAGACATACAGACATACAGACATACAGACATACAGACATACAGACACACAGACACACAGACACACAGACACACAGACACACAGACACACAGACACACAGACACACAGACATACAGACATACAGACATACAGACATACAGACATACAGACATACAGACATACAGACATACAGACATACAGACATACAGACATACAGACATACAGACATACAGACATACAGACATACAGACATACAGACATACAGACATACAGACATACAGACATACAGACATACAGACATACAGACATACAGACATACAGACATACAGACATACAGACATACAGACATACAGACATACAGACATACAGACATACAGACATACAGACATACAGACATACAGACATACAGACATACAGACATACAGACATACAGACATACAGACATACAGACATACAGACATACAGACATACAGACATACAGACATACAGACATACAGACATACAGACATACAGACATACAGACATACAGACATACAGACATACAGACATACAGACATACAGACATACAGACATACAGACATACAGACATACAGACATACAGACATACAGACATACAGACATACAGACATACAGACATACAGACATACAGACATACAGACATACAGACATACAGACATACAGACATACAGACATACAGACATACAGACATACAGACATACAGACATACAGACATACAGACATACAGACATACAGACATACAGACATACAGACATACAGACATACAGACATACAGACATACAGACATACAGACATACAGACATACAGACATACAGACATACAGACATACAGACATACAGACATACAGACATACAGACATACAGACATACAGACATACAGACATACAGACATACAGACATACAGACATACAGACATACAGACATACAGACATACAGACATACAGACATACAGACATACAGACATACAGACATACAGACATACAGACATACAGACATACAGACATACAGACATACAGACATACAGACATACAGACATACAGACATACAGACATACAGACATACAGACATACAGACATACAGACATACAGACATACAGACATACAGACATACAGACATACAGACATACAGACATACAGACATACAGACATACAGACATACAGACATACAGACATACAGACATACAGACATACAGACATACAGACATACAGACATACAGACATACAGACATACAGACATACAGACATACAGACATACAGACATACAGACATACAGACATACAGACATACAGACATACAGACATACAGACATACAGACATACAGACATACAGACATACAGACATACAGACATACAGACATACAGACATACAGACATACAGACATACAGACATACAGACATACAGACATACAGACATACAGACATACAGACATACAGACATACAGACATACAGACATACAGACATACAGACATACAGACATACAGACATACAGACATACAGACATACAGACATACAGACATACAGACATACAGACATACAGACATACAGACATACAGACATACAGACATACAGACATACAGACATACAGACATACAGACATACAGACATACAGACATACAGACATACAGACATACAGACATACAGACATACAGACATACAGACATACAGACATACAGACATACAGACATACAGACATACAGACATACAGACATACAGACATACAGACATACAGACATACAGACATACAGACATACAGACATACAGACATACAGACATACAGACATACAGACATACAGACATACAGACATACAGACATACAGACATACAGACATACAGACATACAGACATACAGACATACAGACATACAGACATACAGACATACAGACATAAAGACATACAGACATACAGACATACAGACATACAGACATACAGACATACAGACATACAGACATACAGACATACAGCCATACAGACATACAGACATACAGACATACAGACATACAGACATTCAGACATACACCTATACGGACATAAGAGGCGCTGTGGGGACTCCTACTTTTCACATGCATTGCACGGACATAGATAGAATAGATATAAATGAAATGTTTAAAAACAAGTGTTTTTTGCGGTGCTTTAGTAACGTAGAAACCTAAAAACTTAAATCTTTCAAAAATGTCAAAATAGAGAAAATCTTTCAAACAGATTTTACATGTGATGTGAGGTCCCTACGTTGTGAGGTCCATAAACGATGTGTGGTCCTTAGTGACGTCGGCGTCGGCGTCGCCTCGAAAAGTTTTGTAAATCGAAATGTCGCGTCGTTGCGCGGTGCGCTAGAACAGATGGCTAAGATAAGGACGATAGGGATTTATTTCCCAGACGGACCGATATTTTATGTATGATGTGTGGATTTTTTACGATACGAGGCCTTAGCAGGGTAAAAATTTTGACAGCGCCTCTCTGCGTGGACTACCTGAATTAATAGCTACTTTACAAAAAATCAAATCAAATTTAAATGATTGGATAAAAACTAAATTTCTAAGGCAGAGGTCTGTTTATGAAATTTATTTTATGCCTAGTGGTTGGGCAGCAAAACACAATTTTTGGTGATTTTGATAAAACTTTGTACGTTCGTAGATCGACTCAAGGTTAGTTGAATTTTTTTTTCGGTCGGTACTCTACTCGTAACTGCGTATCAGTGTCCTTAAATTTCAAATTGGCACCACCCCATTTTTTTCCAATATCTCAAAATCCAAAGCAGCTAAAATATTTTTTTTATAGTATTAGTTAGGCAAGACCCGTGTAACGCAACTTTTAAAAACGTTTTTTTTTTAATATTTAGAAAAATAATGTTAAAGTCAAAACTTTGAAAATTTACAAAAGTTGTGATTTTTTTTAAACTTGATTTTTTTTAATCCTGTCAAAAAC
This sequence comes from Aspidapion aeneum, assembly GCA_963576565.1. Lineage (NCBI taxonomy): Eukaryota > Metazoa > Arthropoda > Insecta > Coleoptera > Brentidae > Aspidapion > Aspidapion aeneum. The sequence goes on from OY755040.1 coordinate 84,700,358, forward strand.
TTTTTGAGGCGGATTTTATCTCACATACTTTTTTTTCCTTGTGAGTCTGGCTATATCACACCTTTTAAAATTTAAAAAAATATTGCAGGGAAAATCTGTAGCAGAATGACAAATACCCAGCTGTTGCGTTTTTCGCAAAATTTAAAGATTTTAGAATGCTTATACAAAACAATTTTTTAAAATCTTATTTGACTAAAACTTAAAAGACTTTTTACCGGTTCTTATAGAGAACTAAATTCTAGATTTAATTTTTTTTAAGAATTAAAGATATAATCCAAAATATTTAAAAAATTACCACAAACATGAAAATATCATTCGTTCAAAATAACGTTTTTTTACGCAAAAATTACACTTTTGGAGTTACACGGCTGGGGATTTTTTATTCTACGTTTAATTTTGGGTCCCGCGAAAACCTTTCTTCTACTATAGACAGGCTTTTAAGTGGTGTAATTTGGTAAGTGGTAGCAAAAAAGCGTTTAAATTTGATATTTTTCAGTTTTTATTAATAGATATTCAAATCGTATACTGGTCGGGCATTAAACCGCCATTTTCGTCAATTTTTTGGGGATTTTGACAACAATAGGAATGATTGTAGACTCAAGCAAAGTAAATACTATAACAAAAAGTGGTTAGCACTCCACTATAAGTTGCGTATCAGTGCCCTTAACTTTGTGTTTTGCACCTTTCTAAAATATCAAAATATAGAATGATTGATAGGAATGATTGATAGGAATGATTGTAGACTCAAGCAAAGTAAATACTATAACAAAAAGTGGTTAGCACTCCACTATAAGTTGCGTATCAGTGCCCTTAACTTTGTGTTTTGCACCTTTCTAAAATATCAAAATATTTCAAAATCAAAAAAAGTCAATTACTTTTTTATTGCAGTTTTGATAAGATAAGACCTATCTCTATAGGCCTATGTACCACAAGTTCTAGAAATATTTTATTTTCAGGAAAAATAATGTCAAATTTAAAACTTTGACAAATTTACCAAAGTAGTGATTTTTTTAAAACTTGAATTTTTGAACCCTGTCAAGAAATTTCTGAGGCGGATTTTATCTGACATACTTTTTTTTCTCCCTTTTGAGTCTCGCTATAGTAAACTTTTTAAAATATTAAAAAATATTGCAGGAAAAATCTGTAGTAGAATCACATATACCAAGCTGTCGCGTTTTTCGCAAAATTTAGAGACTTGGACTATTTATACAAATCATTTTTTTAAAACATTATTTGAACAAAACTCAAGAGAGAGAGAATGGTGGTCCTAATAGAGAACTAAATGCAAAATTTACTTTCTAAAAAAAAAAGATAAATATGATTTAAAATATTAAAAAATTTACCGCAAACGTGGCAAAACCACTGGTTCAAAATAATGGGGTTTTAAATAAAAATGACAAGTTTGAAGATAAACGGCTGGGGATTTCTTATTTTGCGTTTAATTTTGGGTCCCCTGAAATATTTTGTTTTAATATAGGCAAGTTTTCAAACGGTGTAATTTTTTTTTCAAAATATACATGGTTAGTGGTAGCAAAAAAGTGTGTGTGTGTTGTATATTTGGATATTTTTCAGTTTTTTTTTTAAATATCCAAATTGTAGACTTGTCGGTCAGTTCGCCATTTTTGTCAATTTTTGCGAGACTTTCATAAAAATTGGCAAGTTTTTACATTGACTTAGGAGAATTAAAAAAAAGTTGGTTGGTAGTCCAATCTAAGCTGCGTTTCAGTGCCCTTAACTCTAGAGTTTGCACCTTTTTACTTTTATCAAAATAACTCAAAATCGAAAAGAGTCAAAATATTTTTTATTACGGTTTTAATTATGTGAGACATGTCTCTCGGTCCGCCTAACACAACTATTAGAAATATTTTTTTATTTCAAGAAAAAAAAGTTTGTTTTCCAAAGTAGTGATTTTTTTCAAACTTGAATTTTTCAACTCCGTCAAGAAATTTCTGTTGAGGTTTTCATCTGAAATACTTTTTTTATTTCTTTTAAGTCCTTGCCTATAGTTTACTTTTACAAATATTAAAAAATATGGTAGGAAAAATCTGTAGCAGGATCAAAAATACAAAGCTGGTGCGTTATCCGCAAAATTCAAAGATTTTAAACTACTCATACATAACCACTTTTTAAAATTTTATTTGATCATAATTTAAAAATTTAACGTTTTTAATATAAAATTATACATAAAATTAACTTTATTAAAAAATTTACTGCAATTAGGACAGATACTCCTACAAATACAAGCAAGCCTATCGAAATACCGATGCTTAAAAGTTATAAGAAAAGAAGCATTTGGTTCTGCGTTTTCTATCCTACGAAAAAGACCGGGTTGAATTTAAAACGGAGGTAATTATTTTATAATCATAAATTTCTGTAGTATTAGTAATGGTATAATTACACCTACGTACTAAACAAGCTTAATATTTTGAAAGATATTGTATATATTTGTAAAAACAAAATAAATAAAATAGGTAGTTTTTTAATAAATGTTAAATTTAGCAGGATTTTTTTGTTTGTCTTATGGCCGTACCTAGTGTCGGATTAAGGGGAATAGCTGACCATTACAGGCAAATAATTCTGTTTTTTTTATCTTTTGTATTTATTAAGAACTTAAAATATCACTCTTTTTGAAAATTATAAATATTTTGGAGTTTTGTTAAAAATAAAATAAGAGAGTTAGCACCCTTACTTACGTGTTAATTCCATTTATTTCAGGCTTCTAAATTATATTAAGAACTTACACTATTTTAGTATATGACTTGGTAATTTTGTGAAAAAAACAAAACCCCAACTTTAAACATCTCATTACTATCAGTTACCAGCTAGATGTTGATTTTTTTATATCACTTAAAAGCCACTCTATATTAAAAAAAAAATTTCCGAAGACCCAAATTTAACCGCAAAATAAAAAATCACCAACCATTTGAGTTTCGCTTTAAAAACTGTTTTAAACCAATGTTTTTTCCAAGTTTGCGGTGGATTTTTTTATTTTTCTATTAAAAAAAAATAATTTCATATATTAGTTCTCTATCAGCAATACACTTTTAAATTTTGGCCAAAAAATGGTTTTGTATTTAAGCAGTCCAAAATTTTTGAATTTGGCCGAGCACTATTATATGGCTTCGATATTAGCTCACACTACTATACTATAATAGTAGTGTGAGCTATAGTGATCCTAATGTTTTCGAGAAACAAGAAGTTAATCCGATTTCAAAAATTTTAATATATCTTTGCGTTTCAGATGATTTTGAAACTTTTTTGTCGCGCCGTCTGTCTGTCTGTATGTCTGTAACGACCAACCCGCATAACTCAAAAACCACCTGCCCGATTTGAATGAAATTTGGTACCTAGGCTGGGTCTTTGGTCGAGATGATCCCATTTAAAAATGAACCAAATCTACGAAGCACAAGCTAAATTAAAGGGTAGATTTAAAAAATTAGAGTTTATGTGAAAATATTGCGTGTGTGATATCAAACGAAAGGTAAAAGTCTGGAGTTAAATAAAATACATTTTAGATTATTTTTAAAAAAGGGTGGGGGTAAATTATAAAAATTAGAGTTGAAATGAAAATATGGCGTGTGTGATATCAAACGAAAGGTAATTAAGTCTGGAGTTAAACAAAATACATTTTTGTTTTTTTTAGAAGAAGGGTGGGAGAAGATTTCAAAAATTAGAGTTTAAGTCAAGACATGCCTTGTGTGGTATCAAAGGTAAGTGAGTCTGGAATTGATTAAAATATATATAATATAGTTTTTAGTTATATTAGCTCACACGTACACTATAACTATAGTACCTGAAGCTTAGGTGCAGAGTATTTTTTTTAGTGATAAAAACTAAAAAATATCCAAATTTAGACGCTTTTTTGCTCTCACTTATGAAGTATATATTTAAAAAATTATATCGTTTTAAAACTTGTCTGTAGTAAAATAAATAGTTTTGGGAACCCAAAAATAAACACAATCCAAAAAATACCCCGCGGTTTATCTCCAAACGCGTAATTTTCGCTTAGACAACCGTTATTTTGACCCAGCGATTATTTCATGTTTACGGTAAATTTTTGAACATTTTGGATATTTTTTTATGCAGGTGAATTTGATATTTAGTTTTTTTATTAAAAACGTTAAATGCGCTTTTAAATTATGGTCAAATAAAGTATAAAAATTGGTTATGTATAAGTAGTCTAAAATTTTTGAATTTTGCGAATAACGCAACTGCTTGTTATTTGTGATTCTGCTACAGATTTTTCCTGCAATATTTTCTAATATCTTAGAAAGAAAATTATAGGCAGCAAAAATAGTTTTAAAAAAATCACTACTTTGTCAAATTTTTTAATTTGAAATTATTTTTCTTATAAAAAAACAATGATTCTAAAAGTTTTGTTGGACGAGCCGATAGAGACAGGTCTTACCTAATCAAAACCGTAACAAAAATTGTTTGGTCTCTTTTTGATTTTGAGTTATTTTGATAAAAGTAAGAAGGTGCAAAAATGATAGTTAAGGGCACTGAAACGTTAGCTTAGAGTGGAGTACCAACCAACTTTTTTTTATTTTTTACTTCTCTAAGGTCAGTGTACAAACTTCTCAATTTTTATGAAAATCCCTCAAAAATTGACGAAAATGGCGGCTAATTGACCCACCAGTATACGATTTGGATAGTTTTAAAAAAAACGGAAAAATATCCAACTTTAAACGGTTTTTTGCTACCACTTACCACGTATATTTTGAAAAAAAATCACACCACTTAAAAGCCTGTCTATAGTAGAACAAAAAGTTTTCGGGGGACCCAAAATTAAACGCAAACTAAAAATCCCCAGCCGTTTATTTCCAAACGTGTGATTTTTGCTTAAAAAACCGATATTTTGAGCCAGTGACTTTTCCATGTTTGCGGTAAATTTTTGAATATTTTGGATTATATTTATAATTTTTTATTTAGAAGTGTAAACTTTTTATTTAGTTTTTTATTAGAACCAGTAAATACTCTTTTAATGTTTTTTTCACATAAAGTTTTAAAAAATTGATTTGTATCAGCAGTCCAAAGTCTTTGAATTTTGCGAAAAACGCGACAGCTCGGTATTTGTGGTTCTGCTACAGATTTTCCCTGCAATATTTTTTAATATTTTAAAAAGCTTAGTATAGCGAGACTCAAAAGGAAGAAAAAAAAGTATGTCAGATAAAATCCGCCTCAGAAATTTCTTGACAGGGTCCAAAAATTCAAGTTAAAAAAAAAATATGTGGGACCAAACGGGCCGTAGTTTTAAGGTTAGGGTACGTGAACATTTGAACACTCAGAAGTCCCCAAACGATAAAAGATCCGCTTTTGGCATGCATTTAAGGGAAACGGGACATTCTTTTAATATGGAGAATAATTTTAGAATGTTACATGATACCCAAAAAGGCAGAAAATTGAATTTTTTGGAAAATTTTGAGATTGCTAAACTCGAAATTGAACAATCCTCAGTTAGTTTAAATGAAACCACTACTAACGCCCACTTCAAAGAGGTAGCTAAAGTTTTAAACAATTTCAAATAAGATTTCTTTGTCTGCTTTTATTTATTGATTTGGTCAATTTTAAATTGTTTCTGTTCATTTATTACATTATTTATTTTATGTTAGATGTCGCTTTGTACCTGTTTCGGATATCTGGGTTTTGTTTATATTATTTATTATTTATTATTTTAACCTATATCTTCTTTGTCAATTAATTGTATTTTATAAAAATTACGTGTTTATGTCCGTTTGACTGATTTTTAACCTGTATGTTGTTTTAGACTGTTTTAAATGTTTTTTAATTTTTTATTTTTGTGTGTTCCAGTTTTTCATTTGTTTCAAAGATGATTCTCAACTGTCTGTAAGTATTTTTTAGCATATTTTATTTTAAATATTATAATTTAATTATATTTTTTCATTATTCTTACAGACCAGACCACTTGATAATGGTTTTTTAAAAACCGAAACGCGTCGTGATTAGACAATAAAATATTTATGAAGTAAGCAGGACTTTTCGTTTTCGTTTCTTTTCTTCTCCTTTAACAACAAAAATTAACATTACTAAAATACCTGTAATGAACAAAATCTACTCAAATTATTGCAAATCAGTAAAATTTTATTCGAGGTAAATCAAAAACATACATTTGCTAAAATTTACCAGAAATAAAATGTTTTATATTTAGGTTAGTTCGTTTTTATTGACTGGGTAAAACTGACATTTTTATGACACTTCTTTTAAAAAGGCCATTTGGCGTTTTAACAGTTACTACGCGCACTATTTCGTCTTTCCCTGGGTGTAGTTCTGTGATTCTTCCAAGTTTCCACATTTGAGGAGGTAAATTATCTTCGTGTAATAACACAAGGTCATTGACTTTTGGCTTGTCAGGACCCTTCAAACGCCATTTTGATTTTTGTGCAATGACGTTAAATATTCAGGGGTACGTTCAGATAGCACGTCGGATGTAGTCGGGCGCGCTTAAATCCGTTCAGATTACATACTGCGTGAAAGTTACTCTCGTTCATATTGGCCGAAAATAACGTCGGGCGAATCGCCTTTTACACCCTTCTCTATGAGGTGGGTGACAAACGCTCGACTTGCGCAGTAGGTATATAAACCAACCCCCCAATTTTTTTATTTTTTGTTTTATATTTTCGAAAACATATTACATAAAAGTGGCATTTTCCATAAATAAATAATCAAATTTTACTTTTTCTTGAAGACAAAAAACACTTGTTAGACTTTTGACAGGTGAGTTCTAAGTTTCTTTAGAAGGGTTAAGTCCTTACCTCTGACAAGAAACCCACATAAAAACATCACAAAAGTTCCTATTTTCAAAAGATTGTAGAAGCCAAATTTGTTATGGTTGGGTTTGTTTTATATCCCGTATAGAAAACATTAAATGTAGTTACCTATCAGCTCACACTACTACTATACTATATTAGTGTGAGCTATGGTGATCCTAATTTTTTCGAGAAAAAAAATGCTCTGATTTTAAAAATTTTTATATATCTGCGTTTCAGATGATTTTGAAACTTTTTTGTCGCGCCGTGTGTCTGTCTGTCTGTCTGTTAAGACCAACGCGCATAACTCAAAAACTGCTTGCCCGATTTGAATGAAATTTGGTACCTATGCTGGGTTTTCGGTCGAGATGGTCCCATTTAAAAATGATCAAAATCCACCGAACGCAAGTCAAATAAAAGGGTGGGAGTGATATTGTGTGATATCAAATAAAAGGTAATTAAGTCTGGAGTTAAACAACCTACATTTTAGTTTTTTGAAAAAAAAATGGTGAAAGTAGATTTCAAAAATTAGAGTTTAAGTCAAAACATGGCTTGTGTGGTATCAAACGAAAGGTAATATATTTCAGTTTTTAGTTATATTAGCTCACACGCATACTATAACTATAGTACCTAGTGTGAGCTTAGGTGCCCATAGATTGACAGAGTATTTTTCTTTGTGGGATTTTTGTTAGGGTATGCATGATGGTTTACCCATAGTAACATAGCACAATGGATAAAGTTAATGCCTTGTTTGAAAGCTCCATTTTACCATAATCAGCTGCCAGAAAAAGAAACGAAAATACTAAAATTAACCCTAAAATTCCATTTTTTGTTATGTTGCTGTGTAAATCGACCCTCAAAACTGTATTGGTTACAGGTTTCACATCGCTCCATGCAATGAAGACAATTGCCTTCGGAATAACCCTTGGCAGTGTGAGTTGTTTTTAGAGTATCAAGCAGTTTTTCAAGCAGATTCCTCTTGCAGCGGCACTCTCACTCTTTCAGATGCAAATGGACCTTTACAGAATTTCATTTTGACTGTTTAGTTTCTACTTAGGAGAGTGTAGAGAATGGATTTTTATTTGGACAAATTGTTATAGGAATATAAATAATATTATACCTAGATATTACTTTGTCCTTGCAAATTAAAATAAAAGACATTTAAACGATGTATATTTGTATTCTTTATTTAATAGTAGATAATGTAACCATATAAAGAGGTTTGATATAATGTAATTGAATATCTCTCAACGCCCCAGCAAACACTTTGAGAATTTGTCTTCTTTCGCATTCTCATTGTCATACGCTATTATATTATATTGCACATGTATGTACATATAACTATTAATTTTCAAATTTATTTATTTCCTTTGAAAGTGTTGAGCAGAGGAACTTAAAACTTGTATTGCTTGTACAACAAAGAAAATAAATTTACAGAAAACACAACTTTTAAATCTAAAACAAAACTTTATTTGTCTATAAGAAAACTCTGTCAGCCACCAAAAGTCGGGTACTCCAAAAGACTCTATTTCGATTTTTCAAAACAAAAAAAACACTTATTTGTGTTTATGTTAACTCTACTAAATAATCTGTAACAAATTTTTAAATCTGATCAAATTTATCAATAATTTTGAAAAAAAATATATTTTAAGGTTATGTTTATTACATCCATATCGTTCACAAAGACAAGACGTCCGGCGATTTAACCATGACGTCATTCGCTCGGCAAGACGTCTCGCCCGACGTTTCAATCTGAACGTACCCCAGAAGACCAACGCTTCCAGAAATGTTGCACAATCTTCTGAAGCCGTTCATAATGCGATAGTCTGCTTTCAGTAATTTCTTGATAATCTCGTTCAGGAATCGCCTTAAAAACATCACCGATAAGGTAATGGCTAGGTGTTAGGTGTAGATAATCATCAGGGTCATTGGATAAGGGGGTCATTGGTCTAGAATTAAGAATAGATTCTGACAAAGAACAGTGTAAAGACTTTCATAAGTAAGCCTAGCTTCACCTATTGGTCTAACTAAATGAAATTTAGCTGACTTGACTGCTGCTTCCCAAATATCACCCATGTGAGGACTTAATGGCGGTATAAAATGCCAATTTATCTGATTATTAAGTAAATAGTTTCGAATTTCCTCAGATTCAACACTATTTTTTATTGTTTTTTGTTCTGAAGCTCATTTTTACTGCCAACAAAATTTTTTGCATTATCTGTATAGATGTTTACCGATAAACCTCTTCGCGCTACAAAACGTTTCAAACAATTTAAAAAACAGGGTGTACTTAAGTCTCCAGCTAACTCAATATGTATTGAGGGAGTAACTAAGCAGATAAAAATGGAAATATACGTTTTAACATAAGTTCTCGTTCTAGTAGTTCCGTCTTTTACTAAAATGGGACCGACAAAATCACATCCCACATTCAAAAAAGGTCTAGCAGGGGTTGTTCTTACTTGGGGAAGATTACCCATGAAAGGAGTAATTATCGTTGGTTTAGAAAAACAGGTAATACATTTTCGAATAATGTGATTTATCACAAACTTACCGTTAACAATCCAATATTGTTGTCTTATAGCTGTGAGTGTAGCTTATATTCCTGAGTTAAAATGTCTTAAATGTTCATTTAAAATGATCATATCAGTAAACTTATGATTGGGAGGTAGCAAAATTGGATGTTTTTTATCCAAATTAATTTTTTTACCCATTTTAAGCGGCCCCCAACTCGAAGGATACCATCGTTATCTAAAAAAGGGGTTAGAGAATGTAATTTACTGGAATTCATTACTTCACTTCCTTGAGCCAAACTCATAATTTCTGAAAGAAAATGCTTTTTTTGTACTATTTTAATTAAAATTTTAAGTGAATTAGTGATTTCTTGGGTTGTCAAATTACCAGTAAGCTTTGTTTTATTTTGTTTGTACAAGTTATATAAAAATCTGAATATCCAAGCTAAAACTCGGTTTTGTGTAAGTTGAAAATAAATCAAAGATTGAGTCATCAGAAAAAAGTAGCTTATTGCGTTTTTTACTAAGTGTTGGAACTAAGTAAAAATTTAAAGAAATATGTTTTCGTTTTTCTGGTATATCTGGTGGTGTATTTAAGATATGAATTGGCCAAAATTCTTCTGTTTTTGTTAAAAAATCTGGACCATGCCACCACATTGTGCTATTTTTAAGTTGTTGCGGGGTAGTACCTCTTGACAAAATATCTGCTGCATTTTGTTCAGAATTAACATATCTCCAGGAGTTCTTATTTGTAAGGGTTTGAATTTCTGTAACTCTATTGGCCACGAAGGTCTGCCAAGTGTTTGGTTCTCCTGCAATCCAATTCAACACTATTGTCGAATCTGACCATAGACATGTAGAATTGATGTTAAGTTTTAGTGCCTCTGTACATTTTTTAGTTAACTTACTAAGAAGCAATGCGCCTAGCAATTCTAAACGTGGTAATGAAACTGAATCTAAAGGACTTATTCGATTTTTGGCACAAAGTAAGTTGGAAAATTTATTGCCATTAGTGTCTGTCAAAACCAAATAAATAACTGCTCCGTATGCTGCAAGAGAGCTATCACTAAAACCATGCAAATCTATATTGATGTAGGTAGAAATGGTAACCTGTCTAGGTATTTGTATAAACTCAATGTCAGTCAAAGTTTCGCCAAAATATTTCCAGGACGTAAAAAGATCCATTGGTATAGACTCGTCCCAGTCTATTTTATATTGAAAACATTTTTGTATGATTAACTTCGCTCTAACTGTTACTGGCCCTAAAAATCCTAATGGGTCAAAAATCTTACTTACTGTTCTCAAAATTTCTCTTTTTGTAATAGTCTCTGTATTGGGTAATATGACTGCTGATGATTCCAGTATAATCCGAGAGTCTTGCACGTGTCGTCATCACTTATAGTATAGTTTATGTCCTTACCACAGTCTAAGTCAGAAATAACGCTCTGGTTGTTAGAGTAAAATTTACGCAATGGAAATCCCGCGCTTTTTAGAATGTTGACTATTTCATTCCTTAACTGTCTTACCTTTTCAGTGGAATCTGAACCAGTAAGTATGTCGTCAACATAAAAGTCTTGTAAGATAGTATTACATACTTCTGGATAAATATCCATATTTTCATAAGCGACTTGATGAAGACATCTTATAACCAAAAAACCTGCTGGCTTAGTACCATGAGTGACTCTCGTAATCCTGTAATGTGTTGGTGGCTCTTCTTTGTTTTCTCTCCAAATTATTCTTTGAAAATTTGAATCTTCTTTAGTGAGTAAAACTTGCCTATACATTTTCTCTATGTCACCAGTAAGAACTATGATGTGTTGTTTAAACTTTAATAATATTGAAAAAAGATCTCTTTGTATAACTAGGCCGGTCATTAAACAGTCATTTAAACTAACTTGTGAAGGAGTGGTTTTTTGTGAGCTGTTGAATACAGCTCTCAGCTTTGTGGTAGTACTACTTTCTTTTATGACACCATAGTGGGGTAAGTAAAAATGTAGACTTTTTTCCTTTAATTCTGTTTCTTTTATCTGTTCCATGTGTTCTAATGTCTTAAATTCTGTCATAAACTTGGTGTATTCTGTTTTTAATTTTTCATCACTCTGAAATTTTCTCTCTAAACTGTAAAATCTTCTAACTGCTATCTGCTCTGCGTCGGTTAAGTCAACTATATTTTCTTTCTTTGGTAAACTTACTTGGTATCTGCCGTCTTCTGTTCTAGTATAATGTCTTTTAAAATCTTCCTCTATTAAAGTCTCCTCCTTTGATAAATATTTTTCAGGTGGTATCTATCTCTTCTAATTTCTAAAATCTTTCTACCTGTTGGTTTAAAACTGTATTCGTAACGTTCAAGTTACAAACTGTGTGCTCATTTAAACTGTTTTGGCTCTGGTAAGAAAATTCACCGCTAAGTATCCAACCCAATTTAGTTTTATTTAAAATCGGTAATTTTTCTCCAAGTCTGATTTGTCCAACGCACAAAATATCATAAAATACATTGACATTCAATAAAAGATCTATAGGTTTTGAAGAATAAAATTCTGGGTCTGCTAAATGTAAATTTTCCGGTATTTTAAGTGAAACTTGCTTAAATGAATAAAGTGGTAAATTTTCTGAAACTTTATCTACCAGCAAAAAGGTCTCCTTGCGTTCGTACCTATCGTATAATGACGCAATAGTAGTCTGTACCTTGATGTCGATTTTATTTGTCGCGCCGTTTAACCCTAACACAGGCATCTGCATTTTAGTGGTTTTTAAATTTAAAGTTCGCGCCAAACCCCTAGTCATGAAACACGACATGCTACCTTTATCCAGAAGAGCTCGCGCTTTCACAGGGTTGCCAGTTCTATCGAGCACATTTACCCAAACTGTTGACAATAACGTCTGTTTTTCCTTAAAAGCAACATGCGTATTACAAGCCGTGGCTGTGACGGACTTCTCAGGTTCATCCCTTTTCGTTCGCGCTTCTGCTTTATGCCTTTCGCCCATACCTTGTGTGTTTGGGCTCTGTTGTGGTAACGATGACTGCGTTTCTCTCGGGCTTGGTGGTTTCTCCTGGTAGTCTATATGAAGTAGATGAAAATGTTTTCTGCCACAATGCTTGCAGAGCGGAGACTTGCAATACAACGACGAATGCCCAGGTCTTAAACAATTAACACAAAGATTGTTAAATCTTACCTGATTATAAAGGTCGTTATTAGACATTTTCGTTATTTTGTCACATTCAAAATTAAAATGGGATCCTTTGCAAAAAGCACAAGACTTTTTAATTTCAGTACTATGCTGATTTATAATTCTAGGGCTTCTAGTTGTTTTTGACTTTGTATCAATAGTTTCTAAAAACTGGCAGCGCTTAGTTAAAAAATCTTGTAATTGTTCTAAAGTGGGAAGAGTAGTATCTTTGATTGAATCCTCCCACTCACGTCTGGTGGTAAAATCTAGCTTAGACGTAAGTAAGTAGATCAATAAAGTGTCCCAGTGTTCTGTAGGTAATTGTAAGTTAGTAAGACATCTTACATTTTTAGTAAAATTATCAATTAAAGACCTTAATTGAATATGTGATTCATCCTTAAGTTGTGGTAACTTAAAAATTGACTTTAAATGTGTGTTAATAATTAACTTCTTATTTTCGTAACGGAATTTTCGGATTATCATGTACTAACCGTTTAAAAGTATCTGAAAAGCTTAACCATTCGTCATAAGACCCATAAAAAAGAGGCAAATTAATTTTTCCCAAATTTACTTCAGAAAAATCATCTATGTGCTGTGAAGTAGAAGCGTCCGATATAAACGCACCCTCCGGAAAATTTGCACTGTCTTGGGTAGGAGCAGCCATATTGTTGGTATTTTCTGATATAAATTTTTGAGCTCTACCTACTACCTGAAAATACAAATTCTCAAAATCCGAATATTCAGTCTCATCCACTTCACCCACTAAAATATCTATGGGACCCTGAATTTCCTCAAAATTAACTTTAGTAGGTAAAATAGTCTCACATCTAGAGGAAATTTCGAAAATATTTTCAACTGATGTGAAATTTTTTAAGTAGTTTTCGAACCTTTTTACTTTATTAAAAATAACTTCACGTCTCATTCTCAAATCATCTAATTTAGAACTAATTTTAGGCGGCATTTTAACTAGATTCTTAAGTACTTATACCCCTAAACTGCTAAAATCTAGGTATGAAAGGAAGGTAGATAAAGGAAATCAGTGTGTAAAAAATCTTTATTTCCAATCTGTGTTTCTCTGTGGTTTCTCATGCCGTGTAGGTACATGCAAATTTATCTTACTTGTTGTAGGTAGGTACTTCAATTCTTAAGCAGGTTCTATTATGTTCGTCTTGAAGGACCATCAATGTGCACTGGTCTGTTAGCACTTGAATAATAGGAGGTACTTTTCGAAATAACAAAACTAAATTTTCGAATCAACTGCGATGTATTTTACTATTCCTATTATGGTTACAAATGTACTGTGTGTGTAACGGTCTATCGTGTGGGTAAAATCTGAACACACTGAGCTCTGAAGATGATAGAGTGCATTGTGAACAATTTGGCTTACACACTGTTGCCAAGATATCTTTAAAAATCTTAAATCTAAATAGTGTACGTGCTAATATAACTAAAAACTGAAATATATTTTATTCAACTCCAGACAAAATTTTAACTCGTTTAATACCACACAAGCCATGGTTTGACAAACTCAAATGTTTGAAATCTACCCCCACCCTTAAAAAAAAACAAAAACTAAAATGTATTTTGTTTAACTCCGGACTCAATTACCTTTCGTTTGATATCACACACGCCATATTTTCACGTAAACTCTAATTTTTAAAATCTACCGCCACCCTTTTAAAAAAACTGAAATATATTTTGTTTAACTCCAGACTCAATTAACTTTCGTTTGATTTCACACACGCCATATTTTCATATAAACTCTAATTTTTGAAATCTACCCCAACCCTTTTATTTGGCTTGTGTTCGGTGGATTTTGTTCATTTTTAAATGGGACCATCTCGACACAAGACCCAGCCTAGGTTTTTTTTTTTTTTACGGGTATGCGCACTCGTAAGGAGATCCCTATCAGGCTCGACAAGCGGCAAGTGCGCGAAAATGTTGGTGTGTGTTGGTTTTAAAACGGTTCAGGTTGTAACCTGCAGGGAAAACTGTCGCAGGGAGTTTATTCCACAGCGATGCTGTTCTCCAGAGATATGAATTCTGATATAATGAGGTTCTTGGTGCCTCTATTTTGACAAAAAAATTGATGGTTACCGTCTGTTTGACGTCTTCGCCTAGTAGGTGCTACTCCCGGGGGGATCATACGTGCCAACTCTTCAGAGCATTTTCCGTGATAATACCTGTAGAAGAGAGATAGATCGCCCACAGTTCTTCGATGTTCGAGACTATCCAAGCTACGGGTAAGTGCGGGGTCATTGATCAGCTTGATAGCTCGTTTTTGCACGGTGTTCAAAAGCATTAAGGTATGTTTGGGTGCAGCACTCCATATATGTGAGCAGTACTCCATAGTTGGTCGAATCTGGGCTTTGTAGAGTGTCAGCAGTTGGCTTGGTGTATACAGATGTCTTGTACGAAATAGCACCCCAAGCTTTTGGGACGCCCTTTTAGCTATATCTGCCACGTGACTGTGCCAAGACATGTTGGTCTCTGCAGTGACTCCTAAGATGTTCAACTGGCTCTGCAATGCGACAGCACTTCCAGATAGCATGATGTTTGGCTCACCGGTGCTGGTCTTTTTTGAAAACAGGGCTGCTTGGGTTTTCTGCGCGTTGAACTGTACAAGGTTTTTGTTGCCCCAGTCCTCTATTATCTCCAAGTCGTTATTTATCTGTGATATTTCAGTTAGTCTAAGGTAATGGAATTCACGTGCGGAGAGACTGTGGGTGGTATGACTGAGGAGAGTACATTGCCATCATCTGCAAAGCAATAAAGTGGATTTACTGTTTTATCTATGAGGTCATTTATGTAAATCAGAAAAAGTGTTGGCGAAAGGATTGCCCTCTGTGGCACACCAGCGTTTATTTGGTAAGAGTTGGAGTTCCGGCCATCCAGTGCAACATAAATGGATCTATCCTTAAGGTAACTTTCAAACCAAGTGCAAAGTCTCGGCGACAATCCCGTTGCTTTGAGCTTGTTGAGCAGATTTTCATGCCAGACTTTATCGACTGCTTTAGATATATCTAAGGCAATTGTTCTTGTTTCACCTCGCAACTAATCGCTTTTTGCCATAAGTGAGTGACGTATGTAAGTAAATCGCCAGTTGACCTATATTTTCGAAATCCGTATTGCTTGTCGTTGATAATTTTGTACTTTTCCAAGTACTTGGTTAGGTGATTGTTCACAACTCTTTCCATTACTTTTGATATCACCGGAAGTAGAGCAATTGGTCTATAGTTTAACGGATCTGTCTTTTTTCCTTTCTTTGGAATGGGTTGTACTGCGGCAGACTTCCATGATGATGGATATACTCCTTGCCTATAAGATAAATTGAATAATTTTGCGAATGTTGGGATGAGTTCGCTAGCACAATTTTTGAGTACTATCGCGGGAATGCCATCTGGACCCATTGCTTTGTTTGTATCCAACTTTTTAAGGGATTTTCGTATTTCTCTGTGACAAAAGGGTACCTCTGGCATACTGTGGGAAACCCTTTCAATAAACGGTGGAGTTTTTCCATTTGGCACTGTTAGGTTTGAGTTGGAGGAAAAGATTTTGGCCAGCATATTTGCTTTTTCCTCTGATGTTGTGGCTAAGTGGGTATTTTTATCTGTAAGTGGTGGTATGGATGACTTGGTGAAGGATCTAGAACTACTTGGACAATTCAGCAACCTGTTTTTTATTCTTTGATTGTATGTTTCTTTGGCGGCGTCAATAGTAATTTTGCAACTATTTCTGGCTTCTATAAATTCTGTGTGGTTTTGAGCGGTTTGTTGTCGTTTCCAAAGGTTATATGCTCTGTGTTTTTTCTGTACAGCCGTTTGACACTGGCTGTTGAACCAAGGTTTTGCATTAGCTCTGCGTTTTATTGTATGTGGGATGTATGCATCCATTCCAGATAAGATTACTTTTGTTATTTCATTACAGCAAATAGTGGGATCAGCTGTTTTAAAGCAAACCTCTTGCCATGGAAAATCCAGGTAAAACTGTTTAAGGTCATTCCATTTTGCCGATTTATAGTGCCACATTTTACGAGGAAGTGATTGTTGGCTTGGCGGTATGAACATTTCGCATTTTGTTCTTATAAGTTTATGATCGGATGAACCAAGTGGGGGATCTACCTGAATTGTGTACAAGTCAGGATTTGTAGTTAGGAACAAGTCTAAAAGCGCTGAAAATTCACCCCTTTCTGAGATACGGGTAGGTTCATCGACAAGCTGCGTTAGACCACAACTTATGGCAAAAGCTTCTGCTTCCCTGCCTTCATTATCTGTTTTGTTGTGGTGTTTTAGCCAGGGTATATTGTGGACGTTGAAATCGCCTAAAAAAACAATTTCCGCATGTGGATAGTTAGACTGTATAATATCACAGTTTTCGGATAATGTCGCAAAAAATTTTTGATACTCGGTGTTACTTGGCGGTCGGTAGAGGCAGCAAATGAACTTGGTCGATGACTTTGAGGTGAATTTCAGCCATATGATATCGAGGTTCGCTGGTTCTAGCTTCTCCTCTCGATGACATGAAAGGTCATTTTTAATGTACACACAGATCCCAAAATTATGTCGAAATCGGTGGTGTAGGTCATAGCCGGGATAAAGATAGTTCACAGTAGGTGTTGCAGAACTGATTTTAGTTTCAGTGAGAACAACGATGTCAGGTACCAAATTTCATCAAAATCGGCCAAGCGGTTTTTGAGTTATGCGCGTTGGTCGTTACAGACAGACATAAACAGTTTCAAGATCATCTGAAACGCAAAGATATATAAAAAATTTTGAAATCGGAGCAACTTTTTTTTCTCAAAAAAATTAGGATCATCATAGCTCACACTACTATAGTATAGTATATGTGTGAGCTAATATTGCGTTTATTATGACATTTATAAAAGTTTGTACAAAAAAAATAGTTCTTTAAAAAAAAATTGACCGACTAATTTTTTTCATAATAATTTTTATTTTAGTTTATTACTCTTGTTCTAGTTTACAACTTTATCCAATGTCATATTTTTGCTGTATTTTTTTAAAGTTATTATCAAAAAAGTAAAAAAAATTGCCAACTTTGGTGCTCTGTATCTCGACAAAGGAAGAGTTTTGGCCCATGCATTATAGGAACTTTTTTAACAGACATAAACTCCTCTATCATCTGTTGGCCTATGGCCTCTAAGTTATGGGAAACCCTGTATATATTTAGCCAGTTCGGTTCAGATTTTCACGGCTCCAAACTTATTGTGTGGCAGAAATAGAGCTTTTTTTATAAATTCAAAAGAAATTCAAAAAAATTCATAAACGGGCCTCTTTGATGGATCAAGTTTGATTCTGTCCACTATTTTAGATTTTAAGATGAATTAAAAAGAAAGGTTTTTGACTACAGGGGGTCGATTTTTGTAGATTAGACCTCCGATCGTTTTTAGCCAGCTAAAATTTTTAGCCATATAAAATTGGGCTGCATTGAGTTCAACTAGAACTGGCAAAATATCGTGGAAGGTTTCTGCTCCATATTTTCAACCAAAAAGGCAAAACAACCTTAGATATTAGTAAACACAACATTCTAGAGCTCATTTTTTTACGAATTTCATTCTATGAAGGAAACAAAAACCGTTTTCCGACTTGTACGTCGAATTTATTTCTCAGTGTTCATACAAGTCAGTGATCGCGAGTCGCAGTGTTGTCAGTGCAGCTTGGTAGAATTCTTTCACTTATTTCAGAAAATCGGGTTCGCCGTGATTTTTATGACACTTATTTTGACAGAAGTATGAAGCAATTTCACAATAAACAAACAGAATTTTTTTTAAAATTATATTACTAGTTATAAAAAAATGATAAGTTGATTTCTCACACGTGCGGATATGGTGTTCTGTGGGGCGGATTATTATCCTAGAGAGGGGCTCCATTTCTTTTAAATACGCCTCTAACAAAAGACGAGAAGATTTGGATAGCTCTACTTGGATAACCTTTGTGGTTCTACACGAAGCCTCACCTATAAAATCTCCTGATGATATAAGAAGAGAAACATAGTATACAAAGTTTTCCATCCCAGAGGGGCTCCATTTCTTTTAAATATGCCCCTCACAAAAGACGAGAAGATATGAATAGTTCTACATAGTCTTGAAGCTTCACTCATAAAATCTCCTGATGAAATATGAAAAGAAACGTGCCTACTTATAGTTAGTATACAAAGTTAAAATCATCATAAAAATTCAAAATAATGAATATGTATAGGGGAACATCCTTAAATTATGCAACGCAAAAATTCAAGAAAAAACACATTAAAAAATCATTGCGTGTAATCATGTCGCAAAGCCAATCTCCTTCTCTTGAGTGTTTATATTCATTATAAGGAATATAACTGGGTCAATTTTTTTGAGGGGCTTAAATCAAATTTGGTAATAAAACATTTAAATAATATTGGTGTTCTTTGGATGGTTATACATCATGGGCATAGTCAGGGTGGGGCACTTGCCCCACCCTGCCTTGTCACCTGCACCATCCTGGCTTTAGCTCATTTAGTAATACAATAATTAAAGGGGAGCTATAAAATTTTTTGCTTTTTTGCCCTACCCTGAGTGAGACCCTGACTACGCCCATGTTATACATGGTTAGTTTACCAATTTTTAATAGGTGCTTATTTTGTTAATTTAATTTGGCAGAGTTATAGTTACACTATCTGCTTATTGGTACTTACTATAGCTTTTTTAACTATAGACTATAGCAATCCCTACAACTAAAATCATTATTTATTGCTACAAGCCTGTGACATAGGTATCTAGGTATATCCATTTTTTGTATTTTTTTAAATTTAACTTTGCATACCTATACTATCCATGAAAATGAGATGAGATGAGAAGAATTATTGTTTCGACAGTGCTAGAATAAATTATTATTCACTTGTATAATATAATTCAATTTTTTTTTGTTAATAAATTATTTAGAAACCTTATGCAGTAGGTACTTTTTTTCACTTTTATTGGGTCACTGAATAATGACTTTTTAGTCCTTTATTTTAAATCAAAAACTTTGAGTTTTTGGTTATTATAGAAAAAACAGTTATGTAAAAATTTTACATTTTTTGTAACAAATATGTTCTAATGAAAAATTATTTGAAATACATTTTCCTTGAACGAAAATTCGTTCAAAAACATTTTCTTTAAATGGAAATTTGTTTGAACAAACTTCTAATCGAAGAAAATGTTTTTGAACAATTTTCTGTAGGTATATAGAAAATTTTATTGAATGATTATCCTTTTGAAGAAAATGTTTTTTTAAATTTAATAATTAAATTAATTAATTAATTAAATTTAATTATGATTAGAATCTAAATAAGGTACTTTATTTATTTTTATGTGTTTTTGGTGATTATAAAAATACTCTGCCAATATATGGGTTCCTAAGCTCACACTATAGGTACTATAGTTATAGTGTACGTGTGAGCTAATATAACTAAAAACTGAAATATATTTTATTCAACTCCAGATTCAATTACCTTTCGTTTGATACCACACAAACCATGTTTTGACTTAAACTCTAATTTTTTAAATCTACCCCCACCCTTTTTTTAAAACTAAAATGTATTTTGTTTAACTCCAGACTCAATTACCTTTCGTTTGAGATCACACATGACATATTTTCACTTAAACTCTCAGAGCAACTTTTTTTTTTCTTAAGAAAATCAACATAGCTTACACTACTATGGTATAGTAGTGTGAGCTAAAATAAATGTTAAAATTAAGATTTTACAGTTTTTGTAACATTTGAGTAAAAATATGTTCAAATGGAAAATTCTTCTAAATCATTTTCTCCTAAAACATTTTCCTTGGATGGAAATTTCTCCAAAAACATTTTCATTAATTTGAAGAAAATGTTTTTGAACAATTTTCCCTTTGAAGAAAATTTTATTGAATAATTATCCTTTTGAACAAAATGTTTTTTAAAATAAAAAGTGAATTAATTATTGAAGAAACTTCATAAGGTACTTTGTTTTTTTAAATTCAATAATGACTGACGACGACAGTGCTTACTTAAAATCAACAACTGTTTTTGGTGATTGTAGAAAAATAGTTTTTAAAATTAAGATTTTACATTTTTTTAGAACATGGGGCATGTTCGAAGCATTTTTTGACATTTGAGTAAAAATATGTATGTAGTAGTTATTTTTGTTAACCCTCATAGAAAAGAGTGGGTTGCAGAAACATCTTTAAAATTAATTTTATTGTTTAAATGGAAAATTGTATGAAATCATTTAGTGCTAAACATTTTCTTCGAACAGAAATTTGTTCAAAAATATTTTCAAGAAAATTTTACTGAATAATTATCCTTCTGAAGAACTGAACAAAAAATGTTCCGTAAAACATGTACTCAAAGTATGTAGCAGGCATGTAGATAGCTTTTCTTTCTGGGGGGATACTCCCATATCGAAAGTCCTGTGTTGTTTCTCAGTGACGGTGCATGATGTTTTGGACAGGGTAAGCAGAAATCGAGGGGTGAACAGCTAAACCAAAATGTGTACACCGATTGTGAAAATCCACAATCTTTTGCTAAGATTGTGTAAAGATTGTGAGCGATTGTGGTAAGATTGTGAGGGATTGCGAGGGATTGTGGAAGACTGTGCAGCGGTGTAGTAGCCTGAAAGGGCGGGGGGGCGATAGCCCATCAAAAATTCTTGCGACCAAAAAAAAAAACAAGGTCATGTCTATTGTCTATAGATTCCTTTGCGAGGGATTGTGAAGGACTGTGGTAAGATTGTGAGGGGTTGTGGTAAAATTGTGACACATTGTGAGTGATTGGGACAGACTGTGTAAATATTGTGAAGGATTGTGGGATGAAGGATTGTGAAAGATTGTGTGTGATTGGGATGGATTGTGTAAATATTGTGAGGGACTGTGGTAAGATTGTGAGGGATTGTGAAGGATTGTGGTAAGATTGTGAGTGACTGAGAGGGATTGTGACAGATTGTGAGTGATTGGGAGGGATTGTGTAAAGATTGTGAGAAATGTGTACACCGATTGTAAGAGCTGTTCACCCCTCGGCAGAAATGCTTGCCGGAGGCAAGTCCACTGAAGTGCCCAACACTAAAATTTCATAATAAAAACTTGTTCAAGGAGGGGGGAAATGTCCCCCCAGTGCCCCCCCTCCTTATATATGTGCCTGGTATCTATTTCTCACAAACTATTATGAAACTGAACTTCACTTCATATTGCTCAACTGTTTTTGTTTGTGGAAATGTAATCACTTTACGCACTTTTCTTATAAATAATATTATTTTTAATAATAATTAACAAATAATATTTGATAATACATTGTATTCTATTTCACATTCACATAGTTACATTACTATAATCGAATAAATCACACAAGATTGGGTGGCATCTACTGGTCTCGAAGGATGTTTATTTCTCTGCAACAAGTTTTTTATTTGGACTAAAATAGCAGATGATAGGTATTGCTTGCAAGCTTGAGAAGTTTGTTGTTGTTGTAGACACATAAGTAACCTGTAACAAAAAAAATCCTATATTAAAAACTAATATTTTTCCAGAAGATGCAAATTTTCCAGCACTAATTATTTTTAAAAAGTACTAGGTATGCAAACAAAAGTTTTTTAAATTTTAAGGCCTGAGTCTCAAGACCAACTTAAGCTGAAATTTTCTTGATTCCTACAGTTTTTACTGGTATTTTACGCACAGGAAATAATTTAGCTATGCCTTTAAAAATATTTCCAAGTGAAAAAAAAATATTTTTTTGGCAAAGGGGCGCTTTAATAGCGAAATTACTAGACAAAACTAGGCTAATACTTACGTTTGAACATATCACACAACAGCTACAGAACCAAAACTATCGAACGTTGAACATAAATATAAATTAGTTGAATATTAATTATATATTAAAATAAAAAATTCCAGAAACATGCAATCCTAAGCCTCTTTTGTCTTTATCAAGCTTATTTTTTGTTGTGACATGCAGAACTGACTGACGGTAGCGTTGCACAGTGGGCCAAATCAGATAACCAAATGCAATTTTTCTTGGTAAAACTAAATATTAACAAAACCAAAATTTTTTGAAAGAATGGAATAAATGTATATTTATACGCCAAGGAAGTAGCTTGGGGAAGGGGGTAAGCCCTCTAAGATCAAAATTAGCCGCTTTCAAACGAAATGAACATAATCTATCAGGGGCGCCGACCAAGTCCACAAATAACATGCGGACTAGGCCTTCCTTCTCTGTTTTTTCTAGAATTTTAGTGACATAATTAAGTGACTCATTATAAAAAAATAAGCTCTCCTAGAAAAAGAAAACATCATTTTACTTTAATTGCTGTTTTTGTAGTTTAATAGTAATATACAAATAGATTCCTACATAAAAAGTATAACTGCCTGTATTTCTATGGGAAGGGGTAAAGTGAGATATTCCCCTCCCCCATAACCAGCCCCCTCACAACAAACCTACCACAATCTGCCCCCCGTCCGATATCATAAGGACTGACGATTTTTGAAGTGTAAACTTCTTTAGGCGCGTTTAGCAGTTTTTGTGGGTACTGAATTGAACTGAGCCGTCAGGCTCGGCAATGTAACGCTCATACGGGTGAAGTCGTATCGAGTCGACTGTGAGAGGAACATTCAGCGTAAAGGCTCAACGAAAGCTTTATGGTGAAATATTGTCATGTATGTAATTTGGGCATGCTATCCGGAACTTGGTTGGTTGACCTGATGTAAAGGTATTAGGACGTCAACCTAGGAAGTATGTGGTGCAAACGATTTATGTTTAAGATTGAAACACGTTTGTAATCACATGCTTCTATAAAACCAATCAAGAACGGATAGTCGAGGTTCAGTTCAGTGAGTACGCCAAGTAACTAAGTTCTCAATAGTTAAGTAGAGAAGCAGTAAAGAGATTCTGATCGAGAGCTGAACCCGACCTACACGTGAATAATATTTGTATCAGAAGACTGGGCCAGACAGTAGTGATTAGTGTGTAAGTATATTTGTACTAGTATTAAATAAACCCTTAAACTATCTCACGATCTTCTTTATTTGTGCGCAACACGTACACAAATAGTCACGACAACCCCCTCGTGACATATGGTGGAGGCGCCGTTATCTTTTTCGAAAGATCCTTTATCTCTTTTTGTAATTTTTTTTTAAAGTTATTTTTGTAGAGATTTTAGCATTTCTTAAGGGTTTTTGAATATTGTTAGGTCGTTAATTTCGCTCGGCAGTACATTTTGTAGGCCTCTAAGACAAACAAGTTTATCTTATTTTTTTCTCTTCAGATATTTTTTGTTTTTATTGTTATTTTAAATATGAAACCACTTTGCAACACACTTAATATGACTCCAATCGTGCCTCAATTTACAGAACCACCTACGTTTGATTGAGCAATTTGCAGTTGCCCCGTTAATTTTATAAATGAATACGATAGAACACATTTAAAATGAGATGTTTAAAGTCCTATTTGGAAAAGCCCGCAAATTTTTGGTATACAAGCTACACACAGACAAACTCAAACAAAAATAAGACATGCGATGACGTCAAAACAGATTTTATAAACTATTTCGGTGGCAAATTTGCATATAAAACTTTCAAAAAACAGTTTAGGCAAAGAAAACAATTACCCAATGAAAGCATTAAAAGCTACTATTTTTCACTATTATCTTTGTCAAATTTAATCTGTCCTAAAATAGATTTTGTCGATTTCTTAGAGACATTTGAAGATGGAATTTTAAGGGAATTTTATGAAAATTTTAGAATTTTATGTACAAATAACATGACACAAGACAAACTTAAAGACATTGTACTTTTGTTATAGCATATAGCGGAAACAAAATTGCAAAATTCACACAAATCGGATCAAAATTTTGAGGAGGATATAAACTTGTCGTGTTCTAGTTCAAATTCAAATATCTTGCAAATCAAAGGTTCCATAAATCACCGAAAAAATTTAAATATTTTATTAGATAGCGGATCTTCACAAAACATAATACATAAAAGTTTAGCTGGAAAAATTTTGAAAATTCAAGGGAATAGTAGATTATCTACAGCAGGTGGTCATTTTGTTAACCCATTAGGGAAAACATACATAGAAATTTAATTTGGCCATTTCAAACACAGGGTTTCTGCCCTTGTAGTGGAAGAACTACCAGTACCTCTAATTTTGGGTACTTCCTTTCTTAAACAAAGTAAAGTCATTATTGACTATTGCAATAGTAATGTGACAATAGGGGAGAACTTTTCAGTTAATTTTTATAATTCGTATTCTGGTCCTTTAGACCATTGCCTCTCCGTCACAGATAAATTTACTAAACGCAAATATGACAAGATTTTTTGGAAATCGCCAAAAATATTTTATTTAGGTCCAAATAAAACACTAAATATAAAAATTCCATGTGAGTTTACAAGTCAGATTTTAAATAATTTTCCGAACTTTCAGTTTACTAAAGGCCGTAAAGCTAAGCATCTGGAGTTAGTCTCACAACCAACAATTTTAAAAGATGTTGTCCATTTTCAAATTTTATCCAGGCACCATAAGTTAGTAAAAATTTATAGAGGTGCAAATTTAGGCTTTTTTACCAAAAGTAATAATCAAAATCTGTATTTTAAAAATGAAAAATCAAAGTCTAAAATTAATAGAAATGTTTATGTCAACAATCATAATTTTCAAATAGGTAAAACATCAGCCAGTGACATTGGCCTCGAAAGAAAAACAAAACATTTACGAAATTTTTATCGCAATAACAAATACGAAATTTCACATTGTAAACAAAAATGCTGTCAAAATCCGATGTTAAATATAAACAAGCAAAATGACCATTACCTGTCTCAAAATAGTTTAAATAATTTGGAATTTTCAGTTCAAAGGTTCTTCTCGGCTTTTCAGAATAGTTCCTCAGAAAACTTATGTAACAAGATTACTCAAGATGCCTATATTTATAATGATAATGACAACGATATCAATATTGATGACGGCCAATATTCAGTGCCTCTTAACTAATTGTTTTTTTCTGCGTCTCGAAAGAAATCTCATTAAATAATATTAAATCTGGCTTCTGGAAGTACCTATTACATTTTTTTCTTAACAAATAAAGCTAAATTAACTCTTAGTTTAACCCTTCATACATATTTTTTTTTAATTGAGAAAGTGTCTTTCTTCTTTTCTTGTAGTTTTTATTAGGATTAATTAGTTTTCTTTTGCTGATTCATTGAAATAATTAATTATGTATATTTTTACATTATGAAGGAATGCCCTTTTTAGGCCGCCACCTTCTGAAAATTATACAAGATGGATTTCCATATGGCAACATATTTTCTTAAAAAACCGAATTAATGAGATAAGAATTAGGCAATCGTATTTTATCCCTATAACTTTAGCCTTCGCTTTTATCTAATTTTTTTAAAGAATTTTAAGGATGCATTGTCTTAATGCAGTCACAATTGGATCTATTGTGGACCACTGTATGGCAGAAATGTTTTATTACTAAAGTTAGAAATAAAAATTAGTACTTTTTCTTTGCTCTGCTTATATATTTTAAGTTTTTAAAGAAATAGCTTAGCTCTATACTGAAGCATTATGTGTATTTTATTTTTTTACCATAAGTACCTATCTTTTCAACTTATAAATGTCATTGGCAATATCTCATATACCTACTAATCTGCCTAATATATATTTTTATTATTTTTTTTATTCTGCACAAATTAAATTGTCGAATTATATGGATAAATATTTCTACTCTTCTCGAATAAACTTTTAGGAAAACAGTCTTCTAATAATTTGGCTATGTTATGGTCACGTATACAAAATTAAATAAAACTAATTTGCCTATCGAAGTAAGTTTATATGTCAATTCAGACTAAAACTTAATCTCAGTTTGAGCCTCCAGGGCCTTTAACTTGAGCATTAAAGACGTACTTTTGAATAGTTTTGTTATATAGGTTTGACCTTTGATTATAAAACTATGAACCGACCCAGTCTTGTAAACATTGGTTTGACTTAATAGGACATGCTTGTATTTTTTACTTTCATGATTCTAAATATCTATCAAATTTTAAAAATATTTTAATTTAAAAATGCGCCAGAACGCGTCATTCTAAAAGTAATATCGTTATCCAGATGCCAGGATAGGATACACATATAGATAGGGCACACATACCATGAGTCTTTCCTTTTTACAATATAATTAGGTACGCATGTTAATTTGTAGTACTTGGTTTGTGAATCCACACATCCATGTCGTGTTAAATACCTGAATAATAACATAATTTCTGAGTTTTAGGTAATTTTTAGGAAAAATGATAAGACTGAGACTAAGAAATACAAAATGGGCCTTATTTGAAAAATAGCATGGGAAATTGTTCCCTATTGAAAGTGAAGTTCAAGGACTAAACAAAAAGAACTTGTTAATAATAATTATTGTCATCATCATGATGGATTTATGGTAAAGTAATTTGCCAATGAGGTAACAAAAGTCGTAGGTATTATCCGTAAGTATGCAAACTGATCTTAGCAAAAGACTTAACGCCTAAACAGGTTACTTAGTTTTACGATAGTAAAAACTCAGTTTATATAGGCTTTCAAAAGCCTTTGATTTTTAAAAACACATCGGAGCTCCGTCCTTTAAAAGAAATAAGTATGAAAAAATTATGATTTTAGTAGATGAATATTTTGTGAATTTTGATGGTATGTATTTATTACCCAATGACGTCATGACTTTTCAGGAATCTTAATTGTTACATTGTGCTTATGTATTTAAAGATAAAAGAGATTAAATGAATAAAATACTGTTTTAAATTGGCTAGCCAAGTAGTAAGAATGCATATATGGATTAGAATGATACTTGGTGTAAGACATGTATATTACAATATAAAGCAAACATAATTTTATTAAGTTAAACGGATATAGTTTACAAGTTATACCTAGTCTTTTAGCATAGGAGTTTTAGTTGATTTTTTTAAGAGTGATCACAAAACTTTAATTTATCTTTTTGTTTACGCCAATGTCAGGGTCCAACAAAGGCATTGGATAAATAATAAGGTGAAAGCTTAAGTCGACTTAAAATTTATAAAGGTAGATGTAATTATTAAGGTATGGATTCAAAAGTAGTGTTTAATACAGTAATCTTTTAGATGTATGAATAAAGGTAAATAGAAGTAGATATAAGATGAAGTTATAAGATGTCGTATGTTGGAAAGAATGAAATTATGGCTTTAATTTGAAGTTAATGTAATGTAGGGTGTAAGCAAAACAAGATATTTGGAGTATGCGCATTTTAATTATATTATACCATAGGATTTATTCTTTTGTAATCCGATAAGGTTATTTTTGTACCATATGATATTTTGAAAAATATGTATTTTTTTTTTAGTTAAATATTTATATCTATTACATTTAGGATTTACATTATACATACTAAAATTCCAAAATTCTGCTTGATAATAGAAACTTGGAATAAAAAAAAACTGTAATTTCATTATTAAATGGGTCAACGCATAAAAAAAAATAAAACAATCAAACGTTAAAGCAGTAAATAGTAAAGATGTTTAATGCATTTTTGTTAACTTTTTGTTGTTTTAGCTTTTCTTTATCATTTTGCTAAAAATGTTTGTTTTACTCTAAATTACACTTGATATTTATACAATTTATGTAAGAAATAAATATCTAAATCTAAACTAGTACTTTTTTGAATAAGTTTAAATAGATTGAACTTTGAATATATTTTCATAACTTTTATTAAACTGGACTCAATTGTAATTAATATTTTTAATTTATTATATTCACATAAAAAAGAAATGATTTGTGAACATCTAACTGTTTAAATGAAAATCGTCCTATATACATATTTATCTTATGATACTAATAATACTTATGATAATTAAAATTTAGATTATTTATGTTATTTTTTATACCCATATATTTTTTGTTACTTTTGTTGACCCTTATATAAATTACTTAGGTATATCATTTTTTAATTATTGTGGCAAAAAGCCCAGATTTTTCTAATATTTTTAAACGAAATTAAATGTGTATTTAAATTAATAATTTTTGTCTAATGAACTCTTGTAATATATGTTTTAGATTTGCCAGCCTAACTTGCTCCGAATCCAGAAGAGAAGAATCTAATGAAGACTGTATGTGTATGATGTTTAAGCAATATCTCTAAAGTTCAAGCAAAGCGGCCTATGTTTAACCAAAGTTATGCAATCGACGGATAAGCGGGTGAGCATAGCTGACCGGATAGCATCATGCTCAAGCACAGATAGTCAATCGTCAACCTATCGCAAGCTCATAACAAACCATATACACCAGACCAGCAACGTATCTAGCGGGGGGAGTCAACGTCAACCCTTTAATTTGTCGTGTAGCTAATCAATACGACAACCTAGCAATCCGAAGCAAAATCTTCCAATGAAACTAATTTGAAATGAAGAGTATTTATGGCGATAAGCAAATAGTAAATGGGCAATGGCTAAAGAGCGATCGGCAAACGTCGAGGAAGAATCAGGCAGCATGCAACCCGCAATCTCCGTTGACATAGCAAGACTGCGGTAACATTAACCAGTAACTAGTCATGAAGAAGAAAGAAGATCCAAGAGCAAATAAAGCTGCGCGAATCAGAGTATTATTTGGTTAATTTATTAATTTGTCGATTGGATTGTTAAATTGTAAATTTTTATTCTTTTCTTTTTGCTTAAATCAGATTTTAAATTATTTTGTTTAAAACTGTGGGTCCAGTTTTCTTCGAAGAGGGGCATATGTCATGTATGTAATTTGGGCATGCTATCCGGAACTTGGTTGGTTGACCTGATGTAAAGGTATTAGGACGTCAACCTAGGAAGTATGTGGTGCAAACGATTTATGTTTAAGATTGAAACACGTTTGTAATCACATGCTTCTATAAAACCAATCAAGAACGGATAGTCGAGGTTCAGTTCAGTGAGTACGCCAAGTAACTAAGTTCTCAATAGTTAAGTAGAGAAGCAGTAAAGAGATTCTGATCGAGAGCTGAACCCGACCTACACGTGAATAATATTTGTATCAGAAGACTGGGCCAGACAGTAGTGATTAGTGTGTAAGTATATTTGTACTAGTATTAAATAAACCCTTAAACTATCTCACAATCTTCTTTATTTGTGCGCAACACGTACACAAATAGTCACGACAACCCCCTCGTGCCAATATAAAAGATAGATCAGGGTGTCCTCTTCTAATACAAAAAATGTTTTTAAAAAGAAGAAAAATTCTGTGCCGTTATGGAACTTATGTTCCAAAATAAGACAAGAGTTGCAACAATGTTTTAAGAAACTTGTAGGACTTAAATATGTGTTTCAAACTTATGTATGTACTATGTTTTACTTAGTACACAGTTTTTTTTGTACTGAATTTCTAATTGAAATCGGATCATATACAATTTTTTATTTATACAAGGTGTTTAAGTAATTGTAAGTCAAAAAGTTTATATAAACATAGACACGCAAACGCTTAGTTTTCGAGATACAGGGTGTTAAAATTTCATATATTTTTTAGTTTTTTGTTTATAGCTCGTGCAGTTTTTGAGATATGCAGCTCAAATTTAACACATATATTTAGCTGTTATCATTACACTATAAGACATACCAAACGGTAGTAAAAATCTAGAAGGTTATACTTTTTCAGGGCTCATGTCACCTTTTTCCTGGGATATTTTTTGTTGTAAGCCACTGGCAGATTCTAAAACAAGAAATAAAATCCTTGTTTCGTTTGCAAACTTTTTTATCTCTTGCAATTTTTTCGCATCTCTAACCGTTTAGAAAAAAGCTTTTGCGCCAAAGGCTGCTATCATCAAAATAAAGAATGCTTCGGTATGGCATGGCGGCTATATCAAAATAAACAAAAAATATTATCTCGAAAACTAAGCGTTTGTAGACCTATTGTTGCGGCCCTAATTTTTTGTGTACATCACCCTTGTTTCTAATGATATATATATTCAAAATAAATTCTAGTATATATCCAAGACAAAATCGACAAGTTGCAATAAACAACGCCGGTCCCACCTGCCGCCAGCTTTTTATGTTCAACAGCCGGGAGGTCATGGGTTCAAGTCCAGGTGGTGGTGGTGGTGGTTAAGGTGGGGGACGTTGGGTGTTAAATTTTTGTTATAGATTTTGTTCACAGAATAACAATCCCAAATACGAACTAATTACTACTCTATTTAGGAAACTGAATACTTCAATTAACTAACTATTTAATCACTGTAACAATTTTCCCTTAAAAGAACTAGGAATGCTCCTACAAGAATAGGTTGGCAATTTCTTTGATTCTATTCGGCAACACTGTTAGAGGGTTATCAAAATAAGTAAACACAAGGATTGAGGTTAAGTAGATTGTATAATGGGCTTTCTTTATCTGCTAACAGTTTAAATAGAGGAAATTATTAATCATTAATATTAATTAACATTTTTAAGCAAAACAGTAAGTTAGGTTTAAAAAACAAAATATGGTTTTTATTTTAAAATTGAAGTTAAATAGAAAAATGGAGTTATGCAGGTTTAGAAGTCATCATCATTCTTGCATATAAAATTGATAAATATAAAAAAAACATTATAGTTTCCGACGTCTGAGCTCAGGGTGTCGTTTACACTGGGGAAAAAATTATTATGAATATCAATTGTTAAGTTACCTATATAAGAAACATGGTATTATTTTAAATAACGACTAAATATTTAGTTAGGCCTCCCCAGCACTAAACCGTCGACCTTGGTTACAAATTACTAACTTGATATTGTAAAAATTTTGTCATAAGCGCCGTCACATCTCTTGATTACACCAATGTAAGAACCAACATCACCTGGCTGTTCTAATCAGTCACAGCATACAACCACACAGAGAAAGACACAACATTACGTAAATTCAAACACAGAACCCACCTGGAGAACCCTGGAAAAGAAAAAGGACACCTTTAGTTTTCCAGTGATGTACTAATAAGTCGTGGTTTAACAACTCGAAGCACACTGCATATTTCAGTGGTCGTGCCTGAACTATAAAGCCGCTTCATAAATAATTAAATAAAAAAAACGTCAAGGAAACATTACTGATAAAAAAAAATTATATTTTCTTTTTTCTTCAAGCCTTGGTTGGGGAAATTCACACTCACCTTCTGAAAGAAGGTGAGTGTGAATTTCACCACTCCAACGCAGTCTCATCCTACAGTCCGGTAGAGCGGACACATCACAGCCCTCGACTTAGCACATTAGGCTAAAATGGGTCGTTCTACCATATACTGTAAATAAGAAAAACAATCTCAGCTCCACGCCCAATTAAGTTACAATTGACCAAAACCCCAAAAACTAAGATTTTTTCCCAAAAGAACCACTAGTACCCCTAACCCTAAAAAAAATGGCTTACCAATTCCACTGGTACTGCCCATATTTCAGCAGTAGCCGGGAGACAGATCGAACAATTTTTAACAAAAAAAATTCGGTCTTGCCCCTTTTTACGGGCTGGAAAACGATCCCCTTTTACACGAGGGTGCTTCCAGAAAGACAAATGTCAAAAGAAAGGAAAGATGTCAAAAGAACGAAAGAACAGCCGACCAGTGACAACCAACCCGGATTCCATCTCTGCACCAACCACAACTCGGACAGAACACACCTCCTGAACTGGTTACACCGAACCGTATTGTCAATCAGAACCAAGTTAATCGTTCCTCAAAATTCAAGAAAAATGTACTGTGCAACCAATGTACAACAATCAGCCCTTATTTGTTTCATAAGTCCAGATAATATAAACAATGTCCCAGTCTTCCAGATTCAGCACCGAGCAGAATAAGGAATCCGTGAGCAGCCGTACTACCAGAGAAATGTACCCAACCTGCAAAATATGCTTGTGCAACCAACCAAAACACCGCGCGTGGTATTGCAGCCTCACTTTTCCATAGGTAAATAAAATCGAATTAAGTACACGGTTTTCTAATTTTCCAACAAATAAAAGGTGTTTTATAGGCCGGCAGTCAGTGATACAATTTGTAAAAAAGCCCATCTTAAATCACAACAGAACCTGTCTAACAGTGCGCGAAACATGGATTGATTTACATAAACTTAAGGTAGGTTTATAGAATTTAAAGTAGATTTATAAAAAAAAATGTTGATTACTAACCACAATTGTTAGTGTGAAACTACACGGTGTCTTAAGGATAATTTCACACGTAACAATCCCCCCCTTGCTTCAAAATGGTTAACCCCAAGGGTTAAACATATCTAGTTATCATTCGACAGCTTAAGATCCTTCGAGTGCCAAGAACCTGGAAGAACACTACCATCCAATTCCTTCAATACATACGTCCACGGCGACAGTTTCTGGTGAATCACATAGGGACCTACAAAAGGTGGAGCCAACTTATGAGAGAAATACTTAGCAGCATTGGATTGCACAAAATTCTTCTTCCACACCTTTTGACCCACAGAATATTCTTCCGAGCGTTTACGCAGATTATACTTCTCTACACTCTTACGACCAGCTACTTCTAGACGTTTCTTGGTTTCGGCAAACATCTCTCGAAACAGTAAATTTCTTGTAATCCCAGAATCTTGAACACCAGACTCAACACCTAACAATTCCTCATTCCGATAGTCCTCACCAGACAAACACATGTTCCTTTCAAAGTTCATAAAGTAGGGAGTCACTCTTGTAGTCTCATGTACAGAAGTACGAATGGCACAAGCCAAACGATGAACGTATTGGTCCCAAATGCGGTGGTTATCCTTGACGTACATACGAATCATGATCTTGATCTGGCGGTTTTGTCTCTCAGTTGGGTTAGCCCTTGGGTGGTAGAAGGCATTAAATCTGAGATTAACATTATACGTCTCCGCCAATTTACGAAACTGACCACCCTTAAACTGACTACCGTTGTCTAAAATGATTTTCCTAGGGACCCCAAAAATCATAAAGACTTGTTCTTTAATTCGGTTAACCACAAGGTTTATTGACATCAAACGAAGGGGAAACACCAGAGTAAATTTACTGAGATTATCATATACTACTAGAAGAGCTGTATGTCCCTTTGTACTTCGAGGTAACGGACCCACAAGATCAACGGAAATGATCTCCCAAGGCCTACTAGGTTTCTCATTAGGAATCATATGATCGCGAGCCCCTTTAGGATCAACTTTGTGAGCAGCACACACAGTACAACGTCGAACATAAGACGCAACGTCCTGGTGCATCTTAGGCCAATAGTACTTTTCTGCCAAACGTTCATAGATCTTATAGACTTCAGTATGACCGGATGTAGGAGGGTCATGGGCCGCAGACAGTGTTTTGTGTCGTTCCTCCTTCGGCAGTACTAGCTTCCAATTATCCCCTCGAGGCATTAAACTTGAATATTCCTGTTTAATATATTTGTACAAGTTACCATCCTCTCCGATACGCCAATTAAGAAACTTCAAAGGTTTATCTATCACATTTTTAACCATCCTGTTATACCAGCGGTCCTTCTTATTCGGCTGAGGTGAAGTAATTTCACTACAAATTAGATCAATCATAGGAACAGCCCGTGATAACATATCAGGTACAATCAGGTCTTTGCCTTTACGGTGGATAATCTTATAGTCATACTGTTGTAGTTTTACTGACCAGCGTGCCAGGCGTCCGGAAGGATCCTTTAGGTTATGTAACCATTTAAGAGCAAAGTGATCCGTAATAATCGTAAAAGGAAGTCCCTCAATATAAGGTCGTAGTTTTTCAATCGCCCATACCACTGCGAGACATTTACGTTCAGTGGTGCTAAAGTTTTGCTCTTGCCGAGTAAGAGAACGACTTAAATAACAAACCACTCGTTCACCACCTTCTGAATCAGGCTGAGTGAGAACCGCTCCAATCCCATAACCACTAGCGTCGGTTTGTATAATAAAATCTTTGGAATAATCGGGACAATTCAAAATAGGTGCACTCACCAGTAACTCCTTAATTTTTCTAAAAGACTCCTCACACTCTGGTGTCCAATTAAATTTGTGATGCTTCTTAGTCAGCGCGGTTATTGTGTAACGGTTTTTTGTTACAAACTAAAATGCTCTCGGTAGCTCAGTTGGGACTGAGGTCGTGGTGTTCACCTCAAAAAAACTCAACAATATTCTTGTGAAATAAATTAACGTTCTTTTGCCTAAAGGGCGCCAATACAAGCTTAAAAGTAAAATAGAAAGAATGTATCGAGATCTTAGTGAACCTTGTATTATTCACTAAGTATTAATAAAGATGGTGAATGTTTGATTAAAACGCAAAAGGTTTTTTAAAAAATAGTCTCTAATTATTTTTATCAGCAAACGACTTGCAAGAAGGAAATTTACAAAAAAATTAAATATATAAGGATCTTTTAACCTAAATACTTAATTAT
Source organism: Aspidapion aeneum (assembly GCA_963576565.1). Lineage (NCBI taxonomy): Eukaryota > Metazoa > Arthropoda > Insecta > Coleoptera > Brentidae > Aspidapion > Aspidapion aeneum. The sequence goes on from OY755040.1 coordinate 84,735,147, forward strand.
ATAGCTATCGATAAAAAATATTATTTTATATCCTTGTTTCTTATCACAGAATGTTCGTTACTATTTATTTTTATTATCTCAAGAATGTAATTCAATTTCTATTTATAAAGAGTTGGTTTTTTATTTCAATAAAAGAATTTATCTTATTATTTTATGTTAATAAAAAGTAAGAAGAAAATACACGGACGATAAAATCAAGCCACAACAAAAAATTATCGAAGTACCTAAATAAAAAGTATGTACCTATTTGGCTAAAAACAAAAACATATAATATATTTTTGGGACCTAAGAAAAATTAATACCTTGGGAGGGTAAATGCGCATCTACTCAACAAGGGTGCATTGTTGCCAGATCTTAACAAGGGCAATAAATAGGTTTACCAAAAATATTAACAAATAATAACCAGTGCTATAAAAAAGAAATATATCACAGTTAAATAAAATGGTTAGTAAAAATAAGTATTAAATCTTATCTGCCAAATCCCACGCTGGAGGTTGAGTCCTCAAAAGATTTGAGTAGGTAGTGTGGTTGGTACTTCAACAAAACAGATTTCAAAACGGGACAGCAAAACAAAAAGAAAGCAGTAACATCGACTAGTACAACATGGCTTTTACTTCAGTAAACAATTACGGGCTTCTGCTCAAAGTATGTGTGATGTACGGGCTTCAAAACATATACGGATCCCAGAAAACGAGCTCCATAAAATGGAATGGGCTTCATAAAATGGAATGGCCTTCATAAAATGGAATGGACTTCATAAAATGGAATGGCCTAAAAAGGTCATTGTTGCCTTAGAAATGCGTTTAAGTTTAATCAATTTTCAGAATAGTATTTTATGTTTCTATAGAATTAAAAGTTTATGTTCTCAGCAAAAAGTCTAATAAAAAAATTAGGCAAACTCACCAGTAATGAACAATGGTCCACCTTTTTAATCACACCAGCATTTTTCACGAAACTAACTCTGTTACAAAACACTGTACAATTTCTGTAAGTTTTACAACATTTTGAGTAGCAGTTATGCTTGGTTAAAATAAGTTTTTAATATATTTTATTAGCACATATTATAACGGTGTTAAAATGCTCTCTGAAACACACAAAATCCTGCGATCTAACGAGACCTTGCTATCACAAAAACTAAAGTAGTTCGGTTACCATATAGAAGTTAAACTGCATCAAGAATCCGCATGTAACTGACTCTCTCGGCTACGTGCATTTGAAAAGAGACGGCGGGTTTCCCTGACCGAACAAAGCAGCTTGGATCAGTCTGAATACAGCCGCGCGACGACGAAGTGGCGAACGTGCCGTAAAGCGACTCTAAACAACGCTTGTTGAAACAAATTTTATCATGAAGCACCGTGGTCCAGTGGACAAGGCGTCAAACGCTCACGCACCACAAGCAGCCACCGGAGGATCGCTCCATCGACGATACTGTCTTTTTTTTATGTGGATAATTCTTTGATTTATTTTTATTTGTACAGGGTCTTACAAGTATTTTAATTTTTTTTGTTAAAAACGTTACTTGCTATTAGGGTTAAGAAAAAAATCGTTACACCACCCCTCTCCTAAAAGAATAAAATTTGGGGAAAAACAAATTTTATTTATGCAGTATGAATACTACTAGTTAAAAATGGGAAGTTGGAAACAAGAATATTTCCATAGGATTAAATTGTACATCTATACTAACAAACTATTAACCTAAGTGGTAAAAAAAATATTAACTTAAGAGAAAGTTGCTATGAAACAAATACTGGCCAGGTATTCATTACCAAAGGTATTTATGAGCATACACCAATTCATTTTATGTGCAAATAGGGGTTCCTTGGAATGATTCTTTATAGAAGCTTGATATCTTTCGTGTATCACCCGCCAAAATTGGAGTCACTATCGGTCAGTCTAAATTAGGAAAGGGACAAAATAAGTAGGGACTAATCTACAAAGACTTCACAAGGCAACTAAAACATGATAACCAAATTGCTCATACTCAAAAATCGAAGATATCGAAACTATATACCTTAAACAATATCTATAAGCTAATGGGGAATCGACTGCAGTCCTACACAGGGGAAATTCGCAAACGACTAGGGTACCCAAATACACTTCCTCACTACGAAACTTATTTGCATCTTTACTCAAAATTCCGGTCACTCTAAAACATGTAACTCGGTACTTAATTTTCAATTTTTCCTTTCAAAAATAACACTCAACTGCCTACAAAATACTCAAAACTAATTATCAGAGCCTACGGAAACGTCAGAATTCGAACCAAGATAAGGCTTCAAATCCTTAATGTGCCATTCGCCTGCATCAGAACCGTCAATATGAACTAGCCGATATATTAATCGAGATATCTTTTTAGAAATCTTACATAGAACATATTTCTTTGCCAATTTGGCAGCAAATTGATTTGATGCGTCAGACAACACCTTATTACGCTTCCATACTTTATCTCCGACATTAAACTGAACATCACGTTTTCTCAAATTATATTGGCGTTTATTTCTCTCATATGCTTGATGAAGCTTTTTCTTAACATTTTCATAAATCTCCGAAAGTCCTTTTAAATTATCACAAAACTCAACGCGCTCTCTGGACAAAAGTTCAAGATCTTCAGTATCTATAATTTCACCATAATACTTTCCAGTAATAGGAACATTGCGACCAAAATTCATAAAATTAGGACTAAACTGTGTAACTTCATGAACCGATGAATTAATAGCAAATTGTATCTCTGACAAGTGTTGATCCCAATCTCTATGCTCTTTAATATAGCTACGTATAGCTGTACCAACTACTCTATTTGACCTTTCAACAAAATTAGTCTGGGGATGATAACGAGCATTAAACCAAATTTTCTGAACTTCATATTTTTCGGCCATTTTCTTAAAAACCTTTCCACCGAACTGGCTGCCATTGTCGCAGATAATAAATTGGGGTACTCCATGTACCAAAAATATTTCCTTTTCCATGAACTGACAAATCTTACTTGCTTCAGCTTTTCTTAAAGGATGTAATATTGTATACTTAGAAAACCAATCGCCCACAACTAACAAGTGACTAAAACCAGAACGACTTCTAGGCAGAGGACCGATAATATCTACTGCAATGATTTGAAATGGAAAGTTACAAGACTTCTCAGCACCCACTAAACCCATTCTAGCTTCATTTGATGCCTTTTGTTCTCCACATACTACACAAGATCTGATATATTTAGCTACATCTTTTCTGATTTCTTTCCAATAATAAGTTTCCTGAATTCTACTAATGGTCTTAAAAAATCCAAAGTGACCTGCTACAACAGGGTCATGATGTTTCCTAATTATTTCTTGAACTTGACTTTTTGGAACTAAAATTTTCCAGGGGGTCAAATTAGATTTAAATTTAGTTTTTAAGGGAACGTGCTTGTAAACAAAATTATTTTTAACGCACCAATTAGGAAATTTTTCAGGTTTTGATAAAATATCTTGTTGCATCTTTAAATAAAAAGGGTCAAGGTTTTCTAAACGGATATCTAATTTCTGTGTCTCAAAATTAGTCAAAGCTAAAACATCAACATTCTCATGGTCGTTATTAACTAGATTATCAGAAGGGATCCTGGACAAACAATCTGGAACTACATTTAATGATCCTTTTCTATGAGTAATAGTATAATCATACTGTTGCAATTGAACGGCCCATCTGGCTAATCTTCCAGTTGGTTCTTTCATATTATTTAACCATAAAAGTGAATAGTGATCGGTAATAATTTTTAGATTTGCAGTACCCTCCACATAGGGCCTAAATTTTGATAAGGAAAAAATTACAGCAAGACATTCTCTTTCAGTCACAGTATAATTACGTTCTGTTCGAGATAAAGATCAACTAGCGTAAGCTATAACTCTTTCTGAGCCATCTATTTCTTGCAAAAGCACACCGCCCAAACCGGTATTAGAAGCATCAGCCTGAATAATAAAAGGAATATCAAAATCGGGGCTGCATAAAATTGGAGCAGAGACCAGAGCCTCTTTTAACTTAATAAAAGCACTATCCGCGTCAGGAGTCCATTTCACAGTTTGACCTTTCTTTTTACCTTTCAACAAATCGTTCAACGGTGAAACAAGAGTAGATAAGCCATTAATAAACTTTCTATACCAAGAAGCCATACCAACAAAACGTTTGATCTCAGTAGTAGTTTTACACTGAGGAAAATTCACTATAGCAGCAACCTTGTCACTGTCGGTACGTAATCCCGAGCAGTCCACTACATAACCAAGGTACTTGAGACTTGACTTAAAAAGTTGACATTTCTCAAGGTTAACAGTTAAATTTGCATTTTTCAATTTTTCTAACACTTCATATAACAGTGAAATATGTTCAGAAAAACTACTGGAAGTAACAATTATGTCATCCAAATAGCAAAACACCTTAGGAGAAAGCTTCGGGGTTAAAACTTTATCCATTAAACTTTGCTGACATTGAGCAGAGTTACGTAAACCGAACGGAACAACATTAAAATGGAATAGACCACGACCTGGTACAGAGAAAGCAGTTTTTTCTTTACAATCAGGGTTCAGGGGTATCTGCCAAAAAGCTTTTCTAAGATCAATGGAAGAGATATAACGTGCATCTCGCAAAGTGTTTAAAATAGTATCTACTCTAGGCAGAGGATAGGCATAATGCTTTGTTATTTTATTTAGACGACGTCCGTCAAAACAGAATCGGTATTCATCGTTTGCTTTCTTAACTAACAAGACTGGAGAATTATAAGAGCTATGTGATGGTTCAACTACATTTAAGGCGAGCATTTCATCTAGTTCTTTATTTAGTATGTTCATCATAAAAGGTGACAAAGGATATTGTCGTTCTCTGAATGGTGGAGCATCTCCAGTATCAATATTAAATACAAGTTTATCTGTGCGTCCTAGTTTATCTTTACAACTGATAGCTTCATAAGCTAATTTAATTTTTTCGATGTCCCGCAACTCACTTTCTGAAAAGTTTTGACTTTCAATGCCCAAAGACGTATCTTTGTCCTCCGAAGAAACAGAGAAAACAAAATTACTGACAGAACTACAAACTGTCCAAGAATTATCCTCAAAATCAATCTTAACGTTAAAATTTCGACAAAAGTCACTCCCCAAAATTAATCCATGCGATAATGAAGGTACAACTAAAACTTTTGTAATCTTACATAGATTATCAGCACATATCGGCAAATAGATTACACCCACAACTTCTTGTGGTTGTCCACTAGCTGTGTACACCGGGTTATTTTTTCCAAAACTGTCAACTTCAAGTTCAAATTTTGCTATTAAGTCTAAAGATTTCCTGCCAAGCACACTGTGATTTGCACCACTATCTAAAAGTGCAGTAACTAATGTATCCAAAATATTTATCTCAATATAAGGCCTATTATCATGAGGTAAACTAACAAATAATGGAGCTAAAAAACTATCATTAGAAACCAAATCCGATTCAACGGTACTTAAATTTGCTTTATTACCAAATTCAGATACTTTAACTTTATTATAAAAATCATAAACAAATTTCTTCCAATTGTCCCATTCAAACTGACAAAAAAATTTTCTTTTATTATTCTCGGCCTTAAAATTACAAGGAGTTCGTCGACCGTTACCAAACGTCCTCGAAACTAGTTTTTTGAACAATTGCATTCACGAGTTGTTACATTGGATTTTCCACATCGGTAACAAAATTTATTTTTCGGAGCTTTACATGACGAGAAAACATGATTGGGTAATCCACAATTCCAACACACTATCTTAGAAGATTCACTAGATTGAACTGTTTTAGGATTGTTATTAGTATCTGAAGTATTAATATAAGTTACATTATTACTCGGATTTAAATTATCTTGAAGATTTCTACTCGAATTTCTATTTTTAAAATTACCTCGAAAACTACCACGATGATTACTAAAATTATTACGTTGACTGTTAGACTGCGAATAATGATTGCTACTCGAATAGTCATGATGATTTCCATAAGATCTGCCACGATTCGAATTAAATTTATTGTACTGGTTACTGTAATTTAAATTATGATTGGTATTCAGATAGCCATGCTGATTGCCACGACCTCGATTGTTTTTAAAATTGCCTCGATAATTTCCAGATAAAAAGGATGTATTTTTAAAATTATTTTTATGGTTTTGGTTTTGGTTATAACCAGACGTTGATGGTTCACAAAAATTGTCTCGATCATTTGAGTGGAAAGAAGAAACGAGAAGAGAAGAGCCATCTGTCGTTTTTGAATTTTCTATTTTTCGGCAGTTTTCCAATAAAGAAAGGATTGAGTCAATGCTGACCAAAGCTAGAGGAGATTTATAAAAATCACACATATTTTTCCTTAAGTATTTTAACTTTGTGGCTTCGCAGGGTTGTCTATCTAAATGTCTAAATAATGACTCCATATTAGCAACAAAAAGATGAAAAGGTTCTGTTTTATATTGTTTTCTTGCTTTAATATCCTCCCAAATTAAATCGTCTAAATCTTCAGGCAAAAAATCGGTTTTTAAAATTTTAACTAATGATTCCCAATTAGTAGCTCTATTAACAGCAGATTTAAACCAGTTATGCGCAGGTCCTGAAAATAACTCTCCAGCACTCTCGAATAACTCTATTTTTGAAACACGACGGGACTTACAATATTCCTCAACTTTATCTAAAAATTCTAGAACAACATGATAATCTGCTTCGCCAGAAAATGACAAATTCCACTGATGAACAGGTATTGACTTGCTTTGAGTAAAAACAGGGGTAACGATAGGGGTTGGAGCAGGAAGAACGGTTTGGTTCAAAGTTAGGTTCGAGTCGCTGTTGTTTTGTTCAAAAATATCAGCTTTTTCAAAAAGGTTAGCTTCTAGCTCTAAATATTTTGCATAAGCTTCTTGCTTAAAATTAATAACGACAGAGTCTTGGTCTATAAGAGGGATTATAATCCGACAAATACGATTCGAAATATGAATTAATCGCGATCGATAGCGCTGGAAAGCAGAGTCTGTTTGTGGTCCTTCAAATTCCGAAATTAAAACTTCTAAAGCTACTAAGGTTTCCTCGATAACCTTTTTTTCGTTTTCGAATTCATACTGCGGATCCGAATAAGAAAGATTTCGATTTTTATCCGCTTGTATTCTGCGATTTAACATTTTTCGTTTTTGTGCTGCATCTTGATGTCTCGTAGCAATAACTCCACGAATTCTTAATTCATAAGATAACTCCGGTTGAGTTAAATGAATAGGCCTCATTAAATCGATATCACGGATATCCATTTTAAAATTAAAAAAAAATTTTAGCAACAAAAAAATTGAAAAAAAGAGAATGCAAAAAAATTATTTATATATATATATATTTTTTTTAAGTCGCAATCGTCGTATAATTAACACAGAAAACTTTAAAATCGAACTGCAGTATCTTTAAATACCATCGAGCGCCCTGCATAAAAAATACAAAAAAATAAAAATCTCAAAATATAGTTTTCATAACTCGCTCTTAATTTAGTGGAACGTATGCAAAAACATTAAAATGAATAATCGGTCCCCGCACAGACTGATCAAAACGTACTCAAGATTCAATCACGAAAATACCCAACACCAAAATTGTTAGTAAAAAAATTCAATATACAAAAAAAATATATGGCTGATAAAACTTTAGGTAGGTACCATCTATATATAGTTCAATACTGGCCACGTAGAAAAAAAAATAAAAAACAAAAAAATTATTAAAAATATTTTTGGGTAAAACTCTATCTAGATTTAGCCTTTGTTTTGCCACTAAGAAAAACTCTCGTTTTGCTGAGCCCCTAAATAACAATTATAAATATTCAATTCAAAACAATCTAAAAAGAAAAAACACAAATAATTTTATTTGTATGTTTAAACTGTACTAGATGCCATATAAGAAGAAAAAAAACCGCCTTATTACTTTTAGCATTAAAATTTACCTCCATAAATGCAAAAATTATTTTTATATCAATTTTACTAGGTTATATTTGTTCTCATTTATTTTAATTAAATAATATTTGACTTTATTTATCTTTATTTAAATATCTTAGATTTATCTTGATATATTTTTAAGTATTTAATTTTTTAACTAGTTATGAACCAAGGATATAAAATTTAAAAAAAAACTCAAAAAAATTATCTTTATTTATAGGCAAAAGAAATTTAAACAACAATAAAAAACTCAGGCCCCACGTTGGGCGCCACTTAATCTGTAACGGTTTTTTGTTACAAACTAAAATGCTCTCGGTAGCTTAGTTGGGACTGAGGTCGTGGTGTTCACTTCAAAAAAACTCAACAATATTCTTGTGAAATAAATTAACGTTCTTTTGCCTAAAGGGCGCCAATACAAGTTTAAAAGTAAAATAGAAAGAATGTATCGAGATCTTAGTGAACCTTGTATTATTCACTAAGTATTAATAAAGATGGTGAATGTTTGATTAAAACGCAAAAGGTTTTTTAAAAAATAGTCTCTAATTATTTTTATCAGCAAACGACTTGCAAGAAGGAAATTTACAAAAAAATTAAATATATAAGGATCTTTTAACCTAAATACTTAATTATATAGCTATCGATAAAAAATATTATTTTATATCCTTGTTTCTTATCACAGAATGTTCGTTACTATTTATTTTTATTATCTCAAGAATGTAATTCAATTTCTATTTATAAAGAGTTGGTTTTTTATTTCAATAAAAGAATTTATCTTATTATTTTATGTTAATAAAAAGTAAGAAGAAAATACACGGACGATAAAATCAAGCCACAACAAAAAATTATCGAAGTACCTAAATAAAAAGTATGTACCTATTTGGCTAAAAACAAAAAAATATAATATATTTTTGGGACCTAAGAAAAATTAATACCTTGGGAGGGTAAATGCGCATCTACTCAACAAGGGTGCATTGTTGCCAGATCTTAACAAGGGCAATAAATAGGTTTACCAAAAATATTAACAAATAATAACCAGTGCTATACAAAAGAAATATATCACAGTTAAATAAAATGGTTAGTAAAAATAAGTATTAAATCTTATCTGCCAAATCCCACGCTGGAGGTTGAGTCCTCAAAAGATTTGAGTAGGTAGTGTGGTTGGTACTTCAACAAAACAGATTTCAAAACGGGACAGCAAAACAAAAAGAAAGCAGTAACATCGACTAGTACAACATGGCTTTTACTTCAGTAAACAATTACGGGCTTCTGCTCAAAGTATGTGTGATGTACGGGCTTCAAAACATATACGGATCCCAGAAAACGAGCTCCATAAAATGGAATGGGCTTCATAAAATGGAATGGCCTTCATAAAATGGAATGGACTTCATAAAATGGAATGGCCTAAAAAGGTCATTGTTGCCTTAGAAATGCGTTTAAGTTTAATCAATTTTCAGAATAGTATTTTATGTTTCTATAGAATTAAAAGTTTATGTTCTCAGCAAAAAGTCTAATAAAAAAATTAGGCAAACTCACCAGTAATGAACAATGGTCCACCTTTTTAATCACACCAGCATTTTTCACGAAACTAACTCTGTTACAAAACACTGTACAATTTCTGTAAGTTTTACAACATTTTGAGTAGCAGTTATGCTTGGTTAAAATAAGTTTTTAATATATTTTATTAGCACATATTATAACGGTGTTAAAATGCTCTCTGAAACACACAAAATCCTGCGATCTAACGAGACCTTGCTATCACAAAAACTAAAGTAGTTCGGTTACCATATAGAAGTTAAACTGCATCAAGAATCCGCATGTAACTGACTCTCTCGGCTACGTGCATTTGAAAAGAGACGGCGGGTTTCCCTGACCGAACAAAGCAGCTTGGATCAGTCTGAATACAGCCGCGCGACGACGAAGTGGCGAACGTGCCGTAAAGCGACTCTAAACAACGCTTGTTGAAACAAATTTTATCATGAAGCACCGTGGTCCAGTGGACAAGGCGTCAAACGCTCACGCACCACAAGCAGCCACCGGAGGATCGCTCCATCGACGATACTGTCTTTTTTTTATGTGGATAATTCTTTGATTTATTTTTATTTGTACAGGGTCTTACAAGTATTTTAATTTTTTTTGTTAAAAACGTTACTTGCTATTAGGGTTAAGAAAAAAATCGTTACAATTGGAGTCACTATTGAAGAGAACTCCGGAACAAAACGCCGATACCAACTAAAATAACTCAATATTCTCCGTACTTCTTTAACAGTTCTGGGACGTGGTAACTCTAACATACTTTTAACTTTATCTGGGTCGACCTTCAACCCTCGGCTGGTAACTAAATAGCCCAGAAACTTCATTTCAGGCTTACACCATTGACATTTCTCCCAACTGATAGTAATATTGGCCGCCATCAACCTACGGAAAACTTCGTCAAGGATTTGAATATGTTTTTCAAACGTCGAAGTTACGCAGACGACATCATCCAAGTAGACAAAGACGTGCGGCTCGAGGTCAGCACCCAGGACATTCTGAATAAGCCTTTGCCACATTGCCGGAGCGTTATGAAGTCCAAATGGCATTCTTTTAAATTGGTATAAACCCCGGTGGCAAATAAAAGCCGTAAGAGGTCGAGACTTCTCTTCTATCGGTACCTGCCAATAGGCGCTTTTAATGTCCAGACTTGAAAGATATTTGGCATTGTTTAGCTTGTCTAAGGTCTCGGTTACGAGAGGTAAAGGATAGTTATCTCTTTGTGTGACTGCGTTCAAGCGGCGATAGTCGACGCAAAATCTTGTTTTCCTAGTGTTTTTCTTTTGTTCTACCACCACCGGAGACGCCCAGGGACTACTGCTAGGTTCTATCACACCTTGAGCCAGCATGGACTCAATCTCATCATCAATAACCTTTTGTATAACAGGAGAAACCCGATAAGGACGTTGTCGGATCGGCGCAGACTCAGTAAGGATACGATGTTCCACTCTATTAGTACGACCAAATTGTGTACCCATCAAGGACTTATACGTATTAACCAAATCTTCCATTTGCACAGATTGTAAGGGTGTCAACACCGTAAGGGTCTCGTTCTCGATACTAAAAATAGTGTCAGCATTCTCAGCAAAATGCAATTCGCTCTGCCTGAGGTCAGGAACTACCCCCATTACTTTTCAAAAATCAATACCCAAAATTAACAGGTGAGGTAACTCCGGAACCACAGAAACTTCAACAATACGCAATTTACCCTTCAGTGTGACCGGCAGGTCGATAACGCCTAAACTTTGTACACGCTGACCGTTGGCGACAGAACACGAACATTTTCTTGAAGTATCCAAGCGAAGCCCCAAGTTCTTGACGATCTCCCAACCCAAGCTACCAAGAAAAGTTTTGGAAGCACCCGAATCCAAAAGCCCCAAAATCTTGTGCCCCAGGACCTCAACTTCGAGATATGGTCGTTCATCATTACGAGCGTGATCTAAAATAAAGTCTAAAATCGGTGAAAATGAATTAGCCGGATCAGTATTGGCGACTTGGCTCAAAGGCCGGCGACTTATGAGTGTCCTCTGTCGTTTCCCGAACGATTACAGTTGGGACACCTATTTCTATAAACTCCGACAGCCTGACAGCCGTAACATTTAACTGGACTGCGAGAAAGACAACCAATTGCTTTATGACCAGGTTGGCCACATCTGAAACACGTTAGTGTGGTGCTACCCCGTGGAGCAGGAGGAGCGTTTCGTGGTGGTGTTCGTGTACCACTTGTGCTTTGTCTAGATGTCGCCTCTACGGCATCGACTACGCCCTCTGTTTCTGAAAGGACTTCCACGTAAGCCAGATCAGGTTCAAGCATAAACCCTTTCTGAGAGGCACGGTCGGTCGCTCTTGATTTCTGTCTTCTATCTTCCTACATAGCCCCTTAAGTTCCTCAACGGTCGACACATCTCGAGAACCCAATCGTTTCTTGTACAAGCTACCGATATTACGCATTAAAATTTTAAGCTTGGCCTCTTCGGACACTTGGCAACGTAACCTCTTAAAATAGGTATTCATGATTGAGAGATATTTACCAATACACTCGGATGGTCCCTGCTTTCTGCGTTTAATTTCATCCGAAAGATCTTCCGCATGTGTGGAGGGCAAAAATTCTGTGCGAAATTCCTCCATCAGTTCATCCCACGTTTCTACCAGGCCTTGCTCAACGCATTCTTGATAGAACGAAAACGCTCTTAAATCAAATAAGTCGATCCCAGATCGAAAGAGTTCCTCCTTAGTCACGTTACGCGCAACGCGCAACTCCTCTACACGCTGGAAAAACGCAGTGAGCGACATCTTGCCGTCACCAGTATACTTAGTAAGACCCCATTTGTGAGGTGGCACTGAAGTAATCTGAGCTCTGAAGTTAAGTCTATAAGGTAATGGTGATGAAGTTCCTATTGGTCTAGGCTAGTGTCGAGCAGATGGCTCGTCTTGATCGGTGTCCTCATCAGAGTCCGGAGTTCGTCTTGTGCCGCTTCCTAAAACGGTCAAATCTGGTAGATCTACTGCTACCGCCTCCTTTTTGGTAGCGGACTTATTGTCCAACTGGGCCAACAGATCTAAGGTCTGTGCCAGCAACAATCTTTTAATCATTATAGACTCCTTGGTTCTGGCCTGTAAATTGTCGATTCGATTTAGGCAGTGGTTTAGTCTAGATTGCAAGGTTATATAGGTTACGGTTCTCCAGGAACCTGTAAAGGATTGGACCAAAAGTACCAACTTATCAAGCGTCGATGTGAGGACTCCGGTGTCCTCTTCAACCGAGAATGGGTAAGGGGGATAGCGCAAACTGTCATTGTTCACCTCTTGTTGCCTTATATATACCAGCCTAGTCTCCAGTTCAGTTTTAGTACCCACTGGCTCTACTCCTCTAATAGCCAACTCGTATCCTATCTCCGAGACTTCAAGTTTGTTAATGTCAATTTTCCCATGCCAAGGATATGTCATTGTGGTAACTTTTTAATCTTTCAAAAAACAATAACTAATCTATGTTAACTAAGCGTACACTGCGCAACTCTACTAATAACCACACTACGCTGGTCACAAAGTACACACTTCTCACTATAATAAATGCTCGCACTATCTTACACTATATCAATTTAACAATTGGGCAAATAATCCCAATTATTCTAAATTAGATCTTTATTTAAAAAAAACCAAGACCTAATAAATTCGACGTGTCGTGCCCGCAAAAGCGAACGAAATAGACAAAAACCGCGTTCGCGTTTACAAAAAAAAAACTAATAAATACCATCGTAAAAGTGTCTCCTCTGTGTTTACCAAACCTCACTCTAACTGTGTGCCAAATAGAATTACCACCCTAGCTACAATTAAACTTTACCTGGCAACGGGCACCACTTAATCAGCACAATCAGCACCCACCCTGGTATTACAGCGACGTTCGCTGATTGCCCTTAAGCAGACTAATGAACCTTAAATAGCATTTAGTCTTTAAAAAAAAATGGAATAAAATTTTTAAAAAAATAAGTAGGCGTGAACAACAGTACCCAATTCTGCGATATTAGGAAAAACAACCCAGTTATAAGCTTTAAATTATTCAAAAAAACGACGGTCATCTAGTGTTATCTTCCAACAAAAAACAACTAGTAAACAAATAAATTATCTAGCAGAAAAAACTTATATAATTTTAACATGCCCGTCAAACCTCCTATCAAGAATTGACAACTCCATGGGTCATAAGGCTGTAAACCTATATGCACTCCAAGCCCATGCTAATTGTCGATTCGCAAGAGTCAGTTATGAGAATGGCTTTCGAAATACCTTAAAATAATAAAAATTTCCCGGTACGAATCCCCAAAGATCATATAATATTTACCAAATATATATATGCTGCACTCAGTCCAAGGCGGATCCTCCATTTCGCGACTTCAAAAAAAAAACAGAAGAAAAAAACTCAAGTTGAACAACACTAGTGACACCCGTTCTCAACCAAGGATTCAGAGCTTGGTTTGGGGTTGGTTACTATGTCCTACGCCTAACTAGCTAACCTAACACGTTCTGACCTAACCTCAAAAAAAATAAAAATAGTTGTGCTTCTAAACAAAGCAGCTATCTCTTGTGTTTAATTACTATGGAGCTGTAAAACTATCAAGTAATTCTAGGTACTGGTTAACCTGAACAAGCTTACATTATGACTGATAATTTAAAACAAACAAATTTTTTTGTTTTGGTTCGGTATACCCGTAGGTCATATTTGGTATATGCTCTCCGAAGCCTACGCCGTACCCTTAGCCCCAAAAAAAAATTGTCCCTTTCTTTAAAAAAAAAGGAAACAACCAAAAAAAAACAGGATTATAATTACTTAGTTTGACAGTTCCGAGGTAGCGCTGTCTAGAGAGGTATCGATGTTCAACCTCGGCTCTAGGTAATTTAGATTAAGGTTTTCCCAAATTCCTGAGCACAATAGGACCCACCTCTGACCCGAATTGTAACACATTGGAGAAGATGTTAGTCCCCAATTGTTACCACCAAAAAAAAATGAAATAAAAGAAAATGTTTGAAGCACAAAAACTATAAGTCTATCTTTAATTAGTCAACATTAGGAAAATACCGAGCCGCACCTTCACAAAAAGACAAATCTCTATATCCATTTAAACTACAGTCTTAAACTTTCCACAGAAACATTGGCCTATTGTACAAAAATATGTATTGTGATTTCGGTCACCTAACGCACCCTATGATCTGGAAAAAAAATTAAATTATAATAATGATTTTATTTTTTTTTGTTGAAATATTTTCCAAAAACTTTTACCATCCAAAACTTCCATTCAGTTGAAGTATTATTAATATGTGTCGACCTATTCGTGTCTTTAAAAATAAGAAAAAAACCTACATAATAAAAAGTACTGAAAATTGCCAAAAAAACAAAAAAAAATCTTAGTCAGACATTTTTTTGTGCAGCACATAAAAGAAATTATTGGCTGGCTTCCCAAACAAGGAGAAAACAAATATAGTTAATGAAAATACTTTTTGTGGTTTTTCGACTTTTTTGAATGATTTCTTAAAGTTGAAGTAGTAACGATTTTCTTTGCTAACCATTGCCTTCTTAAAATCTAAAGCTGGCCTGTGTTCTCTTCACTGTAAGTTTCTTCACATGGTTAGAATTTTTCCGATAATGTTAAAAGACTACAGTGTACCATTGAGTTTATAAAGGACCTTATATTAACCAATTATGTTATCGTTTTTAAAACTTTTAAGTCCTAAGGATTGGAGAAATAAATGAAAATTGTCATTTCCCCGTTCCTGTTTCCCTTTCTAAGTTTGATATACTCAGTTTTTCCCAACAAACAAAAAAACCATGAGAAATCTGTACAACCTAACCATCTATCTGCCCAATTAAATCAATTAATAACCTATATGGATAACTTAAGGGTATAAATTTTCCCTAGTAGTAGGTGTAGAGTTTAGTTACCAATTACCTAAAAGCCAAAACTCTAAAGTGATTCAGGTTTTTATAATACCTCTATTCAGAGCAAAAAAAAACCCATGAAGCCTAAACCCCTTATTGTTATCCAAGCTATCCAACATTAGTTAAGCAAACCTATTCCATACCAAATCAAGGTTCAATAAAAAAAAATGTGGGTTGCTTACCGACCAAGTAGTACTTACTATCGAAACACATTAAACCTATAGCCATAAACAGGGGTTCAATAAATCCCTAAAAGGTTCGTACAGTCTGATGCCAAAAATACCCAAACAGTCCTGCGCACTAACACTTTTAAACTAAACCACTAAATCAGACCTGCACTTGTGACTCATCATCTTTTTAATCCCTTCTGACCAAGGTACATAGAATCCCTCCTGGATTATTCTTTTAAAAAAAATGGAGCCACCCCCCTTGTTTCGCACCAAAAAAAAAAGTTAAAACATAAAAAAATATAAAGGAATCTGAGGTTACTATACATACCTACTTCGCGAAACTAGCTCTAGGTTTTATTTTTTAAAGTCCAGTTAGTAACTAGTTTATGCTCTTAATTTAAAGCTCACTGCTATTTCTCAGGTAGTTTGACTCTGGTGAAAATTAAATGTTTGGTTAAAAAAAATATTTTTCCCGATAAAAGTTAGAAGACAGGGAAGTACAGCCAGTCATATGTCCTAAGTTTTTACTGAGTGTGTCTGTCTGTCAAGTTTTATTACTTATTATTCGGATCCAAAAAACAACAAAAATTGAAAAAAAAACTGTCTAGTTTGTCAGTAGCCACTTTCCACTTCTCCTATTTCAACTTGTAATCAAACTAAGCTAATTAGGTTAAAAAAACCATCTACCACTTTATTGCATAAACCAGCCACCATAAAAAAAGTTGTCAAATTAAAAATATCAACATTTTTCCTTAACTAAAAGCAACTGCACTAGGTGGTCAATATTTAATCGAAAACACCATTAAAACTTATAAATACCAACTTCTGCCTTTTGTGTAGTTGTTACTAGGATTCCTGTTCTCTTTAATATAGAAAAAAACAAGGAACAAAAAAGTTAGTTGGGTGATGCCAACTCATGTTGCTTATCTACAAAAACTCTGGCCCTTTACGTTGGGTGCCAAATCTGTTGCGGCCCTAATTTTTTGTGTACATCACCCTTGTTTCTAATGATATATATTTTCAAAATAAATTCTAGTATATATCCAAGACCCTAACAAAATCGACAAGTTGCAATAAACAACGCCGGTCCCACCTGCCGCTTTTTATGTTCAACAGCGGGAGGTCATGGGTTCAAGTCTAGAAAAACCTAAATTAGGAAAAACCAGGGGCGCCACGTATTTGTTAAGGTGGGGGACGTTGGGTGTTAAATTTTTGTTATAGATTTTGTTCACAGAATAACAATCCCAAATACGAACTAATTACTACTCTATTTAGGAAACTGAATACTTCAATTAACTAACTGTTTAATCACTGTAACAATTTTCCCTGAAAAGAACTAGGAATGCTCCCACAAGAATAGGTTGGCAATTTCTTTGATTCTATTCGGCAACACTGTTAGAGGGTTATCAAAATAAATAAACACAAGGATTGAGGTTAAGTAGATTGTATAATGGGCTTTCTTTATCTGCTAACAGTTTAAATAGAGGTAATTATTAATAATTAATATTAATTAACATTTTTAAGCAAAACAGTAAGTTAGGTTTAAAAAACAAAATATGGTTTTTATTTTAAAATTGAAGTTAAATAGAAAAATGGAGTTATGCAAGTTTAGAAGTCGTCATCATTCTTGCATATAAAATTGATAAATATTAAAAAAAAACAATATAGTTTCCGACGTCTGAGCTCAGGGTGTCGTTTACACTGGGGAAAAAAATTATTATGAATATCAATTGTTAAGTTACCTATATAAGAAACATGGTATTATTTTAAATAAAAACAAAGAATAAGAATTATTATTTATATTATAGTCGAACCTGGTCAATAGGCTGTGGCCAATAACCGACCTTTAAATTAGCTTTGACAACGACTAAATATTTAGTTAGGCCTCCCCAGCACTAAGGTCGGCTACAAATTACTAACTTGATATTGTAAAAATTTTGTCATAAGCGCCGTCACATCTCTTGATTACACCAATGTAAGAACCAACATCACCTGGCTGTTCTAGTCAGTCACAGCATACAACCACACAGAGAAAGACATAACTTCACGTAAATTCAAACGCAGAACCCACCTGGAGAACACTGGAAAAGAAAAAGGACACCTTTAGTTTTCCAGTGGTGTACTAATAAGTCGTGGTTTAACAACTAGAAACACACTGCATATTTCAGTGGTCGTGCCTGAACTATAAAGCCGCTTCATAAATAATTAAATAAAAAAAAACGTCAAGGAATCATTACTGATAAAAAAAAATTATATATATTTTTTTTCAAGACTCGGTTGGGGAAATTCAAACTCACCTTCTGAAAGAAGGGTTCCCCACTCCAACGCAGTCTCATCCTACAGTCCGGTAGAGCGGACACATCACAGCCCTCGGCTTAGCACATTAGGCTAAAATGGGTCGTGCTACCATATACTGTAAATAAGAAAAACAATCTCAGCTTCACGCCCAATTAAGTTACAATTGACCAAAACCCCAAAAACTAAGATTTTTTCCCAAAAGAACTACGAGTACCCCTAACCTTAAAAAAAATGGCTTACCAATTCCACTGGTACTACCCATATTTCAGCAGTAGCCGGGAGACAGATCGAACAGTTTTTAACAAAAAAAATTCGGTCTTGCCCCTTTTTAAGGGCTGGAAAACGATCCCCTTTTACACGAGGGTGCTTCTAGAAAGACAAATGTCAAAAGAAGGGAAAGATGTCAAAAGAACGAAAGAACAGTCGACCAGTGAAAACCAACCCGGATTCCATCTCTGCACCAACCACAACTCGGACAGAACACACCTCCTGAACTGGTTACACCGAACCGTATTGTCAATCAGAACCAAGTTAATCGTTCCTCAAAATTCAAGAAAAATGTTCTGTGCAACCAATGTACAACAATCAGCCCTTATTTGCTTCATAAGTCCAGATAATATAAACAATGTCCCAGTGTTCCAGATTCAGCACCGAGCAGAATAAGGAATCCGTGAGCAGCCGTACAACCAGAGAAATGTACCCAACCTGCAAAATATGCTTGTGCAACCAACCAAAACACCGCGCGTGGTATTACAGCCTCACTTTTCCATAGGTAAATAAAATCGAATTAAGTACACGGTTTTCTAATTTTCCAACAAATAAAATGTGTTTTATAGGCCGGCAGTCAGTGATACAATTTGTAAAAATGCCCATCTTAAATCACAACAGAACCTGTCTAACAGTGCGCGAAACATGAATTGATTTACATAAACTTAAGGTAGGTTTATAGAATTTAAAGTAGATTTATAAAAAAAAATGTTGATTACTAACCACAATTGTTAGTGTGAAACTACACGGTGTCTTAAGGATAATTTCACACGTAACACTATGTTTATATGAACTTTTTGTCTTAAAATCACTCAAGAAATTTAATACTAAAATTATGTTATTGAACACCCTGTATATATGGGTCTGAGTGGAAGAGCGTGCTAAACAAATGATTTTTTTTTCTAATAGTGCCTAATTTTTCTCAAATTTGTGTACGCGGCGACATTTTTTTCATTGAATATTTTCTGTCATGTGCACAATAAGGTTAATGGGTGGGTGGGAGGTTAGAAGAAAGAAAATTCTTATTATTTGTATTTTTTTGCAATGCTTATTTTAGGTACTAGCAGATGGAGCCCATCTTCAGTAAACTAATCTAGCCTACCTAAACTATATCACACTCGTCCCCCTTGTACGAGTTTCCTTATATCTTCCATTACTTAAATCTTTTTCCGATCTAAAAATTAAACCTATTAAATGAACGGACAAGTCGCTAACCTGGGTGGCGTAATAGTCTAGGTACTAATTGTAGGCTAGGCTACAAATGTCCGCACTTTTTTTGCATTGGTTCGGTTAGGTTTATGACTTTTGACCTAATTAGTCCATTAAACAAGTGTTTACTACTTTAGACATTATTTCATACATATGAAAAATGACCGATAGTTTTAAAAAGTAGACAAGTATTTGTAAACATAAATATTATTTTTCAAATTAAATCAAATCTTTATTATTTTTCCGTACAAATTGTTCATAAAGAATGGGGGTTAAGGAATAACTGCACTAAAACATTAATTAAAAGTGGTTTGGTTAGATATTATTTAAAAAAAACTTTAATTAAGTTCATGTTTGCATTTTCACGAATATAACAATATAACCATCAAAATGGAGTTATTTTTATTTTATATTCGGATTTCCTTAAGAGTTTGACTTTGGAGCAGTGATTAAATTTAAAATTAAACCGATTTTAAAGGAAAAAAAAACAATTATACCCACATCTCAGCCAAAACTATCAGGTAAAAACTATAAATAATCTAAAAATGCGGAATTATTTTTAAAAAGAGTATCGTTATATAAATCCAAGTATGTGACATTCTCTTTAATTTTTTTTAAAATTTTTAAATTAGTAGTTTTGTAACCGTGTAACCAAATTAAATATAAATGTTCCGTCAATTAAAACAAATAAGTTGTATAGTTTTACCGTATAGTAGCCATCTTGAATTTTAAAAAAAGCCGTATTAATCTTTATTTGCATTTAAAGCCTTAAGGAAGGTATCGGTTTCTTATCCCAATTGATAAATAACTAACCTAAAAAAATAACAATAGCCGGCTTCGCTGGTTCGGCCTGACTTCCACATGTCATAGCGTAAAAAAATCGCCTTAACAAGGGAGAATGGCCTATAAAACATGTATGCCAAATTTCATTAAAATTGGTTAAGTAGTATCTGAAATAAGCGATAAAAAACTCTCTACCTTTTGTATTGATATACTGATGTACAGTATTTTTTTAATTGAAAGAAAATATATAAATGCCTCTCAGCTTTTAATTTTCTGCTATCTTTATTTTATATTTGCGATCATAGTTGGATTGAAAAACTTATTTACTTTACATATACTTAAAAAATTTTTAAATCAGTACCTAGTTAAATATTTAGCTGCATTTTAAATACGAAATGTTTTTATAGGACACCCGGTACATCGGTAGCTAAAATTTTGAGGATTTACTACCCCTTAATCTTGTAATACAAAACTGCTAAATTATAACAATTGGTCTCACTGTGCGACGACCCTCCACGCTATTCATCGCCACTGCCAAGGGGTGCTGTGGAGTCTATACCGGCGGCGTTGCCGAGCTTCAGGCTAAATCTTGTGGCTAAAATTTTTTAGTCGGCCAAAACGATCGGAAGGTTAATTTACAAAAATCGGCCCCCAGGCATGAATGTGCAATTTGTTCTATTAAAATCGGTAATATATTTAGTTCAAAAGTTATAACGGAAAATAATTTGCCCGGTTCTTTTGGTCCATCAGGTATATGAACAAATTTCAATTAAGTAAATCAAACTAATTTAAAATTTAAAGGAATTCGTCCATCATTTTCAAAAAAATATGACTTTATTTACTATCTCGGTACATAATATATATATATATATATATATATATATATATATATATATATATATATATATATATATATCATTGACTTCTATACCCTACGGGTAGACCCGGCATGGGCCAAAATTGCCATTATATCAAGCTTTTATCGCAATTGACCAAATACAAGTAAGAATTTAATGAGCAAAATAGGGATGAAAATAGAATTTCGGTTTGGTGAGACCGGAAACATGCAACATCGCAAAAATATTCTATTTGCTTGTCTTGGATAAAAAAGGGCAGTGGCGGCGCAAAATAAAAATTTTGAATTCCACTAGAATTTTTTTATCAATAATTTTCTGTTTGAATAATAAATAATTCATGAATACTTACTTGTGTGTGTTTACAAAATTCTCTTCAGTAAAAAAAAAGAGTCAAAAGAATTTCTAAGCATGCTAAGTGCAGTGGATGTATTAAATTTATTGTTTTCATCTTAGAACTTTACAAATGTTGTACCTTCCAGGTAAAATATTTTCTTTCTTTGAACAAGGGTCTTCTTCAACTCTTCTTTTCTTGGGTGGACTACAAGTTATGCTCGAGTCAGATGAAATTTCGGAACTAAAAATTTCAATTCGGAATGGGACAACCGGGCGCCGGGCCAACTCGGCGCCGCCAACAGGGCGCCACTCCGGGCCTAATGGGCGCCGGGCCAACTCAGCGCCGGACTATTTTTTTTTCGATAAAATGTGCAGATAAAAACAAAATAAATATGTTATTTATACAAAACTTTCAACATCTATTAAGTCGAGTGTTGAAATTTGGTAGGTGTAGTGTTCTGCGACTTGAAACACCGCCAAGTTCCATATTCGATACATATCGATGCATAAATAAGAAAGACCGCCATTTTGGATGCGCCATTTTATTTTTTTAAAGTTTGTTTTTCATCTGCACATTTTATCAAGAAAAAATATTTTAGTCCGGCGCCCAGTTGGCTCGGCGACAAGTTGGCCCGGCGCCCAGTTGGCCTGCCGCCCAGTTGGTGGCGCCGAGTTGGCGGCGCCCAGTTGTCCTAGACTGCAACACATTTCAGGGGTCTGGTACGTTTTACCACCTTTCTTAAAACTACGAAGTTTTTTGAAAAATGATAATTTTAGACCATTTTATAGTGATTTCTAAAAAAAAATTGCAGACTATCGTTGATTTTGTTACAAAAATTGAAATTGAAACATTCTTAAAATCCCATTAAAACCCATACAAATTGCTACAAAAGAAGCATTTTCTCATTTCAAACTGAAACAAAACGGTCCCTGACGTCTATCAGCTGTCAACAAAAACTTGAAATAACTAAGGTCACTGATCGAAATCGGGTCAGTTTTTTTGGTCCTTTTATGAAAATGCACAATTTTTAAAAAAGCATGAAATTCAAAACAAAATCAAGAAAACTATGATTCCTACATTTTTACAAATAAAAATTAGTTTAATTGAACATTATATCAATTTTTATTCCTTAAAACACTAAAAATTAATAATTATTTACATTTTTAAAATTTATCGAAGGTCTAACTGAACAAAAGCAAACTGAACCCATCCGTATCGAAATGAACCAAATCAAACCGAATCTAACGGTTCGGTTTGGTTCGGTTCGATTTGCTTAAACTGAACCGAACCTAACCGAATATAGCTAAACCTAACCTAAACAATCCTAGCGGAACCTAACCGAACATACTCAAACTGAACCAACCTAACCCAACCTAACCCAACCTAACCCAACCTAACCCAACCTAACCCAACCTAACCCAACCTAACCCAACCTAACCCAACCTAACCCAACCTAACCCAACCTAACCCAACCTAACCCAACCTAACCCAACCTAACCCAACCTAACCCAACCTAACCCAACCTAACCCAACCTAACCCAACCTAACCCAACCTAACCCAACCTAACCCAACCTAACCCAACCTAACCCAACCTAACCCAACCTAACCCAACCTAACCCAACCTAACCCAACCTAACCCAACCTAACCCAACCTAACCCAACCTAACCCAACCTAACCCAACCTAACCCAACCTAACCCAACCTAACCCAACCTAACCCAACCTAACCCAACCTAACCCAACCTAACCCAACCTAACCCAACCTAACCCAACCTAACCCAACCTAACCCAACCTAACCCAACCTAACCCAACCTAACCCAACCCAGCCCAACCTAACCCAACCTAACCCAACCTAACCCAACCTAACCCAACCTAACCAACCTAACCCAACCTAACCCAACCTAACCCAACCTAACCCAACCTAACCCAACCTAACCCAACCTAACCCAACCTAACCCAACCTAACCCAACCTAACCCAACCTAACCCAACCTAACCCAACCTAACCCAACCTAACCCAACCTAACCCAACCTAACCCAACCTAACCCAACCTAACCCAACCTAACCCAACCTAACCCAACCTAACCCAACCTAACCCAACCTAACCCAACCTAATCAAACCTAACCTACCTATTGTTAATAAATATAGTAAAAGCTGTTAGGTTTATGTCCAAGGGGTAACCATTGTCCATAATCGTCGGAAATCGAGTTAGGATTAGTGTATGCGACCATAAACATTGAGTGGCGAGTGAGTGTTTGGTCTTCAATTTTTTTAGGGAAATTTTTCAAAATCTTTTTTTGCGCACTCTGGGCACCCTAATAAACCGTAATCTGGTCACCCTAATCCATCGCAATCAAAGAAAATGGGTAATCGAAGTGTCACAAATTTTTTGTTGGTTTCTATTCTTCTTTTATATTATGTAGGACAAAATTATTAATTAAACTAAGTGACCTTATTAAGTAAGACAGCATGATAGTCAAATGACATTAGAAGGACATGAACATATGATACCGGCCTGTAGACCGGTCGCGGTGGTCATATAATAATAAATATATACTTTCGCGATGAAAGACCAAAATTTAACTTAAAATTACTGTAAAGTCCGCAAAAAACATTAAATTTATCGAAATTTATAAAAACATAGATCAGTGTGTGTAACAATTCATCAAGATGTATGAAACTCGACCGTGACATGTCAAAAGTTTGGTTCGAAAAAACAAAAACAACTGGATAAAAAATAAATTTAAAAAGAAATCATTTTTAAGAAAATCAAATATTTTTTGTTAATTTTCATGCAATGCAAAAAAAAGTGCGGGGAAGTGACACTTTCTGAATCAAAATGTGTGAGGGTAAAATCGCACGGTCGCAGAAAAAACTATCTATCGTGACGCTACTGAACTTTCTCGTGTTTTAGGAAAAACTATCCGTCAAAACGACTTACCCATGAAATGTTGTTTTTTTATGGATTTTTTTTCTTCTTTTGCACAAAAAACAATTTTGGACCATGTTTAAACTCAAATAGTTACTTCTAAACTTGTTTTTAAACGTTTTAAGATTTCTTTTTGTAATATTCCCGCACAAAATTCAAAAAAAATCATTTCCGTACTTAGACAACATTGTCTATCAGTTTTCCCTGTATACACGGACTAACAGGTAGAATCACTCAAAATACGGCAGGTGGATTAAAGGTAGCCAGCTGCTTTTCTGTCGCACTTATGCCGTCAGTGTGAAAGAGATAAAAGTACCCTTATATTATCTAGGGTATTATTAGCATGCAAAATCACCCTATCTTTGTCCGTTTCACATGTTCAATAATGTGTATCTCTGTTTTTATTGTAAAAGAAATACCCGACCATAGGAACCAAATTGGATAGGGTCAATAAAAAATGCCTTGTCTTTCCGTCTCTAACGCCCTTTTAGGGCGTTATACAACTCAATGATATATATAGATATCCGCTGATCGTTGTGATATCCAGGCGTAAAAATTTTAGATATCTTGTGACATCCTTCGACGCCGTGACATCCAAATTCGGATGTCAAAACGTTTTTCCATGTTTTTGGTACAGTCCTGATGGGGAGGGCCCGGGTGTACCTAAATTAAGTGGATGTCATAGCATACCATGAGTCTGATGAAGAATACAGCAAAATTTTTAAAAAATTTTGACGCCAAAATTTCCGTGTATATTGGCGCGAGTATATTCAAGAATCGATCCAATTGATATTCATCACTCTGTGACATCCAATGTATATTTTCATCTTAATTGCACGCACTTGTAACATCCATCAAAGCGACAACCTTGCATTATGCCTATTTTATTAATTAAATTTGGTTTATTTTTTATTTTGGGGCGGCTGTTGCTATGTGGTCCAGCGATTCACTTGACTTGCATCTTTGTAAAAATATTTAAAAATGTTAGCATAATAAATAATCTTAGCTAGCTTATTGGGAACATAAATATAAAATATAAATAAATATTTCTTCATGTACCTCAGAGCAAAAGTGAATTAACTAACGGACTTGGATAGGGACTTGATACTATTTGTGAATTGCTATCTCCGTCCTCCTTTTTACCACGTAGTTAAAGTCAGATGAGTAAAAAGAGCACTAAATTTTAATCTAGCTACGTCAAAACGTACTGATTTATAATAGTATATTTTTAACTCTATTCAGTGATTTTTTTACAAAAACAAATCTGCTGAATTAAATTAGAATTCTTATAAATCAATCAATACATATATACCGGGTGGGCCAAAAAAAAACCGCACAATTTTTTTTCATTATAACTTTTGAACTATACCATCGATTTTAATGAGACAAACTGCGCTTGGCAGAGAATTAATCAGAGTTTTGACTAATTATAATTATTTGTCAGCGATCTCAAAATCCAAGATGGCGGACAATATTAAAATGTACCCTTTAAAGATGCTGGTTTATTCTTATGTTGCAATCACGTTTGAATTGTTTTTTAAATTAGTAGAAAAGCTGCGTTCTTGCCACGCACAAGGTATGAATCAGCAAAATCGGTTTGATGGTTCTAAAAAAAATATTTTTGTTTCAACCATTGTATTGAAAATTATACGATTGCCTTACTACTATTACTACTGAACCTTTAACTTGATGAAATAAAAAACATCCTGGTGAGAATTGATTGTTTTTTAAAGATCATGATTAAAATTTATCGAGATCCTTAAATTTAAGATGGCGGACAGAATCATACTTGATGGTGGGTTTATTCTTATTTTCTGGAAATATTTTAGATTTTTTTTTAATTTATAGAAAAGCACTACTTTTCCCGCGCACAACAAAGTACAAATTAGCAAAATCGGTATATTGGTTCTCAAAAAACCTATTTCTGTTTTCGTCATTGTGTTACAGATTATACGATTGCATTGCCAACCCTGTCTGCATTCATTTCCTTATAAATCATTATTACCAAACCGATTTTAGTGAAATAAGAAATATGATGGTGAGAATTGATTGTTCTTTCAAGGTTATAATCGAAATTTGCCGCCATCCTAAAAGTTAAGATGTTGGACAGAACCATACTTGAACCTTCAAAGAGGCACTTTATTCTTATTTTTCGAAAATCTTTTAGTTTTTTATTAATTTATTGGAAAGTACTACTTTTCTCCCGCTTAATAAAGTACAATTTAATAAAATCGGCGAAGTGGTTCCCACAAAATCTGATTTTGTACAATTGTTTTACAAGTTATGCGATTGCATTGGCAATTTCTGTCCGACAATTTCTATTATAATCTTTAAAGAGCAATCAATTCTTACCACGATTTTTTGTGTTTCACTAAAATTGGTAGAGTTTATAAGAAAATTAATGCAGACAGGATTGGCAATACAATCGTATAATCTCTAAAACAATGGTTGAAACAAAAATAGATATTTTGAGAACCACCACATGATTTTAATAATTTTTACCTCGTTGTATGGGGAAACAGTAGTGCTTTTTCATAGATTAAAAAAAAATCTAAAACATTTTCGGAAAATAAGAATAAACACGCCATTTTAAAGAATCAAAAATATTTCTATCCGCCATCTTAAAATTTAAGATGGCGATAACTTTGATCATGATCTTAAAAAAGCAATCAATTCTCACCAGGATGTTGTTTATTTCCACTAAGATCGGTTCAGTATTAATGAATTTATAAGTAAATAAATGCAGACATGATTGGCAAGCAATCGTATAATATGCAAAACAATGGTTGAACAAAAATATTTTTTTATAGGACCACTGAACCAATTTTGCTGAATCGTACCTTGTTGGGCCTGGCAATAACGCATCTTTCTTACTAATTTAAAAAAATAATTAGAACATATTCGCAACACAAGAATAAACGAGTATCTTTGTCCGCCATCTTGGATTTTGAGATGGCAGACAAAAAATTAAAAATTAGTCAAAGCTCTGATTAATTCTTTGGCAAGTGCAGTTTGTCCCATTAATATCGATAGTATAGTTCAAAAGTTATAGCAAAAAAAAATTTCCAGGTTTTTTTACTTGATGGTTGGCCCACCCTGTAAAGGAAACGAGTTCAGAAATTGCTTAACCGATTGCGCCTCAAATATATTTATTTATTTATTTCCAAGGAGTAGCACATATAAGAAAAATTCAGAAGAATAATTTAGGTACCTAAAAAAAGTAACATATGGGTTGGCCGATTTGAAAATGGGAATAAATTGCTAGACTGAATAATAAAAATCTTATATTTTTATTTTATATTATTTGCATATTAATTAAGGGCCTTAATTCTGCCAAAGTGGCGCCAGCGTCAGTAAATAAAACATATCCAGCTAGGTATAGAGCTACATAATTTATCAAAAATTCGCTGAACATAGGTAAGTACCTAGTCCAGATTATCTAGATTTTTTTTTTAAATCTAGGTACTGTAGTCATAGATTTTACTGGAATATCGGCCATTTTTTGTGTACCGAGCAAAGCCGATTAGTAATCAGTTTCTATGTGACTATGGTTGGGGGTGCTTCGCACCTCCCTGTTTACGTCTTGGAGGTGCCCTAGCTAAGGACACTCATCGTAAAAGCAATCTTTATAGGAAGTGAAGCTAACGTCAAATTTTCTATTTTTTGGTTATTATTTTTGACATGTTTTCCTCGGTTTCGCATTGGCGGTTCTGTTTTATTTTGAAGATGTTGTTTTACACAGTATGAAGGTACCCAAACTATATATATTTATGTAATTAAAAAGTTATGCTGCAAACTATCTTGAAACTGTATCATTATTAAATAGATCTTTAGACTGTGTTAAAACCACATTTTTAAAATAACAACGAGCCGCCAATGCGAAACCGTGGAAAACATGTCAAAAATTATAACCAAAAAATATAAAATCAGAGTTAGGATTCGCTACCTGTAAAGCTTGCTTGACGATGAGTGACCTTAGCCCTAGCCCCTTACTACCCCCGTAGTGGGCGCCCCTGTAGGTATTCTATTTTTGCAAACGGCTGGTCCGCAATCGGCCATCCCTATGCTGAGTTGAGTATGTATACTTCGATTTAAATTCGTCTCTCTGTGACATCCACACTTACATAATTATGTTTTCCTTTTATTTGTGACCCCGCGTAGAAATCGAGCAAAAGCTGTTCCGGCAAAGTGTTTTTTTGTTTTTAATCAAAGTTTATTGAATTTAAAGGTAAGTAGATCTGAGGACACGGCAGTGCCTCGCCAAGTTCGCGCGCCGTAACCATCTTTTCTTAAAACATTTCAGTTGATATTTGACCTACCTAAAACTCTACTTCGGAATGAGCTACGAATCTTTGCACAGTCGTAGATCTCCATGGAGTTAACAACCCCTCCAAGTTTCATAGAATTCCATAAAGTAGTTACGAAATTTCAAAAAACGTCGAAATTGCCACTCACTGACTCACTCACTCACTCATGTATAGATCATCAATATTCTACTGTACTTCCAGACATGCTACAAAGCTGAAATTTGGTAGACTGATAGAAATTATGACCAAACCCTTGGAAAAAATCATAAAATCCCAAAATTTTAATTTACTCCCCTCCCTTATACGCAGTGGCGTATATACGGCGGGGGCCCGGACCCCCCCCCCACCCCCCCGAAGCTAATTTTTTTTTGGATATTTTCCACATATTTCATGAATACAAACATAAAATAGCATAAAATACAGCCTCATGCGGTCTCGGCCCCCCCCCCAAAACTGTCTCTGGCCCACTCCGAAACTTTTTTCTATATACGCCACTGCCTATACATTTAAAGTTATGTAAAAGTAGCATTGCCCACTTCCAGAAATGCTAGAGAGTTGAGATTTCGTAGACTGATAGGAACTATGATAAAACTATAGGAAAAAATTAAAACACTCCAAAATTCTAATTTACTTCCCTTCCCTATAAATGTAAAGTTAAGTAAAAGTAACATTGCTTACTTCCAGACATGCTAGAGAGCTGAGCTTTGGAAGACCGATAGTAACTATGACAAAGTTATAGAAAAAAATTAAATCACCCCAAAATTCTAATTTACTTCCTTCCCCTATAAATGTAAAATTATGTAAAAGTAACACTGCCCACTTCCAGAAACGCTAGAGAGCTGAACTTTTTAAGACTGAAAGACTATATGATAAAACTATATGAAAAAATTTAAAAACTCCAACATTTTAATTTACTTCCCTCTCCTATAAATGTCAATTTATATTAAACTGACATTGCCCACTTCCAGAAACGCTAGAGAGCTGAGCATTGGAATGCTGATAGAAATTATGATAAAACCATATGAAACAATTTAAAAAGTCCAATATTTTCATTTAATCTCCTCCCTTATAAATGTAAAGTTATGTAAAAGTAAGATTACCCACTTCCAGAAACGCTAGAGAGCTGAGCATTGGAAGACTGATAGGAACTATGATAAAACTATAGGACAAAATTTAAAAACACGACAATTTTAATTTATTTCCCTCCCCTATACATGTAAAAGTAACATTGTGCACTTTCAGAAACGCTAGAGAGCTTAGCTTTGGAAGGCTGATGGGAACTACGATAAAACCATGGAAAAAAATTTAAAAACCTCAAAAATTTAAGTAAGGCATTGCAAAAATTTTGAAGAATATTCCGCATATTTTACTACTTTAAAAATTAAGTATTATCCAATTCCTTTAAAAAAGAAGTGAAATCATAACAAAAACATTTCATGTAAAAAACGCCAAGTACGCGAAAATGGCATTCCGTAAAAAGAATTGAGGTAAAAGTAAAGCCAAGTTCTCCAATACAAATTTCAAAATGAAAGGTTTAGACACACAGACAGATAGACAGACGGCGCAATAAAAAAGTTTCAAAATCATCTGAAACGAAAAGATATATAAGCTCACACTACTATAGTATAGTAGTCGTGTTAGCTAAAATCGTGAGGCACTTTGTGCCATATTTTCTTTGTATATCGAGAGCCCGACGTTTTTTTCACAATAATACTAGTATTTTTCGTTCATTGTTGTTTTCAACTAATATTAAGAATTATTTTTAACTAGTTTGAAGCGTGTTTTTTAGCTTTTTTAACTATATTTATTTTTTACTTTTTAGTTTAATGTGCTGTGAAATCGTGTTTTTTAATTAACTATATTACGTCGGTATACTGGCAAAATACACTCAAAGTCATTTTTTTTAGTTTTTGAGCCATGGTGAAACCTGGTCGTTACAACCAAATTTTAAAAATACATTAAATCCCAGACTTCACAAAATCTATAAAATATTACTAAAATTTCAAAAAATAACTTTTTTTACATAGGTACTTACATACGTTCTCCAATATTCAATGCATAAATAATGTAAAACTCAGGAGTTTCTCAATGAAATCAAATGTCTCAAATGTTGTTCCTAATTTCAAAACTTCTTAAAATGCGATTTTCTCAAAACTAAATTTTTGACTTAGTGTATGTTGCCAGTATACCGATGATTTATTTTCACAATAATACTAGTAATAATAAAAATAAATTATCCTGATCAGGATAATGAGAAAAACTTAATAAGGAATATTTCTTGTGGGGAGGGGAGCGAGACCTCATTAAACCGTATTTTAACCTATTTTATTGTTTTATTCCTGAAATATATGAAAAATGTCTGCGAAATTATTAATCTTGGCGTTGTCACCGGTTCTTGATAAGTGTATACAAAGTCTTAATTAAATTTGTTCGTTTTTGCAAAATTCTTAGGCTAGGGGGGCGGGGCGGTTCCCCGAAGTACCCCCGAGGGTGCGCCTGGAAATCTTAGGCTAGGGGGGCGGGGCGGTTCCCCGAAGTACCCCCGAGGGTGCGCCTGGAAAATTATTGTATTGTCACCGGTTCTTGATAAGTGTACAAAGTTTAAATTAAATCTGTTTGTTTAAAGTAGGTCAAAATTTAGTCCAAATGAGTCAGTTACAAACATACATACCTACCTACAAACATGCAGGTGAAGCTAATAAAAGCGTGTCAAAAGTAAGAAATTACAAAATACGAAAACTTTTATTTAAAACTTGTTATTTCCCCACACTTTTTATTTTGGTAACGGAGTTTTCATAAATTAATTAAATCTGATTTGAAAAAAAAATAAAGCGACCTAAACACCCAGAACGACGACTGTTTTTCAGATGGCTGTACGTAAGTTAAAAAATGTCAAGGTAAAAGGCAGAAAAGCCATTTCAATATAGTAAGCCGATTTTAATGTACAGCTACAGGTTTTTCAAAAGTCCGAAGAACCAAACCGAACCGGATAAACATACATACAAACAAACAAATGTCACAAAATATTTCTAAGTTATCTTAAAAAAATACTCTGCCAATATATGGGCCCCTAAGCTCACACTAGGTACTTTAGTTATAGTGTACGTGTGACCTAATATATCTATAAACTGAAATATATTTTATTCAACTCCAGACTAAATTACCTTTTGTTTAATACCACACAAGCCATGTTTTGACTTAATCTCAAATTTTTAAAATCTACCCCACCCTTAAAAAAAACAAAAACGAAAATGTATTTTGTTAAACTCCGGACTCAATTACCTTTCGTTTGATATCACACACGCCATATTTTCACTTAAACTCTAATTTTCGAAATATACCCCCACCCTTTTTTTTAAATAAATTAAAATGTATTTTGTTTAACTCCAGGCTCAATTACCTTTCGTTTGATATCACACACGCCATATTTTCACATAAACTCTAATTTTTGAAATCTATCCCATTCTTTTATTTGGTTTGTGTTCGGTGGATGTTGTTCATTTTTAAATGGGACCATCTCGACCCAAGACCCAGCCTAGGTACCAAATACCAGACAGACAGACAGACAGACAGACAGATAGACAGACAGACAGACAGAGAGACAGACAGACAGACAGACAGACAGACAGACAGACAGACAGACAGACAGACAGACAGACAGACAGACAGACAGACAGACAGACAGACAGACAGACAGACAGACAGACAGACAGACAGACAGACAGACAGACAGACAGACAGACAGACAGACAGACAGACAGACAGACAGACAGACAGACAGACAGACAGACAGACAGACAGACAGACAGACAGACAGACAGACAGACAGACAGACAGACAGACAGACAGACAGACAGACAGACAGACAGACAGACAGACAGACAGACAGACAGACAGACAGACAGACAGACAGACAGACAGACAGACAGACAGACAGACAGACAGACAGACAGACAGACAGACAGACAGACAGACAGACAGACAGACAGACAGACAGACAGACAGACAGACAGACAGACAGACAGACAGACAGACAGACAGACAGACAGACAGACAGACAGACAGACAGACAGACAGACAGACAGACAGACAGACAGACAGACAGACAGACAGACAGACAGACAGACAGACAGACAGACAGACAGACAGACAGACAGACAGACAGACAGACAGACAGACAGACAGACAGACAGACAGACAGACAGACAGACAGACAGACAGACAGACAGACAGACAGACAGACAGACAGACAGACAGACAGACAGACAGACAGACAGACAGACAGACAGACAGACAGACAGACAGACAGACAGACAGACAGACAGACAGACAGACAGACAGACAGACAGACAGACAGACAGACAGACAGACAGACAGACAGACAGACAGACAGACAGACAGACAGACAGACAGACAGACAGACAGACAGACAGACAGACAGACAGACAGACAGACAGACAGACAGACAGACAGACAGACAGACAGACAGACAGACAGACAGACAGACAGACAGACAGACAGACAGACAGACAGACAGACAGACAGACAGACAGACAGACAGACAGACAGACAGACAGACAGACAGACAGACAGACAGACAGACAGACAGACAGACAGACAGACAGACAGACAGACAGACAGACAGACAGACAGACAGACAGACAGACAGACAGACAGACAGACAGACAGACAGACAGACAGACAGACAGACAGACAGACAGACAGACAGACAGACAGACAGACAGACAGACAGACAGACAGACAGACAGACAGACAGACAGACAGACAGACAGACAGACAGACAGACAGACAGACAGACAGACAGACAGACAGACAGACAGACAGACAGACAGACAGACAGACAGACAGACAGACAGACAGACAGACAGACAGACAGACAGACAGACAGACAGACAGACAGACAGACAGACAGACAGACAGACAGACAGACAGACAGACAGACAGACAGACAGACAGACAGACAGACAGACAGACAGACAGACAGACAGACAGACAGACAGACAGACAGACAGACAGACAGACAGACAGACAGACAGACAGACAGACAGACAGACAGACAGACAGACAGACAGACAGACAGACAGACAGACAGACAGACAGACAGACAGACAGACAGACAGACAGACAGACAGACAGACAGACAGACAGACAGACAGACAGACAGACAGACAGACAGACAGACAGACAGACAGACAGACAGACAGACAGACAGACAGACAGACAGACAGACAGACAGACAGACAGACAGACAGACAGACAGACAGACAGACAGACAGACAGACAGACAGACAGACAGACAGACAGACAGACAGACAGACAGACAGACAGACAGACAGACAGACAGACAGACAGACAGACAGACAGACAGACAGACAGACAGACAGACAGACAGACAGACAGACAGACAGACAGACAGACAGACAGACAGACAGACAGACAGACAGACAGACAGACAGACAGACAGACAGACAGACAGACAGACAGACAGACAGACAGACAGACAGACAGACAGACAGACAGACAGACAGACAGACAGACAGACAGACAGACAGACAGACAGACAGACAGACAGACAGACAGACAGACAGACAGACAGACAGACAGACAGACAGACAGACAGACAGACAGACAGACAGACAGACAGACAGACAGACAGACAGACAGACAGACAGACAGACAGACAGACAGACAGACAGACAGACAGACAGACAGACAGACAGACAGACAGACAGACAGACAGACAGACAGACAGACAGACAGACAGACAGACAGACAGACAGACAGACAGACAGACAGACAGACAGACAGACAGACAGACAGACAGACAGACAGACAGACAGACAGACAGACAGACAGACAGACAGACAGACAGACAGACAGACAGACAGACAGACAGACAGACAGACAGACAGACAGACAGACAGACAGACAGACAGACAGACAGACAGACAGACAGACAGACAGACAGACAGACAGACAGACAGACAGACAGACAGACAGACAGACAGACAGACAGACAGACAGACAGACAGACAGACAGACAGACAGACAGACAGACAGACAGACAGACAGACAGACAGACAGACAGACAGACAGACAGACAGACAGACAGACAGACAGACAGACAGACAGACAGACAGACAGACAGACAGACAGACAGACAGACAGACAGACAGACAGACAGACAGACAGACAGACAGACAGACAGACAGACAGACAGACAGACAGACAGACAGACAGACAGACAGACAGACAGACAGACAGACAGACAGACAGACAGACAGACAGACAGACAGACAGACAGACAGACAGACAGACAGACAGACAGACAGACAGACAGACAGACAGACAGACAGACAGACAGACAGACAGACAGACAGACAGACAGACAGACAGACAGACAGACAGACAGACAGACAGACAGACAGACAGACAGACAGACAGACAGACAGACAGACAGACAGACAGACAGACAGACAGACAGACAGACAGACAGACAGACAGACAGACAGACAGACAGACAGACAGACAGACAGACAGACAGACAGACAGACAGACAGACAGACAGACAGACAGACAGACAGACAGACAGACAGACAGACAGACAGACAGACAGACAGACAGACAGACAGACAGACAGACAGAAAGACAGACAGACAGACAGACAGACAGACAGACAGACAGACAGACAGACAGACAGACAGACAGACAGACGGCGCAACAAAAAAGTTTCAAAATCATCTGAAACGCAAAGATATATAAAATTTTTTGAAATCGGAGCAACTTTTTTTTTCTCGAAAAAATTAGGATCACCATAGCTCACACTACTATAGTATAGTATATGTGTGAGCTAAAATCCGTCGAACATGATACCTTTCCTAGCTTTTGCTGCACGAACTAGGAAAGTAAAAATTGGGATTGATAAAAACTGAAGTCTAATGGGAGTTACATACAAAAACGGACAACTTTTATCTAATTTAACCTACAAACTGTGAATATAGGGTACAATAATTAATAATAGGCTCATTATTTTTCAACTGAATTTAACTAAAGTTAAGTGGAATAGATTAGGAATTTTTAAATCTAGTCAGATAAAATTTAATCTGACGAGTTTTTTTAACGTCAAATTGCCCGATTTGAATGAAATTTGGTACCTGGGTCTTAGGTCGAGATGGTCCCATTAAAAAATTAATTAAAAATTAACAAAATCCACCTAACGCAAGCCAAATAAAAGGGTGGGGGTAGATTTTAAAAATTGGAGTTTATGTGAAAATATGGCGTGTGTGGTATCGAACGAAAGGTAATTGAGCCTGCAGTTAAACAAAATACATTTTAGTTTATTTTAAAAAAAGGGTGGGGGTAAATGTCAAAAATTAGAGTTTAAATGAAAATATGGCTTGTGTGGTATTAAACGAATGGTCTGGAGTCTGGAGTTAAACAAAATACATTTTAGTTAAAAAAAAGGTGGGGGTAAATTTAAAAAATTAGAGTATCAAACGAAAGGTATTTGAGTCTGGAGTTGAATAAAATATATTATAGTTTTTAGTTATACTGTCATAAATAAGTTTAAATTCGGATCATTTTACTATAGCAATAACCAATATTGCTGCGCTTGCACTAATTTCGTCTATAAAAGCCGATGCTGGATAATAGACCGGCATCAATCTAGCAAGTGATCAACCCAGTATACCACTGAAATACGTGGTCCCTACTAAACACACCCAGTACACCACTGAAATACGTGGTCCCTACGAACCCAGTACACCACTGAAATAATGTGGTCCCTACTTAACATACCTAAGTAAAACCTCACTATGGTGATTACGCTTTATGGCCCATAAGGCCAACTCTCTACGGCCTATAAGGTCTATTTCTTATGGCCCCTAGGTCAACTCTCTCCAGCCAGCATCCCTCTTTTTACATTATTTAATTATTTATAGCAATAACCTCTATTCCTGTTAATCTGTTTTCTTATATAAAATACATGTATAAATGTGGATTCTTTATACTTAATTTTCATATTCCCCTAAATCCCTCAGTCACAAGGGCACTAAATAATAAACCTTGTGACATATATGGTAGAGATGCCACTTGTCACAAATATAGTCGTGACAATATTAGCTTACACGTACACTATAATTAAAGTACCTAGTGTGAGCGTAGGTGCCCATATATTAGTAGAGTATTTTTTTTAGTCCTTGCCGTATATTCATCTTGTAAGCCTATTATGACATCAATAACGTGCTTGTATATTTTATTTGTTATTTTCTTCCCCGTGACATCCAGTGTATATTTTTCTTATTTGCATACATATACCTGTAACATATTTGCACATATTTGTGACATCCCTAACGTCTTTGTATATTTTATTTGTTATTTGTTTCCTCGTCACATCCAGTGTATATTTCTTATTTTTATAGAGGTACTTGTTACATCCGTTATTTTTATGAAACATTGGCAACTTTGGTGGATGTCACAAGTTAACAAAAATATTTAAGGATGTTACAACGTCAAAATTTTTTGTATATACAATGGACGCCACAAAGATATGAAAAATTTTATTTCAAAATTTGTGAGCTTATACAAATATTTTTATGGAATTAAAAATAAAATATTTTTTATTACATTTCATATTTTTTATTTTTGGATAACACCAGGTTTTAAAGTGGATGTCACAAAAACCGACTTTTTGCTGGATGTCACAAGATACAACGGTCGAGTATATATATAGATATATATATAGATATATATATATATATATATATATATATATATATATATATATATATATATATATATATTTATCCATGGACCGGTCTATCCTAGGGACCATGGCATAGAATCAGATCGTTCCCGCTCTATCATAGAACACTCGCATCGTGTATGGTCGGGAATCGTACCCCCTGACGGGCTGAGCGAAGTTAGCGAAAAGCGATTTGTCAAGTAATGACGTCTATGTGACGGCATTGTTTTGAAAGATTCGAAGCGTTTTCTCTCGGCCAACTGTTTTAAAATAGTTTTAAAACAGTGACGTAACGTTTGACGTCATTAATTTGATAAGTGATTTATGCCTAACTTCGCTCAGCCCGTCAGGGGTTTACTATGTGTATGTTCTATGGTAGAGCGGGAACAATCTTATGTCATGTGTCCAATAAGCGTATTCGCGTGGATTTTTCTTTTCTTGTGCTCTGATTGATTGATTTAAAAATTTGAACCAATCAAAGCCTGAGAAAAAAAAATCCGCGCAAATAATACGCTCCATAGGCAGCCGGATTTATTCTATGCCACGTTATTAACATGGATCACCTAACAAATATCAGCGTTGCGTCGTACTGAATTCTTGAAAAATGAGCTTTTCTTCTATTATATTGCCAGATTTATAAAGGGTATGGCTATGTGTCCATGGAGCGTTTTATCCGCTATGATTTATCTTTTATTGGGCTCTCATTTATTGATTTAAAATTTTCATCCAATCAAAGCTTGAAATAATACGTTCCTTGAACAGCCGGCTTATTTAGAGTATTTTCATGCCTATTTCCTATTCTGCGAGCGAAAGAAAGAAGCTGGTTGATTAAAATTCGTAGTTTTTTTTCTTGTGATTTGGGGCAGTCCATAAATTACATAGCGGGTATAGGGGTGGACTTCTACAAATGTTTCAGTACACTTGACCAGCTATAAACCATAAAAATCCTAATAGAACGAGCCAAGGAATACAACATTCCAGTATATATTGCGTTTATAGAATTTGAAAAAGCTTTTGATAGCATTGAGCGCTGATCAGTAAAAGCGTCTTTAATTTATAGCCTAATAGATCACAGATACACAGACTTAATAGTCAATATAGGTAGGTATCAAAGTAAACGGACAATATTTGAACCACCTAAGATATGCTACTCATATTGAGTCGGTAAAGCTGGAGGGTCCATGATAAGGGGCCCAAAAATAATTGATGTTATTAATTGTTTCTAATTTGTTGCTAATTTGTTGCGATAAAATTAATTTTGTTGCTGTAGCCGTTTACGAGAAAATTGTGGTCCCCTCAGGTTTACCGTAAAGCTAGGGGGACCACGCATATCTTCAATTTGATGCCAAGTACAAAACTAGTTTTTATGACATTAATTGTTGCTCTGAAGGCCCAAGAATAATCATAGATAACATTTTCAAAAAACT
This sequence comes from Aspidapion aeneum, assembly GCA_963576565.1. Lineage (NCBI taxonomy): Eukaryota > Metazoa > Arthropoda > Insecta > Coleoptera > Brentidae > Aspidapion > Aspidapion aeneum. The sequence goes on from OY755040.1 coordinate 84,773,880, forward strand.
TACAGTTATTCTCTTCACAACTTCTCTGACCACCGGCAGCAATTTTTTTTTACTGGCATATAATTCTACGTATTTGTTGCTAATTTGTTACGGTAAAACGGATTTGGTTGCTGCAGTGGTTATTATAAAAACGGCGGTACCTCTAGCTTTTCGGTAAAGCTAGGGGGACCACGCGTATCTTCGATTTGATAAAGAGTAGAAAGGTCAATTTTGCGGCATTATTTGTTGCTCGGAAGGCCCATCAATAATCAAAAGTAATATATTCAAAAAAGTTAACCATTATTTTTTTATAGACAGAACCCATTTTTTTAAGTAAAGCTACTGAAACCAGCCACATCTCGTTACTGGATTGAGCTTTCGAGATGAAACAAATACTGGAATTTATTGCTCGCGTAGTTCGAATTTGTTGCGGCAAAATCCATTTTGTTGCGGCCTTATTTTTGAAAAAGTTGTTATTTCGTAACATGGTAGGGGTCATAACTCAAAAATGAACTAGGGGGCCCAAAAGTTTCATATGCCGTTAGATAAAGGGTAACGAGTACTAATTAGCTGCGGAAGAACCAATTTTGTTGCTGTAGCCGTTTTGGAGAAATATGCGAAAAACAAGTTTTGGTAAAGTTAGGGAGACCAGCCATATCTCGTCACTGGATCGAGCTATCGAAATGAAATAAAAACTGGATTTTGTTGCTCGCCTAGTTCTAGTTTGTTGGGGCAAAATCCATTTTGTTGCTGTCTGCCTTTTAATAAGTTGTAATTTCGTAACATAGGAGTAGATTGGCTAAACACTGGGCAAGTCATCTTAAATATAAATGAAAAGTTGCAGTATAAAATCAAAAGGAAAAAAAACCTTATTAAAAATTATTTAATTAATTTTGTTTTGACACTGCCAGTCCTGGCAGTACAAGCGAGTTGCACTATAATTAATTGATTTTACTACAAGGTCATTGAATTCGCTCCAAAATCCACCTCTGTAGCAAAATGCAGTGTAGTGTCCACACTTACTGTAATTTCCTTATTATTATCAAAGGTTGGAATAACCTCATACTCTTGGAATTTGATGATTCCCACCAATACCATTTTTTTTCTTTAAATGAAAAAGCTTTAGGAATTTTGTTCAATTGGCAATATTTGCTTTTCGTCCAAATTAAATATTTCAAAGATCACTAGCGGACCTAAAACTACAAAAACTTTATACTTTTTTCTTTTTTTTAACATTAGATAGTGGGTAAGTCCACATCCATTCAACCAATTTAAAAATATTTTTGAACCTTGAGTTTTTTGATGATGGTGAGTTTTTATGTGGTTATTCTCCGCCTAATAAAATGTAAAAATACAAATTTTAAAATTTTTTGGTTGCATATTTTTTGAGTTATGCGTTCCCGAAAATAAAAATATTGACCAATTTTTCAAATTTCTATAATTTTTAAACTGTTTAAGATAATTAGCTAAAACGTGCTGTGTATAGAGAATGATTCACAAGCCAAGCTTTGATGTGCCTCATTTTCTTTAAAAAAGCAACAAGGGGTCTATGCCAAAATTATATTTTTGAAGAAATTTTTTTTTCTTAATTTTTATAATTTTTTTCTCAGACTATTTGTTTAAATGTATGCTAAATTTTACCTTGGGATGACAATGGGCTCATGGGTAAAAAAAAATTGATGCATATATTGCTTGATATTTTTATTACTAGGCATCTTATTTATTTAGCGTGTTTATTATAAAAACGTGGACACCATGGGCACCTGGTTTCGCTACGTTAACATTTAAATAAGAAATAATTTATCTAAAAAACGTACTTACATAATAACAGGCTCACAAGAATAATTGAAAACCTCTACATTCCATTTCGCCCTTTTTCGCTGCAATGTTTGACATTTATGAAAATTCTTACATTACTTATATCTTAAATCAAAAAATAATTGCGGTCACACCCAATTTTTTTGAATCATCGAGTAACTATTAAATCGTCGAAATCAAAACAATACTGCTCGTGCCCGAGCGATAACGCCAAGTTGTCTCAGTGCACTGCACCGTTCACAGCCAACACGAACAGCCAAGATGAACCTATGACGCGGGTGGCATCACGGGGGTGCGGGCGGCATCGATCGCCGAAATTGATTCAAAAGAGCATGAAATGAAGTAGGGCCCAGATTCTGTGTACAGCGTGTCCCATTTTCGATGGGATTAAATGACAAACTCGGTTATTATTAAAGATATTGATTTTCTGATTGCACCTTACTGCTGTTTTTTTGAGCCCTTAAAAATGGTGTAATCAGATTTTTGCTAAACCTCGTTTTTGAAAAAAATGCATTTTTGATAATCGCTTATATCTCGCTTATTTTGTGAGATATTTTTATTCTGTAAAAACCTTTTCATGGAAACTTTTTTAGAAGAAAATAATGGCGTTGTCAATTTTTTAAAATACTGTTTAATTTTTGAGATATGGTTTTCATAAAAAAAAATTAAATACGGGCCTGGATTTTTTTTATTACTATTTTGAATGGGTGCATGATATTAGTATCACAAAATAATAAAAATTAATTTTTTTTTTGTTTTAAGGTAAAAAAAAATATTTAAAAAAAATTTTTGTCCGAACCTGGAAATTTCCAATATAAATATAAAGTAAAAATTGCTAGTTAAACGATTTTTAGTTTAACTGTTTTGATACTTAGCAAATTAAAATGGTTTTACGTTAATTTACAGATTTATTTGAAACAAAGTCTACGAAAAATACAACAAAAAATAAGAAAGACAAAAAATGATAACTAATTTTTCTTTAATGATATACATAAATGTAAGTAATTTTTCTTAACGCATTTTGTATAAAAATATTTCTGCCGTTTAAATATTGGGATTTTGTTGCTTGAATAAGCAGTCAAACATATCACATTTTTCAAAATCTGGATATGGTCGATTTCTAGCCATTTTAGAATAACTGTGAGTGAGCCATTTACAAAAATGACAAGTAAAATGACGATGTCAATTCCACGCTTTTGTTTTTCTATCTTGAAGTAAATTGCAAGAGATGCTGTGCAAATCATTACTATGATATTAATTTTGTAACGTTTTAACGTTTTTTATTTTATTTATAAATAATTTAATTAACGTTTTAAAAAAGATAAACTAAAAACCGTTCAACTAGTGTGTCTTGCAATTTTTAATTTATAACTACGTTGGAAATTTCCAGGTTCGGACTAATTTTTTTTTTAAATATTAAATAGTTTTTTTAACCTTAAATCAAAAAAATATTAAAGTTTTAACATTTTAGGATAATAATAGCATGGAACCAATCAAAATAGTGACGAAAAAATCTAGGTCCGTATTTAATTTTTTTATGATAAATACCATATCTCAAAAACAAAACAATATTTTAAAAATTTAAAAACGTCATTATTTTACTCTAAAAAAGTTGCTATAAAAAGGTTTTTACAGAATAAAAATATCTCGCAAAATAAGCGAAATGGGATTATCAAAAATGCAATTTTTTCAAAAACTCGCTGTATTAGCAAAACCACGGGGTATAGCAAAAATCTGATTACACAATTTTTAATGGATCAAAAAAAGAGCACGGTAAGTGCAATGAGAAAATCGATATCTTTAATAATAACCGAGTTTCCCATTTAATCCCATCGAAAATGGGACACGCTGTACTGTAATTTTCTATAGGGACATGTCGTCCTCTCTATATTTCGTAATTAGAATGCGACATAACATCCACGGTGCACAGAATTTGGATCCGATCCAGTTAAGCGCGGCGCCGGCGCACAGTGGACCGACCTTATGGGAACAGAGGGACATGAGTTTTTCTACTTGAAACTTTTAATCTAGAAAAGCTAAAAATGAGTTTTATACACGGTTATATTGTACAAAGAGCAGCGTCTTAAATAAAAAAAAATAGTTACTTTACAAGATTTCAACCATATACAGGGCGACCCAAAAATATAGTGCGTTTTACAAAAACCTATATTTTTTATATGCATATAACTTAAATGTTATCTAAATTTTTCGTCTTGAATTTTTTGGAATGAAGGAGCTTTCAATTTTATTATAAAAACATATTTTTTAATCAAATAGTAAAAAACTAGACAGGGGTTTAACAAAAATGATTCTTTGACAATTGCTCTTTACTCAAATATTTTTGTAGAATTGTCACTTCCGACATTTCATAAACAATTAAGATAGCTGACAAATTTAGCTATTAGGCTATTAAAAAAATTTATTTTTGTATTTACGCAGCTAAAAATATACATTTGATTCAAGTATGCTGTGATTGACAAATATTGATGTCAAGACAAAAGATGGTTGTCATAGTTATATTATAAAAATATAAACAGTAGGATGACATTTCCTATTGACAATATTACTCATTTAAAAACATGACTGCAAATAACAACAAAACTGAAAGAACTGAGGCAGAAAGAAATATGACCCGCTTTGCGAGAACTTAGTCGCGATGCATGCGCTTATACGCGGAGAGCAAGAGGTGCCGGAACTCAACAGAAGTAGTTTTCTGCAAGAAATTGTAGATTTTGTGGTCAAGTTTTGCCAGTCTGCAGAAGTTGCTTTAAGTCAAGAGGGAGATGCAACCACAACATCAAAGTCCACAAATGACGCTTTGCCCATACGGTCAATTTTTGTTAATTCCATAGCCATCTTGGTAGCAGATCGTAGCAGATAAATGTTATATTTTCGTGATCATAATACTCCAGCAATTATATTGAGATTACTGGTAAAGCGAATCCTGTCGAATATCAAATTTTGTAAATACAAAAACTTAGAGGTTGATATACTTTTACCTAATTTGTTCATTTTATTATTATATTTCTGATAAAAAAGACGACTTCTTTGAGTAAAAATTTCAAAAAACCATTAATCAGTATTAGGCAATCATATAACAAAAATATTTACTAAAGTCAACATTTTATACTAGATTTGTTTTATATTTACTTTTCATTGGCAAAACTTGTAGCAGTAACAAGTCTTTATTAAACATTTAACGCATAAAGATATCTATCACCCAAAATTACAACAAAATAATAATAAATGGACTTCTTTCTAAATAATTGTGTAAATTTAATTTTAAAAATATAAAGAAAATTTTTTGGTCTATGTCTCTGATATTATAACAAGCCGTTCCTCTGTGCGGCGGCAGCCGACCTCCGCATCCTCGTTTCAACTCAAATACAAACACATACATACCGGGTATTAATTTTTAGTCAGTATTCAAGTATTTGGTGAATTCCTTTTGGGGTTTATTGATACTTTATGATGAAATTATTATATTTTTTAAAGTAAAATTTGGCCACTGCTCTTAAAATAGTGGCAAAATCGGCCGTACGTTTCGTGGCGTGTTTTCTAAGTCTGTTTGGCATTGCGACGTATCCCTTCTGAAAATTAATTTGATTTTACGTAGTTACCAAAATCGAAATAGTAGATTGTAAATCGAAAAAAAATTGGTTGGTATCAAAATCATCCCACGGCAGTAAGAAATTCCAAAAATGTGACAGAGTGGATGTGTAATCTTAACTTCGTCTAAATAAGTAAGTGAAATTGATTCAAAACTTTTGTAATGGTATATTTCCAGTCACGTATAGTTAAAATATTAAAGGAACTGTCAAATATTTATATTTAAGGTAAAATAAAAGAATTTTGAACGACATCAATCTATAAAAATAAATTTTTAAATAGGAACTTATTGTTATCTCATCATAAAACTTGGCCAACATGTAAATAAATAGTCTAGAAAACAAATATAAGAAAATTGAACAAAATAAAAAAAAAGTTTTTAAACTGCATCAAAAATAAATTTTGTGGTTGGACCCCTGCATTTTTTTACAAGAAGGCATACCATAATTAAACTTTTAGACCTATAAGTTTACACAGCAACTTTTACCTCGATATGCCAAAAGACTTTATGAATAACAAGGGTTTAAAGAAATCAAGTCAGTGCTAAAAAAGACGATATTAGGCATTAAAAAAAATTAATAACACAAATACCGGACTGCTAAAAAATCAAAAAATTTGCGTTTTTACTTCCTTCTACTTAGTCAAGAATTTGACCAAATATTATGAAAATCAAAGGTGACAAGGTCCAAACCATTGGTTGATTTGATATGGACTTACCCTAGTGTAAGTTGTGCTACGTATTTGTACGTAAAACTGCACGTTAATCCGATTTAGCGCTCTACGTTTTGTTTAAAATTTCAGTTTCTGATGTTTATATTAAACCTACCGATAGCAGGCGACGCTTTAAAGCACGTTGTTCGACATTTGCGACGCTTCTATTTTTTTGTAATCACTCTAATTAATTAATGAGTAATCATATGTAATTAAACAAATATCTAGAAGCAGAACTGTATTTTCCAGTTAGGTAAGACATTGGCATGCCTAGTAACTTTTATACAGTGGATAAGGGGGGGGTTCAGAAATAAAAAAAAGAACAAAAATGATCTCAAGTAAAATACAGTTCAACTCAAATGTGGTAGCCAAACCATGAAACTCTTCCTACTTCCGAGCCTTCCTGATTATTTGTGTAATAAAAAGAAACTAAAAAAAATGACTTATAATAAGATAAATTTTAAACGGTTCTAAATGAATTTTTAACCTGGAGTCGAAAATAAACCAAGTCATGGACCTATTTATTTTCAACCCGCTGGTTAAATTAACACGAATAGAGAACAATTTATAGGTAGACAGCCATCTCCAACAATTGTACAATTCTATCACAGTTTACTTACATTTGAATCTAGTGGGAGACTCAATTACCTACTTTCCAGTTTTAAAAAGATACACTTTCAAAATCAAAACTTCCAAAACACTAAAAACAATAACCTCATTTTTCGTTCACCCTATCCCTCTTTTATCTCTACAAAGTTGGTTCATCGGGCTGTGCAAATAATGCAGATTTTAGTTTATCGTATTTATTATAAAACTGAGAATAATACCGGAAAACATGAGATATAAATAAATGAAATGGATGGAAACAAGTCAGGGCCAAAATAGCAAGCCACTTTCAATTGCTCAGTAAAATTTAACTTAAATATGCTGCAAAATTGTGGTTATGACGTCATACCCAGTTGGAAGCACAAATTCTTTTCCACGTAGAAATGGCGTGGACCGCCTTGACTCCCTCAATCCAGAGGATGTGAGACCGTCATCCAAATACTCAACACATCGACCGGTCTCACAATTTACCGTCTTCTATATATAATTCTGCAATCGCTGGCAGTGCCAAACAACAAAAGTAAATGACGAACCAAAAAATGGCCCCAGCGGCCAGCCAATATCTGTGGGAAGAAGGAACAAACCTTGTCCAAAATGTACAAGGTTCAGAAGTCTTTTCATAATTGGGTGGGGTAATTTAGTACCAACGGAATGTTCCCGGTAAAATTCAAATAAAAATACAAACTATTTATAAAAACTCGCAGTTTCTCGAATTTTGTCGTCTTCAAGTTGGTAAACCTGCTAACGACGCATTTCCCCAGAAACCGACCAATCAGAGAGCACATTAGTAATTCAGTAAAAAGACTATAAGGTCACCACAAACCAAGGAAATATTCCAATTTCGTTTATTGCGCATTGCGGTGTTGTCGGATCTATTTCTACGGAAAATCAAAAGTGAACGAATACGAAGCAAAAAAAATAAAAAGTCAAGAAAACACCCACAAAGCAGGTTTCAAGAATAAAGCTTTGATAACGATATTGGGGCTCAAGTACTGCTTCCCTATGGATTTATAAACGAGGATTTCGAGGTGCACAGATCAAAACAAATGTCAAAACGGACCATTGCCAACATAGAAAGTAGGGGAAAAATAACCGGTTAGACTATAAGAAGTTTAGGATTGAAACCATCAACTGCAGAAACAATTACTGGAAATCAGAGCATGCATCAAACCAAGGAATATTCGAACACTCAACCAATTCCCATACGACTAAAGCCATACTAAATGTAAAAATTATTTGCATTTTAGTAATATTTTTAGTCAAAAGTTTTTATTTGCTCTTTATATATGTTTTCTATAAGATTCATACATTTTTACACCATTTTTGAAAAAAATATTTTTACATTAATAAAGTTGTTTTTGAACTTTGAACTTGAACATACACCATCCAACCACTGCTTAAACTCGGCATGAGGATACTCAGATGTTAAGTTTTCTCACCACTAGCTAACCCTACATAACCCTTCAATCCGACTAACTGAGTTAGATAAAAACTTTGTTTAACTATGATTATATATTAATTTATATAATATCAAATTACGATTTTGTTTAGTTTTTAGCCCTTGTTTTATCCCCAATTTACAAAATTGCATGACTGTATTTATTTTATCTTCTCCTTTCATTAAAGTAGTAAAGCCTATCAAAGTAGGCGTAGCCTCAAGTGTTTTAGGTCAAACCTTGGACCTAAATATGCTTCCGTGCTACCAAAAGTAGTTAATCCGTGAAGAAGAAGAGATACGGGAAGAGAAACCATTGTACTAATATCCTCAAAAATATCACCAAGACCCCCACAAAATAAAGGAACGTCTCAGAGACTGTTCTTGAAACCATCGTGAATCATTTGTGATGTGGCAACGCCGCCAAGCCCACAGTTTATACCGGGTAGATTTGATTAGAATGTTTTCTCATTTCGTTTATTTATCGAACATACACGGTAGCAACATAGCTGTTTGTTCAGTTCAAAACGTAAACAGACAAAAATACACAATTCCAAAGATGTTTTTATGTGATATTTCCCAACCAACCTGTGATCTCAAATTCCTATTACAATGCCCAAATAATGTCGCACAGCCCTTACAATAATAGGAACGAGAGCCTCTTTTATAAGGTAACTTTTTGGACAATATATAGGGTGTCCCACAACTAATGGTACATAGTTAAACTGTAGATTTCCTGGGTCAAAATATTACGATTTAGCCACACTTACCTTAGTCGAAAAGTTCGTACTAACCGAGATACTTAAACTTTATTTTTTCAATTCGATTTTCTTTAATAACTTTTTTACTAATTAATATTTTTGCAAAAAATAACCAGCGTGTAAGTTTTTTTTTAAATTGGCAAGACGATTTTGTTGAAAATTTTGATGTATAGTGTACAGGGTGGTCCCTGGACCACTAGCATTGCATTAAAATCAGCGACTTTTTTTTGTGCCTCGGTGTATACCAGTTTTTATGTAAAATAATGGTTTTCCCATCCTTTTTGTGTCAAAAAGTTATACTGTTTTAAAGTCGCTCAGAGCAACGGTTTTTGAAATTTTTGCATTTAAAGTTTTTATTGCATGTGAGTGATATGTCTAATTTATGTATGATACTTTCTTCAATTCATTCTACTAATTAATAGTTTTGCAAAAACTAACCAGCATGTAGGTTTTTCTGAAATTTGCAAGACGATTCCGTTGAAAAATTTTATGTACAATGTACAGGGTGTTCTTTGGACCACTACCATTGCATTAAAATCATCAGTGTATTTTTTTGTGCCTCGGTGTATACTTAAGCAGGTTTTTAAACAGAATATTATTTTAATTATTAATAACAAAAAAAAATAAAAACTAATTATAAAAATTATACATATTTTATTGTAACAACAAATTTTTAGATAGAAAAACAGAAAAAAATCTACATTAAATGTTTAAAATGGCCACCGTTAACCTGAATAAATTTTTTAATTCGCTTATTATACGAACGTCTGATTTTAAAATAAAGATTTGCATTTGTGAACGCCTCTTCAGCATTTTGCATTTTTTGAAATAGTTTTTCTCGGGTATTTATCTAGCCTACAATAATAAACAGTTTTAAGTTTGATTTACTATTTGTCAATTTAAAAATTTTAACTTAGTTGCTGAGAGCGCCATGCTTAAGAAATTTTATATTTTTTTAAATAAATAATAAAATATTAATTTTATTGATTATTAAAATTTTCTTTCAAAACAATAAAAAAATACTTGCATTAATAAATTATACGTACTTCTATTTTTTTAAAAACTAATACGAAGAGGTTTTTGTTCCTCATTAAAAACAAAGCCCTACACAGTTGCAATAACAAACAATGATAACACACTTATGATAATTCAAGAACCACCCTGTATATTTTTTAGCTTAATATTTTTTAAGCAAACATCCTTCTATAGAATGCTATAAAAAAGTATTGATTATTATTATTATTATACTTCTAATTTAAATATCTTGAAAACCGTTCCTCTAAGCGACATCTAAACGCTATAACTTTTTTACTTAAATAAAATTAAAAAATTTATGTTTTTAATAGAATCTTGTATACATCGAGGAACAAAAAAGTTAAACCTATTTCAATGTAACGGTACCGACCCAGAGAACACCCTGTATAATATATATTTTTTTTACCAAAATTAAGTTGTCCATGCCCAAAAACCACCAAACCGAATTTTTTGTGCAAAATTATTAATTAGGAGAAAGAGTTGCAGAAAGTATCATACATAAATTAGGCATATCACTCACATACAATAAAAACTTTAAATGCAAAAATCTCAAAAACCGTTGCTTTGAGCGAGTTTAAAACAGTATAATTTTTTTACTTAAAAAGGATGGAAAAACCATTATTTTACATAAAAACTGGTATACATCGAGGCACAACAAAAATACACTGATTTTTATGCAAATGATAGTTGTCTAAGGAACACCCTGTACATTGCACATCAAATTTTTCAACCGAATCGTCTTGCCAATTTTAAAAAAACTTACACGCTGGTTAGTTTTTGCAAAAATATTAATTATTAAAAAAGTTATTAAAGAAAATCGAATTGCAAAAATAAAGTTTAACACCCTGTATCTCGGTTAGTACGAACTTTTTGACTAAGGTGAGTATGGCTAAATCGTAATATTTTGACCCAGGGAATCTACAGTTTAACTATGTACCATTAGTTCTGGGACATCCTGTATAACCTCAAAACACAGCTCTAAAACACAAATCAAATACCCTTAAAGCGTTGTATAGACAAAACGAGTCGAACAGTGTTGGTTATTTACAGAAATAAGACAAATATGTAACATCTGACTTAAGCGTAAAAATGGCACGTTACAAGCAGAGAATATGGAATCTGGCAATATGCCGTTTTGATGCAACACTTTTGGTTTTTTGTCTTTTTATCTGCAGTGGGAATACATTTGCAAAGAACCCTTTCCTAGTAACACAGGTACGTTTTTAAAACGTCCATTTCGGACCTAAGGGAAGTTTATCCGATAAAGGTCCCTTTTTTGGGTATCTTTTAGGTTTTTAAAATGTGCCACACGAAGTGTGTGAAACGTTTTAAATACGTTTTTCGGACGTTTGTCAAATTTAATATTTTAAACCTTCTGCAAAATTTGTGGGCGTTTAATAAACGTTTCACTGACGCTCAGATACGTTTCAAAGCAATTCTAAGACGTACAAAAAATGACGTCTAAAAAACGTTATAGGGTACGTTTAAAAATCGTTCCAGAGAACGTTTAAAAAACGTTTAGGGGACATTTAAAAAATGTTCAGGACATGTTTAATAAACGTTCAAGGTTGACCTTGAAAAAACGTTTCCGGGGACTCCCAAACAACGTTTCAGGGAAGGTTTAAAAAACGTTTTAGGGACGTTTTAAAAACGTCAAAGCGACACTACACAAAGTCTAGGCCTCGGGCCCCTTGAAATTGGAACCTCATGTATTGGGCCCTTTCATACTGGGCCTTCTTAAAAATTGATTCAACTCCAATCTGAGTATGGTAGAAAAGTTTTAAATTTATGTTTCTCTGATCAGCCTATGTATATAATGATGATGGTGGTGGTAAGAGAATTGTGAGGGACCTTAAAAGTACAGTTTAAAAACGTACTTTCTGAAACGTTTTAAAAACGTAACTTTTCGGGACGTTTTAAAAACGTACTTTTCGGGACGTTTTAAAAACGTACTTTTCTGGACGATCTAAAAACGTACTTTTAGTGACGTTTTAAAAATGTACTTTTAAGGTCCCTTGCGCGCCTAACTTTTGAGTACCTGACAAGTACGTTTTTAATACGTCCCGAAAAGGACGTTTTTAAAATGCGCCAGTCGGGACGTTTTTATAATATACCTTTTAGATCTCTTGGGGTCCTAACTTTGGCGTTCCTAAAAAAGTAGGTTTTTAAAACGTCACGAAAGTTACGTTATTAGATCATCCCGAAAAGTACGTTTTTAAAACGTCCCGAAATGTACGTTTTGAAAACGTCACAAAAGGTACGTTTTTAAAATGTAATCTCATATTTCTGTTACCAGCATTATCATCATATACATCAGAGAAACATAAATTTAAAACTTTTCTACCATACACAGATTGGAGTTGAGTCTGGTTTTAAGAGGGCCCAATATGAAAGGGTCCAATACGTAAGGGCCCAATACCACGGGACCCGAGGCCTAAACTTTGTGTAGTCCCTCTGGAACGTCTTTAAAATGTCCCTAAAATGTTTTTTAAACGTCCCCTGAAACGTTGTTTGGGCGTATCCGGAAACGTTTTTACAAGGTCACCTGAACCTTGAATAAACGTCCCCTGAACGTTTATTAAACGTCCTCTGAAACGATTGTTAAACGTCGGTTCATATCATATAACGTTTCTTAGACGTCCTCGAAAGAAGGTTTTTTTGTACGTTCTAGAAACGCTTTGGAACGTATCTGAACGTCACTGAAACGTGTATTAAACATCCACAAATTTTGCAGAAGGTACTTGTATAAAAAATTTAATTTGACAAACGTCTGAAAAACGTTTTTAAAACGATTTACAAACGTCCTGTGGGGACATTTTAAAAACGTAAAAGAGACCCACAAAAAGGGACCTTTATCGGACCCAAGGCGTGCATTTTAAAAAATTCCCCTAGGTCCGAAATGGACGTTTTTAAAACGTACCTGTGTTACTAGAGAAGGGTTGTTCTTTGCAAATTTATTCCCACTGCAGATAAAAAGACAAAAAACCAAAAGTGTTGCATCAAAAAGGCTATGCCACATTCCATATTATCTGCTGCTGGTAGGTTGAATATAAATATCAACCACTGAAATTTTAAACAAAACGTAGAGCGCTAAATCGGAGGTTAATGTGCAGTTTTACGTACCAATACGTAGCACAACTTACACTATCTAATGTTAAAAAAAAGAAGAAAGTATAAAGTTTTTGTAGTTTTAGGTCCGCTAGTGATCTTTGAAATATTTAATTTCCCCGGGTCCCGGCTTACGGACCTTTTAGTTTACCAACTAGCGCTTCGGACATCTGTAGTTTACTTTATAGCGATATAATGATGCAGATTAAGGCCAGTACACAGAAGAGTTCGGTTCGGTCCGCTTTGCAGAATATGTTATGGGCCAGTATTATTAATTTCGCCTTGTTGAATTTTTCACTTCTGCCGTGTGGTCTTCAGCACACACAATTTTTTTTTGTTTTAACTTGCTTAGTGTTTAGCCAATCTACAACGAGTTAATAAAACTATGACGCCTCTGATATTACGAAATTTCAGCTTCAATCAGACAGCAACAAAATGGATTTTGCCGCAACTAATAAGAACTAGGCGAGCAACAAAATCCAGTTTTTGTTTCATCTCGATAGCTCAATCCAGTGACGAGATATGGCTGGTCCCTCTAACTTTACCAAAACTAGTTTTTCGCATATTTCTCGAAAACGGCTACAGCAACAAAATTGGTTCTTCCGCAACTAATTAGTACTTGTTACCCTCTATTTAACGGCATATGAAACTCTTGGGCCCCCTAGTTTATTTTTGAGTTATGACCCCTACAATGTTACGAAATTACAACTTTTTCAAAGATAAGGCCGCAACAAAATGGATTTTGCCGCAACAAATTTGAGCTAGGCGAGCAACAAAATCCAGTTTTTGTTTCATCTCGATAGCTCAATCCAGTGACGAGATATGGCTAGTCCCCCTAACTTTACCAAAACTTGGTTTTCGCATATTTCTCGAAAACAGCCACAGCAATAAAATTGGTTCCTTTGCAACTAATTAGTACTCGTTACCCTCTATTTAACGGCATATGAAACTCTTGGGTCCCCTAATTCATTTTTGAGTTATGAGCCCTACAATGTTACGAAATTACAACTTTTTCAAAAATAACGCCACAACAAAATGGATTTTGCTGCAACAAATTTGAACTAGGCGAGCAACAAAATCCAGTTTTTATTTCATCTCGATAGCTAAATCCAGTGACGAGATATGGCTGGTCCCCCTAACTTTACCAAAACTAGTTTTTCGCATATTTCTCGAAAACGGCTACAGCAACATAATTGGTTCTTCCGCAACTAATTACTACTCGATACCCTCTATTTAACGGCATATGAAACTCTTGGGCCCTCTAGTTCATTTTTGAGTTATGACCCCTACAATGTTACGAAATAACAACTTTTTCAAAAATAGGACCGCAACAAAATGGATTTTGCCGCAACAAACTCGAACTAGGCGAGCAACAACATCCAGTTTTTGTTTCATCCCGATAGCTCAATCCAGTGGCGAGATATGGCTGGTCCCTGCCGTATATTCATCTTGTAAGCCTATTATGACATCAATAACGTGTTTGTATATTTTATTTGTTATTTTCTTCCCCGTGACATCCAGTGTATATTTTTCTTATTTGCATACATATACCTGTAACATATTTGCACACATTTGTGACATCCCAACGTCTTTGTATATTTTATTTGTTATTTGTTTCCTCGTGACATCCAGTGTATATTTCTTATTTTTATAGAGGTACTTGTTACATCCGTTATTTTTATGAAACATTGGCAATATTGCTGGATGTCACAAGTACACAAATATTTAGGGATGTTACGTCAAAATTTTTTGTATATACAATGGACGCCACAAAGATATGAATCTTTTTTTTCTAAATTTGTGAGTTTTAAATTTTTTGAAAACTAAGGCAATTTTTCTACTGTTTTCTAGTACATCCTTATAAAATGAAATATTCTAGACGTATTGTAGTTATTTTTTTTAATCCCGCTTTAGTTTTTATTACACAAAACTTAAACTACAAGTCAAACTGAATGAGATCGTTTAGTTTCAAAGGTGAACCGAGCACTTGGGAAGTAAACACAGATGTAGGTCATCGGATGATTTTTGGAGCTGAAACGAACACATTATTTTATTCTAATTTTAATTGTTGTGTAAAGAGAAATGACGCGGGCTAAAAAAATAACGACTGGTATGTCTGAAAAATATTATTTTATAAGAATATACTAAAATGTAGTAGGAAAATTGCTTTAGTTTTCAAAAAATTCAAAAAATATTACAAAGAAAAACTGAATGTCTTCTCCACTAAAGTCTTTATTGTTTCGGGTTTTATTTAGGACATGTTTCGAGTCTAAAGAGACCCATCATCAGCTAAAACAAGTTAAACAAGGAAGTGTAACTACATCCGAAGCACCTTTAGTGCATATTAAATAGATTAAACCGATACCCCCTTAAAATAATAAATACCTTTCAACAACCTTCAAAAGACTCTCGTACCCCCATCAAGCTTATGCGAGGGTTCAAATAGATGCTATTACTAGTTGAAAATCAAGCGAAAAAGAGGTATCCTGAACAGGAGTGGGAAGTGGAGAATCCTGTAATTCAAAAGATATAGAATTGCGTTAAAGATAAAGGAATTTTAAATTTTCGACTATATTTTGTGACAAGTGGTATCTCTACCCTTATGACTGAGGGATTTAGGGGAATATGAAAATTAAGTATAAACAATCCACGTTTATACACGTATCTTATATAAGAAAACAGATTAACAGGAATAGAGGTTATTGCTATAAATAATTAAATAATGTAAAAAGAGGGATGCTGGCTGGAGAGAGTTGACCTAGGGGCCATAAGAAATAGACCTTATAGGCCGTAGAGAGTTGGCCTTATGGGCCATAAAGCGTAACCACCATAGTGAGGCTTTACTTAGGAATGTTAAGTAGGGACCACATTATTTCAGTGGTGTACTGGGTTCGTAGGACCACGTATTTTAGTGGTGTACTGGGTGTGTTTAGTAGGGACCACGTATTTCAGTGGTATACTGGGTTGATCACTTGCTAGAGTGATGCAGGTCAATTATCCAGCATCGGCTTTCATAGACGAAATTAGTGCAAGCGCAGCAATATTAGTTATTGCTATAGTAAAATGATCCGAATTTAAACTTATTTATGACAGTATAACTAAAAACTGTAATATATTTTATTCAACTCCAGACTTAAATACCTTTCGTTTGATACCACACAAGCCATGTTTTGACCTAAACTCTAATTTTTTAAATTGACCCCCACCTATTTTTAAAAACTAAAATGTATTTTGTTTAACTCCAGACTCAATTACCTTTCGTTCGATATCACACACGCCATATTTTCACATAAACTCCAATTTTTAAAATCTACCCCCACCCTTTTATTTGGCTTGCGTTAGGTGGATTTTGTTCATTTTTAAATGGGACCATCTCAACCCAAGACCCAGCCTAGGTACCAAATTTCATTCAAATCGGGCAATTCGACGTTAAAAAAACTCGTCAGATTAAATTTTATCTGACTAGATTTAAAAATTCCTTATCTATTCAACTTAACTTTAGTTAAATTTAGTTGAAAAATAATGAGCCTATTATTAATTATTGTACTCTATATTCACAGTTTGTAGGTCAAATTAGATAAAAGTTTGTATGTAACTCTCATTATCTTTTTGGACTCAGACTTCAGTTTTTATCAGTCCCAATTTTTACTTTCCTAGTTCGTGCAGCAAAAGCTAGGAAAGGTATTATGTTCGACGGATTTTTTTTAAAGATGTTTATCCGGTTTGGTTCGGTTCTTCGGACTTTTGAAAAACCTGTAGCTGCACATTAAAATCGGCTTACTATATCGAAATGGCTTTTCTGCCTTATACCTTAAAAATTTTTTAACTTACGTACAGCCATCTGAAAAACGCAGTAGTTCTGGGTGTTTAGGTCGCTTTATTTTTTTTTCAAATCAGATTTTTAATCAATTTCTGAAAACTCCGTTACCAGAATAAAAATTGTGGGGAAATAACAAGTTTTAAATAAAAGTTTTCGTATTTTGTAATTTCTTATTTTTGACACGCTTTTATTAGCTTCACCTGTATGTTTGTAGGTAGGTATGTATGTTTGTAACTGACTCCTTTAGACTAGATTTTGACCTACTTTAAACGAACAGATTTAATTTAAACTTTGTACACTTATCAAGAACCGGTGACAATACAATAATTTTCCAGACGCACCCTTGGGGGTACTTCGGGGATGTATTTTTTAAATTTGGTTGTAACAGCCAGGTTTCACCATGGCTCAAAAACTAAAAAAAATGACTTTGAGTGTATTTTGCCAGTATACCGACGTAATATAGTTAATTAAAAAACGATTTCACAGCACATTAAACTAAAAAGTAAAAAATAAATATAGTTAAAAAAACTAAAAAACACGCTTCAACTAAACAGTTAAAAATAATTCTTAATATTAGTTGAAAACAATACATTTTTTTTTTGGCAAACACACTGTGTTTATTGTATTACAATCTAGTCAGTAAGACGACTAATTAGCAATTTTGTTTTAACTTAATTTACTAGAAAAGTCAGATTTAAACTTAGGGTTCACTCAACAGTTCTCCCCTCTTTGTTTAGTCTGTAACTCACAATTGTGTTGTGTTTATAGCATTATTTTGTTTTATATAATTCACTTAGTTTCCTAGCTCAAACGGCTTCACTCTTTTTAGTCTTCGAACTAGCATAGCATTGTCTAGAAGTTGAATTGCTTCCACATTCACATGCCGATGGAGTCTATCTTCATGGCTTTTTGCGTACTTTTTTATAGTCTCTGCTACAGTTTCGATTTTTAGATCTCGATGAAGGTCACTATTTCGAACGTACCAAGGTGCATTCACAATGTTTCTTAATACTTTATTTTGAAATCTCTGTAAAACTAGAATGTTACTCTCTTTAGCAGAACCCCATAGTTGAATACCATATGTCCATACTGGTTTCAGTATTTGTCTATTAAGCAGTAACTTATTATGAATTGTTAAATTAGACTTCCTTCCAATTAGCCAGTTCATTTTTCTATACCTTATCTCAAGTTCTTCTTTTTTTTCTTAACATTGGCATCAAGTGTTATACCGAGATATTTTGCCTGATTTGAATATAGTACGGGAATGTTGTTAATTGTTATTTGTATGTGATTTATATTTTTGTTTGTAAAACCAACATGAATTGATTTGGTTTCATTTAATTTTATTCGCCACTTTGTGTCCAACTGTGAACTTCGGTGACTGCATCCTGTTGTTTCTATGCATTTTTCAATAGATTTTTCTACCGTCAATAAACCAGTATCATCTGCAAATGTTGCTAAGTGACAATTTTTCTGAGTTTGGGATATCGCAAGTGAATAATAAGTATAGATAAGGCTTAGTACGCTACCCTGGGGCACGCCTGCTTGAATTTCTCTTAAATTTGAGTATGAGTCTTCCTGTTTTACTCTAAAATGTCTATCAGATATGTATGATTCCAAAATATCCGAATATTGTTTTGGCAGAAACCGTTTTAGTTTAAAAGTAAGGCCTTCATGCCACACTTTGTCAAATGCTTGTGCTACATCTAGAAAAACTGCAGAACAAACTTTTCCCTCTTCTAGTGCTTTTTCTATTATATTAGTAATTCTATGTACTTGATCTATCGTGGAATGCTTGTCTCGAAAACCAAATTGATGAGATGGAATAATTTCTTGTCTTTCTATGATGGGTTTTATTCTTTTAAGCAATAATTTCTCATAGAGCTTGGATATAATTGGCAGCAAAGATATTGGCCTGTAAGATGACACGTCATGGAGTAGTTTTCTCGGTTTTGGGATCATGATAACTTCTGCAACTTTCCACAGTTTAGGTACATACCTAAGCCTAAAGGACGCATTAATTAGGTTGCATAGTTTTACGATAGTTTTCTGGGGAGTTGTTTTATGACTACCCCGTTAATAACTAATACCCTGGGGCTTTTTTCGAATTAATATTTTTGATTTCTGTTAATATTTCTTTTGGTGATGTAAGCTTAATATGGTCTTCGATTTGATGGGGTTCATTTAAATGAAAGTTTTCATCCGGTGTTTCGTGGGGCTGAAAACAATAATGAACGAAAAATACTAGTATTATTGTGAAAAAACGTCGGGCTGTCGATATACAAAGAAAATATGGCACAAAGCGCCCCATGATTTTAGCTCACACGACTACTATACTATAGTAGTGTGAGCTTATATATCTTTGCGCTTCAGATGATTTTGAAACTTTTTGTTGCGCCGTCTGTCTGTCTGTCTGAACCCTTCATTTTGAAATTTGTATTGGAGAACTTGGCTTTACCTTTATCTCAATTCTTTTTACGAAATGCCATTTTCGCGTACTTGGCTTTTTTTTACATGAAATGTTTATGTTATGATTTCACTTCTTTTTTAAAGGAATTGGATAATACTTAATTTTTAAAGTAGTAAAATACGCGAATATTGTTCAAAATTTTTGCAATGCCTTACTTAAATTTTTGAGGTTTTTTAATTTTTTTCCATGGTTTTATCGTAGTTTCCATCAGCCTTCCGAAGCTCAGCTCTCTAGCGTTTCTGAAAGTGCACAATGTTACTTTTACATGTATAGGGCAGGGAAATAAATTAAAATTGTCGTGTTTTTAAATTTTGTCCTATAGTTTTATCATAGTTCCTATCAGTCTTCCAATGCTCAGCTCTCTAGCGTTTCTGGAAGTGGTAATCTTACTTTTACATAACTTTACATTTATAGGGGAGGAGAGTAAATGAAAATATTGGATTTTTTTCCATGGTTTTATCATAATTTCTATCAGCATTCCAATGCTCAGCTTTCTAGCGTTTCTGGAAGTGGGCAATGTTAGTTTAATATAAATTAACATTTATAGGAGAGGGAAGTAAATTAAATGTTGGAGTTTTTACATTTTTTCACATAGTTTTATCATATTGTCTTTCAGTCTTAAAAGTTCAGCTCTCTAGCGTTTCTGCAAGTGGGCAGTGTTACTTTTAAATAATTTTACATTTATAGGGGAAGGAAGTAAATTAGAATTTTGGGGTGTTTTAATTTTTTTCTATAACTTTATCATAGTTACTATCGGTCTTCCAAAGCTCAGCTCTCTAGCATGTCTGGAAGTAGGCAATGTTACTTTTACTTAACTTTACATTTATAGGGGAGGGAAGTAAATTAGAATTTTGGGGTGTTTTAATTTTTTCCTATAGTTTTATCATAGTTCCTATCAGTCTGCCAAAGCTCAACCCTCTAGCATTTCTGGAAGTGGGCAATGCTAATTTTACATAACTTTAAATATATAGGGGAGGGGAGTAAATTAAAATTTGGGGTTTTTTGATTTTCTCCTATAGTTCTATGATAGATTCTATCAGTCTGCCAAAGCTCAACTCTCTAGCATTTCTGGAAGTGGGCGATGCTACTTTTACATAACTTGAAATGTATAGGGGAGGGGAGTAAATTAAATTTTGGGGTTTTATGATTTTTCCAAGGGTTTGGTCATAATTTCTATCAGTCTGCCAAATTTCAGCTTTGTAGCATGTCTGGAAGTACAGTAGAATATTGATGATCTATACATGAGTGAGTGAGTGAGTGAGTGAGTGGCAATTTCGACGTTTTTTGAAATTTCGTAACTACTTTACTACTTTATGGAATTCCATGAAACTTGGAGGGTTTTTAACTCCATGGAGATCTACGACTGTGCAAAGCTTGAGATTCGTAGCTCATTCCGAAGTAGAGTTTTAGGTAGGTCAAATATCGGATAAAATGTTTTAAGAAAAGATGGTTACGGCGCGCGAACTTGGCGAGGCACTGCCGTGCCCTCAGTTCTACTTACCTTTAAATTCAATAAACTTTGATTAAAAATAAAAAAAACACTTTGCCGGAACAGCTTTTGCTCGATTTCTACGCGTGGTCACAAATAAAACGAAAACATAATTATGTAAGTGTGGATGTCACAGAGAGACGAATTTAAATCAAAGTATACATACTCAACCAGGGCTATCAAAATGGACGGGCCACGATCCTCCACTTTGTTGACGTCACATCCGGGGCTGATTTTTTTTTTGATGGTCACGTTACGACACAGCTGATTGTCTTTAAAATATTGAAGTTGAAATGACGGTTCATGGATATTTGATTTTTTTTAAATAAAGCCGTTTTTGAGATTGTTTTTACTTTATTCTGGCAGAACAATTTTTTTTAAATGTATAGTAAGCTCTAATTTTTCATAGCCGCTTCAATAGCTCACACAAAAATTAAGTTTAAAGCAGAAGCGAATGTGACAATCACATATGACAAAGTCAAATACATGTCAAATATAACAGTTGGCATGTGGTAAATGGCGGGTAATTTGAATTCAAAATAAGGAATGCTAAATCTTGAAGATTTTAACCTTTTAATCATGTTGCTTCCTTACAAACCTTTGGTGGAATATCGGGATGGTGTCTGAGAATATTTCAGTGAAACTTTGCGGAAATCTGTAGTGCCATTTTGAAAATATCATAAAAAACGTCTGACCTCCCATAAGACCCAATGTAAAATTCAGCCCCGGGAGAACAGCTGATTTTTTCAGGGTCGTGGCCTCTATTTTTGTGTTGGCCTTGACTCAACTCAGCCCAGGGCTGGTCGATTGCGGACCGGCCGTTTGCAAAAATAGAATACCTACAGGGGCGCCCACTACGGGGGTAGTAAGGGGCTAGGGCTAAGGTCACTCATCGTCAAGCAAGCTTTACAGGTAGCGAAGCGTAACTCTGATTTTATATTTTTTGGTTATAATTTTTGTTTTAATGTTTTCCTCGGTTTCGCATTGGCGGCTCGTTGTTATTTTAAAAATGTGGTTTTAACACAGTCTAAAGATCTATTTAATGATGATACAGTTTCAAGATAGTTTGCAGCATAACTTTTTAATTACATAAATATATATAGTTTAGGTACCTTCATACTGTCTAAAACAACATCTTCAAAATAAAACAGAACCGTCAATGCGAAACCGAGGAAAACATGTCAAAAATAATAACCGAAAAATAGAAAGCTTGACGTTAGCTTCGCTTCCTATAAAGCTTGCCTTTACGATGAGTGTCCTTAGCTAGGGCACCTCCAAGACGTAAACAGGGAGGTGCGAAGCACCCCCAAGCATAGTCACATAGAAACTCTTTACTAATCGGCTTTGCTCGGTACACAAAAAATGGCCGATATTCCAGTAAAATCTATGACTACAGTACCTAGATTTAAAAAAAAAATCTAGATAATCTGGACTAGGTACTTACCTATGTTCAGCGAATTTTTGATAAATTATGTAGCTCTATACCTAGCTGGATATGTTTTATTTACTGACGTTGGCGCCACTTTGCCAGAATTAAGGCCCTTAATTATTATGCAAATAATATAAAATAAAAATATAAGATTTTCATTATTCACTCCAGCAATTTATTCCCAGTTTCTTTTCTTTTATATCTATATTTTTTTTCCAAATCGGCTAACCCACATGTTACTTTTTTTTAGGTACCTAAATTATTCTTCTGAATGTGGTACTCCTTGAAAATAAATAAATAAATATATTAGAGGCGCAATTAGGGGGGGGGGGTTCTATAAAATCAGTTAAGCAGTTTCTGAACTCGTTTCCTTTACAGGGTGGGCCAAAAAAACCTGGACATTTTTTTTATTATAACTTTTGAACTATTCAATCGATATTAATGGGACACACAACTGCACTTGCCAAAGAATTAATCAGAGTTTTGACAAATTTATCATTTTTTGTCTGCCATCTCAAAATCCAAGATGGCACACGAAATTAAAATGTACCTTTTAAAGATGCTCGTTTATTCTTGTGGTTTATTCTTGTGTTGCGAATATGTTCTAATTATTTTTTTAAATTAGTAAGAAAGCTGCGTTCTTGCAAGGCACGACAAGGTACGATTCAGCAAAATTGGTTCAGTGGTTCTATAAAAAAATATTTTTGTTCAACTATTGTTTTGCATATTATACGATTGCTTGCCAATCATGTCTGCATTTATTTACTTATAACTTCATTACTACTGAACCGATGTTAGTGGAAATATACAACATCCTGGTGAGAATTGTTTGCTTTTTTAAGATCATGAACAAAGTTATCGCCATCTTAAATTTTAAGATGGCGGATAGAATTATTCTTGATTCTTTAAAATGGCGTGTTTATTCTTATTTTCCGAAAATATTTTAGTTTTTTTTTAATCTATGAAAAAGCACTACTTTTTCCCCACACAACGGGGTAAAAATTATTAAAATCAGTGTGATGGTTCTCAAAATATCTATTTTTGTTTCAACCATTGTTTTAGAGATTATACGATTGTATTGCCAATCCTGTCTGCATTAATTTTCTTATAAATTCTACCAATTTTAGTGAAACACAAAAAATCGTGGTAAGAATTGATTGCTCTTTAAAGATTATAATCGAAATTTGCCGCCGAATTTAAGATGTCGGACGGACAGAAATTGCCAATGCAATCGCATAACTTGTAAAACAATTTCAATAAATTAATAAAAAAAACTAAAACATTTTCGAAAAATAAGAATAAAAGTGCCTCTTTGAAGGATCAAGTATGGTTCTGTCCAACATCTTAACTTTTAGGATGGCGGCAAATTTCGATTATAACCTTGAAAGAACAATCAATTCTCACCATCATTTTTCTTATTTCACTAAAATCGGTTTGGTAATAATGATTTATAAGGAAATGAATGCAGACAGGGTTGGCAATGCAATCGTATAATCTGTAACACAATGACGAAAACAGAAATAGGTTTTCTGAGAACCAATACACCGATTTTGCTAATTTGTACCTTGTGGTGCGCGGGAAAAGTAGTGCTTTTCTATAAATTTAAAAAAAAATCTAAAATAGTTCCAGAAAATAAGAATAAACCCACCATTTTTAAGAATCAAGTATGATTCGGTCCGCCATCTAAAATTTTAAGATGGCGATAAATTTTGATCATGATTAAAGATCAAAACAATCAATTCTCACAAGGATGTTTTTTATTTCATCAAAGTCAAAGGTTCAGTAGTAATAAATTTGTAAGGAAATAAATGCAGACATGATTGGCAAGGCAATCGTATAATTTTCAAAACATTGGTTGAAACAAAAATATTTTTTTTAGAACCATTTGAACCGATTTTGCTGATTCATACCTTGTGCGTGGCAAGAACGCAGCTTTTCTACTAATTTAAAAAAATAATTCAAACGTGTTTGCAACATAAGAATAAACCAGCATCTTTGAAGGGTACATTTTAATATTGTCCGCCATCTTGGATTCAAAACTCTGATTAATTCTCTGCCAAGCGCAGTTTGTCCCATTAAAATCGAAGGTATAGTTCAAAAGTTATAATGAAAAAAAATTGTGCGGTTTTTTTTGGCCCACCTGGTATATATGTATTGATTGATTTATAAGAATTCTAATTTAATTCAGCAGATTTGTTTTTGTAAAAAAATCACTGAATAGAGCTAAAAATATACTATTATAAATCAGTACGTTTTGACGTAGCCAGATTAAAATTTAGCGCTTTTTTTACTCATCTGACTTTAACTACGTGGTAAAAAGGAGCACGGAGATAGCAATTCACAAATAGTATCAAGTCCCTATCCAAGTCCGTTAGTTAATTCACTTTTGCTCTGAGGTACATGATGAAATATTTATTTATATTTTATATTTATGTTCCCAATAAGCTAGCTAACATTATTTATTATGCTAACATTTTTAAATATTTTTACAAAGATGCAAGTCAAGTGAATCACTGGACCACATAGCAACAGCCGCCCCAAAATAAAAAATAAACCAAATTTAATTAATAAAATAGGCATAATGCAAGGTTGTCGCTTTGACGGATGTTACAAGTGCGTGCAATTAAGATGACAATATACATTGGATGTCACAGAGTGATGAATATCAATTAGATCGATTCTTGAATATACTCGCGCCAATATACACGGAAATTTTGGCGTCAAAATTTTTTAAAAATTTTGCTGTATTCTTCATCAGACTCATGGTATGCTATGACATCCATTTAATTTAGGTACACCCGGGCCCTCCCCATCAAGGCTGTACCAAAAACATGGAAAAACGTTGTGACATCCGAACTTGGATGTCACGGCGTCGAAGGATGTCACAAGATATCTAAAATTTTTACGCCTGGATATCACAACGATCATCGGATATCTATATTTTTTCCATGTGGATTTACCTAAGCTATAAAACGTTGTGGCCCAACTTTGTTAGACATCCAGGGGCCTTTTGTAGGTCCCTGGCCTGTCTTCGGGCCGGTACAGGAACGCATCCTGTACCACGAGGTTTTGATGCCCCTCGACCCGTCTCATGAAACGATCCTTCTGCTCCTGGATCGTGTCTGAGATATCTTCAATGTTGAGCTCCCTCTTGATTTGTACGTTACGCACAAACCAAGTGGCTCCCGCTATTTGTCTTACGACTCTATTTTTTTTTACGGTTAAGCGCACTCGCAAGGAGATCCCTATCACGCTCGAGAAGCGGCCAGTGCGCGGAAATGTTGGTGTGTGTTGGTTTTGAAACGGTTCAGGTTGTAACCTGCAGGGAAAACTGTCGCAGGGAGTTTATTCCACAGCGATGCTGTTCTCCAGAGATATGAATTCTGATATAATGAGGTGCTTGGTGCCTCTATTTTGACAGTAAATTGATGCTTACCGTCTGTTTGACGTGTTCGCCTAGTAGGTGCTACTCCCGGGGGGATCATACGTGCCAACTCTTCAGAGCATTTTCCGTGATAATACCTGTAGAAGAGAGATAGATCGCCCACAGTTCTTCGATGTTCGAGACTATCCAAACTACGGGTAAGTGCGGGGTTTGATTGATCAGCTTGATAGCTCGTTTTTGCACGGTGTTCAAAAGCATTAAGGTATGTTTGGGTGCCGCACTCCATATATGTGAGCAGTACTCCATAGTTGGTCGAATCTGGGCTTTGTAGAGTGTCAGCAGTTGGCTTGGTGTATACAGATGTCTTGTACGAAATAGCACCCCAAGCTTTTGGGACGCCCTTTTAGCTATATCTGCCACGTGACTGTGCCAAGACATGTTGGTCTCTGCAGTGCATTCTAAGATGTTCAACTGGCTCTACAATGTGACAGCACTTCCAGATAGCATGATGTTTGGCTCACCGGTGCTGGTCTTTTTTGAAAACAGGGCTGCTTGGGTTTTCTGCGCGTTGAACTGTACAAGGTTTTTGTTGCCCCAGTCCTCTATTATCTCCAGGTCGTTATTTATCTGCGATATTTGAGTTAGTCTAAGATGACGGAATTCACGTGCGGATAGACACTGAGTGGGTGGTATGACTGAGGAGACTACATTGCCATCATCTGCAAAGCAATAAAGTGGATTTACTGTTTTATCTATGTAAATCAGAAAAAGTGTTGGCGAAAGGATTGCTCTCTGTGGCACACCAGCATTTATTTGGTAAGAGTTGGAGTTCCGGCCATCCAGTGCAACATAAATGGATCTATCCTTAAGGTAACTTTCAAACCAAGTGCAAAGTTTCGGCGACAATCCCATTGCTTTAAGCTTGTTGAGCAGATTTTCATGCCAGACTTTATCGAATGCTTTTGATATATCTAAGGCAATTGTTCTTCGCCCCGTAACTCAATCGCTTTTTGCCATAAATGAGTGACGTATGTAAGTAAATCGCCAGTTGACCTATATTTTCGAAATCCGTATTGCTTGTCGTTGATAAGTTTGTACTTTTCCAAGTACTTGGTTAGGTGATTGTTCACAACTCGTTCCATTACTTTTGATATCACCGGAAGTAGAGCAATTGGTCTATAGTTTAACGGATCTGTCTTTTTTCCTTTCTTTAGAATAGGTTGTACTGCGGCAGACTTCCATGATGATGGATATACTCCTTGCCTGTAAGATAAATTGAATAATTTAGCGAGTTGGGGTGAGTTCGTTAGCACAATTTTTGAATACTATCGCGGGAATGCCATCTGGACCCATTGCTTTGTTTGTATCCAACTTTTTAAGGGATTTTCGTATTTCTCTGTGACAAAAGGGTACCTCTGGCATACTGTGGGTAACCCTTCCAATGAACGGTGGAGTTTTTCCATTTGGCACTGTTAGGTTTGAGTTGTAGGAAAAGATTTTGGCCAGCATATTGGCTATTTCCTCTGATGTTGTGGCTAAGTGAGTATTTTTATCTGTAAGTGGTGGTATGGATGACTTGGTGAAGTTTGATCCAACAGCTTTTGCAAGAGACCAAAAGGACCTAGAACTACTTGGACAATTCAGCAACCTGTTTTTTATTCTTTGACTGTATGTTTCTTTGGCGGCGTCAATAGTAATTTTGCAACTATTTCTGGCTTCTATAAATTCTGTGTGGTTTTGAGCGGTTTGTTGTCGTTTCCAAAGGTTATATGCTCTGTGATTTTTTCTGTACAGCCGTTTGACACTGGCCGTTGAACCAAGGTTTTGCATTTGCTCTGCGCTTTATTGTATGTGGGATATATGCATCCATTCCAGATAAGATTACTTTTGTTATTTCATTACAGCAAATAGTGGGATCAGCTGTTTTAAAGCAAACTCTTGCCATGGAAAATCCAGGTAAAACTGTTTAAGGTCATTCCATTTTGCCGATTTATAGTGTCACATTTTACGAGGAAGTGATTGTTGGCTTGGTGGTATGAGCATTTCGCACTTTGTTATTATAAGTTTATGATCGGATGAACCAAGTAGGGGATCTACTTGAATTGTGTACGAGTCAGGATTTGTAGTTAGGAACAAGTCTAAAAGCGCTGCAAATTCACCCCTTTCTGAGATACGGGTAGGTTCATCGACAAGCTGCGTTAGACCACAACTTATGGCAAAAGCTTCTGCTTCCCTGCCTTCATTATCTGTTTTGTTAAGGTGTTTTAGCCAGGGTATATTGTGGACGTTGAAATCGCCTAAAAAAACAATTTCCGCATGTGGATAATTAGACTGTATACTATCAG
Source organism: Aspidapion aeneum (assembly GCA_963576565.1). NCBI lineage: Eukaryota > Metazoa > Arthropoda > Insecta > Coleoptera > Brentidae > Aspidapion > Aspidapion aeneum. The sequence continues at coordinate 84,801,880 of OY755040.1, forward strand.
AGTTTTCGGATAATGTCGCGAAAAAGTTTTGGTACTCGGTGTTACTTGGCGGTCGGTAGAGGCAGCAGATGAATATCGAGGTTCGCTGGTTCTAGCTTCTCCTCTCGATGACATGAAAGGTCATTTTTAATGTACACACAGATACCAAAATTATGTCGAAATCGGTGGTGTAGTTCATAGCCGGGATAAAGATAGCTCACAATAGGTGTTGCAGAACTGATTTTAGTTTCAGTGAGAACAAGGATGTCAGGTCTTTGTTCTTCAAGATGTTGGTGAACTGAATTCATGTTGGTACTTAATCCTCTTATATTGCTAAAATCAATTCTGAGTTGATTTTTTGGTCTTCTTTTAATATCTTTGCATGAAAGTTTTGTAGCCTTCCCATTTGTGTTTTACATACTTTATTCCAGCATGGGGCTGCATACGTTAGTATGGGGCGAACGACTTGCCTCCATATTTGTAATTTTACTCTCCGGTGTAGAGTGGTCCTGGCATTTAACAAGGGGTATAGCCTACTGTGGACCCTTGCTTTTTGAAGTGCGTTCGATACCTGGTCGTTCCAGGTTAGTTTCTTGTCGAAAACTAACCCCCGGTATTTCACGTTCCTTCTTTGCCAGGGTATCCTTCGACCACCCAGAGAAAGCTCTGTTCGCGCATTGCCCGTTTTCAGTGTAAAGACAATCGCTTGAGTCTTGTCTGGGTTGATCTTAATTTTCCATCTTTTAGCCCAGGTTTCAATTTCTACGAGGTGCCTCTGAAGTCTTCTGATGACGTATTGGATGTTATCACACTTTGACGTTGTCAAAGTGTCATCCGCGTACACATAGAGCTTGGTTTTCCGGTCTTTGGGGATGTCACAGGACATAGAAGTATATGGAGAGAAAGTAATCATCGAAAAAGAAATGATAAAGAATAGTATTAAAAAGCTTAAATCCGGAAAAGCTAGCGGACCTGGGGGAATATATGCTGAAATGCTCAAATATGGATCAGAAAAACTACTCGAAAATCTTACATATATTATCAAACAATGCATAAACCGACATCCAGTACCTGATGATTGGAAAATTGCATTCATATCCTCAATACATAGAAAAGGAAACAAGCTGGATTGCAACAATTACAGAGGAATTTCAGTAACCAGTAACCTAAGTAGATTGTACGGTATGATTCTTAGAGATCTAATAGAGAATGATTTTCATGAACAAGAAGAAGAAGAGCAAAGTGGGTTTCGTGCAGGGTGATCTTGTAGTGATAATGTTTTTGTCTTAAACAAGTAATTGAGAAAAAGAGCGCCAGAAATATAGAAACTCATGTTACCTTTGTGGGCCTACAAAAAGCATATGATACCGTTCCAGTAGAAAAATTATGGACAGTGCTAGAGCAGACTAATATTAATCATACATACATAGAGCTGATAAAAGAACTATACAAAGGGTCAAAATCTAAAATTAAAATTGGAAATCGACTTTCAAAAGAATTCCTGGTAACGAAAGGCTTAAGACAGGGATGTTGTATCTCAGTACTTATGTATTGGAAACGTATCAAGTGAATTAGAACTAGAAAATGGACAAACAATCTATCTCCATGCAATGAGTATGTATACTTGGGTGTCACATTTGATAAGATAGGAACAGCCTCTAAAGAACTGGAAAAAAGAATAGTAAACGCAAAAAAGGTTATTGGCTGTCTTAACAGTATTTTATGGAGAAGAGAGATAAAGAAGAATGTAAAATTTAACATATATGAAACAAGGGTGAAAAGCACGCTGTTGTATGTGAGGGTGCAGACGTAAGTCGGGTTGAATTTAGGTTGGCTGGTTCACCACTTACACCACTCATTCGAGAAATACCCAATATTTTGAGATAAGAAATTGAAAAACGTAATTTTGAGGTTCATTGAAAGGAAATCAGAAAAAACGATGCATATAAAATATCTAAAGTGCACCTACCTTAGTATTCATCTAGTTGCAGTCGTTTTGGTCGCTTGGAAGTTAGGAAAAACGGGAAAAAGTAGCACTCACGGCGTTTCTTGTGCTTGTTTGTCGGTTTCCCGATTGCGACTCCTCGCGCAGACTCGCGCGTGTCTCGGTGCGGGGATAAGTCATATGCATATACCCCGCGAAATTTGAAATGAAAAATAATATTAAAATATAAAAGTAGCCAAAAGCTGGCAAATAATTCTTGCGCTACAACACGTCCGAGTGACCACTGCATAGATAGTTTTTGCTCATTCTTAATAACGACTAAAGTGTTGACTTTTATGTCATTGCATTTCTCAGTCCACTTAACACGTTGTTGAAGTGTGTTTAAATATTCTAAACGCCACTTTTTCCAAAAGTCAGCTTGAAGTCTTTAGACAAGCTGCCAGCGAGACAAAGTGTTAAGCTTGAGGTCGGAAAAATCAGGTTCTGGTATAGAATTTAAAGGCTTCAATGTTAGAAAATGACCTGGTGTCAGCGGAATGAGGTCATTTGGATCTAGACTTTGAGCATAGAGAGGTCTACTATTGAGTAAAGCCTCAACTTGAAACAAGAAGGTAGTAAATTCCTCATATGTAAGGCGCTGCTCGCCTACAACACGTTTAAGGTGAGCCTTGGTGGATTTTACTCCAGCCTCGGCTAAACCGTTTAAGTGAGGACTTCCAGGGCTAGAAAAATGCCACGAAATGCTTAAGCTTTCACATGCTTCCTTTGAGTAGGTTTGAAGTAACCTATCTGCACCGACAAAGGCGGTACCGTTATCAGAATAAACGTGTGATATCCTTCCACGTCTGGAGACAAACCTTTTAAAGGCCGCAAGAAACGTATCTGTTGAAAGATCGGAAGTTAATTCCAAGTGCACTGCTTTGGTTGCAGCACAAACGCAAACAAGAATATAGCCTTTATAGAGTATGGCACCTCGGTGTCTTGACATTAAGATGTCAAACGGTCCGCAATAGTCCACGGCAGCATGGGAAAATGGTTTTAACTGGGAAATCCTTTGAGGAGGTAAATCTCCCATAAATTGCACAGCTGGTTTTGGATGAAGTCTGAAGCATAAGATACAATGAGAAACTACCTTTTCAATAGCGTATCGAGCAGACAGCACCCAAAATTGCTGCCTTAGCAGATAGTGTAGGGTTTTGAGAGCTGGATGAAAGTATTTTGAATGTGTATATTCGATAATTATTGTAGTAAGCCGGTGTGAACGTGGCAAGAGCAACGGATGCTTAGCAGAATAAGAAAGTTCAGAAGCATGCTTAATGCGACCGCCTACTTGGAGACAGTCTTGTTCGTCCAGGAATAATGAAAGTTTACGAAAGGGTTTTGTAAGCAACTTGTTTGTTTTAATTTTTGAAAGAAGATCTGAAAATACTGTACGTTGGACATGGCGGACAAGAACAATCATGGAATTCTGCAGTTCCTTTTCCGTTACCAAATGATCTGAGTAATAGATTTTCGAAATTGGTCTAAGCGTGTAGGAAATGATTCGTTGTATTTTCGTGAGAGAAGAATGTTTATTCAAGAGAACATCGATCTCATGTGGGTCTGACATGACCGTAAGAAATGTCTTGCGTTCTTCCAAATCATCACTGTCGCAAAGATCTGGACAATGAAAGCCATTAGACCATTCCTCTCGTGGAATGCTTAGAAAGGGTGGACCTTTCCACCACATGTCATGGTGAACAAGTTGGTTAGGGGTGAGTCCAGAAGCACAATCAGCTGGGTTTTCAGCAGACGGAACATAGTGCCATACATGAGGGGGTAAAGTTTCTTGGATTTTGCAAACACGATTAGCGACGAATGTAACCCATCTATGGAGATAATCAGATAACCAGCGCAAGACCACTTGTGAGTCAGACCACGCTCAAATTTTATTAAGCACCAAAGTTTTAGCGTAACTTGCTTGAATGAAAGAGATAAGATCACACAGTAGGGTAGCGCCCAAGAGCTCCAGTCTTGGGAGACTAACCGTTTTAAGTGGTGCAACTTTAGATTTTGCCATAACAAGAAAAGTAAACAGCTCGCCAGAAGATGCTTCAATGCGAAGGTAGACTGTGGCTGCATAACCAACCATTGAAGCATCGGAAAATCCGTGTAATTCTATGCGAGTAGGTTTGTCTATTGTAAGACGTCTAGGTAAATGAAGATTAGAAAGTTCGGGAAGCTCCATGCGAAACTGATTCCAAGTATTTATGATATGAAGGGGCGGAAGAGAGTCCCACTCTATATTTTCCTTCCATACATCTTGCATCAGATGCTTGGCCAGTAAGGACACTGGAGAACAGAAACCTAACGGGTCAAATATTTTCATTATTTGAGAAAGGATTCCACGTTTAGTGCAAGGGTTATCGTCAGGTATAACAAGATATGTAAATGAATCTGTCACTGGATTCCATTGGAGACCAAGCACCTTGACAAAATTAGGCTCTGCTTTGTCGAAAGAAATAGACATTCTGGTTTGTTACTTGCCCATTTTTTGAGCTCGAAACCACCACGACGTAATAATGAAATGAGTTCTTGCTGTAGATCTATGGCCGAAACTACGGAATTGTGGCCGCTTAAAACATCATCGACGTAGACGTCTTTTAACAGAACTCTAGAAGCATTAGGAAAGTTTTTAGACTCTAATCTAGCCAATTCCTGTAGAGTACGTATAGCCGAGTAGGGTGATGATTTAAGACCATAGACAACAGTTCTGAGAGAGTAGGTTTGAAGGGGATCGGTTTCAGAGAATCTCCATAAGATATTCTGATATCGTGTGTGTTCAGGTGTGACAAGAATTTGTCGAAACATTTTAACAATATCTGCAGCAAACACTACATCATGATATCGGAATTTCAGAAGTATTTCGCGGACATCAGATTGAAGTTTAGCACCTGCGCACAATGTATCATTTAAAGATAAACCCCTAGGACCCTTTTGTGAAGCATCAAAAACGCAGCGAATTTTTCCCCTATTGAAAACACTATGGTGGGGAATGAATTATGAACAGTCTAAGATTTCCTTGGAACTAGGTGTAGGGACTGGAATTATGTGATTTGATAATATGTATTCCTTCATGAAGTCTTTGTATGCTTCATAATGCACAGGGTCTTTAAGAAGTCGGAATTCGAGCGATTTAAACCTTTTTACAGCAATAGGATAAGTATCACCTAAAGTAGGCTCTGAGTTAACGAAAGGTAATGAAACTATGAATCTGCCTGATTCGTTACGAGATACTGTGTCCGAAAAGATCTTTTCACATAGAATATCTTGAGGGCTGCTGTGAACTTTATCTGGGACTTGTTCTATTTCCCAAAATTTCTCTAAACAAACTTTTAAGGGCGGTTCTAAAGATGTATAACAGCTAACGACTGTACTTGGCTTGGATTGAATCGAAGCGTCTACCTTACCAATCAAGACGTAACCGAAAACACTGTTAAAAGCGCTAGCTTGCCCTTTTTGACCATGAATGACTCCATTTCTTAAAATCTGAGGAATTAATTCACAACCGAGTAAAATATCTATGGGGCTAGGTATGTTGAAAGTTTGGTCTGAAAGTTTAATGTTCCGAATATGATCCCATTGACTGGAATCTATAGAAACAGAGGGAATATTGGAACATAATTGAGGCAATATTAAAGCCTCAAACTAAAAGGTAGGACCTATTCTTCCTTGCGGTCAAATAATGCAATTAGTTTTGCCTTTGGTAGTCGAAGATGCCTTTTGATTTAGACCTTGTGTTGCTATTTTGAGGTTGGTAGAGCAGCGGGACTGTAAGCGCTGGCCGTTTTATAAAATCTGGGTTCAAAAATCCTTAAAAGGACGATGTAAAAATACTAATTTCTCCGAGCCACACAAAGACAATATAGAGGATTGGCACTCACCTTTTCAGCTGTTTCCGTCGTCCAGAGGAGCTCCTCTCGCTGGCCCAGTCGTTGCAGTCGATCTACACTAGAATCACTTGTTTGTGTAATGGTTTAGTTTGATTTTCTAAGAATGTTACTGGATTTTTTGGTTAATAGAATTTATCACCATGCTGCGTGATGATCTCGATAAAATACGACAGACGAATCTTTTTTTTTGGTTACGCCTTTTTGCGCAGATTCATTTTTCGTAGATGGCGCTGGCGTTTTGCTTGTGCCAATCAAATTGAAATTGTGTGGGTTTTCCGAGTACGGGAATTTGGCGCAAAATTTGAATTTAAAATTAAAGTTGCACGAACATTTTCCGCCCACTTAAAACGAAGTTTTACATTGAGATTAATTGAATAAACAAATGGCTATAAAAAAAAATATAAGTTAATTCAAAACCTTAAAGGGTAGGTTATTAAAATCCGTTTTAGGTTTATAGATCAAAAAAAAAAATGAAAAAAAAAATATATATATATTCTAGATAACGACACACGAAACAAAAGAAGTTGCTTGGGAGTTTAGTGCGCATCTAAAGGTAGTGGGCACAACTTGACCACGGGACGAGTGAAAAGTCCGTGTTGTGTTTTAACAGTAGCAACTCGAATGTGATTATCCCGACCAGGATGTACAGATACTATTCTACCCAGCAACCAGTGTAATGGCGGCCTAGTTTCATCCTTAATTAATACAAGCGTATCTAGCTTGATTTCAACCGAAGGGTCTGACCACTTAGAACGCTGTTGTAAAGTATTTAAGTACTCGAGTTTCCAACGCTTCCAGAAATCGGCATGAATTCGTTGGATAAGTTGCCAACGATTAAGGGTATTAACTTTAAGGGTAGAAAGGTCAGGATCAGGACACGAATTAAGGGGTTCCATTGTGAGGAAATGACCCGGAGTCAAAGACGTAAGATCGTTTGGGTCAGAGCTTTGCTCACAAAGGGGTCGAGAATTGAGTAATGCCTCTATTTGGGCGAGGAGAGTATAGAGCTCTTCGAAGGTTAGTATCTGGTCGCCGATGACCCGATACAAATGTGTTTTTATAGATTTGACTCCTGCTTCTGCTAGACCATTTAGGTGGGGGGCTCCCGGACTATTAAGACACCATTTGATTTTTAAGCTCTCAGAAGCTAATTTCGAAAGATTATGGAGCTCCTTAATAGCCCCAACAAAGTTTGAACCTCTAGCACTTGTGATTTGGACACAAGTGCCACGTCTAGCGACAAAGCGTCGTAAAGCAGCGATGCACGCCTCTGTGGTTAAATCCGAAACAAGCTCGATATGGATTGCTTTGACAGAAGTATCGACAAAGACTGCGATATATGATTTACCAACTTGTGCTCCACGACGTCTCTGACCTACAAAGGTTTTGATTGGGCCTGCATAGTCTAAGCAAACGTGTGAAAAACATTTTAATTGTGACGTTCTAAAAGAAGGTAAATCCGACATGTACGGAGTGTAAGGTTTTGGTTTTAAGCGAAAGCAGGGAATACATTTCAATAAAACCCTCTGAATAGCTCGACGTGATGACATAATCCAAAACTTTTGACGAATTAAGTATTGGACTGTGTTTATTCCGGGATGTAAATTTTCGTTATGAGTTTGAATAATGGGTTAATCTATGAGATTTCGGCAATAATAAGGGATGTTTTGCCTCAAAGGAGAGTTGAGAATGCCGTAAGCGTCCGCCCACTCTAAGGAAACCCAATTCGTCCAAAAAGGGCGCGAGTTTGCGAAACGGCTTAGGTAATAGCTGAGTATTTTGAATTTTTTGAATGACATCCGAAAAACACTCTTTGTTGTATTCTCACAACTCGGCTCAGTATTTCTGGAGAACTATCGCGGACTGTAAAAGGAAATTAATGATATGGAGAAAATACGTTCAAAAAAGGATGCGATTTCTTGCAAACACTGACCTGGATTCAACTGCGTTGTAAATTCCAGAGGCGCCTCTCTGATGTTTCCAGACTTGTAGGTATTCCTGCTTGTTCCCTCGGGAATGCTGCACTTACGACGTGTAGTTGATTTTAGGTTGGTTTTTCAACGCGCACCATGAAATAGGTAAGGCACAACGTCGAGTTAATAATATCTCTCGGTCGAGCGGACTTGGCCGTGAGCACCGTATGATATTTACTTATCAACTGATTTTATTTTCGTAGGCTGGCTGCATGTTTGTGTTGCTACATATAAACACCCTTTTTTGCATTAATATACAGCGCGGTTATTTTTAAAAGCAAAATAAGCCGAAACAATTAAATTGAATAGGGATTTAAAATATCAATTAACTACTTACTGAAATTAATTCAAATCAGTATTTTTAAACAACCCTTAACAAAAGTTTCCTAATTAAATAAAAATAAATCTTAATTTGTGAGACCAGTGCAATAATTAGCGGGACCACTGTTATATATTTACCCAAAATCTAAATAAAAATAAACTTAATTTTTAGCTTAATTAATTTAAAGGAAATAATCATAGCTATTATGAAGCTACGTTTACTTATATAAGTATCTTTTTATGTACAAAAGTTTTATGTTGAGTGAGAACTGAACATTTATTCCGGCCCACAAAATGCGACTAAGCATTTTCGGAAATAGGTAAGGGACAGAGTTTCAATAAAGGTCTTTTAAAAACACCAGTTGCAGTTTTTACACTTGCAACTCTCGCAACTCCATCTGAACCTGGATAAAGAGCTATAATGCGAGCTAGACGCCACTGTAGTGGGCTAGTCTGCTCGTCTTTAATAATAACCAATTGGCCAATCTCGGGAGTGGCTTCAGGAGTAAGCCACTTAGCTTGAGTTTGCAAGTTATGCAAATATTCGCGGTGCCATCGGGCCCAAAAATCACGTTGCAACCTTTGCAATAGTTGCCAACGATTTAAAGTATTTAATTTAAGGTGAGACAGGTCAGCGTCGGGTATTGCTGACAAGGGTTCCAAGGTCAAGAAGTGACCTGGCGTAAGAACATTCAGATCATTTGCATCGCTAGACATTGGACTAAGAGGACGCGAATTCAGAATGGCCTCAATCTGGCATAATACTGTATACATCTCCTCGTATGTCAGATTTTGCTGACCTATAACGCGTATTAGATGGCTTTTGACCGAACGAATACCGCGTTCCCAAATACCCCCGAATGAGGGAGCGCTAGACGGAATCCAGCTCCATCCAATGCTCTCTTTTTCGGCAGAAATCTTTGATAACTCAATCAAATCTTTATTTGCCTTTTTGAACCCCAAAGCGTTATCGCTGTACAAGCACTGAACTCTACCACGTCTCGCGACAAATCGTCTTAAAGCAGCAATAAACGCCTCAGCTGTCAAGTCTGAGACCAGCTCTAAATGCGAGCATTTGGTAGCCATGCAAATAAAATACGCTATGTACCCTTTAAAAGTTTTTGCACCCCTGTATTTATGAATTAAGGTTATAGGCCCTGCATAATCCAAGCCAGTATGCGCGAAAGGCTTTGCTTGTGATATGCGCACGGCAGGCAACCTACCCATTGGGGGTTGGTAATTTAGGGGTTTTATTTTAAAACAGGGTAAACATTTACTCAACACACGGCGCACTGCTCTTTTGATATTTAATATCCAAAAATTTTGTACCAAAAAATACTGGGTGGATTGCACACCACAATGAAAAAATCTCAAATGTGTGCATTCAATAATAAGATCAGTTAATTTATGCTTTTGGGGTAGTAGTACAGGGTGCTTTTTGTCATATAACAGATTAGACTGGTGTAGCCTGCCCCCTACCCTTAATAAATGATTTTTTTCATCCAAGAAAATACCTAATTTTTGAAATGGTTTGGGCAAAATATGTTTAGCCTTGACTTTCTCGATCAAATCCGAAAAAACTATGCTTTGTACACGTCTAACTAATGTCAAAAGAGCAATGTGCAAGTCTACGTGCGTTAAAAAATATTTTTTATTCTCAGGATTTATAAATTTATTATTTATAAATTGTTGTATACGCGCGATAATGCGTTGTAACTGAATCAAAGAAGAGTGTTTTTCAAGAAGTATATCTAAAAAGTTTGGGCAAGCAGCGACCGTATTTAATGCTGCAGCACCACTGCGTATCTCATCCTCAGCTTCAGGGGGGGTGAAGCTTTCGTTAATTTTAGAAAAGGGCCAAGAGTCTTGCGATAATTTTATAAACTCTGGACCGGCCCACCATAGCGAGTTGTTTAAAATCTCTGAGGGCAAACATCCCCTACTAGCAATATCCGCTGGGTTCTGGTGAGTACGCACGTGATACCAATTTGCAGGGTCGACCCGTTCTTGAATCAAACTGACTCTATTCGCCACATATGGTTTCCACTTAAAAGGTAAATGATTTTATCCAATAAAGAGCTACACTTGAATCGGTCCAAGCAAAAAAATTATTAAATTTTATTTTATTTTCGTATGTTTTTATAACAAAAACAATTAACTCCGAAAGCAGCAAACAACTATTTAGTTCCAGACGTGGAATCGAAGTCGTTTTTATGCTAGCTACTCGAGATTTCGATATAAGGATGTAAGTTTTAAAATTATTGTGTTTTAAAACGCTGAGATAGACAACAGCGGCAAAACCCTTTGCACTAGCGTCACAAAAACCGTGCAAATTGATTTCTTCGGCATTATCAATATCGATATGGCGTGAAAGCGTAAATTGAGATAAAAGTGGCAATTCAATTTTAAATCGGTCCCATAAACGCAAAATATTGTCTGGGACTTTCTGGTCCCATTCTAGTCCCATGACCCAAAGTTGTTGTATTAAATGTTTAGTGAAAAACGTTACGGGGGAAACCAGACCCGTAGGGTCATAAAATTTTGCAATTTGGCTTAATATGTTACGCTTTGTACCTGGAGACTCTTGGGGGGTTATTTTATATGAAAAACAGTCTGATGAGGGTTGCCAATACAATCCTAAAATTTTCGTATATTCGTCATTATCGAGTGACATAGAAACAGGGTTAACCAGTTCCTCAGGCAAGTGAGTTAAGACCTCCGGTTGGTTTGAAGACCACTTATGGAGCTGGAAACCACCCCTAGCGAGTAGCTGAGTCAATTCTCCCTGCAATTTGATAGCGTCTTCGACGGAAGAAGTGCCTGTGACAATGTCATCGACAAAATTGTCTTCACTTAGAACTTGGCAAGCCCGTGGAAAATTATTTTTTTCTTCCTCAGCAAGCTGTACCAGAGTACGCAGTGCCAGATAAGGCGATGAAGTAACTCCAAACAAAACAGTTTTTATGCGGAAATGCAAAATAGGACTAGATGGATCAAATCGAAACAAAACTCTTTGGTAATCTAGGTGATCAGGATGCATGTTCATCATTCTAAACATTTTGACAATATCTGAGCACAGTACAACATTATGCAATCTAAACTTCAAAATTACTTGCACTATGTCTTTTTGCAGTTTTGGCCCTGGTAATAAAGTGTCATTTAGAGAAATATTATTTATTTTCGCAGACGCGTTATAGACAATTCTCAATTTCGTTGACAAACTATCAGGTTTTATCACTGCGTGATGACTTATATAATAACTTTTAGGTAAAGAGCACTGTGGGTCAATTAAAAGTTCCATATGATCGAGTTCCAAATAGTCACGAAACGATTTTTTGTATTCCTCATATACAGAAGCATTTTTTATCAATCGATTTTCGAGCTGTAAGAAGCGTTTTTCAGCTACAAAATAGCTATTTGGAAACTCAGGAAGCTCATCGGAGCGAAATGGTAAAGCTACGGTAAATCGACCTTGCGAATCTCGAGAAACTGTAGATGCATATTTCTTTTCGCAAAGTACATCATCAGGGGACATGGATTTTTTCTCAGGGATGCTTTCAGATTCCCAAAACTTTAATAATGTCTTATTTAACTCAGACGCCTCTTGCAAGGTGCATAAATGAGCATGACAAGTTTTTTGAACTGAATCGCTATCGCATTTCCCCATAATAACATATCCAAAGACTGATTTAAAGGCGACAGGACTATTTTTGGTACCTTCAATGCGGCCGTCTTGCATAACATAAGGAAAAATGTCATTTCCAAGAAGCAAATCTATAGGGCTTTGGCGAAAATAGTGTGGATCTGCCAACTCTATGTACTTTAAATGTTGCCATTTTTCATATTTAATATTAGCTAAGGGGAGATCCGCACAAACCTTCGGCAAAACTAAGGCATCCACCATAAAAAACGGATCAGTAGTTTTTAGAGGAAAAATAGAAAACGACACATTGCCAGCAACTGATTGAACTTGTGACTCTCCAATGCCATGAAGCCTTTGATCGGTTTTATTTACTTTTAATCCCAATCGGTTCACGCATTTTTGAGTTATAGAGCAGCCCTCTACAAATCTGATAATTTCCCCATTTGTCCTGTATTCTGACCATACAAGTACCTAATAAGGCAGGTGCAGACATATTGGTAACCCCAGAAAGTATATTATTACATTGAGGAGGGGGGAGCGGCGGTTGCGGCGAAGGTTCACAGCTCGCGAAGCATAACATTAGGTTGTGACGTTTTTTGCAAAATGAACACGCTATCTCCGATTTGCATAAACTGGTTTTATGAAAAGAAGAAAAACATATTACGCATAGTTTTTTAATTTTAACAAAATCAAAACGTTCCTTTATCGATTTTTCATTAAAGGAAGGACATTTCGACAAAAAATGGTCTTTATTTTGACACAGAGAACAAGCTATTTTTTGCTGACCCGTATGGTTACCACCCGTAGTCAATAAAACTTGTTTATTTTTTTGTCTATTTTTATAAGAAGAAAATTCTTCCTTTTGAATTTTGCTAAAATTATTTCCACTATTAGAAATTAAAAAGGCTGTGCATTGTTTTTCGAGAAATTTAAAAACATCGTCAAAATTTGGCATAGCATTCGATGGTTTAGGGTTCTGAAGCTCAAAACGGGTGCGCGTATCTGGGGATATTTTATTTAATAACATGTGAGTTAAAACAAAATCCCACGCTTTAACCGGGTGTTTGAGAGTTTCCAGTGCATCAGCATTTTCAGAAAAAATATCCAGCAAGTTACGTAACGCTGTAGGATCATCCGAATTAACTTTTGGAGCACTCTCAATCGCCGACCAATAAGTTTCGCTTAAAACTCTCTCATTATAAAAGCGTTTGACAAGAGTGTCATAGGCTATTTGATAATTATCATTCGTAATGTTTAATTTAATTATTTTCATAGGGGACTCCTCTAAACTATTAATTAGGTGATTAAATTTTTCAATTGGGAGTAGGTCATCATTTAAATGAACTAAAGAATTAAATGTTTCTAAAAAAGTAGGAAAATTTTTAATATTTCCATCAAACTTTTTTAATCCCATAGGAGGTAGGTAGCTACTGCGCGTAGATCTTGCTTGACTATTACTAGGACCGGGAGTTAAAGGTACATTTTGAGGGACAATCGATCCAGCCCTCTTAGTGAAAATGGAGTCGTATAAGGCAACCGTGGAATAGTAATCCGATTCAAAACTAGAAAGGGTTACCATTTGTGAGGTCAGTTCCTCCTCTTCCACAAAAACAAGCGAAATTATTTGGTTGTTTATCCCGAAAAAGGACTTTTTTATTAACTCAATTTCCTTGTATCGTGCCGCAAATACAGGCTGGAAACTAGCGTCATTTTTTGCCTGCTGCGCTACCTCAAATAGGTCTCTCATACGACTAGCTTCCATGCCACCTAGTGCTTGCAGTTTAGAGACTTCCTTTTTTTGTTTCTCGTTTAAAGCCATCTTTTGCAACCCAAATAAGAAACAATTTAAATTTTATTTTATCGAATTTGCCAAATATTATGAACAAATGTATACAGTAAAATGCTCACTGAAGAACTAAAAATATGCTCTTACACTGATTTGAGGCAAAATTTACCCTCAAACCTATTTTACTGAAGCGTTAATTTATTTTAAATTATTTTACCCAAATTCATTTATTGTCGAAAGTGCGAGAATATATTCTTTATAAAAAGATAAAGAATGCCTACAAAAAACTTGAAACTCTGTACACCTTACACGGGCCTCATACAAAGCGAAGAAAAATCATATTAATCCTTTTTAATTTTATGTTTTATGTGCCGTGATCCTCGGGACAAAACAAATCTCAACAACATGACGCAGCGCATTAGGCGAGAAATTCTAGTAATAAAAAATGAATCTATTAACCATTTTCTTAATGAGCTTACAGATGATAAAAATACCGACTATTCCCTTTGGAAAGCAACCAAAGATTTTAAAAGACCAATTATCCAAATTCCACCCATACGAAAATCTAACAACCAGTGGGCAAGGAGTAACGAAGAAAAAGCAGATATTTTTGCAAGTCATTTAGAAAAAACATTTCAGCCCCACGAAGCACCAGATGAACACTTTCATTTAAATGAACCCCATCAAATCGAGGACCATATTAAGCTTACATCACCAAAAGAAATATTAACAGAAATCAAAAATATTAATTCGAAAAAAGCCCCAGGGTATGATCTTATTAACGGGGTAGTCATAAAACAACTCCCCAGAAAAGCTATCGTAAAACTATGCAACCTAATTAATGCGTCTTTTAGGCTTAGGTACGTACCTAAACTGTGGAAAGTTGCAGAAGTTATCATGATTCCAAAACCGGGAAAACCACTCCATGACGTGTCATCTTACAGGCCAATATCTTTGCTGCCAATTATATCCAAGCTCTATGAAAAATTATTGCTTAAAAGAATAAAACCCATCATAGAAAGACAAGAAATTATTCCATCTCATCAATTTGGTTTTCGAGACAAGCATTCCACGATAGATCAAGTACACAGAATTACTAATATAATAGAAAAAGCACTAGAAGAGGGAAAAGTTTGTTCTGCAGTTTTTCTAGATGTAGCACAAGCATTTGACAAAGTGTGGCATGAAGGCCTTAATTTTAAACTAAAAAGGTTTCTGCCAAAACAGTATTCGGATATTTTGGAATCATACATATCTGATAGACATTTTAGAGTAAAACAGGAAGACTCATACTCAAATTTAAGAGAAATTCAAGCAGGCGTGCCCCAGGGTAGCGTACTAGGCCCTTATCTATACTTATTATTCACTTGTGATATCCCAAAGCCAGAAAATTGTCACTTAGCAACATTTGCCGATGATACTGGTTTATTGACGGTAGAAAAATCTATTGAAAAATGCATAGAGAAACTTCAGGATGCAGTCACCCAAATTCACAGTTGGACCACAAAGTGGCGAATAAAATTAAATGAAACCAAATCAATTCATGTTGATTTTACAAACAAAAATATAAATCACATACAAATAACAATTAACAACATTCCAGTACCATATTCGAATCAGGCAAAATATCTAGGTATGACACTTGATACCAAATTGCGCTGGAAAGCACATGTTAAGAAAAAAAAAGAAGAACTTGAGATAAGGTATAGAAAAATGAACTGGCTAATTGGAAGGAAGTCCAATTTAACAATTCATAATAAGTTACTGCTTTATAGACAAATACTGAAACCAGTATGGACATATGGTATTCAACTATGGGGTTGTGCTAAAGAGAGTAACATTCTAGTTGTACAGAGATTTCAAAATAAAGTATTAAGAAACATTGTGAATGCACCTTGGTACGTTCGAAATAGTGACCTTCATCGAGATCTAAAAATCGAAACTGTAGCAGAGACTATAAAAAAGTACGCAAAAAGCCATGAAGATAGACTCCATCGGCATGTGAATGTGGAAGCAATTCAGCTTCTAGACAATACTATGCTAGTTCGACGACTAAAAAGAGTGAAGCCGTTTGAGCTAGTAAACTAAGTGAATTACACATAAAACAAAATAATGCTATAAACACAACACAATTGTGAGTTACAGACTAAACAAAGCGGGGAGAACTGTTGAGTGAACCCTAAGTTTAAATCTGACTTTTCTAGTAAATTAAGTTAAAACAAAATTGCTAATTAGTCTTACTGACTAGATTGTAATAAAAAAAAACACAGTGTGTTTGACAAATAAAAAAAAAAAAAAAAAAAAAAATGTTTTATTCAATTTAATTGTTTTATCAAAAAACGAAAAAAATACTGGTATCCGGATCCTGGAGGATCAAAAATGTTGTATTCTCACAACTCGGCTCAGTATTTCTGGAGAACTATCGCGGACTGTAAAAGGAAATTAATGATATGGAGAAAATACGTTCAAAAAAGGATGCGATTTCTTGCAAACACTGACCTGGATTCAACTGCGTTGTAAATTCCAGAGGCGCCTCTCTGATGTTTCCAGACTTGTAGGTATTCCTGCTTGTTCCCTCGGGAATGCTGCACTTATGACGTGTAGTTGATTTTAGGTTGGTTTTTCAACGCGCACCATGAAATAGGTAAGGCACAACGTCGAGTTAATAATATCTCTCGGTCGAGCGGACTTGGCCGTGAGCACCGTATGATATTTACTTATCAACTGATTTTATTTTCGTAGGCTGGCTGCATGTTTGTGTTGCTACATATAAACACCCTTTTTTGCATTAATATACAGCGCGGTTATTTTTAAAAGCAAAATAAGCCGAAACAATTAAATTGAATAGGGATTTAAAATATCAATTAACTACTTACTGAAATTAATTCAAATCAGTATTTTTAAACAACCCTTAACAAAAGTTTCCTAATTAAATAAAAATAAATCTTAATTTGTGAGACCAGTGCAATAATTAGCGGGACCACTGTTATATATTTACCCAAAATCTAAATAAAAATAAACTTAATTTTTAGCTTAATTAATTTAAAGGAAATAATCATAGCTATTATGAAGCTACGTTTACTTATATAAGTATCTTTTTATGTACAAAAGTTTAATGTTGAGTGAGAACTGAACACTCTTCTTGGACCCTTTTAACTAAAACAAGTAGAGCCTTGTGTAGTTCAAAAGCGGAAAAAACGCCGGATAAAGGGTCAACTGAGGTTTTTCGATTGTGAATAAGTCTTAGAAAATGACAAATGGTTTTTTGAATGGTATTTAAATTGGATATTTTATCGATTAATCTATCAAAAAAGTTTTGATTTTGAATTTCTGCCGTCAGCACCACTGAATTTTCCGGTTTTTCTTCTTTGAGAACCTCGTCCGGAACTCCCAAAGAACGTTCATTTATAAACCTTTGAATTTGCCACTCCGTAGTGGGCAAGGTAATCCATGGAGGGCCGTGAAACCAAAGAGGGTGATTTATTAAGTTATTGGGCGACAACCCTCTGCTAACGCAGTCGGCAGGGTTCTCGAGTGAAGTAATGTGATACCATGGGACTTCGGGGATTGTTTCTTGAATACGACTTACGCGGTTTGCCACAAAGGTCTTCCACTTGTGAGGTGAAGATGTGACCCAATGAAGCGTGACCTGTGAGTCCGAGAACGCAAGAATTTCATCGATTACGAGTAATGATGAATAGGTGCGAATAACTAGTTCGAGTAAATCAGCTAATAGAGTAGCTCCAAGTAGTTCCAAACGTGGGATTGAAATAGTGTGTAAGGGAGCAACCCTTGACTTGCCCATGACTAGAGCAGTTTTGATAATTTTATTTGGTAATTCGACGCGAACGTATACGCAAGAAGCGTAACCTAGCTCGGATGCATCGCAGAAACCTAGCAATTGACATCGTTGAATATTATTCGAAAAAATATGTCTAGGTATACAAAGATTCGAAAGAGTGGTTAATTGATTATTGAATTGATTCCAAAGAGTTTTGATTGGATCGGGGGGTATTTCATCCCAATCAGTTTTGCATAACCAAAGTTTTTGCATAATCACTTTGGCTAAAAATGAAACAGGCGATAAGAAACCTATAGGATCCCAAATTTTAGCGATAGCTGATAAAATATTCCTTTTGGTGCAAGGTTTTTCACAAGGGGTACAAGAATAGGTAAAAGTATCTGTAGAAGGGTGCCACTGAAGGCCCAACACCTTAATCGATGTTGAAGAATCGTCTTCAAAGGTAACAGGGATCTGACAATCAGCGGGCGACAAATGTGAAAGAAGTTTCGGATTATTTGATGCCCATTTTCTTAATTCAAATTTTCCCAATTTAAGCAACGCTATGAGATCCTTTTGAAGTGATAAAGCACCTTCTAGAGAGTTAGCTCTACAGCAAATATCGTCCATGAAAATGTTATTCAAAAGGACCTGGGATGCTTCAGGATAATTCTTAGCCTCCAGGATGGCTAGTTCTCTAAGAGTTCTAATAGCTAAATAGGGACTTGAACTAACACCAAACGTCACTGTATTAAGCCTGTATTCCTGCAGGGGATCATTGGGATCAAATCGCCAAAGTAGCCTTTGGTAGTCCCGATGAATTGGATTAATTTGAATTTGTAAAAAGTGCTGTTTTATATCAGTCAAAAATACGATAGAATAAAATCTGAATTTTAATAGAATTTCGGAAATATCGGCTTGTAATTTTGGTCCTATTAAAAGAGTTTCGTTCATGCTTAGGCCTTTCGAACCCTTAATCGAGGGGTTAAAAACCACCCGGAGTTTAGTCGTTGATTTGTCAAGACGAAGGACTCCGTGATGTGGTAAATAAGAACATAACTGAGGTCTAGGTTCGGATCTTGGAATTAAAGACATGTGCCCGTTTTTGAGATATTCTCTCATAAAATCCGAGTACATACTATAGAAATTTGAATTTTTTATTAAGCGAGATTCCAGAGACAAAAATTGACGATAGGCCACTGAATATGTGTCTCCTAGGTCAGGAGGGTCAATGTGACGAAAAGGCAAATTTACAGTAAATCGGCCCGAAATATCTCTAGTGGTAGTTTTTTGGAAAATCTCTTCACATCTTTTTTCTTCGGGTGAGAGAAACGTTTTTGACTTAATTGATTCTAGTTCCCAAAATCTGCGAATATTAAAGTCGAGAGACTGCTCACAGGAAGTAAAGTAAGAATTGACTTGAGGTGAAATATTTATGTTTTGAGTTTGGCCCATCAAGACCCACCCAAAAACTGTCTCAAAAGCGGAGGGTAGGCCGTGAGGTCCTGGAATTCGTCCTGATTGGACGATTTCTGTGTAAAGTTGTGCACCTAAGAGTAGGTCAATTGGACCAGGGTTGTAAAATTGATTATCTGCAAGCTTTAGATTTGAAATATGACTCCAATTGGATGAATCTACCTGTACTGAGGGCATATTCGAACAGAGTTTCGGTAAAACGAAGACTTGAATAGAAAAGGTAGGCTCTTGTTGGCCTAGGGCTCGAATAGTGCAAGTAGAAATGCCGTTAGTGGCCGATGAAGATTGATTTAGTCCCAGAACAGGGATCGAAATTTTGTTTCTTGGCAAGCCTAACCTGTTAAGACAAGCTTCGCTTATCAGGTTAGCTTGGCTACCGCTGTCCAGAAGTGCTCGGACAGGTTGGTAGTTACCCCGACTATCCAGTACCTCTAATTTTATAGTCGCTAGAAGCACTGTCGTCCGGGGCGTCAAGGTGGATAACGAAGAGTATTGATTTGTAGATGTATTTGGATTCGAATTGATTTGAATTGAATTTGAACTGGGTTGAACAAAACTAGGGTTCTGTTGGCTAAGACTTGAATTTGAATTCTGATACGATAAGTTTGTGCCTGTGCTAGGCACGGCCACTTGATTTGAATTAAAACTTTGATTTAAGTTCGAATTTTGATTTGAATTTTGGCTTGAATTAACAAAGGATTGACTTGAATTCTGACGGATTGAATCTGTCGTTTGCGATAGATGAATAAGACTATGGTGCCTATGTCGACATACCCTGCAGTTGTAGGTACTACTGCAGTCGATTACTTGATGATTTGAACGTAAACAGTTGATACATAACGATTGTTGTTTTACATAAGTCAAACGATCTGAAGGAGATTTGGAAATAAAAACACCACACTGCGAGAGTGGATGAAAAGAATTATTGCATAATTTGCACTTATAGGATTGTTGGTTTTGTCGAAATTGAGTATTGGATTGTTTATTTGATACTTGTGAGTGCGTATGCGCTAAAAAATTTGATGGAGGGCTTGATTTGTACTGATTATTTGAATAAGAATTATATTTTTGGTTACTAGAATTCGAATAATTTGGTTTTTGCTGTTTTGAAGTCGAAGGTTGCATTTGCGTATTTTGGGGAGATAGCTGTACTGTTTCAAGAGCACGGCATTGGTTAATAAGAAACTGAATTAGATTTTGATATGTTGGAATCTCGGTAGTACTATACTTTAATTCGAAAGCGGTTCTTGTGGTTTGATCGATTTTTGATAATAAAATTGAAAATAAACAAAAACACCACGACGTTACTGGAAATTCAAGATTTTCGAGCGCCGCAATATTCTCGGAAAAGGTATCTACCAAGACTCTAAGATCCTTTGCTGACTGGTTTCCCATTAAAGAATTTGCATAGTAGATTGAGTTCCAGTAGGTACTGGCTAAAAGTCTTTTATTTTGATAGCGATCTGTTAATACCTTCCAGGCGATTGCGTAATTACTTGCCGTTAATTTTATAGAGCTTAAAATATTAAGTGGTTCGCCCTCAAGGAAGGTTAGCAAATGTTGAAATTTCCTTATATCGGAATAATTAGAGTTTTCGTGAACCAAACAAGAATAAACATCGTAAAAGGTTGGCCACTTTTTTACGTTTCCATTAAAGCAAGGTACCTTTAAAGGGCCCAGATCATCGCTACGTGAATAGTGTGAAGTTGCGGGGGTGAAATTTGAGTGAATTGAATCGGAACATAAACTCGAAAAAAGAACTTTAGCTTGGTGGTAGAATAGATCCGTATCTTTCCTAATTTTGTCTTGTACTTCGAATTCATCATCGTCGTCGTCTTTCAAGAGACCTATGATGTCATTATGAATGTTTTTAAATTGTTCATAGTGATCATCTAACGATTCGTAAAACGCCTTAAAAATTGGCAAGGAAGAACTATCTGATTTAGCTTTTGTTCCCAAGTTATACGTTTCCGTAATACGAGATATTGAAACTTTGCGTTGATTCTCAAGCTTTTTTAACGAAATATTGTTAATTTAAAAAATTAAAAATATTTAAAAGGAATAAAACTAACACTTGACCCCTATTGACTTTTTTCAGTCCAAAAGAGTCCGACAGCATATATTTTATTATCGATTTCTCGAATAAATGCAAAAACTTATCACAGCTGTTATCCTAGGTCGCGATTTTTCTCCCAAATAAATGCACAGAAAACAACTTGTACCTACTACCGTTTCTCTTATTATTTACAGGTAAATACTAATTCTACTAGATGTGTTTGTTTACCTGTTAAATAAGAATAAAGCATTCAACTCACAAGCACTTTTGTTGTTTTGAATAACTATAACATATTATTTAAACAAATAACTATTATTTAAACAAATTTCGATTTTTGAATCAAAACAAACGACGTACGAAGTGCCAATTTCGGCTGCAATGAAATGTGGGTGGAGCAACCGTTAAGCCACGCAAGGGGGGACGGAACCTCCTTTCTAAACCGGACACGGCAACAAACGAGCCAAAATGGCGAGACGAAAAGATCTAATATTTTTATCAAACAAATTTTAAAAAACTATCTGGGTCGTGGGACCAGAAAACGTTGCTATTTTGAGGTTGGTAGAGCAGCGGGACTGTAAGCGCTGGCCGTTTTATAAAATCTGGGTGCAAAAATCCTTAAAAGGACGATGTAAAAATACTAATTTCTCCGAGCCACACAAAGACAATATAGAGGATTGGCACTCACCTTTTCAGCTGTTTCCGTCGTCCAGAGGAGCTCCTCTCGCTGGCCCAGTCGTTGCAGTCGATCTACACTAGAATCACTTGTTTGTGTAATGGTTTAGTTTGATTTTCTAAGAATGTTACTGGATTTTTTGGTTAATAGAATTTATCACCATGCTGCGTGGTGATCTCGATAAAATACGACAGACGAATCTTTTTTTTTGGTTACGCCTTTTTGCGCAGATTCATTTTTCGTAGATGGCGCTGGCGTTTTGCTTGTGCCAATCAAATTGAAATTGTGTGGGTTTTCCGAGTACGGGAATTTGGCGCAAAATTTGAATTTAAAATTAAAGTTGCACGAACACCTTGAATGGAAATTGAAAATTGTTGCCTGGGGAGACCTAGTCTATTAAGGCATTTTTCCGAAATGAAATTGGCTTCAGATGCTGAATCTAGCAAAATCCGCACGGATTGCTAATTTCCTCTAGAATCCAAAATGTCAGCTACAACTGTTGAAAGTAGAAAAGTAGATTGATTGGGAATAGTTGTGGCGTGACAATTGGTTGAGGAAGTACCTTGTGAAACTGAAAGAAAGTGTGGATTTTTCTGAGTACTAGTATTTGTACCCTGCTGAACACGTGTATTGTTCTGACGGGGGTGGGGGCACAGTAAACTGTGGTGTTTAAGGCCACACCCTCTGCAGCTTTAAGAAGAAGAACAATTCCTTGTTTGATGAGAAAAATGCATGCAATTTTCACATAAGTTAATTTGTCTTACATAGGAAAGTCTTTCTTCTGAATTTTTATTTAGGAAATCGGGACATCTGGCTAGGACATGATTGGACTGGCACAAATGACATTTGACATTTAAATTGAACGGTTTATTTGGTTGAATTGGATTATTTAAAACTATAGTATTGAAAGATGAAGTTGATGTATTTTTAGGATAATTATTGTGACTAAAGTTCCGCTGATTATTATTCAGGGGCTTAGCATGATTTGAACTAGAGGGGGCTTACTAATTAACTGCATATGTTGGACAGACTCCAAGGCTGTACAGTGATTTTCGATAAAGCTGTACAAGTCAGTGTAAGAAGGAATGTCGACTTGGCTTTTCTCTCTGCTATAATATAGCTCAAACTCTGTGCGTAGCCTAACGTCCAACTTGGAAAGCAATTGATTAAATGTAAGAAAGTCCCACTCTGTCGTAGGAAAACCGAGTTCGTTCAAAATGGCTAAGTTCTCGGAAAAGGTGTCTAACATAAAACGGAGCTCTTTCGCAGAACTGGTTTTCACCGAAACGGAATTCATAACATTTAAAGCAGTCGTAGCTATGAGACGCTTATTTTGATATCTCTTGACTAGAGCCTCATATGCAATATGATAATTGCTGTCAGATAACGGAATTGTTTTTACCAGACTAAGTGCTTCGTTAGTCACTGAACTACGTAAGTGCTGAAACTTTTCTATATCGCTCAAGTCGCTATCATGAATCATGACCTTATAGAGGTCAAAGCAATGTTGCCAATTCTTATAGTTGCCATCGAAACTAGCCAGCTTGGGTAAAGGAAAAGATCTAGAATTTGACCTAGGGCTATTGGCAGAAGTATTTAGTGAAACGAAATTAGTATTGCTGGCTCGAAAAATATCATAATAAATGCCACGACATTCATAAAAAAGTAAATCGAATCTTTTTCTTATGTTGTCCTGCTCATTAAAATCGAGTCCCAACTCCTCGAGGGATCGGATAAATTGGTTATGAGACTCGTAAAACTTTTGATGACATTCGTCATTATCCTCGTACCTAGATTTGAAGAGGAACTGGAACGAAGAGTCTGCTTTCGCCTGTTTCGCGACCTCATTCGATTCGGTTATTTGATTTACACAAATAGCACGCTTGTCTAGCAATAATGTCTTTTTTGGTTTTGACATTTTGATTTTGAAAATTACCTTTTTTTAAAAACCAAAGATTTGTTAAAACTTCTAAAACGCTTTAAAAATCCAATTTTAGTTCATAAAATGAAAGAAAAAATAATTAATAAAAATTTCATTAAATTAAAGAATTTTTAATTTATTTCAATTATTAATTAGTAATTAGTAAACTTAATTAAGGAGATGTTTATACTAACTATCCTCTGATATCACCAATTACCAAACTAGTAAAGAAAAAAAGTTTGCGGATCACGAGTCGAGCGCTAAATACCCTATGCTATACGGGCTCTTTACGAAAATACCGGAGTCCGCGATTAAGTATGTCTATGCCGGCAGTGTAACCCAAGTCAAGTAATTCAAACAGCGCGCGCGTGGCAGCTTACAATACTGTATTGGTCGACTATACCTTTTAATTCCTTAGGTATATTCGATATTCGATATATAACTCACCCGAGTTGATATTTTTAACACACGTGACTTAAGAAAAATACGAAAAATCTCGCCGAAAACGGAAAATTTTGGAAATTTGTAAGTTTGAAAAGTTACAGGATAACTGCTGAAAATGTAAATTGAAAGGAACCGGTTAGAAGGACCATTCAATGAGGGTGCAGACGTAAGTTGGGTTGAATTTAGGTTGGCTGGTTCACCACTTACACCACTCATTCGAGAAATACCCAATATTTTGAGATAAGAAATTAAAAAACGTAATTTTAAGGTTCATTGAAAGGAAATCAGAAAAAACGATGCATATAAAATATCTAAAGTGCACCTACCTTAGTTTTCATCTAGTTGCAGTCGTTTTGGTCGCTTGGAAGATAGGAAAAACGGGAAAAATGTAGCACTCACGTTTCTTGCTTGTTTGTTGGTTTCCCGATTGCGACTCCTCGCGCAGACTTGCGCGTTTCTCGGTGCGGGGATAAGTCATATGTATATACCCCGCGAAATTTGAAATGGAAAATAATATTAAAATATAAAAGTAGCCAAAAGCTGGCAAATAATTCTTGCACCAACAGTATGGAGTAGAGACTTGTCGCGTAACTGAAAAATACAAAGCAAAAATGGAAAGTGTCGAAATGGATGCAATAAGAAGATCAATGAGAATATCCAGAACAGATCATATAAGAAATGAGATCATAAAAGAAAGAATGGGAATCGAGGGAAGCATAACGGATGACATCACTAAAAGGCAACTGATATGGTTCGGCCATGTACAACGGATGAGCGACCAAAGATTACCAAAGCAGAGTGGTTAATTGATTATTGAATTGATTCCAAAGAGTTTTGATTGGATCGGGGGGTATTTCATCCCAATCAGTTTTGCATAACCAAAGTTTTTGCATAATCACTTTGGCTAAAAATGAAACAGGCGATAAGAAACCTATAGGATCCCAAATTTTAGCGATAGCTGATAAAATATTCCTTTTGGTGCAAGGTTTTTCACAAGGGGTACAAGAATAGGTAAAAGTATCTGTAGAAGGGTGCCACTGAAGGCCCAACACCTTAATCGATGTTGAAGAATCGTCTTCAAAGGTAACAGGGATCTGACAATCAGCGGGCGACAAATGTGAAAGAAGTTTCGGATTATTTGATGCCCATTTTCTTAATTCAAATTTTCCCAATTTAAGCAACGCTATGAGATCCTTTTGAAGTGATAAAGCACCTTCTAGAGAGTTAGCTCTACAGCAAATATCGTCCATGAAAATGTTATTCAAAAGGACCTGGGATGCTTCAGGATAATTCTTAGCCTCCAGGATGGCTAGTTCTCTAAGAGTTCTAATAGCTAAATAGGGACTTGAACTAACACCAAACGTCACTGTATTAAGCCTGTATTCCTGCAGGGGTTCATTGGGATCAAATCGCCAAAGTAGCCTTTGGTAGTCCCGATGAATTGGATTAATTTGAATTTGTAAAAAGTGCTGTTTTATATCAGTCAAAAATACGATAGAATAAAATCTGAATTTTAATAGAATTTCGGAAATATCGGCTTGTAATTTTGGTCCTATTAAAAGAGTTTCGTTCATGCTTAGGCCTTTCGAACCCTTAATCGAGGGGTTAAAAACCACCCGGAGTTTAGTCGTTGATTTGTCAAGACGAAGGACTCCGTGATGTGGTAAATAAGAACATAACTGAGGTCTAGGTTCGGATCTTGGAATTAAAGACATGTGCCCGTTTTTGAGATATTCTCTCATAAAATCCGAGTACATACTATAGAAATTTGAATTTTTTATTAAGCGAGATTCCAGAGACAAAAATTGACGATAGGCCACTGAATATGTGTCTCCTAGGTCAGGAGGGTCAATGTGACGAAAAGGCAAATTTACAGTAAATCGGCCCGAAATATCTCTAGTGGTAGTTTTTTGGAAAATCTCTTCACATCTTTTTTCTTCGGGTGAGAGAAACGTTTTTGACTTAATTGATTCTAGTTCCCAAAATCTGCGAATATTAAAGTCGAGAGACTGCTCACAGGAAGTAAAGTAAGAATTGACTTGAGGTGAAATATTTATGTTTTGAGTTTGGCCCATCAAGACCCACCCAAAAACTGTCTCAAAAGCGGAGGGTAGGCCGTGAGGTCCTGGAATTCGTCCTGATTGGACGATTTCTGTGTAAAGTTGTGCACCTAAGAGTAGGTCAATTGGACCAGGGTTGTAAAATTGATTATCTGCAAGCTTTAGATTTGAAATATGACTCCAATTGGATGAATCTACCTGTACTGAGGGCATATTCGAACAGAGTTTCGGTAAAACGAAGACTTGAATAGAAAAGGTAGGCTCTTGTTGGCCTAGGGCTCGAATAGTGCAAGTAGAAATGCCGTTAGTGGCCGATGAAGATTGATTTAGTCCCAGAACAGGGATCGAAATTTTGTTTCTTGGCAAGCCTAACCTGTTAAGACAAGCTTCGCTTATCAGGTTAGCTTGGCTACCGCTGTCCAGAAGTGCTCGGACAGGTTGGTAGTTACCCCGACTATCCAGTACCTCTAATTTTATAGTCGCTAGAAGCACTGTCGTCCGGGGCGTCAAGGTGGATAACGAAGAGTATTGATTTGTAGATGTATTTGGATTCGAATTGATTTGAATTGAATTTGAACTGGGTTGAACAAAACTAGGGTTCTGTTGGCTAAGACTTGAATTTGAATTCTGATACGATAAGTTTGTGCCTGTGCTAGGCACGGCCACTTGATTTGAATTAAAACTTTGATTTAAGTTCGAATTTTGATTTGAATTTTGGCTTGAATTAACAAAGGATTGACTTGAATTCTGACGGATTGAATCTGTCGTTTGCGATAGATGAATAAGACTATGGTGCCTATGTCGACATACCCTGCAGTTGTAGGTACTACTGCAGTCGATTACTTGATGATTTGAACGTAAACAGTTGATACATAACGATTGTTGTTTTACATAAGTCAAACGATCTGAAGGAGATTTGGAAATAAAAACACCACACTGCGAGAGTGGATGAAAAGAATTATTGCATAATTTGCACTTATAGGATTGTTGGTTTTGTCGAAATTGAGTATTGGATTGTTTATTTGATACTTGTGAGTGCGTATGCGCTAAAAAATTTGATGGAGGGCTTGATTTGTACTGATTATTTGAATAAGAATTATATTTTTGGTTACTAGAATTCGAATAATTTGGTTTTTGCTGTTTTGAAGTCGAAGGTTGCATTTGCGTATTTTGGGGAGATAGCTGTACTGTTTCAAGAGCACGGCATTGGTTAATAAGAAACTGAATTAGATTTTGATATGTTGGAATCTCGGTAGTACTATACTTTAATTCGAAAGCGGTTCTTGTGGTTTGATCGATTTTTGATAATAAAATTGAAAATAAACAAAAACACCACGACGTTACTGGAAATTCAAGATTTTCGAGCGCCGCAATATTCTCGGAAAAGGTATCTACCAAGACTCTAAGATCCTTTGCTGACTGGTTTCCCATTAAAGAATTTGCATAGTAGATTGAGTTCCAGTAGGTACTGGCTAAAAGTCTTTTATTTTGATAGCGATCTGTTAATACCTTCCAGGCGATTGCGTAATTACTTGCCGTTAATTTTATAGAGCTTAAAATATTAAGTGGTTCGCCCTCAAGGAAGGTTAGCAAATGTTGAAATTTCCTTATATCGGAATAATTAGAGTTTTCGTGAACCAAACAAGAATAAACATCGTAAAAGGTTGGCCACTTTTTTACGTTTCCATTAAAGCAAGGTACCTTTAAAGGGCCCAGATCATCGCTACGTGAATAGTGTGAAGTTGCGGGGGTGAAATTTGAGTGAATTGAATCGGAACATAAACTCGAAAAAAGAACTTTAGCTTGGTGGTAGAATAGATCCGTATCTTTCCTAATTTTGTCTTGTACTTCGAATTCATCATCGTCGTCGTCTTTCAAGAGACCTATGATGTCATTATGAATGTTTTTAAATTGTTCATAGTGATCATCTAACGATTCGTAAAACGCCTTAAAAATTGGCAAGGAAGAACTATCTGATTTAGCTTTTGTTCCCAAGTTATACGTTTCCGTAATACGAGATATTGAAACTTTGCGTTGATTCTCAAGCTTTTTTAACGAAATATTGTTAATTTAAAAAATTAAAAATATTTAAAAGGAATAAAACTAACACTTGACCCCTATTGACTTTAATCAGTCCAAAAGAGTCCGACAGCATATATTTTATTATCGATTTCTCGAATAAATGCAAAAACTTATCACAGCTGTTATCCTAGGTCGCGATTTTTCTCCCAAATAAATGCACAGAAAACAACTTGTACCTACTACCGTTTCTCTTATTATTTACAGGTAAATACTAATTCTACTAGATGTGTTTGTTTACCTGTTAAATAAGAATAAAGCATTCAACTCACAAGCACTTTCGTTGTTTTGAATAACTATAACATATTATTTAAACAAATAACTATTATTTAAACAAATTTCGATTTTTGAATCAAAACAAACGACGTACGAAGTGCCAATTTCGGCTGCAATGAAATGTGGGTGGAGCAACCGTTAAGCCACGCAAGGGGGGACGGAACCTCCTTTCTAAACCGGACACGGCAACAAACGAGCCAAAATGGCGAGACGAAAAGATCTAATATTTTTATCAAACAAATTTTAAAAAACTATCTGGGTCGTGGGACCAGAAAACGTTGCTATTTTGAGGTTGGTAGAGCAGCGGGACTGTAAGCGCTGGCCGTTTTATAAAATCTGGGTGCAAAAATCCTTAAAAGGACGATGTAAAAATACTAATTTCTCCGAGCCACACAAAGACAATATAGAGGATTGGCACTCACCTTTTTAGCTGTTTCCGTCGTCCAGAGGAGCTCCTCTCGCTGGCCCAGTCGTTGCAGTCGATCTACACTAGAATCACTTGTTTGTGTAATGGTTTAGTTTGATTTTCTAAGAATGTTACTGGATTTTTTGGTTAATAGAATTTATCACCATGCTGCGTGGTGATCTCGATAAAATACGACAGACGAATCTTTTTTTTTGGTTACGCCTTTTTGCGCAGATTCATTTTTCGTAGATGGCGCTGGCGTTTTGCTTGTGCCAATCAAATTGAAATTGTGTGGGTTTTCCGAGTACGGGAATTTGGCGCAAAATTTGAATTTAAAATTAAAGTTGCACGAACACCTTGAATGGAAATTGAAAATTGTTGCCTGGGGAGACCTAGTCTATTAAGGCATTTTTCCGAAATGAAATTGGCTTCAGATGCTGAATCTAGCAAAATCCGCACGGATTGCTAATTTCCTCTAGAATCCAAAATGTCAGCTACAACTGTTGAAAGTAGAAAAGTAGATTGATTGGGAATAGTTGTGGCGTGACAATTGGTTGAGGAAGTACCTTGTGAAACTGAAAGAAAGTGTGGATTTTTCTGAGTACTAGTATTTGTACCCTGCTGAACACGTGTATTGTTCTGACGGGGGTGGGGGCACAGTAAACTGTGGTGTTTAAGGCCACACCCTCTGCAGCTTTAAGAAGAAGAACAATTCCTTGTTTGATGAGAAAAATGCATGCAATTTTCACATAAGTTAATTTGTCTTACATAGGAAAGTCTTTCTTCTGAATTTTTATTTAGGAAATCGGGACATCTGGCTAGGACATGATTGGACTGGCACAAATGACATTTGACATTTAAATTGAACGGTTTATTTGGTTGAATTGGATTATTTAAAACTATAGTATTGAAAGATGAAGTTGATGTATTTTTAGGATAATTATTGTGACTAAAGTTCCGCTGATTATTATTCAGGGGCTTAGCATGATTTGAACTAGAGGGGGCTTACTAAATAACTGCATATGTTGGACAGACTCCAAGGCTGTACAGTGATTTTCGATAAAGCTGTACAAGTCAGTGTAAGAAGGAATGTCGACTTGGCTTTTCTCTCTGCTATAATATAGCTCAAACTCTGTGCGTAGCCTAACGTCCAACTTGGAAAGCAATTGATTAAATGTAAGAAAGTCCCACTCTGTCGTAGGAAAACCGAGTTCGTTCAAAATGGCTAAGTTCTCGGAAAAGGTGTCTAACATAAAACGGAGCTCTTTCGCAGAACTGGTTTTCACCGAAACGGAATTCATAACATTTAAAGCAGTCGTAGCTATGAGACGCTTATTTTGATATCTCTTGACTAGAGCCTCATATGCAATATGATAATTGCTGCCAGATAACGGAATTGTTTTTACCAGACTAAGTGCTTCGTTAGTCACTGAACTACGTAAGTGCTGAAACTTTTCTATATCGCTCAAGTCGCTATCATGAATCATGACCTTATAGAGGTCAAAGCAATGTTGCCAATTCTTATAGTTGCCATCGAAACTAGCCAGCTTGGGTAAAGGAAAAGATCTAGAATTTGACCTAGGGCTATTGGCAGAAGTATTTAGTGAAACGAAATTAGTATTGCTGGCTCGAAAAATATCATAATAAATGCCACGACATTCATAAAAAAGTAAATCGAATCTTTTTCTTATGTTGTCCTGCTCATTAAAATCGAGTCCCAACTCCTCGAGGGATCGGATAAATTGGTTATGAGACTCGTAAAACTTTTGATGACATTCGTCATTATCCTCGTACCTAGATTTGAAGAGGAACTGGAACGAAGAGTCTGCTTTCGCCTGTTTCGCGACCTCATTCGATTCGGTTATTTGATTTACACAAATAGCACGCTTGTCTAGCAATAATGTCTTTTTTGGTTTTGACATTTTGATTTTGAAAATTACCTTTTTTTAAAAACCAAAGATTTGTTAAAACTTCTAAAACGCTTTAAAAATCCAATTTTAGTTCATAAAATGAAAGAAAAAATAATTAATAAAAATTTCATTAAATTAAAGAATTTTTAATTTATTTCAATTATTAATTAGTAATTAGTAAACTTAATTAAGGAGATGTTTATACTAACTATCCTCTGATATCACCAATTACCAAACTAGTAAAGAAAAAAAGTTTGCGGATCACGAGTCGAGCGCTAAATACCCTATGCTATACGGGCTCTTTACGAAAATACCGGAGTCCGCGATTAAGTATGTCTATGCCGGCAGTGTAACCCAAGTCAAGTAATTCAAACAGCGCGCGCGTGGCAGCTTACAATACTGTATTGGTCGACTATACCTTTTAATTCCTTAGGTATATTCGATATTCGATATATAACTCACCCGAGTTGATATTTTTAACACACGTGACTTAAGAAAAATACGAAAAATCTCGCCGAAAACGGAAAATTTTGGAAATTTGTAAGTTTGAAAAGTTACAGGATAACTGCTGAAAATGTAAATTGAAAGGAACCGGTTAGAAGGACCATTCAATGAGGGTGCAGACGTAAGTTGGGTTGAATTTAGGTTGGCTGGTTCACCACTTACACCACTCATTCGAGAAATACCCAATATTTTGAGATAAGAAATTAAAAAACGTAATTTTAAGGTTCATTGAAAGGAAATCAGAAAAAACGATGCATATAAAATATCTAAAGTGCACCTACCTTAGTTTTCATCTAGTTGCAGTCGTTTTGGTCGCTTGGAAGATAGGAAAAACGGGAAAAATGTAGCACTCACGTTTCTTGCTTGTTTGTTGGTTTCCCGATTGCGACTCCTCGCGCAGACTTGCGCGTTTCTCGGTGCGGGGATAAGTCATATGTATATACCCCGCGAAATTTGAAATGAAAAATAATATTAAAATATAAAAGTAGCCAAAAGCTGGCAAATAATTCTTGCACCAACAGTATGGAGTAGAGACTTGTCGCGTAACTGAAAAATACAAAGCAAAAATGGAAAGTGTCGAAATGGATGCAATAAGAAGATCAATGAGAATATCCAGAACAGATCATATAAGAAATGAGATCATAAAAGAAAGAATGGGAATCGAGGGAAGCATAACGGATGACATCACTAAAAGGCAACTGATATGGTTCGGCCATGTACAACGGATGAGCGACCAAAGATTACCAAAGCAGGTCCTAGAATGGCAACCAATAGGGCGCAGAAAAAGAGAGCGTCCTAAACTGGAATGGCAACAGTCAATCCAAAGATCAATGAGTCAAAAATACCTGACAGAAGATGACTGTCAGGATCGAAGGAGGTGGAGAATAGGCGTCGAACAACGTCGAAAAACGTAAGTGTGGCGAGAGCGGGGAGCCTTGCGGGACTCCAGCTCTTATTTGCCTTAACCAGGATCGTAAACAGTCTACCTTTTCCATAAAAGTTCTCTCTTCCAGGAACGACTGTAATAACTTGAGGATATGTACTGGTACACCGTTATTCCGCAGTTTTAAAAGACAGCCGTTATGCCAGACCTTACCAAACGCTTTTGACATGTCTAGGGCTACCGCTCCTATGTACTTCCTTTTATTGAACCGCTGACTATTTCCTCTGTCAAGCGGGTTGCTTGAAGTGTTGTACAATGCCTCGGTCTGAACCCGAATTGCTCTTTGGGAACAAGTTGTCCGAATTGAGGCAGTTACTGTAGTCGCCTTAAGATTATCTGATCGGCGACTCTTCCTAGACCGGGCAGTACACTTATGGGCAGTAGCTATCTGGCAATGTTCTGCTTTCGCCTACTTTTGACAATAGAACAATGTCGGCTTTCTTCCATGCCTCAGGGTAGTACTTCAGCCTAAACATACCGTTGATTATATTAGTCAACTCCGCGCACTGTTTCGGCTGAAGCTTCCTCAACATTGTGTTTGTTATTTTGTCGTAACCTGGGGCTTTTCTAACTTTTAGACGTTTAACGATCTCTCTTATTTCCCTCGGCGTGGCATACCGGAGCGAGTCGAAAGTGATTGTTGCGGCTAGCTCGTCCGCGAACGCCGCCACCTGTCTATCTAGAAAGGTGGGAGGGTCCTGCGGGAAATTATCCTGGAAGACCTCTTCCAGACAATCCGCAAAGACCTCCACCTTTCGTTCCGGTTTATGTATCTTATGGCCATTGACTCTTAAGGAGGGTGTGGCCGTCCTCCCCCCTTTAGTCAATGCCCTCACCATTTTCCACGCAGAGGTTGAGTTCTGTTCGAGATCGACCATTTTCCTTTCGCAACACTGGGTCTGAAACTCCCTGCCCATTTCCTTAACCACGGCCTGTTGCATATTCGCTTGCCGGTTTATTGCAGGGTCCAGGGTAGCCCGGGCTCTTCTTCGCAGTCGGTTTTTATCCCGAATCAGATTTTTCTCATACCTCAGGGGAAATGCGTTAGGGTTTGCGGCGATATTTGTAACTTCCGCTGTGGATATTTCAAACGCGGACAAAATGTCTGTTTGAAGCTTCTCCAGAACTAGTTTCAGATCTTATCTATTCTCTATTCTTGGAATAGGACCGGTTTGTGACAGCGCGCGTTCGTTTGCCTGCCAATCTGTTTTCCGACTCACTATTTCGTGTCGGTTTATTGCGACATCCCCAAGTTGGGGAGGTGATCTGAATCTACCGCATGAATGACCGTTAATGCGTGATTCCGATTAACATGTTTTTGTAGGAAGTGTTCAATCCGGGTTGACCGCTTTCCTGGCATGTAATGGGTCGGTTCGGTCGGGGAGATTCTTACTCGGTCTTGATCACCTTCGATCACCCTGCTAAGACCTGGCCCATAGGCGTTGCTTGTGGGATCTCCCCAGTCTCTGTATTCAGCGTTCAGATCCCCTCCTATTAGGAGCGGTCCTGGAAGATCGTTTATAAGTCTCTCGTATCCTGCAACCGGAAAAATTCTATCCGGTCTGCAGTACAAACTTACGAGCCTTATCGTGGAATTATGTGACATCTTGATTACTACTTGTGTACCTTTCAAGATGCCGATATCGGGCGTTTCCACTAGATAGTGATCAATATTTCGTTTAATCACTATCGCGGTACCTCCCAGGAGCACATTTTCCCTATCGTTTCTATGCACCTCGTTGTTTAGTATATTGGCACGAGCACCACATCCACGTTGTGGTCGTGCAGGAAGTCCGTAAACGCGGTCTTTTTCCCGCCAGGCTGTGCCTTCACTGGCATTGCGGGCATTGACTGGGGAAATTGGGGGGTCACAATAAAGTTACTGAGCAGCTGTTGCATTTGCAATTGCATTTGCTGCTGCATTTGCCTCATTATCGTCTCCATGGCCTGTTTCATCAGAGGGTCAAAAGCCGCTGACAGGTCCATGGGGGTCGCGGCACTTTTTTGCGCGTTACCAGTCACGATGACGTTCTAACCATCCCAGACTGGCTTTTTATTTGCCGCTATTACCTTTGCAGGTATCGCGGGCTTTTTGATGATTGGTGCCGGTCTTTTCGAGCACAACCGTGCGTTGGCTGTGTGGTCATCACCGCAGTTCGCGCACTTTGCCGGGCTTTCCCTTGCCTTTTTGCAATCCGACGTTTTGTGACCACCAGCGCATTTAACGCACTTGTAGTCCGCGGGACAATGTCTTTGGTTGTGCCCGAATAACTGGCACCTATGACATTGTGTCTCTTCTTCGCTTTTTTACCTTAGGGTCTCGATTTTTATCTTGAAGCCGAAGAAATTGTCCTGCTTGAAGATATCTTTTTCTGCCCTAGGCAGAATCACTATCACCATGACCATGGGGACCCTAGTGTTATTTCTCACCCGGGTCATCCTGTGACCGCTAATTCGTCCCTAATCTGTATTTCGGTGATCTCCGTGGGTACTCCGTTGAGTACCACACGGAGTTTCTTTTCATCACACGTTTCGAAAGTGTGGTAAGCCATTTTTTGCTCATCGAGAATTTATGTCAATGTTCTGTACCCATTGATCGTCGACACCTGAATTTTAATCCCCTCCTTCACCGTCCTGGCTCCAGTAAATGTTTCTGGATGCCATTAGGCATTGGAAAGCCAAATAATCCTTGCAATCACGAAGGATTAGCGGGGGGATCCTTATTTTAGATACCGGTTTTGCCGCCGCGGTCGTGTTGGGTGTATTGACTGTCCCTGTCTTTGCCGGTTCGGTTTTGAGGTGCCTAGAGCTGCGAGCCGGAAGGATAGGAAGTCCCTTTCTTCCGTTTCTTGGAGGAAGTTTTCTGCCAAGTTCCGTCCCCATCCTCAGCAATTGCACTTGCTTACAGGTCCTTCTGATGGCGTAATCCGAACACCGGTCTTTTCTATCCACCGTGGCAGTCCATGGGCTTAACTAAGTAAACGATCTGCACAGAAGGCGTCATTGTCATGCTATGTAATACAAATACTACTACTACCAAAATATATTTTTTGTAAAAATACTTTCAAATGAAGGCGCGTTAGTTTTGGATGCCTAAAATGGGTAATATTTGACTGTAAATTGTGGTGTGTTCATAAAATTCGTTGGTATGTACATAAAGCTTTTAATAGGCATATAAAGTGTTGCATAAATTCTTAAAAGTATTACAAAAACTTGTTTAATTCCTGGTAAATTATTTTAGCAATCAATATTATGTAGTCATCACGACCAAAAAGTCATCAACCAAATCGGTTCACAACAGGGCTGAGCTTGACTCAAAGCATAGAGTAAGATAGCCTATGGCAGCAGAGGCACGGTCCCGGCTTACGGATCTTTTAGTTTACCTAGCCAGCGCTAGGTGCGGAATTATATTAAATTTAAAATTTTCTGGTAAATGCTCGCTCTTTGACTGTGCTTTGTTGTCCGATCTCTTGTCGTGGCTCAATCGACCCAAAAAGTACATAGAAATAAAAATAAATGTGTATGAGTATATAATAGACTATATACCTACTTCGTGCTCGAGCCGCTTCACTTTTTCCCTTCCGCGAAGTCAAGAGGTCATTCTATCAATCTCAAGCAAGCGGTACACATCAATATCAGATCAATTCAGTATTTTGTTGTTGGCGTGATGCAAAATATCGCACACGTAAAACTAAAAAGACATAACTCAAAAATTTAAAAATGTGTCCCTGCAATAAAAATACTTACAACGTGTCTTTTTCGGTCTAGGACAACTGGGCGCCGCCAACTGGGATAAAATATGTAGATGAAAAATAAAATATATTATTTATATAAAAACATCTTTAAAAAATCCTTTACGCAATATTTTTTACAAGCTTTTATTTAGCTTCAGATGTTCTGTCTAACTAACTATCTATCAAATCTTGTGAAGCGTTTTTGACACACGTAGTGGTCCCATGACAATACAACATTAAGAAAAAAATATCCTCCCACCCTACCCCCACCCCTTCTATAGAAAAATGTGTTTTTGACACACTTCCCGTTATCCGATTTGGATAAAATTTGGTATACACATAGTGGTCCGATGATAATACAACAATAAGAAAAAAATATCCTCCCACCCCCACCCCCTTCTATAGAAAAATTTGTTTTTGACACACATCCCGTAATCCGATTTGGATGAAATTTGGTTTACATATAGTGATCCGATGAGAATACAATAATAAGAAAAAATATCCTCGCACCTCTACCCCCACCCCCTTTCATAGAAAAATGAGTTTTTGACACAATTCCCATTATCCGGTTTGGATGAAATTTGGTATTCACATAGTGGTCGGATGACAATACAACATTTAAAAAAAATATCCTCCCACC
Source organism: Aspidapion aeneum (assembly GCA_963576565.1). Classification (NCBI taxonomy): domain Eukaryota; kingdom Metazoa; phylum Arthropoda; class Insecta; order Coleoptera; family Brentidae; genus Aspidapion; species Aspidapion aeneum. The sequence continues at coordinate 84,838,362 of OY755040.1, forward strand.
CTACCCCCACCCGTTCCATAGAAAATGCGTTTTTGACACCCTTCCCATTATCCGATTTGGATGAAATTTGGTATACATATAGTGGTCCGATGACAAAACAACATTGATAAAAAAATCCTACCACCCTACCCCCACCCCTTCTATAGAAAAATGTGTTTTTGACACACTTCCCGTTATCCGATTTGGATAAAATTTGGTATACACATAGTGGTCCGATGATAATACAACAATTAGAAAAAATATCCTCCCACCCCTACCCCCACCCCCTTCTATAGAAAAATTTGTTTTTGACAGACACACATCCCGTAATCCGATTTGGATGAAATTTGGTATACATATAGTGATCCGATGACAATACAATATTAAGAAAAAAATATCCTCCCACCTCTACCCCCACCCCCTTTCATAAAAAAATGAGTTTTTTACACACTTCCCATTATCCGGTTTGGATGAAATTTGGTATTCACATAGTGGTCCGATGACAAGACAACATTAAAAAAAAATATCCTCCCACCCTACCCCCACCCCTTCCATAGAAAATGCGTTTTTGACACCCTTCCCATTATCCGATTTGGATGAAATTTGGTATACATATAGTGGTCCGATAACAATACAACAATAATGAAAAAATGTCCTCCCACCCCTACCCCCACCCCCTTCCATAAAAAATGCGTTTTTGACACACTTCACTTCAAATGACTTTTATAAAATTTGGTATATTCTAACTCTACCCTCACCCTCTCCTTCCCCCAATAAAAAAATGAGTTTCCAAATAACTCACGATCAGCGATTTCATTATAATCTAGAATAAACTCTATTTATTTACTTCTGCATTTTTCTGCTAGATTGATTCTTGCAAATAGTGATATTTAATTGATACGGATATCTTATCGTAATAACATCATCAAAATTTCAATTTCTTTTACTAATTTATTTGAAATTTGTTTTTGTTAAGTAAAGTTAAATCCATTAAGTCGACTGTTGAATCTTGGTAGTTGTCGTGTTTGGTGACCTGGTAATACTACAATTTACGTTTTTTATTACAACAATGGCGGATCCAAAAATCAAAATGGCGGATCCAAAATGGCGGATTTTCTTATTTACCAACCGATTTGTCTCAAACTTGAAATATTACATTGCTTGAGGACATTTAACACAATTTTTAACTCAAACTTTAAAAAAACAAAATGGCGGATCCAAAATGGCGGACTTTTTTATTTATTAATCATTGTTTTTGAAATTATACGAAAATGTTTTATGAGACAGAATATTGCATTTTTTTGAGAACAATAAGTTGGTAATTAAAAAAAAAATATACAAAGCTTTTAAAAAAATAGTGGGTAGGTACCATGTTTTTTAAAAATTATTAAGATTCAAAAGTATTTCGTTAGTTCAGAAATGACAAAAATTAAATTTTTTATAAACGTAAAGTTTAGTACTCGTGAATGAAGAAAACAAAAATTGTTCGTGGCTAAGCGGGTGTAGAAATATTTTGTTTCTCTTGTCTTTTTCCGTAGGCAGCTCGAAAGCTGTCCACTTACGGAGGTCCAAGATCACATCATTAGGTCGTGGACCCCTGTCGGTTTACAGCTTTCGAGCTGCCCACGGAAAATACAAGAGAAACAAAATCTTTCTATACCCGCTTAGCCACGAATTTATTTTAAAAAAATTTTACCTACTCTGTAGATCTTTTTAAATCTAAATCACCATATGTATACCAAATTTCATCCAAATCGGAAAACGCGATGTGTGTCAAAAACAAATTTTTCTATGGAAGGGGGTGGGGGTAGGGGTGGGAGGATATTTTTTTCTTATTGTATTATCATCGGACCACTATGTGTATACCAAAGTTTATCCAAATCGGATAACGGGAAGTGTGTCAAAAACACATTTTTCTATAGAAGGGGTGGGGGTAGGGGTGGTAGGATATTTTTTTCTTAATGTTGTATTGTCATGGGACCACTACGTGTGTACCAAATTTCATCCAAATCGGATAATGGGAAGTGTATCAAAAACTCATTTTTCTATGAAAGGGGGTGGGGATAGAGGTGGGAGGATATTTTTTTCTTAATATTGTATTGTCATCGGATCACTATATGTATACCAAATTTCATCCAAATCGGATAATGGGAAGTGTGTCAAAAACTCATTTTTCTATGAAAGGGGGTGGGGGTAGAGGTGGGAGGATATATTTTTTTTAATATTGTATTGTCATCGGATCACTATATGTATACCAAATTTCATCCAAATCGGATAATGGGAAGGGTGTCAAAAACGCATTTTCTATGGAAGGGGTGGTGGTAGAGGTGGGAGGATATTTTTTTAATGTATTGTCATCGGACCACTATGTGAATACCAAATTTCATCCAAATCGGATAATGGGAAGTGTGTCAAAAACATTTTTGTATGACAGGGGGTGGGGGTAGGGGTGGGAGGATATTTTTTTCTTAATATTATATTGTCATCGGATCACTCACTATATATATACCAAATTTCATCTAAATCGGATAACGGGATGTGTATCAAAAACAAATTTTTTTATGGAAGGGGGTAGGGGTGGGAGGATATTTTTTTCTTATTATTGTATTCTCATCGGATCACTATATGTATACCAAATTTTATCCAAATCGGATAACGGGAAGTGTATCAAAAACACATTTTTCTATAGAAAAGGTGGGGCTAGGGGTGGGAGGATATTTTTTTCTTAGTGTTGTATTGTTATGGGACCACTACGTGTGTACCAAATTTCATCCAAATCGGATAATGGGAAGTGTGTTAAAAACGCTTCACAAAATTTGATAGATAGTTAGTTAGACAGAACATCTGAAGCTAAATATAAAAGCTTGTAAAAAATTGCGTAAGGGATTTTTTAAAGATGTTATTATATAAATAATATATTTTATTTTTCATCCACACATTTTATCCAAAAAAAAATTTTAGTCCGGCGCCGAGTTGGCCGGCGCCCAGTTGGCGGCGCCGAGTTGGCCCGGCGCCGAGTTGGTCCGGCGCCTAGTTGGCGGCGCCCAGTTGGCGGCGCCGAGTTGGCGGCGCCCAGTTGTCCCATTCCGTGTCTTTTTAGCTCATATTTTAACTTTGTGCTTATAAACAAAAGTTTTCCATAATTTCCCGAAAAATTGTAAACAAAGTAAATTTTGGTGATCTTTAGTTAAAAAGCACATTTGAATGCATTTTTGTTACATAAACTCATTTTCAAAACTTTTGAGTTGCGTCTCTTTAGATTTAAGGGTGCGATATGGATAATATTAAATATTCCGGAAACAAATGTGTGTATTTTAATTGTGGAAAGTCTAAATATGGTTGTTCTGCTGGTGTGAGGCAATTTACATTTCCCAGAAATATGGAGCTGTGCAAGAAGTGGATAAGAAATTGTGGTAAATAAGAGAGTCCTTAATACCTTAAGTATTTTGACCTTACTAGCCCGCACAGCAATGGCTAATAAAGGTATTGTTTTCGACGAAAAAAATTTTTTTGTGATAACGCCGAAAATGTGTTATTTGGGTGTATTTTGACCTATCCTATTAATATCGTCGTGATGTCTGTCTATGTGTGTGTCTGTCCGTAACACGATAGCTCCTAAACCGCTGAACCGGTTTTCATAAAATTTTAAGGTAAAATCGTATTCGACACTCTAACGAGCTGATTAGTTTTTCAAAATCCAATAACGCTAATGACAGTTTTTTGACAATTGAAATTTTTAAAGGAGCATCGCATCAATATGCGGTTTTCAGAATATAGTAGACTAGATTTTGCTCAATAAAAAAAACTATGTAGGAGCATTACAAAAAAGTGCATTCAAAGCTGATTATCATAGCTTCACTTGTACTAATAGGCTAGCTAGGAAGGTATCAGATCCGTCATGGATCGATTTATTTATTTTAATCAAACAAAAATAAAACTAAATAACTACTCTTTTGCAAATGTCAGGCATTTGTAAAAAATCGAGTGGTGGGTCGGTATTTCCTTTTGGTGTACAGGTTAGGGTAAATACCAGGAAATACTTGGGGAGTTCTGGGAAATATACTAGGAAATACCGGGAAGTGCTTGGAAAATACTAGAAAATACCATTGAAATTGGAGGAAATACTGTAAGTATTATACCGTAGGTATTTCCCTTTGGTGTACAAAAATCGGCGATCGACCCACCCCTTGCAAAAAACCTAAATTTGAGAAATACATTAAGCATTGAAAAAATATATTGTGGGAGGTTGTTAGTCCTTACAACTTTATACAGGGTGTCTCATAACTTAGGGGCCATAGTGCAGCAGGTGATAGAGGAGGTTATTTCCAAGAAAAAAGTTTATATAACATAAGGGTCACACATCTGTTTTTAAGATATAGGATTTTTAAAATTTGTCACAGCCATTGGGATTCAAAAATGTGGTATTTCTTTTTTTGATACAAAAACAAGTTGAGATTGAGATACAGGCTGTCAAAATAACCACATAAAAAAATAATAATTTTTTGAAAAAATTAATTTTTGCTTACTTATTCTTTAAAAAAATATTAATAATATTTTATTATTATGTCTCGCTAGAGACTTGTAGTTATTAACAAAAAATATTTAAAAAAAATTGCGTTTAATATTTTATTCATAAAAGTTTATACCAAAAAATAGTTTTTTCTAAAAAAAATTTACCGACTAATTTTGTTAAAAATAATTTGTATTTCAACTTATTGCTCTTGTTCTAATACACGACTTTACCCAATTTCATATTTTTACAGCGTTTTTTAAAAAGTTATTATCAAAAAAGTTTAAAAAATCGCCATCTTTGATGCTCTGTATCTCGACAAAGAAAGTGTTTTGACCCATGCATCATAGAAACTTTTTTATCAGGCATGATCTCCTCTATCACCTGTTGGCCTATGGCCCCTAAGTTATGGGACACCCTGTATACTTCAGGCCCTACGGGGTGCGATACTGCGTTTAATGATAGAAGCAACACATTTGGTATGGATAGACTCGCCCGAACATTTTACGAAAGGGAACCCCCCCCAACCCTGGCAGGGGGGTGGTTCCCCCCTTAAAAGTGCTTTTTGACGGTTTTTGCTAATAACTCGAAAACGGTCAACTTTTCTAAAATTATTCTAAATATTATTTTGCAAGCGGATAAAATTTCCTTTTTGACCAGTGGTGCACGTTCTATAGACCTACGAAAAAAAGGAAAAATGTTTATATGTTTTTTAAAATTTTTCTTGTCGCATTTTGTATCCTTAACACATTGTTTTTTTCAAAAAAATATTTTTGTTCAAAAACCCATTGTATACAAATATTTAATAAGTTAGATATAACTTTTGAAAGTAGCCGCTTTAAAACAAAAATGTTGAACATTAATTTTTGTAATTAAGTAAACAATACTCAAGGTGAGTAAAGAAATATTTTTGATTAGTATTAACTTAAAACTTAATTTTTCAAGTTGAATTCATTTAAATTGGGGCGAGGGGGCATTCCTCCTAGTTCAGGCAAGATTCGGGCAAATCCACTTTCTAGAAGCATTTTATATTACTTTTTAGCAAATGGGCAATTCCCCCAATTTTGACCCCGCTGAATCCGAATATCCCTGTTGCCAACTCGAAATATTGACAGGGGCTGAGATATTCAAGATGGCGGCGAAAATGGCGGTGGAATTTTAAATTGCCGCTGGAAAGCCCAAATTGTCACAGGTGTACATTCAAAACATATATTTGTATAATTAAAAAATAATAACATATTATTATTTTTTTAAATGGCTGCAAAAACCTCTAAAAACCCCCCAGACCCCCCAAAATCTGAAAGTTTGAGGTTTTTTCAAATTTTCTTAAAAACTAAGCTTCTAAGAGAAAAATGTAAAATATACTTTATTGTGGACAATAAAATTCCCGTGTCAACATGGTATAACTTAATAAAGTTAGACTAATAACAAGCTCTCCAGCGGCGTCCGTTAATTGAAGTAATTAAAAAAAGTTGAAAAAATATCTGTTTTTTTCCAAGATTTATTTAATTTTTTAAAAAAACTTATATCTACAGAAAACCGTGTAATACATTTTGGTATACTCAATAAAATTTCCTTCAAAATGACGTATAACATGATTAAATCGGTTTTATAAATTAAACTTCAGGGGCATCCGTAAATTAAATTAATTTTGAAAAAACAGAAAATAAACCATTTTTGTTACAAGTTTTATCTAATTTTCTCAAAAACTAAGAATAACATGAAAAAACTTGTTCTACACTTTTTTGTAGACAGGGAAATTCCCTTTTTAAAAATGTGAAACTTGGTGGGGTTTGACTTATAGCAAACTCTCCAGCGACGTCCGTCAATGGGGATGATTTCAACAAATCATTAAAAAAACATGTTTTTCATACGTTTTATTCAGTTTTCTTAAAAACCAAGGTCTTTATCAAAAAATGTGTTTTATACTTCGTCATAGCCAATAAATTTCTTTCAAACGATGTATAACAAAGTGGAAGTTATTTTATATTTACCGCTCCAGTGGTGTTCTTAATTTAAAGAAATTATTTAAGATCAATCCAAACTAATCAATTTTGTGTCTTATTAGGTTTTCGGTGGATAATAAAGAGCCGCGGATAAAAGGTCGAAAGTACAAAAGGTCGAAAGTACAAAAGGTCGAAAATACAAAAGGTCAAAAGTACAAAAGGTCGAAGTACAAAAGATCAAAAAACAAAAGGTCGAAAGTTCAAAAGGTTGAAAGTACAAAAGGTCGAAAGTACAAAAGATCGAAAGTGCAAAAGATCGAAAGTACGGCCGCGGGTCCACATCGACTGGACAGGTCAATTCGACTTGATACGGTAAACTTGTATTTTTAATATTTTGTTTTGTCGATTTTTTTTCGACCTTTTGTACTTTCTACCTTTTATGGCTTCGGCGGCGGGCCCGATAAGAAAATGTCCTTTTAAACAGTGTGTCACAAAATGTAAACCCATAGTATAGAAAACTCTCCAGGGGCGTCCGTAAATTGCAAAAATGACTAAAAAATATTATTTTTGTTACGGGTTTCATTCAATTTCCATCAAAATCTCAATTTCAATTTCAATTTCAATGAGTACCTAATTATGATTATGCCCCCCACCCCCCCAAACCGTTGCATAAGATTCAGCACTTTATTTTTAGTTCCATATGCTTAAAAAAATATCCAAAAACACCTGTGTCAAAGTTACTACTGTTACTTTCTGCACAAAAATATTGCTTGGGGGGGGGGGTGGCATGGCCCCTATGCCCCCTCCCCTTATAACCACCGCTGTTTTTTGCTTTAAAGAACTTTTTTAGATAAATCAAAATATCTAATCTAATCAAAAAACAGTTTATTTTAATTTGGAAACATTTTATTTTAGTTTTTATTTTAGTAGGTATAAATTACGAACCTTTTTGAAGTATTTATCATAACATTAACCTCACTTTGTAATACATCATTTAAAAAGAAATTGTCTTATCCTCAATCAAGAATAAAGGCGCATTCTTTTCTGAAAATCTTAGTTAGAAACAATATTTAAATATGCAAGAGAAACTGATTATTTCAGTTATTTTTGAAACTAAGTTTATATTAGTACGCCCCTGAAGCCTTAAATATGGCAACAACCCGACATTTTAATAAAGTTTTTAAAAGCAAATGTTATGTTCTACAATAAAGTATACTACATATTTCTTCCTAAAAAGTGTAGTTTTTGAGAAAATTTTGAAAAACCTATAATAAACATGTTTTTTCTAAATAATCTCAATTTACGTACGCCACTGAAGAGCTAGTTGCTTTTCCTATCCTTATTGACCAATACATCGTAGGAAAGGGAATTTTATTCTCCACAAAAAACTGTTCTTTGCATTTTTTGATAAAAAAAAAGTTTTCGAGAAAATTGCATAAAAGTGAAAAAAAAACAGGTTTTTGGGGGTTTGGGGGGGATTTTCTCCGTCTCTGTCGATTTTTCGAGTTGGCAACAGAGATATTTGGATTCAGCGGGGTCAAATTAGGGGGAAATGGTCTGTTGCCAAAAAGTAATATGATTCGCTTCTAGACAGAAAACGGAAAGCCTTTTAAAATAATATGCTGTGACTATCCTCTCGCCCACCTCAAAAGTGATCTTTTACACAATATTTCTAATTATTTGAAAACTTTTAACTTGGTCAAAAACAACTAAGTAATAGTTATTGAGGCTGACCAAAAGTCCTCTAACGATGTATAACACGACCCCCTTACCTCAGTGGCGCACCTTTTATAGGCATTTAAATAAATAAGAGGTGTGGAAAAAACAATATTTTTTTAATTTTCTTAAATTTTATTGTCCTACATACTGGTTGTAAAACTTATTTTGAAAGCTGAAGAAATTTTCTTCCGACGATGTATATCACTCCCCCCTTAAGGCAGCGGTAGATCTAGCATAAACGCACCAAAAATGATCAAATTTGGTATACACTTTAATCTTTATTTAAGACAACCATGGTGGAACAGTACTAATACACACTGCGTTCAATGAGAAAAACAACACACTTGGTGGGGAAACCATCCGCCCACTGTTGGTGGGGGGTGGATCCCCCCCTAAATGTTTTTTTCGATATTTTTTAAGATCTACAGCTGCGTTGAAGGGAAAGTGATGTACATCGTTGGAAAGGAAATTTCTTTGGCTTTAAAAATGTTTTGAAACCAAATATGTAGGACAGTAAAATTTAAGAAAATTAAAAAAAAAGTTTTTTCCACACTTCTTATTTATTTAAATGCCTATAAAAGCGCCACTGATGTAAGGGCGGCGTGTTATACATCGTTAGAGAGTACTTTTTATCAGCCTTAATAATTGTTACTTAGTTGTTTTTTGCTAAGTTAAAAGTTGGGAAAATACTGTAAGAGAGCACTTTTCAGAGGGGTGAAAGGAGGGATGCCCCCCATACCTACTTTAAGAAAGGTCAGCTAGAAAAAGTCAGTTTAAAGTTATTACTAACCAAAAATAATTTTTTACCTAATCTCATATTTATTTACTGAGTTACAAAGATGACTGTTCAACATTTTTGTTTGATATAAGGATTTCTATAAACATATTTATTTTTATTTCAAGGCGGCTATTTAAAAAAACATATGTCTAGCTTAATAAGTATTTAACTGTATATAATGGGCTTTTAACCAAAAATATTTATTTGAAAAAAAAATAGTGTTAAAGATAAAAAATGCTACAAAAAACAAGTTTTTTCTTCTTTTTTAATTTTCCCCTTTTTTTGTACGCTAATGGAACGTGCACCACTGCCGTACATTATTAAAAAGGAAATTGTATCTCCCAAAGATTTTTGAAAAAGTTGGCAAAAATCTATCAAAAAGTACGTTTGAGGTGGGGAACCACCCCCCTGCTAGGGTTGGGGGGGTGATTTCCTTTCGTAAAATGTTCGGGCGAGTCTTATGTCTATCCATACCAAGTGTGTTGCTTCTATCATTAAAAGCAGCATATCGCTTGAATCTGGGATGTAGTGCCTGAACTAATACGTCATATGGGACGGTAAAACAGAATTTAATAGATTTTTTTTTGTTACACCAAGTTGATTTGCCTTTTCGACATTCCTGCATTTGCCCTTTTGATTTACATTAAATGTTAGTTGGCAGAGTACGTGCATAGGCCGGTAAAAGAGGATCTAATAGAAAAATTAAAAAATCCATTTTTTTTTTAACTTTAAATTGTTACACCAAATCGATTCCCTTTATCGACACTCCCTTATTTGCTCTTCTGATTGACATAAAGGTTATTTGTCAGTATACCTGTATGGGCCGGTAAAACCGGATCTAACAAAAAAAATTAATAATCGATTTTTTTTAACTTAAATTTGTTACCCAAATTGATGCGCTTTTTTGATACTCTCATGTTTGCTTTTTAAACTGACACTAAGGTTATTTGTCAGTACACCTGCATAGGCCGGTAAAACAGGATCTAATAAAAAAATCAAAAAATCGATTTTTTTTAAACTTTAATTTGTTACAACAAATTGATACGCTTTTTGACACCTCCATGTTTGCTCTCTTCACCGACGCTGACGCACGGGGGAATGGCTCTGTGTTACATGTTGGACATTGGGTACAAAATTATAATCATTTTCCTGTGATAAGAATTATAGTGTTGCATTTGTAAATAGTTGCTTTATTTCGTTTTAAGAAAGTTTTTTGAAAATTTTTGTCCAGGCAATTATTATACAGGGTGAAAATAAAGAGTTCCTAAAAAACAGAAAAACAGAAAAGGAAAATTTATACTATATTATAACTTATGTAACACAAAACTTTATAGGCCTTTTATTATTTTTTTAAATACGTTATTGGGGTCAATGGTGCTTGGAAGATCCATTGCCTTCTATTTCACGATTATTTTTAAATTTATCTGATCGTCGTGAAAGAAGAAAAACCGAGTACCTCACAGAATACCCGCAGGACCATATCAAATTTGTTGCAAAATAACCTTACATTAAAATTTGTCCATCATCTTGAATATTTATGAAATGTCAGTTGTAAAATTAAATTATTTGTTAAGTATTGTGGCTTCTCAAAATGACCACAATTATAAAAATTGGACAATATTTTTTTAAGAAATGATAAATTGTCAAAGACTCATTTTAATTTATAAAAAAATATTTTTTTCTAATAAAACTTAAAGCTCCTCCTTTCCAAAAAAACTAATAAGAATAAATTAGGTGATAGTTAAGTAAAGTTATGGGCATTTTAAAAAAATATATTTTTGTAAAACACAATATATTTTTGAGCCGCCCTATATATGGTTTAAGTTATACAAAGCAACTAATTTTTTCAAATATAAGGCGTTACTTTTTGATTATCTTCTAGACCGAAAACGGAGAGCCTTTTTAAATTTTTTGCTCTAACTAATGTATTAACACCACATCCTTAAAATAAAAACAAGCTTGGTTGGTTTTCACAAAATCTGATTTTGTTTTAACCATTGTTTTACAAATTATACGATTGCATGGCCAATCCTGTCTGCATTCAGTTCTTTATAAATTCATTATTACTAAGCCGATTTTAGTGAAATAAATAACATCATGGCGCAAACTGATTGATCTTTAAAGTTTGCAGCATGATGTTTTTTATTTCACTAAAATCGGTTCAGTAATAATGAATTTATAAAATGCAGACAAGTATAATTTGTAAAACAATGGTTAAAAAAATCCGATTTTGTAAGAACCGCTACACCGATTTTATTAATTTGTACCTCTTTATGCGAAATGAAAATAGTGTTTTTCTATAAAAAAAAAACTAAAACTTTTTCGCAAAATAAGAATAAACACGCCATTTTGAAGAATCAAGTATGATTCTGGTCGACATCTTAATTTCCAAGATGGCGGAAAATTTCGATAAGAATCTTTAAAGAGCAATCAATTCTCACCACGATTTTTTTTATTTCGCTAAAATTGGTTTAGTAATAACGAATTTATAAGGAAATGAATGCAGAAGGATTGGCAATGCAATCGTAGAATCTGTAAAACAATGGTTAAAGCAAAAATAGATTTTTTGAGAACCACCATACAGATATTTTACTAATTTGTACGTCGTTGTGTGAGGGAAAAGTAGTGGTTTTCTACAAATTTAAAAAAAAACTAAAATATTTTCGGAAAATAAGAATCAACACGCCATTTTGAAGAATCAAGTATGATTCTGTCCGCAGTGTCCGCCATCTTAAATTTTAAGATGGCGATAAATTTTGATCATGATCTTTAAAAAGCAATCAATTCTCAACAGGATGTTTTTTACTTCATCAAAATCGGTTTAGTAGTAATGAAGTCATAAGGAAATAAATGCAGACATGATTGGCAAGGATATCGCATAATATGCAAAACAATGGTTGAAACAAAAATATATTTTTTTAGAACCACCGAACCGATTTTGCTAGTTCATACCTTGCTGTGCGTGGCAAGAATGCAGCCTTTTAACTAATTTAAAAAAATGATTAAAACATGTTCGCAACACAAAAATAAACGAGCATCTTTGAAGGGTACATTTTAATTAAGTCCGCCATCTTGGATTTTGAGACATCGGACAAAAAAATATATTTGGTTAAAACTCTGATTAATTCTCTATCAAGTGCAGTTTTATTCCGGAAAATAAATTTGTGTTTTATTTGCATCCAAAACTTTACCCTTCATTTTCTGAAAATAGCGATTTTGTTGAATACGTGGTTTTTTCTTTTGACGGTAGTATAGCGATGGCCTAACTGCAATATCCCGTATCTGAAAAAATGAAACTTTACAGGGGAAGCGAAAAACAGTTTAGGTAACACATATAGGTTCGGTTAGGGTTATTGGGTATAAAAAAATTTATTTGCTATATAGCGAAAAACAGTTAAGGTAACACATATAGGTTCGGTTAGGGTTATTGGGTATAAAAAAATATATTTGCTATATTTGTCATTTTCCACGCATATAATGTCTTATAGTATTATACACTATGAAAGTAGCCAGCTCATTTGGCCTAAATCACAAATAATCTAAAAATGATCAAAATGTTAGATACGGGGTATTGCAGTTAGACTATCGATAGGCTATTTACTTCGTGAGAGGAGAAAACTTTCATTGCCGCGCAAAGTCTTTTATAACAGATGTAATACCGCTGAAAGCCAGACGTCGACTGAATCAAGACTGAGTCTGAATCAAGGCGACTGAGTCTGTTCAAGGTCACCAATCGATCGATGGACAGCATATTTTTACAGAGAAATACATCCTTCTTGGTAACACCGGCAACTTCCCGAGGGGAAACCCAATTTGATTTCAGAGTTTTGCGTGAAGACAAAAGCCTGTGATCAAACCGGTTCGCCTCGCGCTCCGTAAGCTTCGGACCTCTGTATGTATTACTTACTCTATGCTCAAAGTCATTATCGCCAGACGTTTCGCCAACGACTTATTGCTACTTGGGAAACATTTTCTTCAAACGGAAATTAGTTCGAAAACATTTTGTTTGGACAGAAATTTGTTTAAAACTTACTTGCTTACCTGCTTACTTGCTACCTTGCTTACTTGCTTACTTGCTTACTTGCTTACTTGCTTACTTGCTTACTTGCTTACTTGCTTACTTGCCTACTTGCTTACTTGCTTACTTGCTTACTTGCTTACTTGCTTACTTGCTTACTTGCTTACTTGCTTACTTGCTTACTTACTCACTCACTTACTCACTCACTTACTCACTTACTCACTCACTTACTCACTCACTTACTCACTCACTTACTCACTCACTTACTCACTCACTTACTCACTCACTTACTCACTCACTTATTCACTCACTTACTCACTCACTTACTCACTCACTTACTCACTCACTTACTCACTCACTTACTCACTCACTTACTCACTCACTTACTCACTCACTTACTCACTCACTTACTCACTCACTTACTCACTCACTTACTCACTCACTTACTCACTCTCTTACTCACTCACTTACTCACTCACTTACTCACTCACTTACTCACTCACTTACTCACTTACTTACTCACTCACTTACTCACTCACTTACTCACTTACTCACTCACTTACTCACTCACTTACTCACTCACTTACTCACTCACTTACTCACTCACTTACTCACTCACTTACTCACTCACTTACTCACTCACTTACTCACTCACTTACTCACTCACTTACTCACTCACTTACTCACTCACTTACTCACTCACTTACTCACTCACTTACTCACTCACTTACTCACTCACTTACTCACTCACTTACTCACTCACTTACTCACTTACTTACTCACTCATTTACTCACTCACTTACTCACTCACTTACTCACTCACTTACGCACTCACTTACTCACTCACTTACTCACTCACTTACTCACTTACTCACTCACTTACTCACTTACTCACTTACTTACTCACTCACTTACTCACTCACTTACTCACTCACTTACTCACTTACTCACTTACTCACTCACTTACTCACTCACTTACTCACTCACTTACTCACTCACTTACTCACTCACTTACTCACTCACTTACTCACTCACTTACTCACTCACTTACTCACTCACTTACTCACTCACTTACTCACTCACTTACTCACTCACTTACTCACTCACTTACTCACTCACTTACTCACTCACTTACTCACTCACTTACTCACTCACTTACTCACTCACTTACTCACTCACTTACTCACTCACTTACTCACTCACTTACTCACTCACTTACTCACTCACTTACTCACTCACTTACTCACTTACTCACTCACTTACTCACTCACTTACTCACTCACTTACTCACTCACTTACTCACTCACTTACTCACTCACTTACTCACTCACTTACTCACTCACTTACTCACTCACTTACTCACTCACTTACTCACTCACTTACTCACTCACTTACTCACTCACTTACTCACTCACTTACTCACTCACTTACTCACTCACTTACTCACTCACTTACTCACTCACTTACTCACTCACTTACTCACTCACTTACTCACTCACTTACTCACTCACTTACTCACTCACTTACTCACTCACTTACTCACTCACTTACTCACTCACTTACTCACTCACTTACTCACTCACTTACTCACTCACTTACTCACTCACTTACTCACTTACTTACTCACTCACTTACTCACTCACTTACTCACTCACTTACTCACTCACTTACTCACTTACTCACTTACTCACTCACTTACTCACTCACTTACTCACTCACTTACTCACTCACTTACTCACTCACTTACTCACTCACTTACTCACTCACTTACTCACTCACTTACTTACTCACTTACTCACTCACTTACTCACTCACTTACTCACTCACTTACTCACTCACTTACTTACTCACTCTCTTACTCACTCTCTTACTCACTCACTTATTCACTCACTTATTCACTCACTTACTCACTCACTTACTCACTCACTTACCCACTCACTTACTCACTCACTTACTCACTCACTTACTCACTCACTTACTCACTTACTTACTCACTCACTTACTCACTCACTTACTCACTCACTTACTCACTCACTTACTCACTCACTTACTCACTCACTTACTCACTCACTTACTCACTCACTTACTCACTCACTTACTCACTCACTTACTCACTCACTTACTCACTCACTTACTCACTCACTTACTCACTCACTTACTCACTCACTTACTCACTCACTTACTCACTCACTTACTCACTCACTTACTCACTCACTTACTCACTCACTTACTCACTCACTTACTCACTCACTTACTCACTTACTTACTCACTCACTTACTCACTCACTTACTCACTCACTTACTCACTCACTTACTCACTCACTTACTCACTCACTAACTCACTAACTCACTAACTCACTAACTCACTAACTCACTAACTCACTCACTCACTTACTCACTCACTTACTCACTCACTCACTCACTCACTTACTCACTCACCCACTCACTCACTTACCGAACCATGCTGGAAAGGGATAAAATTCTGTTTTTTACAAGATAAAACTTTTATTATATACAAGATTTCAAGGCATTTTAAGAAGTTGTTTATTATCGTAATTGGCCTGCAGTTAGTGATATCTGTTTTAGGTGATTTTTATGGATTGGGCTGTGATGTATAAAAGACGTTGGGTGCCAATTTGTGACGTATAAAATTGTGACACTATAAAAGCACGTCGACAATTTGTGACGCTGAAAAACGTTGTCGCCAATTGTGACACTTAAAAAAAAACGTTGTAATCACTTTATTAATTACTAAGTAATTAAACAAATATCTGGAAGCAGAACTGTCTTTTCCCGCTAGGTAAAACATTGATTAGGCCGGTAACTTTTATACACTGGAGAAGGGGGGGTTCAGAAATAAGAAAAATTTAAGCGCCACATGTGTTTTAATACCAATGTTTTACAAAAAGGATCTTAATTAAAATACAGTTCAACTCAAACGTTGTAGCCAAACAATGAAACTCTACCTACTTCCGAGGCTTCCAGAGCATTCGTGTAATAAAAAAAAACCAAAAAGAAATTGACTTATTGACAAAATAAAATTTTAAAAGATTCCTAAATAAATTAAAATGACACAAATAGAAAGCACTTTATAGGTAAACCGACATCTCCAACAGGTCATAGTGTACCCACATTTGAGTCAGTAGTGGAAGACTCCATTACCTACTTCAATGTTTGTAAAAAAAATACATTCCGAAATCATTCCATCATAGGGGAGATCTGGACCAAATATCCGCTGTCATCATTCTACATTGGGTAGAATGAGACAGACAGCCACCCAGTCCGAGATCTACCCCATGAGGTTAGAAAAATGTTAAAAAGACAAAAAAATATAACCTCATTTTGCGCTACTCTCTCTTTTATCTCTGCAGAGTTGGTCATTGGGTTGTACAAATAACGCAAAAATTTAGTTCACCTTGTATATTTTAAGTTGAAAGGCTTTAACTCCGGAAAACATAAGGAAAATAAATGAAGTTGATGGAAAACAAGTCAGGGCCAAAGTAGCAAGGCGCTTCAATTGTACAGTAAAAATTATAAATAACTATGCCGCAAAATTTTGGGTTATGACGTCATACCTTTATCTTGCGTTCACAAGAAGTGTTAAAATTATATTGAAAAATTTATATGAAAAGATTATATGGTTACTTGCTTTGATTATCTTTTTTTTAGTTACGGTATATTGTATTTGTTGGTGCAAGCAGTAAATTACTTACTTCTTTTCCTTTTCTCTATTTTCTGCGCGAAGAATTAATTTAAATTTCGCGCTATTTAAATGCATATGATTTCTCCGGCACTAGACACGTGGGGGGACATGCAGCATGGACAGTGTGCGCTGAAAACCACCAGCAGCAACAAGACACTTCGAAACAACACGTCTCCGAGAAAAGTTACAAAAGTGAGAAAATTTGTGGTGATTTCGGCGTTCGAACGTCAAAAGTGGAGCCCCAGAAGAGTCCAAGGTGAGTGCCATTCATAGAATGCATATGCATCATTTTTCCTAGTATTTCTTACGTCAATTCCGACAAATTTCTTAAATGTGTGAGCAAAGCCTAACCAGCTAGCCTATCGAAGGGTATTTACGTATTTTTCAGTACTTGCACGCACATTTAATGGTCCTTCTCTCAAAATTAATAGTTTTCCAAACTACCTAGACTCCTGTGGTTCAGTAATTTCCAACAAAAATTCCAAATTTCCATAAATTTTCAAAATAAATTTCAAATTTCAGTTTCGATTATTTCTACATCAATCAGGACATATTGATTTACGACCTGTTGGTGATATGTTCCTTCAAAGTTGATCGAAGTGTTTATTACCGTTAAGAAATAGCTGTTGCCAATTCACATATTTCGTATAGTTCATTAGTTCATCAAAGTTGATCGCTTCGTTCATTATATTTTCATTTAACATCGCTTCACTTCGCTTGCATAGTCATATTGCAAGGCGGACCTTCCTTTTTCCACCACTTCATCGCGGCTCATCGCGTGGGATTTTTTTGGTAATTTAAAAATAAATTAACTTTCAAAAAACAAAAATGTCTGTTCCAAAACAGAAAAAACTTTGTGACAAAAGGACTTTGAGCTTTAATCAAATCTCTGAGGCTCACGAGGTAGCTGTACAAGCTAAGTTAGACACTGCTTTTCATTTCTTATTTAAATCAAGATACGAGGATCTTGAGGAATGCCACGCCCAATTTTACAATTTCCATAATCAGATCATTGGCTCTCTCGAAGAGTTTCAACTTGCGTTTGATGAGCAAGATAAGATTCGAAAAGACTTTGACAAGCTCTATTACGGAAGTAAAAGTATTTATTACGACCTTTTTAGGGCCAACCCTGTCAATTACGTGGGCAACCCTAACCAACAAAATCTTGTTCAGACGTCAAATACAAGATCATTTCCACAACCAAGGTTGCCAGTTTTTGATGGTAATTATAAAAATTGCCAACACTGGTTTGACTTGTATAAGGTCATGGTACACCAAAATCCTGATTTGAGTGATATCGAGAAGTTTCAACAATTGCGGAGTTCTGTTCTGAATGAAGCCCTTTCTGTATAATAAATAAACGGACTATTGCTACTACCGCTTTGAATACGTTTAACTTTCTTTCAACTAAATCCAGTTCTGGGAAAGAATTTCGATCCATGTTGGATACTTTTTCTGAGAATCTAGCCATATTAAACGAGCTTGGTTTTCCTACAAAAAGCTTGGTTTTCCTACAAAAGAGTGGGACTTTCTTACTTTCAACATGATGCTCTCAAAACTTGAAGTCAAGATGAGGACTGATTTCGAACGCTACTACAGTAGAGAGAAAAACAATTCAGAAATCCCGTCCTACAATGATCTTTACACGTTTATAGAAAATCACTGCGTTGCGCTCGCGTCTGTAGTGCAAATGCCCAGTTTAAGTAGACAAAACCAACCTCCTAAACCACCTCAAACCATGCGTAGTTCTCAACAGGACAGTTTTCAGAGAAACAGTTTTAATAATTTTAATTCACCTTCTGCTTTCAATACAACTATTTCAAATCAAAGTTCAAATTCAAGGAATCAACAAAATATTTTACAAAATAGCCATCAACCTAACAACCCTCAACCTCAAAACACTCAGAACAAAACTTTCAACTCAAAAATAAAATGTTACCTATGTTCCTCCAATCATGTATTATCGAAATGCATCGAATTTCAAAACAAAAGTCTACAAGAAAGAATGGGTTATGTTCTGCAGGTGAATCTATGTCAAAATTGCCTTGATTTTTCCCATCAGACGGTGAACTGCCCCTCCTCCTACAACTGCTTTACGTGTAGAGCTAGGCACCACAGTCTTCTTCATGTTTCTCAACCAGTAGCGCCCTCTGTGAGTGTTAGTTCTTATCCTCCAGAGAACGCTAATATTCCACTTTCAAATTCCAATATTGCCCCTGCGTCAGGAAGCCATTCCACAAACTGTCCACTTATCTACCTTCTACCGTTGTAGCTCACAAGTTAGACACAAGGGGACATTACCAACCCGTTCGTATCTTATTAGGTTCTGCCTCTGAGGCAAACTTACTACTACTATGTCCGTTTAGAACGTTTTTCTACGTTGTCCGAGGCCTATTCTCCACCTCCTTCGATCCTGACAGTCATCTTCCGTCAGGTTTTTTTGATTCATTGATTTTTGGATTGACTGTTGCCATTCCAGTTTAGGACGCCCTCTTTTTCTGCGCCCTATTGGTTGCCACTCTAAGACCTGCTTTGGTAATCTTTCGTCGCTCATCCGTTGTACCTGGCCGTACCATATTAGTTGCCTTTTAGTGATGTCATCCGTTATGCTTCCCTCGATTCCCATTCTTTCTTTTATGATCTCATTTCTTATATGATCTGTTCTAGATATTCTCATTGATCTTCTTATTGCATCCATTTCGACACTTTCCATTTTTGCTTTGTATTTTTCTGTTACCGAACAAGTCTCTATTCCATACAACAGCGTGCTTTTCACCATTGTTTTATATATGTTAAATTTTACATTCTTTTTTATCTCTCTGCTCCATAAAATACTGTTAAGACAACCAATAACCTTTTTGGCTTTTACTATTCTTTTTTCCAGTTCTTTACAGTCTATTCCCATCTTATCAAATGTGACACCCAAGTATACATATTCATTACATGGAGATATTGTTTGTCCATTTTCTAGTTCTAATTCACTTGATTCGTTTCCAATACATAAGTACTGTGTCTTGTCCACGTTCACTGTTAACCCCCACTTTTGGTATTCTTCCGTTAACTTTCTTATCATATACTCCATGTCTTCTTTATCATTAGCTACAATTACTTGGTCGTCAGCAAACTGTAGTGTGTATATGGTAAATCGGTCGTTAAGTTGTATTCCCATGCCGATATATATTTTAAAAAGAGTTGGAGAGATACAACATCCCTGTCTTAAGCCTTTCGTTACTAGGAATTCTTTTGAAAGTCGATTTCCAATTTTAATTTTAGATTTTGACCCTTTGTATAGTTCTTTTATTGCTTTTATGTATGTATGATTGATATTAGTCTGCTCTAACACTGTCCATATTTTTTCTACTGGAACGGTATCATATGCTTTTTGTAGGTCCACAAAGGTAACATGAGTCTCTATATTTCTGGCGCTCCTTTTCTCAATTATCTGTTTAAGACAAAAAATATTATCACTACAAGATCTGCCTGCACGAAACCCACTTTGCTCTTCTTCTTCTTGTTCATGAAAATCATTCTCTATTAGATCTCTAAGAATCCTACCGTACAATCTACTTAGAGTACTGGTTACTGAAATTCCTCTGTAATTGTTGCAATCCAGCTTGTTTCCTTTTTTATGTATTGAGGATATGAATGCAATTTTCCAATCATCAGGTACTAGATGTCCGTTTATGCATTGATTGATAATATATGTGAGATTTTCGAGTAGTTTCTCTGATCCATATTTGGCATTTCAGCATATATTCCCCCATGTCCGCTAGCTTTTCCGGACTTAAGCTTTTTAATACTATTCCTTATCATTTTTTTTGCGATGATTACTTCCTCTCCATGTACGTCGATGTCTCGCCTCGGAGAGGCTGCCAGATATTCGGGTCTCCTCTCCTGCAGCAGTCCCTTATAGTGTTCTGTCCATTGTTCTGGTTTGATAATTTGGATGTTTACTATTTCCTTTGTTGGGTTTTTTACTGTAGAAATGAATTTCCATAATTCAGAACTCTGCCTGCCTCCTACGTTTGTATTTATATCGTGGCATTTGCGCTCGAGCATTTTATTCTTTTCTGTGCGTATCAAATTTCTTAGCTGTCTTCTGGTATGCCTGTAGATTTCTAGGTCTCTTTGCTCTTTAGTACTGAGCCATTTCAAGTATGTGCGTTTTTTCCCCTTGACCGTTTCCTGTATTCCTTCCGTCCACCACATCTTATTGTTATATATATTATATTGGTATCCAACAGCTTCTTTGCTTGCTTCCTTCAAGCTTTTTACTATGTTTGTATATATCTCTTCAAATGAGTGATCTGTGTTTATTAATTTTTCATCTAATCGGTTCTGATACAATCTTTGAGTACTTTCGATTTCTAGACTATGTATTTTTGGTTGTCTTCGATCCATTCTAGGTTTTCATTTTCTCTAATACTTTCGTCCTTATTTGTTTTTCTTACAGGGAATAATATTTTTGCTTTTACCAGATAGTGGTCAGATCCACAGGTAACACCACGAAGTGTGCGCACATCATACCACTTTAGTTCCGAGTGTTGTCCACCTATAGCATATTCAATGATTGATCTAAGATTTCTTCTTGGCTGAATCCAGGTATACCGATGAATATCCTTATGTTTAAAAAAACCATTATTTATTTTTAGATTATGGGTTTCACACAATTGTATCAGTCTCAAACCATTATCATTTGTTACTTCCTCTCCAAATGGTCCTACCACTTTGCTTTGGCTTTGTCTACCAGTTCGACTATTAAAATCCCCAAGCATAATAATTTCCCTTGTATTGCCGATTTTACTAATAGTCTCATCAAGTTGGTCGAAGAACATTTGTTTTATAGCTACCGTTTCGTCATTTGATGGTGCGTAGGCTGCTATTATGCTTATATTGTGTCCAAGCATCTTCATGTTAACTCGAAGTAAGTTTTCGTTAATGCACTCGTAGTCTGTAATCTTATATTTTGGGACTCCAGTGAATAAGTGAACATAGTTACCGACACTACTTGTACCTGTTCCTTTCTTTTTTGTCTCTGTAAGTGCAATAATGTCTATCTTACTATTCTGCACTTCGGTTGCAATAATGTCCAACTTTTAGTTTATTCCCTGTACGTTCCATGTAACTATTTGTCTTTGCTTTTTTCATCTTTGAGAGTTTCCGTCCAGTGCTCCGAGGCTTTGTTTAGGCTTTTTGGTAATATCTTTGTTTTAAAAGTATTAGAGAACCAGTCTAATGCCTTAACCCCCTACTTGGAGGGCCAGGATTTTTATTAAGGATTTTCTTCTCTAGCCTTTGACGATCCAACGCCATACTGTAAGGCAACAGCTGTATTCTTTTATACTATCCCTAAAAGAAAGTGTTGCCACCTACGCTATAATCACCGTACCGAGGTCCATCCTCTCCGCCTTTCATACCGATGTGGTCTTCTCCCGTAACCCTGGGAATGGGACCCTAGACAGGTGCTAACTCTCCGGGTCAGAGGGTACCTCGAATCTACGGAGGGCTTGATTCATTTCCCCTGATAGACATCTGAAGAGGTCCGTACCCGTTGAGGCAAACTATATTTCAGAAAAATGTCTAAATCGTTTAGGTCTTTCGAGAAGCTTCTTTTCTACTTTAATTCAAGGCTAAAACCAAATGACATCTTCCAATACAAAAGGTAAGACGAAATGTCTTATCAAACCTCAAGGTCAAACGGGACCTACCTCTGATTTTGAGGCTTTAGTACTTCCAAAACTTTTTGCGGAGATTCCTTCTTGTGCTGTCGATTCAAGCAGTTGGAATCACATTTGCAACATCAAACTTTCTGACCAAAACTTCCATACACCTAGTTCTATTGATGTTCTAGTAGGTTGTGAACTTTTTTCGCATCTCTTACAAGAGGGAGTTATCCATGGAGAGCGTGGAATGGAATGGAACCTAGTGCTTTCAATAGCATCTTTGGCTATGTGTTGATTGGGAAAGTTGATAATTCGATGCAACCAAAACCACAATCACTCATAAGCTGTTACACTTCCATTGAACCATCTTTAGATATCTGCCTAGAGCGCTTCTGGGAGATAGATCAGGTGCAACATAAAGTTCATCATAGTCCTGAGGATATTATGTGCGTTAGTTTCAAGTAACGAATCAGGTAGATTCGTCGTTCCATTACCTTTCATATACTTAGAACCCAAGTTGGGTGACACCTATCCAATTGCTTTAAAATGTTTCAAGCTTGAGGAATCTAGACTTCTCAAAGACTCAGCTAATTATCAAGCTTACAAAGATTTTATGCAGGATTATTTAGATACTGGTCACATGATACCTATTCCTACGCTTATATCTAAAGAAGTCTTGGATTTTTCTTACTTTATCCCTCATCACAGTGTCTGAAACACTGGGAAAATTAAAGTGGTCTTTGATGGGTCTCAACGTAGTCCTAGAAGCATCTCGCTTAACGAAACGTTTTGCGCAGGTCCCAAATTGCAAAATGATGTTCGTGAAATTCTACTTATTTTCGAACTCATGCTGATGCTTTTGTTACTGACATAGTAAAAATGTTCCGACAGATTTTAATTATTCCTGAGCATACCCGTTATCAAAACATTCTATGGAGATTTTCAGAAGGTGATCCAGTCCAAACGTATTCCTTAAGAACAGTTGTTTATGGGCTTAAGTCATTACCCTATCTAGCTATTCGCACTTTACAAGAACTAGCTAAACTCGAGTCTGAGAGGTATCCTAATGCTTCTCAAATGCTTCTTAAAGACATTTACGTTGACGATGTGCTTACTGGGCATGATTCTGTTAGCTCTGCCAAAGAACTTCAGTCTAAGTTGATTTCCCTGCTACGCCTCGGAGGGTTTGAGCTCAAGAAATGGGCGAGCAACAGCCCAGAACTCATTTCATCATTCTCAGAATCAGAAACACAAATGTCCATTTGTTTCCATAAATGCGAACCTAATTTTGTAAAAATCATAGGTCTCCAATGGAATTCTATTTCAGATTCGTTTACCTACTTCGTAATACCGGAAGACAAACCGTGCACCAAACGAGGTATTTTATCTCAAATCATGAAAATTTTCGATCTCTTAGGTTTCTGTTTTCCTGTTTCTTTACTTGCTAAGCACCTCATGCAAGATCTGTGGAAGGAGAAGCTGGACTGTGATTCTCAGCCTCCTCCGCATATCGTAAATGTTTGGAATCAATTTCGAACCGAACTTCCAAATCTTTCATATATTCATTTACATAGACGCCTTTCCATTGATCAACCACGTAGCATTGAACTTCATGGCTTATCAGATGCCTCCATGATAGGCTATGCGGCTACGGTCTATTTCAGAATGGAGTCAGTTTCTGGCGTAGTTCATACCTTTCATTTCATGGCCAAATCTAAGGTCGCACCAGTGAAAACAGTCAGTCTTCCACGACTGGAGCTTCTTGGTGCCACTTTACTTTGCAACCTAATTTCATTTATTCAAAACACCTATGCAGATATTCTTAACTTTAACCAAATCTATGCATGGTGTGATTCCCAAGTGGTTTTATGCTGGTTGGCAGCTTGGTTCAAAACGTTTGTGGCAAACCGTATCTGTCATATTCAAGAAACCAGTTTACCTTCAGCATGGAAATATATTCCATCGGCGCTAAATCCAGCAGACTATGCTTTGCGTGGTCTTACACCTAATTAACTTGTCGATCACGACTTGTATTGGGAAGGTCCACCCTTTCTCGGGCTACCAAAAGAAAGTTGGCCTGATGATTTTCGCTGTCCAGACCCCCCGGAAAACGAGGTAACTCTGAAAGAACGAAAATTAGTATTTCAAACATGCACAGTTGAACCACACATGATTGGTACTTTTCTCTCGCACTACTCTTCCCTAGAAAAAATTCAACGCATTGCTTCCTATATTTTTCGTATTACTACAAAGAAATCTAAATATCATGACGAAAATATTACCGAAGTAGAACTTCAACATTCTTTGATTATACTCGTTCGGCATGTTCAACGATCCATCTTTGCTGATCTCATTTAACGTGTGAATGAAGCAAAGCTTCTTCCAAAACCATTCCGTAAACTTTTACTTTTTCTAGATACACAAGGCTGCTTAAGAGTGAGTGGTCGCTTACCACACACTTCCGAACTCTCTTAACTCAACTTGTTATTGAGTACACTCACAAAAAGTACTGTCATCCCGGAAAAAAGACGTTGTATTACTTCTTGAGACAACAATTTTGGATCCTTTCTCCTCGTTATGCAATCGAGAGCGTTACTTCTCACTGCATTTTATGCTATCGATTAGATCCTAAACCTTCTGTACAAATCATGGGCAACTTGCCTGCTCAACGCATTTCACAGGTAAAGGCATTTTCACATGTTGCCATCGATTATTGCGGATCTTTTCCAATCACAATGGGAAAGTACCGAGGTGCAAAGATCTTCAAAGCTTACATTCTTATCTTAGTCTGCTCCGCTACAAAAGCAGTTCACCTAGAACTTACCTCCGATATTTCTACCCATACCTTTCTTGCAGCTTTTAAGAGATGAACCGAACCGAACCGAACCGAACCGAACCGAACCGAACCGAACCGAACCGAACCGAACCGAACCGAACCGAACCGAACCGAACCGAACCGAACCGAACCGAACCGAACCGAACCGAACCGAACCGAACCGAACCGAACCGAACCGAACCGAACCGAACCGAGGCAGAATTTCTGATCTCTACTCAGATTGCGGCAGCGCGTTCTAGGTGCTGACCTTTTACTTAAACAGTACTCTCAAGAAGCATCACAGTTTAAAAATTACCTGGCATTTTTCAAGTCCTGGTAGTCCGCATCTAAACGGACTAGCCAAAGCAGGAGTAAAATCCACCAAGGAAAATTTAAAACGTGTAATAGGTGAGCAGCGAGTAACCTATGAAGAGTTTTTAACCTTTTTGTGTCAGGTCGAATCCATACTAAACAGTCGGCCTCTGTATGCCCAAAGTATGGATCCGAATGACTTTCTTCCGTTGACCCCTGGTCACTTTCTCACCTTGGAACCGTTGAATTCCGTACCTTTTTTCTTTCTCCACGTTGAACGCCCTGTCCCTCTGGCAACTGGTGCAAAGGCTCCAGTCCGATTTTTGGAAACGCTGGAACTTGGAGTACCTAAACACCTTGCAACGGCGTACCAAATAGACAAAGGCCTCCAACAACATTAAACTTAATACCTTGGTCGTGGTAAAAAATGAACAAAAACCGCCAATGCAATGGACTATTGGGCGGATTGTCGACGTACACCTTGACTCAGACGGTCATATTCGTGTTGTGACCGTTAAAACAGCTACAGGAACATATCGTCGACCAGTAGTGAAACTATGTCCTTTGCCTATGCCAGACGCATAGTGCAATATTTTCTTTCTTTTTCTTAAAGTTAATTATTTGTATTTTTCCGTTTCTTTTTTTCAATTTTAGTTTATTAAGCTACGTGCATAATTCAATGCACATTTAGGGTAATGTTAAATTGTATCGTTCAATTGCTATAGGTAAATATTATTGATTTTTTTTTCTTTCTCTCCCCTTTCCTTTCCTTAACTAACTAAAAACACACGTGTTTTGGCAGCCGGAAAATGTTGGTGCAAGCAGTAAATTACCTATTTCTTTTCCTTTTCTCTATTTTCGGCGCGAAGAATTAATTTAAATTTCGCGCTAATTAAATGCATATGATTTCTCCGGCACTGGACACGTGGGAGGACATGCAGCGCGGACAATGTGCGCTGAAAACGACCAGCAGCAACAAGACACTTCGAAACAACACGTCTCCGAGAAAAGTTACAAAAGTGAGAAAATTTGTGGTGATTTCGGCGTTTGAACGTCAAAAGTGGAGCCCCAGGAGAGTCCAAGGTGAGTGCCATTCATAGAATGCATATGCATCGTTTTTCCTAGTATTTCTTACGTCAATTTCGACAAATTTCTTAAATGTGTGAGCAAAGCCTAACCAGCTAGCCTATCGAAGGGTATTTACATATTTTCCAGTACTTGCATGCACAGTATTGCTGAAGTGCTGCTGCACCTCCTCACTGCTGCACCGGTCCCAGCTCTGTGCTTGCTTAGCACATCACGCTAGGGCAGCATATGGGTCTTAATATTGCTGATTCTTGCCCGAGCGTAAAACCCTGTGGAAAATTAAATATTTCAGTTTCCTGGAATTCGTCGGTTTTGCACGAGGTATCCTACCCAGAGTAACCTAAATCAAGAACCCCATGACGAATCAATAAAATAAAGCAGATGTCAACAGATGAACTAAAACAATCCTACATACCTTTCCCAGGATTACAGCTGGCTCGAACCTGGTTCCACCAACACAACCGTCCCGTTGATGGAGTGGACAGCACTGTAGACAAAGGAGAAAAACAATATATAGTTTTTATCCAAAACGTGGTAAAAAAAAATATATAAAAAAAACTCCAAAAATTCCACACGTCTTTTGTAGAAAAATTACATTACACCACGAACAATGGTTACAATTTGGGAGGCACTTAATATTATCTTAAAGAATCCTCAAATAAAAAAAATCGGACCAATTATTCTCCGTAGAAATGACGCAGGCCGCCTTGAGTCCCTCAATCAGAGGATGTGAGCCGTCACTAAATACGCCAAAAACTACGGATTCACGCTTCACAGTCTTTGGAAAAAACCAGCATTCACTGCAGTGCCAGTATTAAAAAAAAAAATCAATGGCGAAACCAAAAGAATGGGCTGTTGGCCAGCCAATTCTTTAGGAAAGAGAGAGGACCCACCTTGTCCAAAAAAATGAAGAAGCCGGAAATCTTTTCTTAATTTGGGTGGGACAACGGTACCAACCAAATTTTCCCGGTAAAATTCAAATAAGAATGCAAGCTCATTTATAAAAACACTCGCAACCAAAAATCCCCTAGCGGTCAGGTTTGTAAGCCTGCCCCAAAAGACCGCCAGCTGCAAACTATCCAATGACGAAGCACACTAGTACTTCGGTAAGTCTGTAGGGGGCAGCATCAATCAAGGGAATATTCCAAACCCGTCTTCTGCGCATTAAGGTGTTGTCGGATCTATTTCTACGGAAACTAATTTATATAACGGACCACTGCCAACATTGAGAGAAGGAGAAAAATAACCAGTTAAACTTTAAGGATGAAGTTTAGTATTGAAACCATCTACTGCAAAATTAATTATTGGAAATCAGAGCATGCATCAAACCCAGGAATATTCGAACAATCAACCAATTCCCATACGAGTAAAGCCATACTAAGTGTAGAATTTAGTTGCATTTTAGTTATATTTTTAGTCAAAAGTTTCCTTTGCTCTTTATATATATTTTCTCTAAGGTTCATATATTTTGACGCCATTTTTGTACAACATTTTTGCATTAATACAGTTGTTTCTGAACTTTGAACGTGAACATACGCCATCCAACCACTGCTTAAACTCAACATGACGATGCTCAGATGTTAAGTTTTCTCACGACTAGCCAGCCCTGCATAACCCTTCGATCCGACTGAGTTAGATAATAACTTTATTTAACTATGATTATATATTAATTTATATAATATCAAAATACGATTTTGTTTATCCTTTTAGTCCAGGGGGTCGATTTTGACCACAACTTGTTAAATCTCTCATTCGAGATTTAACACGGGTACAATCTCTAGTACAATCTCTAGAGTCAACTTGGCTATGGAAATTTTAAAACTACCATTGTGTGTAGAATACAGACTTTTATGTAATATTTTTTATGTTTTTACATACCTTTATGGAATATTCTTTATAATTTGGCCCCACATGTTTGCTTTTATCACTATTTTGCGAGTTTTATGAGATTGTCGGAGATTGTATTACATTGTTTTTACTTTTAAACTGTCACTTTTCTGATTTAACAAACACAGGGCAGGATTTATTATTTTTTAATTAAAACTTCACCTATGCATAATTAATAGCAATTTCACGCACTTTTTTTCTAATTTTTTTTATTATTTACATTTTTACAGGTTAACTTTTTAATTCCCAACGTTCTCAATCCTGGAACGTGAAGTTAAGCAACAAAGATGTGTGTGTTGTTCCGCGATAAATATTTGTTGTGCGATATGAAGGCCCACGCAATAATGGGAACGTACCGGTTTTACTACACTATTGAAACATTACCTGAGAAAAGAATACACAATTTAAGCAAAAGACAGTTCGGTTTGGTTCGGTTCCTTTTGTCATAATAGGATAGGATCATGCTAATTATTAAAACGTTTTTTGTTATTTGTTAAAATCTTTAATATATTTGTTATTAACTTTATATTAATTCTTTCAAAGTAAAACTTTAAAGATCACTCGTACCTATGTTGAATATATTTTGTTTATTTATATTAAAACACCAAAAGGAAAAACACATTCTACATTTAAGTACGTCTTAAGTCCTACTAAAACTATCTTTAGTTTTATTAAACTACCAAACATTTTTTACAAAGCCTAGGACGATGACGAAACCTATTTTAGTCGTTTATTAGATTTTTTTTACCTTCCCGTTTTTAATAAAGTCTGTTCTGAATTTTAGCACCACATGTAAATAAAATAAGCTGTAGGTGAAATATTTTTAAAAATACAATTTTCTAAAAAATTACGCTTTATGCATTTCAAATATTATACTTACATAGGAATGTTTTTCCTCGGTTTTGCGAATTGTCTTTGAAAAAGTCTATTTTCGGTGTTAGAATATGGTAATTTTAAAAGTGGACACACCTTTTTTACAAATTTAAAGATCAAAGATGTTTTAAACGTTTGTATTAAGTTTTCAATTTTTTTTTATTTACGGGTACTAAAATTTATTGTAAAATACAAACGATAGTTATTAAAGTTATAAAGTCAACCAGTTATTACGTATTTACCATACACACCAACTTCAAAAAAACACACTAAAGTGCTACTTTAATAAGTATCACATTGGACTGTGCTAAACAACTAAAATAACATTTTACCCTCAACACTTGGTGCAACTGGCCATAAATCTGGGGGAACGGCTCCGCCAAGTTCGCGTAAACTGCTGTACCATCTTGTCTTAAAACATTTCAGCCCATATTTTACCTATCTAAAACTCTACTTCGGAATGAGCTACGAAACTCAGACTTTGCACAGTTATAGCTCTTCATAGAGTTAACAACCCCGCCAAGTTTCATGGACTTCCATGAAGTTTTAAAGTAGTTGCGTTTTAAAAAACGTAGAAAATTGCCACTCACTAACTCATGTATAGATCATCAAAATTCTACTGTACTTCAAGACATGCTACAAAGCTGAAATTTGGCAGACTGATTATGATAGAAATTATGACCAAACCCTTAAAAAAAACTATCTTGACTAGATAGTTACTGTGTGACAGTGCTGACAGAGCGGTAAGCGGGGAGTATTAGGTAATTGGGGACTTATTGCAATAAAGCCAGACAATAATAGTGCCGGGCACTATTCTGACAGTTTTCCATTGAAAGGTGACAGTTGATTTTTCAAAATTGACATACCAAAGTCAAATTTATCAATCTAGTCGTTTATTTCCATTAATTGTGGCGGTATTATTATTGCCGGCTCATATAATACACAAAGCCCTAATTTTGAAAGAAGACAGCTGTTCCTATAATGCGAAACTGTCAAAATAGTGGCCGGCACAATTATTGCCTGGCTTTATTGCAATAAATCCACATTATTAGAATAAAGTCAGGCTATAATAGTGCTAGGCAGTATTCTGACAGTTTCTTATTAAAAACTGACATTTTATCATTCAAAATTGACATGCCACAGTCGAATTTAAAACTAAGGCGTTTATTTTCCATTAGTAAAGGAAGTCAGTATTTATTCTGTTTCATATAGTAAACAAAAGCCGTTTATTGAAATATCACAGTACAATGTAAAGTTGTCATTCCATATTCCAATAATTCTCTATTTTCTGGTATGATGTGGTATGCTACATCTCACTTATATAACATTCAGAAAAAGAGAATACTATTAACCACGATTGGGTTTAAAATTTTCGCAAAAAAAGGCAAGTAAAGTAAATCACGCGCTTCTGGCCTGCATATCGGTATACAATATTTTTACAACACGCACCCCTTTACTGACCTACTATATCTGATGTCGATCTTCGTTTAAATTTTAAATTTCCCGCATTTTTTTACCGCGTAGTTAGCGTTGAAAAAATAACGCTCTTTCAATTTTTCAATTGTTTTTTATTGGAACGATAAAAAAATTTCGTTTTTATAATCGTGGTTTTTAATTATGAACAAAAAAAGAGAATATCCTAGCAAGCAACAAGTAAATTTGCTATGTGCTTTGGTAGACAAAGATTTATTGTTAAGCGCAAACCCGCATTTTAATTCTACTGTAAGTGCTGAAGTGGTTGCTGCAAAGTGGACAGAGGTCGCAGAAAAATTAATCAATCAATGGAAGAGAGTAAGTTTTTATTTTTTGTATGCTCTTTTGGGAAAAACTACGTACCTTTTGTTTAAACCCTAATTTTAGGGATTTCTACAGTAATATCTATTTATACTTAATTGGTATAATTGGCAGCCCAATAAACATTTTTTTTCGGGTCGACGCGATTTTTTTGTTAAAATAAAAACTTATCTTTGTCGCATAAAAACTTTGATTTTTTTACAAAGAATAGCGATTTTTTATGTTCTTAAACACTTAACACTTTAAAGTGTCTTTGCCGCCCTGAAATTGCCCTCTCATGCGAAAAAGTATTACTTTCCACACTTGTTACGTGCAACATTTTGGTTATGTACGTAAATTCTTTAAAGTTTTTTTAATTTGAAATATTTTGAACCAAAAATCAATCTATAAATTATCTTTGATTTTTTAAATAGATACCTTTAGAATAGTTTGAACTTAAAGAACGATTTTTTGTCAACCCGCGTGCCTTATTGAATAAAATGCGTAATACAAAGTTTATAGAAAACCTCAAGGCAAAATCTTGATTTTTAAAGCTTTTAAGTTATTTATTTAATTTATTACCTTTAATTATTTTCACCAAATATCCTTCTTAAAAAATGTTTTAAAATGCTGGGTCGTTATTGTATTGGGCTGGGTTTTTTATAAACTAATAAGTTGTAGGCAACATTGGGTTTTTCGTTTTGGAAATGTTTAAGGAAGTAAAAAACTTTTTGATGAAAAATATAATACATAATAAAAAAAAGGGCAAAAATATGTAGGAAATTTTATTTGCTTAAATATGTTAATTACTAGAGCCTCCGCTTTAGGTGCGCCCAATTTTTTATCAGTTTTATATTTTTTAGACTTGGAGGTTGTTCAGATCCCGAACAAAAAAGAAAATTGGCAATAGAACTCTAACTCCGGCAGAGGAAATAGCCAAACTATAAAATTTCTAAAAGTTCTTGGTGAGTTCTTCTGCAAAACCACCAGACCCTCGACTATGTATATGGGTTATTGATGCATGATTTAGTTCAAAATATATATTTATAAATGTTTTTAACTTTAACAAAAATACCAAAAATATCCGAAAAAACAACTTTGAAAATTAATGTTTTGTTTAATTTCACTCGTCATTTATTTTTCACTTTTGTTGATGGTGGCCAACTGGCCTCCCTGTGATTTAATGCGTAGTATACATACTGGTTCGTTGAAAATAAATTCGCGCGGAAAGATACGCTCCATGGACGTGGACAGCGGTTTTTCCGCGCTTTAAAAAAAAATCCGCGCGGAAAATACCCTTTATGGAGGGGTACCTTTACGGTTATTGCGTGGGCCTTTTTTATATCTGACAACAAATATCTTTACACGTCAACTTCACCTTGTACTAAAAGGTTTTGAAAGGAAATCTAACAGGGACCCAATTCTTGAATCATCTAATTTTTTGTCGTATACGAGTAAAATTCGAATGGCGGTTTCGAGTACTCGGAAAAATGGCTATTCTTGAATGCCACTTGAACGCCATTTCCGTGTATGACTTTTTTTTCGACTACACTACTTCGCAACACTGTTTTCGTATAATTTTGGTCAACCTACCGTCGGCATGTCCACCTAAACTTGCCGCGATGAAGTAAGGGACTGTCCTTAAATTAGGTAACGCTCTAGGTGGGGGAGGGGGTTCGCTTTACGTTACACTCAATGTTTTTTTAATGTGTTTTTTCTTGAAAATGCGTTACGAGGGCAGGAGGGGGGGTCAAAAATCCTGAATTTTTGCGTCACCTAATTTAAGGACGTTCTCTAAGGTTGACAGTAGATTGACATATTACCGCCTTTGTTTTTGTATTTTTTTTTTAAGTGATTTATTTTCTCGATATGTGTTTTTTTTTTGGTAACGGCAATGATTGCGTAATCCTTGGTAACGGTAAGTACCAAATTATAGTAATGAAAATTGGGGGCCTAGGGGCATCTAACCTCTTTGAAGTGCGGAAATTTGGGGGTGAAATTCGCAGTTGTTTAAACAAATAAACTTCATAAGTATTCTGAAGGGGTCTTGAACTTAATGATGAGTGCCTTTGATGAACTTTCATACATCCTTGCTTTGACAAATATTGTACAGGCATTAAGTAACATAGGGGTTTTTACTGAAATATTTGGAGTGTGCATTTTTTCTGTAGCATAGAAACAATTTAATATTTTGCTTCCAGTGTTTTTTCTCTGTTTATTTTTGAGTAGATGTGTTTTGCCTTTTAGTCCGATAAGCATAAAAAACATTTCAAGTAAAAATTGACAAATTTAATAAACTTTGTTCAAAAAACTGTTTTTTCGTTTAAATTTGAATAATGTTTTTGTTTTATGTCTTTACCTGTCAATTAACTCCAAGAAATTAAAAACTGTTGAAGCCTAAAGCGGCCCTTACATGATCAGTATGTACATTATTTTTTGTAGATGTCTGTTCTTCAAAAGTTGTAAACAAAAATATATATAAAAATCTCTACGGATCCGGTGAGATCTGCTGTGCTCCACTCGTTAAAAAAACTGTTTTGTTACAGGTTTCTCAGAGATGTCATGAAGATTATTTCTGAAGTGTAAGGCAGTTTTTGCCTAGTAGTCCAGTTGCAACGATGATCCTACTAAAAATACTGAGATGCAAATGGTGATCTATTAACTTTTACAGAACTTTGTTAAATAAATTATAAATAAAATAAAAATAAGTTTATGGTAGTTTTTATTGTAAAAAAGAGTATACAATTTTATACATAAAAGTTTATACAGTGAGAACCAGCTGGAATAATATGCTGGCGGGTTAAATTAAAATTTTTTGGAATGATCCAAAAACATGCTTACTGAGATTTTTAATGAGCAATATTTTTAATGAATTTCTTTTTAGACAGACCCTCAGAAAGGGGTCCAACAACATACAACTAGTGACACCTTGTTGGAAAGCCTATCAAAAAAGAAAAATTATGGTTCACTTTTTTTTGGACATCGGCCAAATATTAAAAAAAATCATTTATAATTAGTTTTTAAACATAGTGCCAAGTGTAGTCTACCAGTTGAAAAAAAAAGTTGGTATTACTGGACCTCTTGTCAGAGGTCCACCACCTATTTTTTTCATGAAATTATATGGTTTACTTAAAATGACCATTTCCAAAAATGGCAAAAACATGGAAGTTATTTTTTTTTATATTTTTAAAAATATTTGATAACTTTCTAACAAGATACCTTAAGGGGGGTCATTCCATCTTCAAAAAAGTTGTATGGTAGTAAACCCCTTTCTAGGGGGGCCTGTCAAAAAAAAAATTCTGTTAAATTATTGCCGGTTAAAAAATTCAGTTGACATGTGTAATTTTTTCCAAAAACTTAAATTTAACTGACTAGCGAGTTTATTCCAACTGGCTTGTTCACACACTGTGTAGTCATATTGCATGACGTTTTTAATGCCCTTGACAGTACTTATTATGTACTTTGAAATATAAATAAAAAAAATCATGTTTTCATATATTATATTTATTTTTGGTTGGTTAAATGGTTGATAAACTGTGTTAATACAGAGACAAACAAGACAAAAAAATTGCACAATACTCAAATTTTTATTGAAACTTTTTAATCCTCTCTTCCCGAACAGGCTCATGGAGGGGGCAGTGGATTACCCTTGCGTGAAAATGTTGAAAATGTTAAGTTGTAACTTTTTAAAACTATTTTTCTTTTTTAGATAGGTATAAGGAGCTATTAAAAAAACAGTAAAATCATTAAAAATTTCATAAATTAACGCAAACATTCAGGATTTTTCACTCCCCCCCCCCCCAATCGGAAGGCATTTCCAAGAAAAAACAAATTAAAAAAACCTTGAGTGTCACAAAAGGCTAAATCCCCCTTCCACCTTTTTACATCCTTTGCCAAATCGCGTCTTGTTTGAGAAGGCCTCCCAATTTTTTTTAAAATAAAGCATAATTAAGCACACACTAAAAAATATATTAAAGTAAAAAAAAATGTTAGGTTAGATTACTTAGATTTGTAATTCCGAACGAAAAACTCGTATTCGTTTCGCCGAATCCGTTTATGGATTTATTTTAAGAATTGGGTCCCAAAGAGTTCCGTTTGGTCCGCGTAAACGGTCAATATGTTAAGCTAACCTGTATAATGTAAATTTTAGATTCGTAATTTTAGTGTTTTCCAATAAATTGTAAAAAGAAATTGAAAAAAATTGTAATGTTCGAAAAAGTGCGAAAGGTGCCATTGTAATAAACAAAGCATAGGTGAAGTTTTAATTAAAAAATAATAAATCCTGCCCTGTGTTTGTTAAATCAGAAAAGTGACAGTTTAAAAGTAAAAACAATGTAATACAATCTCCGACAATCTCAAAAAACTCGCAAAATAGTGATAAAAGCAAATGTGGGGCCAAATTATAAAGAATATTCCATAAAGGTATGTAAAAACATAAAAAATATTACATAAAAGTCTGTATTCTACACACAATGGTAGTTTTAAAATTTCCATAGCCAAGTTGACTCTAGAGATTGTACTAGAGATTGTACCCGTGTTAAATCTCGAATGAGAGATTTAACAAGTTGTGGTCAAAATCGACCCCCTGGTTTTTATCCCTCGTTTATCCCAATTTACAAAATTGCATAACTTGTATTTAGTTTATCTTCTAAAACATCGTGAATGGTCTGTGATGTGGCAACGCCGCCAAGCTCACAGTTTATACCGGGTAGATTGGATTAGAATTCTTTTCTTATGTCGTTTATTTATTGAACGTACGCGGTCGCTAGCAAACAGCTGATTATTCAATTCAGAATGTAAATAAATTTCAAAGATGTTTTTATGTGATTTTTCCCGAACCTGTGATCTCAGATTCCAATTACGATGCCTAAATAATGCCGCACAGCCCTTAAAGTACTACGATGGAATTCCTCCTCTATAAGGTAACTTTTTGGACAGTATATAACCTCAAAACCCAGCTCTATAAAATACCCTTAATGTTTTGTTTAGAAAAACGAGTCGAATAGTTTTGGTTATTTACAGAAATAAAACAAATATGTAACGTGTGCCTTAAACGTAAAAATGACACGTTACAGGGCTAACCTTGAGGCGTTTTCAAACACTGGGAATGGATTGAATAGAGACAGAGATTATTGAGATATATGAGAGATTTCGCAACTAAGTTGGAGCAATACCTATTAAGGAAAAAAAGGTAGAAGATCAGGACCGCTTATGATTTAACTTTTTTTTTGAGCAATTTGTAGATTAAAACCAGAAATCTAACATGTTCTTACTAACATGCTACTACTATGTCGGTTTAGAACGTTTTTCTACGTTGTCCGACGCCTATTCTCCACCTTCTTCGAACCTGACAGTCATCTTCCGTCAGGTTTTTTTGACTCATTGATTTTTGGATTGACTGTTGCCATTCCAGTTTAGGACGCCCTCTTTTTCTGCGTCCTATTGTTTGCCATTCTAGGACCTGCTTTGGTAATCTTTCGTCGCTCATCCGTTGTACATGGCCGTACCATATCAGTTGCCTTTTAGTGATGCCATCCGTTATGCTTCCCCCGATTCCCATTCTTTCTTTTACGATCTCATTTCTTATATGATCTGTTTAGTATAAGAGCCCAGTTGAATTTTCGGCTTGAATTGCAAACCGATAATCATATATTTTAATAGATTCGTCATAAGACCATGTCCCAAAAAAAATAGAGTTACCTACGAAAATCCTGCATAAACAACCCGCCATCTTTGTTTAAAGATGGCGAAAAGGAGTTTGAATCAAATGTACGTAACTTTTTTATTATGACATCGATTTTACCCAAACAAATTGTGATTAGCTTCTACTATAATGGCCTCTCAAAACCACTATCAATACTTTGTTTTTTATTTGTCTCTATACAATAAATTCTGTAAGTTCCTCAAATACGCAATTTTTTTTGAGGTTTTTTGATTTTTTAATGAAAACTACTGGATTTACAAAAAAACATAAAAAACAAAAAATATGCAGATTGTCAAGATGTATTCATTGTGGGTCTAATATTTGCTGCAGATTAAGTGGTTCTCGAGTTACACTTAAAAAACCACTAAATTGGCCTATTTACCCTCAGGTACAAAATTTTCATATTTTCACCAAAGTCATGAAAGTTACTAAAGAACTATACAGATCGAAAAAGGATGTCAAGCTTAATAAGAAACGGCTATTAGTTTCAAACAGAAACTGATACTGAGGTAGATATGGCGGCTTAAACATGGCCGAAGCGTAATTTACAATTTTATTTTTGAGGGTAATTTTTTTATCTAAAACGAACCCCTACGGGGTCAAAGTGTACCCCTGCTAAAAGGCAATTTAATTATCTTCAAAAAAGTATAGGACTCTTTTTGTCGTAAAGTTAATAGTTTTCCTGAAAAAAACAAAAAATATGCAGCATACATAATTCGATGTTTTCGTTCCATAGAAGTACGACAATGGCATGGGCCCATTAAGAGAAAAAACAAATTATGCACAGATAAGCGAATCCCAGTTACATATTTAAACTCAGCGACAAAAATCTTACAAAAAACATATGTGATACTTTTCTCTTAAATTGACAGGTAGTCACGTGATTTTGGCAACTTCTTAACGGTTTGAGCTAGAGACTTGGTTTTTTTTTAATTTGTAGACAAAAATGTCCGATCAAAATTAATCACCACTGGCATGTTTTTAAATTTGTAAAAATATATACATTGTGTCCCAAAAATCCGGGTCTACCCAAATATCTGCTGAACTAATGCAGATAACTGAACCATATTTGGTAGTGATCGATGACATCGAGAGATTTATTTTATGCATACATTAACAAAAAAGTTTACAAAATACATTAAGAAAAAAGTTATATTTATATAAATATATATATATAAGAAAAAAGTTATATTTTGTTGATTGATTAAGTTGATCGCCCCTTTGTCGCCCCTAATGCAGGGGCAGCACAACCGCCTCTTCATAAAATAGATCTCTTGATGTTAACGATTACTGCCAAATATGGTTCAGTTATCTTCAATAGTTCAGAAATTGGGACACCCTGTATATATATATATATATATATATATATATATATATATATATATATATATATATCTTGTTTTCGCTCACTCTCGTAGCATATCCTTCTTACTCTCTTGGCTAATTTTAGTGCCAGG
The DNA here is from genome assembly GCA_963576565.1 of Aspidapion aeneum. Lineage (NCBI taxonomy): Eukaryota > Metazoa > Arthropoda > Insecta > Coleoptera > Brentidae > Aspidapion > Aspidapion aeneum. Next base: position 84,876,585 of record OY755040.1, read on the forward strand.
AAGAGCAGAAATAATAGGGACCTATTGCATTAAAGCCAGGCAATAATTGTGCCCACATTAATAGTGCCGCCACTATTAATGGAAAATAAACGACTGGATTTATAAATTCGACTTTGGTATGTCAATTTTAAAAGATCAACTGTCAGCTTTCAATGCGAATCTGTCAGAATAGTGCCCGGCACTATTGCAATAAGTCCCCAATACAAAAAACAAGGGATTTTAATCTTAGTAACCAGCTCAGGAAAGGAAAGACCTCGGGCAAGACTGCATTCCCGGCCGTTTTAACAAACAGTAAAAATAAAGAGCCCTCAAAAAGTTGGCGGCAAATTCAGTTGAAAAGGGTACACTAGAAGATTGGATTTTCAATAAACCAAAACATATTAACAAGACTTATTTTATAATAATTTTTAATGGGTTCAAAAAAACGTCATATAGAAATAGCGGTATATGATACCGGTAACAGCGTTAGTATAAGTTTTTGTGTTTGCCTCTCTGAGTGGGTACATGAAAAAAAACCTTTTAAACTGATGTAACTCGAAAAAGAAATGATCGATGGCTGTTTCGTTTTATCCATTTATCAGGGAAAATACTACGAATTTACTTTTTTTGGTGAAATAAAGCAAATATCTACCTGTAGATAAGTAGGTACTAAAACTAATAGAAAAGTTTAGGCCTATTAAATATAATATGTATTCCAGATACATTTACCTACTTACTTTATGGAGATTTATGTAAGAAATACAACTTTGGATAAATGTAAAAAAAGCAAAAACTAAAAATTGTCTTTATTATTATATATTTATTTATTGCTCGACATTACAAAAACCCCTGTAAATATTTTGAACTCCTATAGAGCATCTGTAGCATTTTAACCAAAATTGTATTTCTTATACAGTTTTCGAAATCGAACTTTATCTGGGACACCCTGTATATTCTCTCAGTGTTAAAAATTCATGGACAACGAAGTTAGAAATAGTGCCAATTGAAATGGAGATGAAAAGTGACAATCAGGGATAAAAAGTGGCAGATCGGGCCTAAAAAGAAGTACGAAAAATAGCGTATAAAGCATATTTTTTTTCTTGGCGAATTGTAGAGGGTGACACCAGTTTTAAATAAATGTTTCACTTCAGAAATACTACCGCAAGATACCAATATCAACATTTTTATCAGAAAATTTCAAAAAATTTATTTGGAAAAGTATAAAATTTTAATTATGCAACAATTAAAATATCGAAAAGCGGATTCGACTAGTTATAAAATTTTAGGCGCCAGGCGGCACCGTATTCAAAATTTTTAAAAATATGTTTCGTCGTCACAATTGGATAATTTTGTCTACAAATCAAAAAAAGAACCAAGTCTCTAGCTCAAACCATTAAGAAGTTGTCAAAATCACGTGACCACCTGTCAATTTAACAGAAAAGTATCAAATATGTTTTTTGTAAGATTTTTGACGCTAATTTTAAATATGTAACTGCTGGTTCGCTTATCTGTGCATACATTATTTTTTCCCTTAATGGACCCATGCCATTGTCGTACTTCTATGGAACGAAAACATCGAATTATGTATGCCGCATATTTTTTGTTTTTTTCAGGAAAACTATTAACTTTACGACAAAAAGTGTATCATCCTTTTTTAAAGATAATTAAATTGTCTTTTAGCAGAGGTACATTTTAACCCGGTGGGGGTTCGTTTTACATAAAAAAAATTACCCTCAAAAATAAAATTGTAAATTAGGCTCTGGCCATTTTTAAGCCGCCATATCTACCTCAGTATCAGTTTCTGTTTGAAACTAATACCCGTTTCTTATTTAGCTTGACATCCTTTTTCGTTCTGTATATTTTTTTAGTAACTTTCATGACTTTGGTGAAAATATGAAAGTTTTGTACCTGGGGGTAAGTATAGGCCAATTTAGTGGTTTTTTGAGTGTAACTCGAGAACCGCTTAATCTATAGCAAATATTAGATACACCATGAATACATCTTAACAATTTGCATACTTTTTATATTTTATATTTTTTTTGTAAAACCAGTAGTTTTCTCAAAAAAATCAAAAAACTAAAAAAAAAATAGCGTATTTGAGGAACTTACAGAATTTATAGTGTAGAGACAAATAAAAAACAAAGTATTGATAATTATTTTGAGAGGCCATTATAGTAGAAGCTAATCACAATTTGTTTGGGTAAAATCGATGTCATAATAAAAAAGTTACGTACATTTGATTCAAACTTCTTTTCGCCATCTTTAAAGAAAGATGGCGGGTTGTTTATGCAGGATTTTCGCAGGTATCTCCATTTTTTTTGGGACATGGTCTTATGATAAATCGATTAAAATATATGAGTATCGGTTTGCAATTCAAGCCCAAAATCCTACCGGGCTCTTAGACTAGTTCTAGATATTCTCATTGATCTTCTTATTGCATCCATTTCGACACTTTCCATTTTTGCTTTGTATTTTTCTGTTACGCGACAAGTCTCTATTCCATACAACAGCGTGCTTTTCACCATTGTTTCATATATGATAATTTTACATTTTTTTTATCTCTCTGCTCCATAAAATACTGTTAAGACAACCTTACTATAGTCTAACTTATACGCATTTGTAATGACGTCAAAAAGTGAGAAAAAAACGTATGGCGTAGATTTTTTTGCCAATCAATATTTGGTTAGAAAATTTACTATCGCGTTCAGAAATTAACAAATATTGATATATGCCAGTTTGCACCGTGTTTGCACCAACTATTCTAAGAAAGAATTAACGATAGGACGTATTCCTTAAAGTGACATTTCCCCATGGAAAAATATCACTTTAAGGAATACTTAGCATACAAGAGCTCCATTTGCTTTACGTAGATTTGCAGAAGGCATATGATAGTATACCACTAAATCTACTTTGGAAAGCGTTGGAAAAGACAAACATAAGCGTACAACTAATTAAGGCCATCAAAGAGTTATACCGCAATAGTAAGGCAAAAGTTAAAATAAAAGCAAAACTAACCAAAGGCTTTCAAGTAAATAAAGGTCTTAAACAAGGTTGCTGTATCTCGCCTACGCTCTTCAAGATATATTTGGAACAGGTCCTTAAAGTCTGGAAGAGAAAATGCCAAAACATGGGAATTCCGTTGAATGAAACCACCTTGTATACTTTATGTTTCGCCGATGATCAGATAGTGGTGGCTCAGGATTATGACGACCTCGAATATATGACACGAAAACTAATAGACGAGTACAATAAGTGGGGACTAGAGGTTAATATCAATAAGACAGAGTATATGTGTATTGGTGGAACGAAACAGGATCTAATCTTAAATACTGGGCAGCGAATTCAGTCCTGTGATGAGTATAAATACTTGGGTCTAAAAATTACAGCTGACGGAACACTAGACAAAGCTATAAAAGATAGAAACGTACAAGGAAGAAAAGCAATAACTTTATTAAATGGAATAATTTGGGACCAAAGTATATCAAAACATAACAAAAAGCTTATATATAACACCATTGTAAAAAGTATTATTACATACGGCTCAGAAGTATGGCCAATCAAAGATAGAACAGAAAAAATGCTTTCCGCTACGGAGATGGACTATTGGAGAAGAGCAGCAGGGAAATCAAAAAGAGAAAGAGTTACCAATCAAAGAATAAGAGAAATTATGACAGTGGGTGAACGTACTCTAGTGGATGATATAAGAACAAAACAACTGGTGTGGTACGGACATGTACAAAGAATGGATGATGGAAGACTACCTAAACAAATATTACAATGGAAACCAACTGGCCGAAGAAAACGAGGAAGACCAAGGAGAAGCTGGAGAGAAGGAATAGATAGTGAAATAAGAATAAGAGGCCTAGATGATGAATTATGGGCAAACAGAAACGAGTGGAGATTGGGTATCGGAAGACGTAGAACGTTGTGAAACCGATAAATATATATAGGAATACTTAGCATTAAGACTTATACAGGGTGTCCCAGACCACCCGTCCACCCCTTTTAAAATATAGGGGATGGATTTTTTCAATGATCTAAAAAATGATTGTAGCCATATCGAGTACGGTTTTTCAATTGGTGGTATTTTCAAATTTCGGCGCCGACCGGAAGTGGCCTATTCAGGCCTAAAGTGCGTTTTTTGATTAGGGATGGGCATAATTTTGCAATGATTTCGGGTTCTACGCAAGAAAATACGTACCTTTTATTTGAATAATTTTTTTCTTAAACGTCATTATTTTTTTAAATATGTCCCTATTTGAAAAACGGACTTCAGGCCTAAATAGGCCACTTCCGGTCGACCCCAAAAGTTGAAAACATCTACGACCAATCGAAAGAGAGTACTCAAGTAATTTTTTGTATGTTTAAAAAACTTTTCCCCGAGGTTTTAGAAGGGGTGGACGGGTGGTCTGGGACACCATGTATAATCGGTTCAAACGGTCATTAGCAGCACTTATAATATATATATATATATATATATATATATATCAAAAAACGTAATTTTCTTGAATAAATTGTTTGACCTTAAAACAATTTGTTTTGAACTAAAATATTTCTTTTTAGTTCAACGCTGCGTTTTATCTTGAAGTGAGACTTTATTTTTCTTCTTTAATTGTTTTGTTTCAGTATACTCCGTTTTGTAACTAATCAAATTGTCTTCATATAAGTAATATTTTGCTTCCAGAGAAAATAGTGCCTTACACTACTTCAGTTCCAATTTATATTAAAACAATTTCTGTTCTCTTCAAAATAAAGAAGTAATATAGGAATCGGAAAGCACAAATTATTTTACTTCAAAGCAATTTGCTTTAATCCAAGACAATTTTTTTACCGTGTAAGTGCAAATTTTGTTTACGCACTGTGTAAACAAAATAAAAAAAATAAAAACAAATTTTTTTAATTATTTTTTTTATGCACTGAGTCTGTAATTTTTTTTATGTACTTAGTACTAAACACAATTAAATACTACTTTATAATATAAAATATTCGGTAGTAGAAAAAATATTGTATGCATCTCATCTGTAAAGTTGTATCTTTTTTATCTCATATGGGATTGTCGCACTCGCCTAATTGTCCGTCAAATTTCCCATTCGTTAAAAAATGGTAACTTTACACACTATATACACACTTGTTGCATAAATTACTATTTTACATACGCAAATATAAATTAATCTTGTTGTATTTATTAAGGTATATATTTAAAAATTTAATAACAATTAATACTTATTATTATGATTAATTATGAATAATGAACAAACGTAGCTGATAATTTTAAATATATTGGCTTCAACTGGAAAAGAAACATTTCGAAACGTCATCGCACTTCAAATCGAGAATTTCATACAATGAGCAATAGATGTAACAACACTACATAAGTTTACCAAAATGGTAATGGTCTCTATTAAGCCTTTTATATTATTGTAGTTTTAAGTAACTTTAATTTAATAAAAAGCGTTTTAAACTAAATGTGTATTTTATAAGACCCAAAGAACAATCCTCTCCTAAACAGAACAGCTGATCATTTGACAACAATCTTGGAATCATAAATAAAAGTGGTTTAAGAAACACCTACTGTACATCTCCTTTTCTTTTTTTAATTTTTCTTTTTAGAAAAATCTAAATTAAAGAAAACAAATTCCTAAACTAAGAAAACACTTAATTTGAGATTAATATAAAGAAAACTAAATCACTTATATGAAATAAACAAATCATTGTTACATCACATAATCATTGAACTTCTTTGGTTTTCTTCTTTCTCTCTTTTCTCTCCCTTCTGTAATTTCTTCTTTTTGTGTCTCATCTTTGGACTTTTTATTTTCATTAGTCTTATTTTTTGCCTTTATCTCCTTTTTAGGCAAGTCTTTAGTTTTACTTGGAAGTTTAATCAAAAATTTGCCATATATCTTCTGTTTCTACCATAAATGAATTTGGTTCTTTGCAATTTCGGATAATGCTTCCACCAAGTTTTATATCTTTAATAAAAACTTGATCATTTTCTTCCAATAAAGGTAAAATTTTCGACTTATGTCTTTTGTCATAATTCTTTTTAGCTTTTTCTTGTTCTTGATGTTGTATCATTTTTATTTTATTATGATCAATTAACTTTGGTTTTAAGCTTTCTTGAGTAGTAGGTAACACTTCTCCTAATTTACGTCCAAGAAATTGTAATTCTTTGCAAACTTTCTAAAGGCAAACCTATCAAATTGTGGGCCACCATCAGAGTAAAATAACTCTGGTGTTCCCAATTTACCAAAAACTTCTTTTAGTTTTTTAATAACATCTTCACTTTTAGTCTTTTTTAAAATGATTATTTCTGGATATTTTGAGTAAATATCTTAAATGACAAGATATACTTGACTTCTGTATTGAAAAAGGTCTGCTGATACATGTTCGAAAGGTAACTCTGGCAATTTTCTCAAAGTCATAGGATCTGTTTCTTGATTTTGATTCTTTAAGCATTCATGAAAATTTTGTACAGTTTCAGTGATGTAATTATTAATATTTGGCCACCAGACTGTATGTTTAGCTCTTAGTTTACAACTATTTATACCTTGATGTCCAATATGAATTTGTTCTAGTGTTTTTTTAAACATAGATGTAGGAATAAATAATCTATCTTTATAGTACAACAAATTGCTATAAAATGTTATATCATTTCGATATTTGTAAAATTTTTGACATTCTTCAACTACTTTTAATGAATTTTCTGGCCATCCATGTATTACATATTCACTTAGTTTCTTAAACTCTTTTTTCTGTAATTTTTCTACTTGTTCATGAGTTATCTTTAAATTATCTTCAGTTTCTTGTCTAATCACATTTACGTAGCATTCTACCTTTAAAAGTTCAGGTTGTGTTTTTATCAGTTTTTGTAGAGTAAGTTGCTCGTTTGAATTTTTTCTGTCTTTTTAAGATTATTTGGCCATTTTGTAAGGTTAAGGTGTTTAATGGCAGGTCTACCAAGTAGATTTTCATGGTTTTCCATGACATATGTCTTTATTGTCCTGTCTTCACCCATGTGCTTGACTTTAAGTTTACATTTGTCTAGTATGTTCAATCTGTATCCTCCTGGACCCTTTAATTTAGTTTTAGTGCATTTTAGTTTTGGTTTCTGTACCAACTTCATATGATGCTTTGCTTAGTATTGTATCATCTGCACCTGAATCTATTTTAAAGTTAACTTCTCCTTGAGGTAATTTTAAGGCTATTTTCCAAGCTGTTTCTTTGTCTCCTTGTATTTCTCGTACAATTTGGTTTACATCAGAGTCTGATGATGACTCGTCTGAACTGTCGTCTACCTCATTGACTTTTTTGTGTTTACCAGGAGTTGCTACAGACCTGGTTTTGCACATTTGTTTGTAATGACCTTTGATTGAACATTTTTCACAACGCACTTTTAATGCAGGGCAATCTTGTAAACGATGACTTGGTTTTTTTCCACATCTACCACATTGTAGATAGGTTTTCGTAGAGTGTGATTCCTCATTTTTTTGATATTTTGGTCTCTGATTTGTGAAAACTCTTTTTACACCTGCTGTGTCATCAATAAGTTGTTTATTGTCCAGCTTAACTCGTTCACTTTGCAAGATTTTAGCTTTGGCTGTTTCTAGCGTCAAATTACTATCAAGCTGCAACATCAATGACAACTTTTCATCTAAAATACCTACAACTAGTCTGTCTCGAACTAATTCATCTGTCATTGTACCATAATTGCTGGTTTTTGACAAGGCAATGACTGTTAAAATGTATTCTTGAGATGTTTTACCTTCTTGTTGACTTCTTGTGTTGAACTTGGCTCGTTCCATGCAAACATTGACTTTTTTGATAAAGTAGTCATGGAAAAAAATCTGTCATGTTCTTGTAAGAACTCATGTGAAGGTCTGTTGGGCTACAACCATCTAATAACTGATTGACTTCAGGTCCCATATGGAGTAATAAACTCTCCACTTGTGCTTTTTCTGGCATTGCACTTGCATTTGTCACGTTTCTGTAACGCTCGTAATTTACCAACCACCTGTTCCACTCGACAGGAACAAATAAAAATTTTTCTGGGGGTGGTACATTTGTCACTGTTGTTGTGTTTGCTGTGTCACCCAGAACTTGTATCTGTGCCAAGTCCCGCTCCATACGGTCTACTTGAGCTTGTAAATCTTCATTTTTCCTTTGTAGTTCCTCCATGCCAAACAATAATTCTAAGTATTCCACTTTTAACTATTGATGTTGAAAGCTACTTGAACTTTTAGGTTAGGTGATGGAATTTTTGCGTTTTTTCGGAAAATACGTGACTTTTGTTTATTATTTTTACACCTGACACCATGTACGATTGTCTCTATTAAGCCTTTTATATTATTGTAGTTTTAAGTAACTTTAATTTAATAAAAACTCAAGAGCGTTTTAAACTAAATGTGTATTTTATAAGACCCAAAGAACAATCCTTTCCTGAACAGAACAGCTGATCATTTGACAACAATCTTGGAATCATAAATAAAAGTGGATTATGAAACACCTACTGTACAGTATAAAATTATTTGAACTAACAGGGAAAATTAAAATACTGACAATTAAGTACTATTAATTATTACACGGGAAATACCACTACAAGAAAACGTCTTAAACAAATTCATTGAAAATTTGGGAATATGAGAATTGTATTCACACCGTTATGTCGTTAAAATTTTAAAAATATTGATTTTCTTTTTTCAAAAATAATCTGAGGGCACGGCAGTGCCTCGTCAAGTTCGCGCTGCCGTAACATCTTTTCTTGAAACATTTCAGCCCATATTTGACCTATTTAAAACTCTACTTCGGAATGAGCTACGAATCTCAAACTTTGCACAGTCGTAGACCTTCATAGAGTTAACAACCTCTCCAAGTTTCGTGGACTTCCATAAGGTAGTAAAGTAGTAAATTTCAAAAAACGTCGAAATTGCCACTCACTCACTCACTCATGTATAGATCATCAATATTCTACCGTACTTCCAGACATGCTACAAAGCTGAAATTTGGCAGACTGATAGAAATTATGACCAAACTCCTGGAAAAAATAAAAAACGTCCAGAAATGGCAGACTGATAGGAACTATGATAAAACTATAAGAAAAGATGTAAATGTAAAGTTATGTAAAAGTAATATTGCCCACTTCCAGAAACGCTTAAGAGCTGAACTTTGGAAGGCCGATAGGAACTATGATAAAACTGTAAAAGAAAATTAAAAAACTCCAAATTTTAATTATCTTCCCTCCCCTATAAATGTAAAGTTATGTAAATTAACATTCTCCACTTCCAGGAACGCTAGAGAGCTGAGCTTTGGAAGACTGATAGGAACTATGATTAAACTATAGGAAAAAATTTAAAAACACCAAAATTTTAATTTACTTTCCTCTCCTATAAATATAAAGTTATGTAAAATTAACATTGCCTACTTCCAGGAACACAAGAGAGCTGAGCTTTATAAGGCTGAAAGAAACTATGATAAAACCATTGGAAAATATAAAAAAAACCTCAAAAATTTGAATAAGGCATTAAAAAAGTTATGCACAATATTTCGCATATTTTACTACTAGAAAACTTAAATATTATCCTAATCCTTTAAAAAAGGAGTGAAATCAAAACAAAAACATTTTTGTTTTGATATACTCTTTCTTGAAACAAAAATACTTCCTGGTAGAATATGTTCTTACATCAAAGTGAAAATGCCAATTTGAAAAAATAAGACCTACAAAATCACCACATTGCATTGGCATGTTAATGTAATTGCAATGATATGATTGGATACCTACTTAAAATAACAATCATAAAATAAGTTTTTGCAAGAACAAAAAAGCTTAATTAGTGTCGTCATTATTGTCTGTCAGAACTGAAGTCAGTGTCTTCGTCGTCGTCGTCTTCGTTAGGTGTAATCACAAGTGGCAGAATGTCAGAGGCATCACACACTTGTATTACCTCCCAAGCCTTTTCAATTACCTTTTCAGTATGAGTAACGTAGTTTTGGTAATGATCCATAGAAATTTCGTTTATTACCCTTTCCCATGTAGCCAGAACTTCTGAAGGTGACCCCTTAAGACTGGAAATATATTTATCGTATTTTCGTTTCCATTCCGACCATATCATTTCAATTGCATTAAACTGGCAATGATATGGTGGCAGTCGCAAAATTGTGTGTCCCAAAGGTTTGACATATTCATCAAGGAAGTATTTTTTTTCACTAGGCCAGTTGTTGCTTGCAATACTCCATATTTGATCTTTCATGGCTTTTTCTGGAAAGTCAATATTCTTTTTCTTCAACCATTCAATCAGTCTCTGCTTTGTCCAAGATTTTCTCGGAATTTCTTCTAATAAACTAGAGTCGTAACTTGCATTGTCTATGATTATTAATGACTTTGGGGGAAGATTCGGAACCAGCTGAGTTTTGAACCAGTTTTCGAAGTTTGTCCTGTTCATATTGTCATGATAATCCCCCGTCTTTAATCCACTCTTGAATATTAAATTCGCGTCCTTGATGAAGCAATCTTTGGTTCCGGCGTGGACCACAATATAACGATGACCATAAAAAACAAAATATAAGTCAATTTCTATTAAACATAAAAAATATTCGAAATTATTCTACCAGAACCTTGACCATAACTTAGATTCAATACAATTAATAAGTAAGTAATTTTCCATGCACATAATACGACATAGTCAAATTCCCTCATGTTGACTTATAGGTACAGGGTGATCATTATTTTATTGTGCAACACTTTTAAATGCCTATAAAATATTTTTCACATGCATTTCAGTATGAAAAGTGTCACTTTAACGCACTAGTGCAAAAAGTGATTTATTTTTCGCACTAATGTAAAAAGTTTTTGAAATGCGTGTGAAAAATCCAATTTTTCACACAGTTCCACACGCCCGTAGAAAATGTTCGTTTGAGGCACTCATATTAATTGCGAAACTCGCCTAATGCTCGTTTCGCAAACTCTTATACGCGTGCCTTAAACGAGTACTTACTTTTCACACTTGTATCATAAACAGCTATTATTAATAAAGCTAGAGGGTTGAGAAAAAAATTAAGTTGTTTTGGTTTTTCATAGATCTTCAAAAATAACTTTTGATAAAAAAATATATTTTTAGAAAAAAAATTTGTAGCCATTTAAAAGTATGGCACAATGAAATGGTCACCCTGAAGGTACTTATGAATTTTTTTAACCAAAAAAAAATATCATTTGGAATATTTGGGAGAAATGGGAGGTTCGGCGTTTTATAAGCTCACCCAGAAATTCACAGCGGAACACCATTATGAGGATCACAATCTGTAATAACCCTTAAATAAGTTGGTCAAATTAATATTTTTGAAGACTGAGATTTTTTGAGAAATGCACGAGGAGACTTTGAAGAGCAAAATCTCCCAACCCGTTCGAATGGATCTACTTTTTAAAATGTTTATCTAATTTTTTAAGCTCAAAAAATGTGAAACAGACGGAATTATGAAGATTTACAAGGCACCAGTTTTTATTTAAAAAAAAAAAGTCAAAACATAACAAGTTAATTTTTACCTTCACTGTTCTTTCTTAAATCTGTATGCTTGGTGTCATCTTGCCAGCTACTACGAAATGATCCCTTGCTAAAAATCCACGTCTCATCAATGAAAACTAGAGTAAAACCTTCCAGACCTAAATTTCTATTTTTGATGTACTTTTATGAACAATATCTGGTAAGTCCATCAAATAATTTCTATTATTTGATTTTTTCCACTTGAAGCCTATACTATTGATCCATCTTCTTAAGGACTCGATGGAAAACTCAATTTCTTCCCTGACTTATTGTTGCCAATGTTACATATTCTTTTCTGGCAAACAAACAATAAATAGTGTCCCGAATTTTATCTTTCAAATATGTTGTAATTTTGGTTTTTGCAGTTTTTGAAGTGGAAGACATACGGGTAGTGTAATCCTGGTCTGATTTTATCGCATTCTTTTTTATATTTACTGTTGTTGTTGGGCTCAATTTTGTTGCATCTGCAGCTCGTTGTATCACATTCTCAAATTGAAGTGCGATTCCATTTCGCACTTGTTCCTTTTCCAGTTGAAAAAAAGCCAAAATATTTAAAATTATCAGCTGCGATTGTTCATTATACCTATTACATTTGTTTATCGGCATTATACAAGTTTTTAAAAATATTTCCGACACTTTGACAAACTCATGTTTTTCATTGACAATGACGGATACTTCACATAACATATTACCCACCTATTTAAAACATAAATTAATCATAGACGCTACTTTTTTTTTAAAGTTTATTGTCACCGTTGTTTATAATATACTAAACAAAGATAAACAAAAATGAAGTCATTACAAATGCCTATAAGTTGAACTATAACATACTTACCTTTTTCTGAGTGAAATCTTGTAAATGCATAGTGCTTTTTATAACTGCTAAATTTACTTGTAAGCACTAGTCGCAGTTGAGTACAAAATTGATAGGTATACCTATAATGTACGACTTCAACTTTTAGTTTTGATGTTCAAAGCGCACTTACAGTTTTGTATTTTCATGAATCAGACTAGTAGTTACAAGTAAATTTAGCAGTTGGGTGTTTTTTTATTTAACATTTTTTTTATTTCCAATTTTAATTTTTATTTCGTCTTATAAAAAGCACTATGCATTTACAATTCGTTTAGCTTTACCTAAAAAGTACGTGTAGATTTTCTACGGACGCGAACAGTGTTACCTTCCATTGAGTGAAGGTGGGGGCATGGCTTGTCACCTGCCCCATCTTGGCTTTAGCTTATTTAGTAAGACGTTTTATCAAGGTTTATTCGCACTCCTCGCAAGTTAATATTAAATTAAGTTTAGGTTATTTGATTGTACATTCTTTTGCTTTTTTGCCCCACCCTGCGCGAGACCCTGACTACGCCCATGGGTGGAGGAGGAGAGAGGGAGAAGGGAAAATGAAAAATGGTGTCGAAAAAAATCTTAAAGCGTGTGCCGAAATAATTTTTGAAATCGCTCTAAATTTGTGAAAGGTATAGCTGCAAGTATTACTAATAAGGAGGGTGGGGAAAAGAGAGGGAGGGGGAAACTAGTAAAATGATGTTGGAAAATACTCTTTAAGCGTGTGCAGAAAGAGCTTTTGAAATCGCTTTATATTTGTGAAAGTTATAGCTACTATTACTTAGAGACCCTGTATGTATGACATATTTTAAAGATAAAGAGACGCGCCAAACTCATCAAAGTCAAATTTATTCAGTCAAAATCAAAAGATGAAAATATCGGTCCTCTATACTCTAGCGATGTTTAGACGCAACTTCTGTCCTTGTTAATTCATAGGCGCCGGAAAATAAAAATAAACGTTTTATAACAAAACCTATACAGGAGGTGACCGACAAACATGTTTGTTTATATGTTGCATGATGATTGATGTCACTCACCGCTGACCAATTAAATCATTTTAGTGAAACGCCAATGAATTTGGCAGGAAAATAACATAACCAAAAAATGTTAATTTCTGTGACTTTGATGGGCTTGTCGCGTCTCTCTTTAGTAAAAATATGTCATACATACAGGGTCTCTACTATTACTAATAAAGATGGCGGGGAGGAGAGAGGGAGGGGGGAGAAACTGGTAAAATGGCGTTGGAAAAAAATCTGAAAGCGCATGCACAAAGAATTTTTGAAATCGCTCTATATTTGATAAAATTATGCGAATATGGTTTTTGAATAGGGTGGTGGAAAAGACAGGAGGGGAGATGGGTGGGAGCAAGGAGAACTACAAAGCAACTACAGCAAACTAGAGGACATTTGCAATGGGTAATCAAAGGAAATTCAATAAAATCGCAATTCAACGACACCTTTTTTGTTAAAATCGGTCAGCCGTTTAGCCTCTAGCGTGACACAAACATACTTACATACATACAACAATCGAAAAACATTACCCTTTCTTTCGTCGTGCTGCATTGGGAAAAAATAAATGAAATATGACAACATTTTTAATTCAAATATATACACATACAAGTCTTTAAAATGTTTTAGCAATGCAAAGTTAATGTGGGATTAAGTGAATGTGATGGTCCCAGATGTTGACACAAAGAACTGAAAGAAATGGTTTTCAGTTTTCAGTTTAGTTTAATCAGTAATCGAAATACAAGTGAACAATAATTATAAGAGGCACGTGTATCTAATAGATATGTGTGTGCTTCTTTTTGTAGAAATATAATAAAAATAAAATTAAACCTATTACAAAGAGATAAATCCTATGTTATTCTAATTATAATTAATACAATGAATAATACAATGTAATTAAACAAGTTAGGAGTTTGAGAACCTGGTAATTGTTTTATTTATTTCAGAGTAGTTCTTGTTTACCCAAAGTTTTACATAACGCCTTATGGACGACGCGACGTTAACTTATTGGTGCGAAGCCTAAGATTTAGTGGCAGTAAATTTAATAATCTTGGTACTGTATACAATATAGTTCGTTGTGTGCAAGAAAAGTTTTGAATAGTTGTACAGTACTTTTATATTTTTAACGGCCCTAGTGTGTATTTTATTTTCTGCCAATTCAGTGTGTATATCAGTTTTGTCAAATTGAAAGGCAATATGTTTCTTAATTGAGCAAACTTGTAAACGAGTTTTCTAATTTTTTTGCTTACATAAATAATGTGAACCTCCCATTTCATAAAACTATCGAAATATACTCCGAGATACTTAATGGAACTACAACACATTATTTTAGGTGTACAAGTACATGACAAAGAAATACTGCAGTTAGAATTATGCAATATTAGGTATTCTTTATTAGGTTAGCCACGTTTGCTCATGGAAAAGGAAATATATTTAGTTTTATCGATATTTAGTGTTAACTGATTAGAATCCAGCCAGCATTTTATTTTGTGTAAGCCCACCTCAGTTCTCCGAAACGCTTCATTCCATGTCACTCCCGTGATAAGTAAAGCTGTGTCGTCCGCAAAACAGATAATTTTACCATCAAGATTCAGGTTTAGTAGGCTGTTAACGTAGATGGAAAACAAGAGCGGACCCAACACGGTTCCGTGTGGTAGTCC
The DNA here is from genome assembly GCA_963576565.1 of Aspidapion aeneum. Classification (NCBI taxonomy): domain Eukaryota; kingdom Metazoa; phylum Arthropoda; class Insecta; order Coleoptera; family Brentidae; genus Aspidapion; species Aspidapion aeneum. Next base: position 84,891,607 of record OY755040.1, read on the forward strand.
TATTTGAATATTCTGGGGGTCACTTAGTGATTCATTTATTTTTACTCTTTGAACCCTTTCGCTAAGATAGGACTCAAATAAGCTATAAACAATTCCTCTTATACCAACTGATTTAAGTTGCTTCAACAAAACCGAGTGTGCAACGGGACCGAAAGCTTTTTTAAGATCTAAAAATGTGACAACTGGTTTTAGGTTATTATTAATGCTTGTAGAAAGAGATTGGTTTACCTCATGTAAAGCATTATCCGTGCCTACTCCCGGCTTAAAACCAAACTGGTGCGGAGAGATAATATCATTTTTATTCAGAAAATGCCATAATCTGCCACTTTCTTATTTAAGTTACTACATAATGCTATAGGCCTATATTTATTTTTGTCTGTTTTATCTCCACCTTTATAGACAGGTATGATGACCGAACTTTTAAAAATTTTAGGATAACAACCTGTAGTAATAATAGTGTTAATGAGATGCAACAGTGGTTTGACTAGGAAAACGTGGTTATCTTTTAAAACTTGTGATGAGATACCATCATCTCCGCATGAGCCTGTGTTTTTCAGAGACCCTATTATGTTTATTAACTTGGACTCAGTCCCTTGTGACATGAACATACTTTGATTGCATAATGGTTCATAGAATTGATATATATTTTTTTCGGGTTATTAATGTTCTCATTTATTTTGTTTTTATAATAATTGAATTTGACGCTTTTTATTGTTTTGGACAGACTATCTCTGTAATCTGTGTACATTTTTAATTTAGTTGGATTATTATTGGAGTTTGCTGCGGTTTTTTTGAGCTTGTTTCTGTGTCGGATGCATTTAATTATATATTTGTTATAGTAATTACTTGTGTACTGTTACAAATAAATGTTTGGATTATTTTAGTTAAGTTTTCGGCAATAATATTTGGATCATTCTCGCTAGTTACGTCCTGCCAAGTCTCATTTTTAAAAAAGTTTTTAAGTTTTAATTTGTCAATTTTATTAAAGCTCTGCTTATTTTTATTATTATTATTATTTTCACACGTCTCCATGATCAGGACTATTGGAAAGTGATCAGTGATGTCGCTGTCAAGTACCCCTGTATTAATATTATCTATACCATTAACAAAAAAGCGATCCAAACATGAGTTTTCTCTTGTTGGGACATTAATATATGGAAAGTAGCCCCTACTGGATAAACAGTTTAGGTAATTTGCAACATATTCTATCGATGAATCGATTATATTGATATTTGTTTCCCCTGAGAAAATTTCTACAGAGCATGGAGTAAAGTATCCCCCCATGAATAGTTCTATTAAAATATCGGAGTAGATTTTTTCATCCAAACTTGGTAACCTATAATGTGCAATAATGCCAATATTTTTCGAGTTTTTAACAACTTCAAGGCGCAAAAATTTATAGTCATTTATACTTATCAAATTGCTCTGTAACAGAATATTATTTTTAACATATTGATTGTGGTCTCGTTGTAGAAGATTGAATAAGATTTAATATTGAAATTTAAATAATTATCGAGCAGATGTGTTTCCGACATAACAATAATATCAAAGTCTACTTCCAACGAGCTCAAGAGTAATAAAAAGTTATCAAAATTAGTTTTTATTCACCTAATATTAACATGGATTATATTTAAACTATTCTTACTATATATAACACTATCTAAGTCACTTACTTTTTCACATTTCCTTGTCCGATGGTTATCTAGTAGGTTATTATGTTCCATTGTTTTGGAGTTACGAGAAACCCGAAAAATTTTTAGCTAAAATAGAAAGATCCGTTAATGTCTATCAGATGCTAGTAATTGTTGCACATGCATTGAGTTACGCACTTTAATTGCCTTGTCGTTATCATTTTTCCTAATTAAAACGGAGCCATTCTGATACCAGATGTATTTATATCCTTTTTCTTTACATTTTCTGGCTTGTTTTAGTAGTTTGTATGTCAAATCTGGCAGATGTTCATTTAGGTAAATACTATTCTGCTGTGTATTTATTCCGCATAATCCTGTATCCAGATTTCCTAATTCACGGCGTTTTTTGATCAAGGATTTGACTAAGTCAGAGCTGTTCATGGTTAGAGCACGGATCACCTAACAAACAGATAAATAAGCCGGCTGGCCGTCTTTGAACTCGGAGAATTCAACGATGGCTGAGCATTGGGAATCAAACTCAGAGCCGGACTAAAATAAATTTATCATAAAATATGAATGTTTCAGATTGTTGATGCGAAAAAATATAGTAAAATAGTTTTGTACTGCTAAAAATTGGAGCTAAAATGAATTTTAGAGTCTCGGCCGCGTAAAAATATTATAGCTTGTCCTCTGTAGGAGACTATGGAAATAATGTGTTCTATTGAATGAGAGATATGGGAAGCACAAAAAGAGGTCTTCTTCTTCGTTCAGAATACGTTAGCATGTTGTCGTTTCCAGCATACAGCCAAACACAAAAAGAAAAAATTGATTGCTTTTTTTGTTATATTGGGATAACATTTATAAAGTTACAAGAGGATTAAAATTGTGAATTTTAAATATAAGAAGTTTGACATTGTAGAGTAATTTACTGGAATCAGATATTATTTATTAGTTTTTTCAAAAAATTAAAAGTTTAAGGAGATACAGGTTGACCAAATAATCTTTACAATTAGCACAAAATTACTTTACGGTAAATTAATATTTTAAAATTTAGTAAAATCGAATATTTAAAAAAAATTGTTGTTTTATATGATTTCTTAAAAGTGTAAATAGTAGCATAATAAAAAATTATAACAAATTTGTGTCAAAAACCAAATGCTATATAATAGTTTATTATACAGGGTTTAATTTAAATGATGCATGAAACTTTAAGGGGTTGTGGAAATGGTCAAAACAAAGATATTTTCGCATTACATTTAGATCTCTTTGTTTTTACAGGGTGTTAAACTTAGCATTTTATTTCCATTTTTTGTTTGTTTTTTAAAAATTATAACAGACGATTAAAATTTTGTGGAATTATGCATTACCAAAACGGTAATAATTAAGTTTCAAAATTATTCAAAAATATTGACACCTACTACCCAAAAATCTGTTCTAAAAATATGAATAAATTTTGTGCTAAAATGACTATTTTCTCTTTTTATTAAGGGCCCTTTAGATGGGTAGGGGACAATTCGCCGCGGCCAATTCGCTGTGGTCCAATTCGCCGCGGGGACAATTCACCGTGAGATTTTTTTATTTTATGATGTTACCATTGGGAATTGTTTAAACAGTTGTATTTAAGGAAAATAAATAAAATGGCGGATCCAAAATGACGGATTTTTCCGTTTATGGACTGATTTGTATCTAACTCGGACTGATGAGATTTTTAAGGTCGCTGATCATTATTTTTAACTTAAATTTAAAATATCAAAATGGCGATACAACATGGCGGATTTTTCCATTTTTGAACCGATATGCATCAAATGCAGAACTTTGGGTGTTTCAGGTCGGTTCCCATTTTGAGTTTTATTAGTTTAAGTTAAAAATAATAATCAGCGCCCTGAAAGATCTTAAAGTTTCTAGTTTGATGCACATCGGTTCATAAAAGGCAGAAACCGCCATTCTACATCCGTCATTTTATTTATTTTTTTCAATTAAAAAATGCTGGATTGTATAGTTACCACCAAATAAATAGTTGGAAAGTTTGAAAATATTATTTTTATAAAAAAATATTATATGAAGTCAAGGTAAATAAAACAATGGCAAATTGTCCCCGCGGCAATTTGATTGGCGGCGAAATGTCCCCGCGGTAAAACGAGCCGCGGCCAGTCAGCCAGCCGCGGCGAATCGGCCGCGGTTAATCGGCTGCGGCGAATTGTCCCCTACCCTTTTAATTTGTAAACATCTGCTTAATTTAAGGATCATTTTTTTTTCTTATTGTTGTATTATCATCGGACCACTATGTGTACACCAAATTTTATCCAAATCGGATAACGGAAAGTGCGTCAAAAACACATTTTTCTGTAGAAGGGGTGGGGGTAGTGGTGGGAGGATATTTTTTTTCTTAATGTTGTATTGTCATGGGACCACTATGTGTGTACCAAATTTCATTCAAATCGGATAATGGCAAGTGTGTCAAAAACGCTTCACAAGATTTGATAGATAGTTAGATAGTTAGACAGAACATCTGAAGCTAAATAAAAGCTTGTAAAAATAACATATATCAAATACAAAAATCACATCTACACACCACTAATGCTCAACACGTACTAAAAGTTTAAAGAATATTGAAATACAAAATGCGCCTCTGGAGTGGTTGACCCCAACATGGCAGGCTGCGTGAAAGATGCGCGTAGAACCCCCGACCACCTGAGTTCCCTATCTGTTTGTTAGGTGATCCGTGGTAAGAGTGGCCATAGCACGGATCACCTGGTGATCCGTGGCCATAGGTGGTTTGTTGTTTATACTCATTGGCTTTACATTATTAATATGATTCTGCGTAATTGTATTGTCAACAAACTTTAACATTTTTAAAGATTTTTTAAGCAAAAACTCTTAAGAGTCTTCAACGTCGAATACCCCACTCAAAATTATGTTTGTATTCACTTTCTGTGCCTCAACAATAAGCTTTGATTGCACAATCGACAACTATTCTCTCAATTTTTTATTTTCTCCTTTTATCTCCTCAATCATCTCTCCCATCACTTTATTCCACTGGCGCTGCTCTTCATACATGCCATTTAGAAAATCTAAGAAATTTTTAACATCTGTCATGTCATTACGCATTATTGACACTTCTGATTTTAGATCAATTAGCAAGAAGTAGATTGAATCTAAATCCATGCCGTTGCGGGGTGTATCCCTATTATCCGTGGACCTTATCGACTCCCTTCTGCCACTGGTTACTTCGCTAACAGTTAGCCTCTTGCAGTTTTTGCTGGACCATGGTTTTATTAAAATTATAAATCATGCCCCTATTAACGTACCAATATTTACACATACGAATTTTTAAAATGTCTTAACAACCAGAACCGCTAAGTTAATGTGAAATTAAGTCGATTAATTAAATATGATGGCCCCGGAGGTTAACGCAAACGACTGTAACACTTTAGGGTATAATATAATGTCCTTAATAATAACCTTTTTCTGATTGAAATATTTATTTAAATTATTTACATCTATAAATCTTTAATTTCAACGTTAAAGTGGGATTAAGTGAATATAATGGTCTCAGAGGTTAACGCAAACGACTGTTACACTTTAGGGTATAATAAATTTCCATTTCCTTAATAATAACCTTTTTCTGATTGAAATATTTCCTAGAATGAATGAAACATGACCACATTTTTCAACCTAATTATTTACATCTATATATCTTTAATCTCAACGTTAAAGTGGGATTATGATTGGCCCAGAGGTCAGGGTTGGATGGGGTTAAACAAACCGGCCCTGGCAATTTTTTTTTATTCGGCCCTCACTTCGGCACAAAAATTTTGCGGCAAAGAAAACGAAGTCATATTGTGCTATTTTTGTTTTTGATATTATGGAGGTTTTGGTATTAAATAACATGCTAATTTTAAAGGATTTAATTTGCATTTTGAGAAAAAAAACTTCATATAAACATATGTGAGATACAAGGTGTTTAAAGACTTTCAGAAAATCTCCTTTTTTATTAATATCTGTCTGTGATACTACTCTAGATATTTTTGTAAAGCTTTTTATTCTGTATGCCTATATTAAACACTAAGTACCTATTAACATAATTAAAATCTAATTTTTTCACAAAATAAAAACTCAAAAAATAAAAAAAAACGTACAAAATTACAACATACAACAGCACTGCCCCCGTTAGTTAAAAGGCTGCAAGTAATTTTTTTTTGAATTTAGGTTTTTGGTCTCGACGGATTTTCCATCATGTCCTATGTACTAAAATTTAAAAAAAAAACAAATAGCAGTAACTGTAGTACTGCCTTATGAACAATTAAAACTTTGAAGTCGTTTTTTGCCGAACCACACTTTTGTCACTTGCGCCCTTTTGCTGATTTTTCATATGGTAACGACTTTTGTAATAATGAATTTGATGCTGCAATTTTATCTATGATCTCCTTAATTTTAATTGGACTTAGATTGGACCCAATACCGATTTTTCAATCGGTTAATCGATTTCTTAGATTTTGTATGTATTTTAGCACCAAAAATGATCTTTCGCAACTAACATATGAGATATTGGCAAAACCGTACCGAAGGGGGAGATCAAGGCGATTAATCCCCACCAAAATAGTCAACAAAGTGTGTTAAAAGAGATTTCACAAGAGCAACACAAATAAGAAAAAAATTGGACAATATTTTTATTACATTTTTTTAATCTCGATCTCGATTTTTTCTTCTGGATATTGGTATTGTTAAAAGATATTAGAGAATTATTGAAATAAAGCCAGGCTATAATAGTGCCAGGCACAATTTTCACACCTTCACATTGTAATATCAGCTGTGATCTTTCAACACACGGCCTTTGTTTACTATTTGAACCGGAATAAATAGTGCCTTCTTTTATAAATTGAAAATAAATGCCGAAAGTTTTAAAATCGACTTTGGTATGTCAATTTTAAAGGATTAACTGTCAGTTTTCAATGTGAATGTGTCAAAATAGTGCCTGGCACAATTATAGCCAGGCTGTATTTTGATAATTCTCTATTAATAAGTTAGTGCCATTATCACATTATCTCCTTGATACATTATACTTATTTTAATATAAAAGTAACTGTAACAATCAAACGAGTAACGCAGGCCTGGAGTTACTACATACAGATTTTTTTAATTTAAATGTTTAATCTTTTAAATAGTTCGTTTGTCAAATATACAAAAATAAATATTCATAATTTGGAATAGGTACATCGGGCCTGCGACCCAATCGGCCTTAAATTGTACCGGCCCACCGGGCATTTGCCCGGTTGCCCGCCTATCCCATCTAACCCTGCCAGAAATTAACGCAAACGACTGAAACAGATTAAAAATTAGGAATCTATCGTGCCCTTACTAACATATTTACCTTTTCCTGAATGAAATATATTCGAAAATGAATTAAACTTCACCTAATTTGCCTAGATAAATATTTACACCTATGAATCTTTAAAATGTCCTAACAACTCCAAAGGAAATGTGGGATTAAGTCAATATGATGGTCTCAGAGGTTAACGCAAAGGACCGAAACAGTTTAACATTAGAAATCTAACATGCCGAACTAACATACTAACCTTTTTCTGAATGAAATATATTTCAGAATGAATGAAACATAGCTACATTTTTCCAACCCAAATATATACACATACGAGTCTTTAAAATGTCCTAATAGCCCCAAATTTAATGTGGGATTAAGTGAATATGATGGTCCCAGAGGTTAACGCAAACGACGGGAGCAAGCGTCCGATTGGAGCGTAAAGCGAGTATGTCCCGGAGCAGCCCGGATACGAAACTGCTTTTCCTACTTTTCTTCGTGACGATGGTCCGCTCTGCAGCTTTTCGCGTGCCTCGCGCACGCCCCTTTGGGAAAGGATGACGCGAGGAATTTAGTCGGGGTAAAAGATAACCCTCCAGGGTTCTTAAATTTCTAGAGAAACTTTACTCAGATGACAGGAAATAAGGGTGCGTGTCCATTTGGGTCAAATACCCCCAAAAACTGCTGTTGAGAAGATTTTTCGTAAATCAACACATTTTAAATAGGATCCGTCAGATCCACTTTCAGATAGTGCACGAGTCAAGAACTGCTCCCGGTCAGATTGAATTTGATTGGTGAAAAATTTTTTGGGGTAAATTGTTTTTTTATTGTTTATTTTTATAAATAAACCAACTCTCAAACCTTAACTAATCTGAAACTTCCAGTATTTAAGATATTATATCAAGTTTCTTTGAAAATGACGTATCAGTATTTATAGTTATTTACTGTCTGACTAGACGCGACAAACCCTTCAAAGTCAAATTTATTTAAGTCAAAATTAAAGGATGAAAATATCGGTCCTCTATACTCTAGCGATGTTTAGAGAGAGCGTGAGAAAATAAAAATAAACGTTTTATAAGAAAACCTATACAGTGGGAGACCTCCAAATATGTTTGTTTATATGTTGCATCATGATTAATGTCACTCACCGCTGACAATTTAAATTATTTTAGTGAAACGCCAGTGAACTTGGCAATTTCAGTGACATTGATGAGTTTGTCGCGTCTCTCTTTAGTAAAAATATGTCCCTGTATATATGGTCTCTATGACTGACTACATATTTAATTATTCATGCAACATTGAGCTACTTTTTGTTATGATTTGTTTTTTTTTGTTAGTCCAAATCAAACATACGGAAGCAATTGGAAACTTTTTGTTACCATTGAACCAACTAAAATTAGTTGTTTACTCATGTTTCCTGTTATTCAAGCAACATTAAGCAACTTTTTTTTTTAAGATTTATTTCTTCTTGCTGCCGTAAACATAAAACTTTCGACCACACTGCCGATTGCCGATTTTCTTTTAAAGTTTATCGCTCAAATTAAAAACCGGCGATAGGAAGCAACAACCGGCATTTGTTTCCGAAACATAGAAGAGCATTTAGCAACTTTGAGGAACATTTTTGGAGACAGACAACAAAAATTTAAAAGTTGCTTAATGTTGCTGTGATGGAAACCTAGCTTAACACTTTAATCACCATGACACGTATATCGTGATTCACTAAATTTTAAACCCCCGGTCAGCGCCTTTAATTTCAATCCATATGACGGATGTTGTCAAATGCCATTCTATAAGTCAAAACTTGACATCAACTTTCTTATATTAAATGGAACATCCTGGATATTATTTTATTTTCAAATCCGCCTTTTCTTTCTGATTTTAAAAATGTATAATACGCAAATACTGTGATAAACATTTGCGAGATATAATTCAATATTTTTCCATTAAGATCCTATACACTTCAAATTTATTTGGTTTTACCCATCACCGTATTTTCTTTTCACCCAACTGCAGCACGGCAGTTACATACATATCCCCACTTGGGATATGTATGTAAATATGTACGTTTGTGTTGCGCTAGAGGCTAAACGGCTGAACCGATTTTGACAAAAAAAGTGTCGTTGAATAGCTACTGCCCAAAGGTCAAGGACTATAGACATAAAGGACTGCTTAGTTCCATTTAACCTGTGTTAACAAATTGTGCGATGTGAGGAGAGCGGCGTGACGTCAGCACTGGTGATGATGTTATTCGTATTTTCAAAAGAGTTTTGTTGATATTTCGCAGAATAGTTTGTGTTTTTTGGATTGTTTCAGTGCAGTGCTATTAAGAAAAGACATACAAATAAACATTTTCACGTTTGGTTTGTTAACAGTGTGTAAAAATTCGATTCAGGACAGAGAAGAACGTTTGTTTACAGGGTAAAAAAAAGGCCACGATTTCTCAGCAAATGTGCTTCTTGTTTAATAATATCTATCAAGAAAATTACAAAAGATTGTGAATTGAAAAGGAATATTTTTCTAAATTAAATATTATTATTTATATTAATATTTTTAATGTATTGTATGTATCTGTAGTTTTCTGTTTTTTTGTAAAAATGTAATAAGAAATACTTTTTTTATGTTCTATATTCCCGTTTTTTAAGTATCTAATTAATAATCTCTTAACATGCTTTAAAAAGCGGTTGTATTAATTATGCATTATGTGAATTTTTTTCTCTTTGTTTTTTGTCTATTTCATAAGAACAATATTTGTGCTTTTCCTTTCTTAAATAAATCAATAAATTTTTCGTCTACCTATATTTCCGTTTTTAAATATTATCTCAAAATAATTTCTTTACATACTTTTAAAACAATTGGACAAATTATACAGGGTGTCCTATAACTTGGGGGCCATAGTACAGCAGGTGATAGAGGTGATAGAGATTATTTCGGAAAAAAAAGTTTATATAGCATGGGGTCAACACATATCTGTTTTTAAGATATAGGATTTTTAATATTAGAGGAGTGGGGTAAAAAGGGTTTTGCAAAAAAAAGAAAATCTGTCACAGACAGCTGAATACTCAGCTAATTGTGATTCAAAAATGTGATACTCTTTTTTTTTTAAATTAAGTTACAAGTTAAGAAGATACAGGCTGTCAAAATTACCTCCAAAAATGTATAAAAAATTATATATTTTTTTTAAATTAATTTTTGCTTACTTATTCTTTTAAAAAATATCAATAATATTTTATTTACTAATATGTGTCGCTAAAGGCTTGTTTTTATTAACAAAAAATATAAAAAAAAACATTGCGTTTAATATGGCATTTATAAAAGTTTATATCAAAAAAATAGTTTTTTCTAAAAAAAATTGACCGATTAATTTTTTCAAAATAAGTTTTATTTCAATTTATTGCTCTTGTTCTGATACACGACTTTACCCACTTTCATGTTTTTACTGCATTTTTTGAAAAAGTTATTATCAAAAAAGTTTAAAAAAATTGCTAACTTTGATGCTCTGTATCTCTACAAAGAAAGAGTTTTGACCCATGCATTATAGGAACTTTTTTATCATACATGACCTCCTCTATCACCTCTTGGCCTATGGCCCCTAAGTTATGGGACACCCTGGATAGGTACTACGTTATGTGTAGCTTTTTTTTCACTTTAAGTATTTAAATTTAATTTATTTAACAGATATTTCAAATATAAAATCATTTATCATCCCTATAAAGACAATATTTTTGAATGTACAATCCCTCATGCATAAAATTTAATTTGCATAAAGAAAATAGCTCTAAAAGCACATAAAATCCAATATAATGATGGGCGCGCTTTCTGCCCAGCACAAGTGGTGACGTAACAGCGAGTTTGACCTTGAACATCGATTGCAGACAGATTCGGCAAACTGAGCAATCCTGTCTAGTGTATAATCGTTGCCCGAAGGTGCTATATGCTTTATTTTTTTAAACAGGATTAAACATGGCGGTCGTCAGACGCCATTTTGCCACATGATGTAGGCTTTAAGGCATACAAATTACCTAAATTTAGGCGACTTTAATAAAATTTCTTTGATCACCCATTGCAAATGTCCCTTTTGTCCTTCTCCCTCTTCAAAAACCATATCGCATAATTTTATCAAATATAAGTAATGCGATTTCAAAAATTCCTTTTGCACACGCTTTAAGATTTATTTTCCAACACCATTTTACTAGTTCCCCTCTTCCTCTCTCTCACTCCTTCCCGCCCTCCTTATTAGTAATATTTGTAGCTATAACTTTCACAAATATAAAGCCATTTCATTCATGGTACGTATTATAATCAATTTTTATACGGACGGAGGTTTAGATGATGTGTGGAGATTTTATTCATGATTGCGCAACATTTCATAAAACCTCATTAAATCTTCTATATATTCTAAAAAATAGATTTTAAAAACTTTATTTTTTAGAATATATAGTAGATTTAATGAGATTTTATGAAATGTTGCGCAATCATGAATAAAATCTCCACACATCATCTAAACCTCCGTCCGTAAAAAAAATGATTATTATACTTCCCATGAGATTTGAAGAAACCTTCTCAGTAGGTTCTGTATTTTGTTTTCAGAATCGTATCAGAAGGTCCGCCTACTGATTCATAATCCTGGTTATTTATAAAAAAAAATATTTTCAGAACTTTACCGGTAAAATGTTTCATGGCTCTTCCACTAATATTTAAGGAATTTTCAGCGCAGAGCAAGGGTAAGCGGTGATTCTTTTGATATTTGTTAGAGAGAAACTCTGTAAAGTAATATTTTAGCTGTTTTCATCCGGCAAACATTCATATGTCCAAATTCCAAAACAAACGAAACAAAGTAAAATAACATTCTCAACACGTTGACTGCGGCACTGAAAAACTATGCTTTCATCTTGGTGCGTTATCGGTTCCCGGGGTCTGATGCCATGACTTTCACGTGGTGCATCATTTTTGATTGTGTTGAACAAATTTTTTCTCAGTGCCCCCTATTTTTACCTTTCTAGCACGCGTAGCAATGGCTAGAGAAGGTATTATTTTCTACGAAAATTTTTGAGATCAAGACCAAAAATGTGTTATTTGGGATGTATTTTGACGTATTTTAGCAATATCGTCGTGATGTCTGTCTGTGTGTGTGTGCGCGCGATAGTGCGTGTGTGTGTATGTGATGGTGCGTGTGTGTGTGTATATGTGTGTGTGTGTGAATATTATTTCTGTCCGTAACACGATAGCTCCTAAACCGCTAAACCGATTTTCATAAAATTCTCAGGTGAACTGTTGTTTGGCACTAACGAGCTGATAAAATGTTAGTCAAAATCCATTAATGCTATTGACAGTTTTTTGACAAATAATTTTTTTTTTAAATGGTAACTTTTTAAGGGATCATCGTATGAATATGCGGTTTTCGGAATATTGTAGACTACATTTTGCTCATTAATTTGTTTTATAACCAAAAACTTCGCAAGAACTCTAGTTTCTGAAATATTTACAAATAACTGTTTTTAAGGCTGTTATATCATGGCTTCACAAGTGTGCTAATAAGCTAGCTAAGAAGGTATCAGACCTATCATGGATCCAATTTCTTTTTGCTGGACTAAAATCAACAAACGATTTCAGGAATCTTTAGTTACTTTGATTATGAAACTAATAGCGATTTCGGCTTCACTGCTCGGAAGTCACTCGCGGGTAGAGCGGTAACGTCACGAATCTCTCTCCGAGCACTCCGGGATTGATCTAAGATCGATCGAGATTGCTCGCCTTCAGAGCAAGGGCGAACACGATTTTTCAAATACTCGAAATTTCCTTTTTTTATAATTTTTTGATTTAAAATTTTTGGGTGCAATGAAGTATATAAATGTAAATTTTCTAGATGTAAAACACGGAAAATACTTATAAAAACACAAATACACCAAAACTAGAAACAAATTAATCAGATCTAAAAAATGGGGTTATGTTTTTGTTTTGATCTGACACGTTGCTCCGTCAAAAGAGATGGAGCAATTCCGAGCACCCGCTCGGAGATTTGCGGGCAATAGTCGATCACGCAAATCTTTTTTAGAGCACTGCTTGTTTTTAAGTCAAACGCGTGCATCCGTTTCAGAGCAATTTTCGAGCACTCGAGGGCAGTTTTCGAGCAAAAGCCGAAATCGCTATAAGTGTGTCTTCGCATCGGTCTCCGATGACCTATGTCGTACATAACGACGCACAGTGGATCGACGTATAGGAAACTGGGCCCAACGGATAAAATTGGATGTAAGTTTGGAACCACAGGACCGATTCTTGGGTATTTTGAAAACAAAAGACATTTTTTGTTATATCTTGGAATTTAAAATTTGCTAAAATCCAAGATGGCGAACGTGTGCTTATTTTATTAATTTTTGATCCACTCTCTAGAAACTTTTTGTGCGCCACAGTGCCTAATTTGGAGCCTTTGTCAAAATACAAGATCTTTGTAGCATATCTAGATTAGAGACCCTGTATGTATGACATATTTTAAAGATATAGTAAAAATATGTCAATATTTTAAAGATATAGTAAAAATATGTCATACATACAGGGTCTCTAATCTAGATATACAAGTCAGTTTATACAGGGTGATTTTTTACAAACGGACACTACTTTAAATTTTTGTTCTTAGAAGAAACACGAATATGATGCACTACACTTTTTTGATTTGGTTGCTCTCTGTACAGTGAATTTTTTATCATGTATCATAGGGATTTACATGTCAAAAGTTTGACTTTCGTTGTGTTCTTTTGAATCCCTATACACTTTTAGTCTTAAAATGAACGAAGCAATTAGTCTTCATTTGTCCACCTACTTATGACACACCCTGTATAACCAATAAACGATAAAGCTATATAAATAGGCCTAGCAAATAAGCCTAGCAAGTAGGCCTCGACGCGGGCCCTATTAGCGAAAAACAGAGACTTTTCTACATGTTTCTTGTCAACTAAGTACGTACTTTTAATTTATAAAAAATATAAACAAACATGTTTGTTTAATGCTGCCAGTTATTTTTCTTTATTGTTTTAATTTGAATTTTTTGGAAAACCTAACCTTAAAGTTTGTTTTGATATTTTTGGGCTTTCTGCAAAAACCTTCAAAAAAGTGCGCGTTTTTTGCTCACGCTGGGAGTTTTGAAGCGCCACCCTGTGTATGACAGGGGAATGAAGAAATCACTTCCGACAAAAAACTGAAAGAAGTCACACGTGTTTTTGGGTTGAAGACCAAAATTCCAGTCGCAAGAAAGGGCCGCGGCGCCAGTGAAATTTTGGGACTGCTACAGAATTACAGAAGGTAAGCTTCTAGCGTGTTGCCGATTTTTTCCTTTGTTTTTTAGTTTAATAGACTCTGTTTTCCCAGGCGGGGCGAATTTAATTTTTGGGGTTATTTTTTTTGGGATATCTCTAGTTTTTCTCCCCTTCAGATGTCTAATGTTGTCAGAAGTTGTCCAGCGTGTGAAAAAGCCTTTATTTTTAGAGGCAGGTAGTTGTAGAAAAATATTTTTTAACATTTTACTCTTACTATGCAGACAGCTTTAAGGTATACCTACATACCGGGTGTGACAAAAAAATCGGACAATCGATTTTAATGGGAAAACTGCACTCGGAAGAGAATTAATCAGAGTTTTGACTAAATATATTTTTTTGTCCGCCATCTTAAAATCCAAGATCGCCAATGAAATTAAAATGTCAAAGATGCTCGTTTATTCTTGTGTTGCGAACATGTTTTAAATATTTTTTTTTAATTAGTAAAAAAGCTGCATTTTCGGTTAGTGTTCTAAAAAATATTTTTGTTTCAACCATTGTTGTGCATATTGTCAGGATAGAAAATAATGTCCTATTAAGTAAATGACACAAGTTACGTTTATAAGCAAGTGCACATTAACCCTAAACAATCTAAGGAAATGAACTTCTGTATATAGTTCAAATTGTATTAAAAGTAATAACCACCTACGGAAAAATATAAGAGAAACAAAAAACTCCTTTTTGCCCGATTAGCCATGAAACTTGTTTGATTTTTAAATTCACAGGTACGAAATTTCACGTTTGTTAGTATTATTTGGCTTAAAAATTCCGTTGATTGGCGGTCACTGTCTTGATCACGGGTAAAAATGCAAAATGCGTTGATCCGGCCTGAAAAGATAAAGAGCTGTCGTAGGTCACGGACTATAGTTGTTTTCTTTTATTTGCATTCGATCTTTTTATTGATCGATATTGTATAGCAGTGTTTCACCTGCTTTTGTTTCGGTTCGGTTCGGTTCGGTTCGGTTCGGTCAAAGTATAAGAAGTGTGGCCAATTAAAATGTGTTGGGTGACATTTGTGGCAAACTAAAAGACGTTGCCTCCATTTTGTAATACTGTCAATAGAACAATAACGATGTGCTAATTTATGACACTAAAAAAAAATTACTGAGTAATTAAACAAATATCTGGAAGCAGAACAGTATTTTCCAGCTATGTAAAACATTGATATGCCCGGTAATTTTTATACAGTGGAGAAGAGGGGTTCAGAAATAAGAAAATTTTAAGTGCGCCTCAGTGTTTTAATACCAATGTTTTACAAAGAAGATCTTAGTTAAAATACAGTTCGACTCAACCGTTGTAGCCAAACAATGAAACTCTACCTACTTTCGAGGCTTCCAGAGTATTTGTGTAATTAAGAAAAACCAAAAAGAAATTGACTCATTGACAAAATAAAATTTTATAAGATTGAATTAAGATGACAAAACTAGAGGCACGTTACAGGTAGATGGACTCCTTTAACAGGTCATAGTGTACCTACATCTAAGTCAGTAGTGTGAGACTCAGTTATATAAATGATGTAAAAAAAACATATCCAACATCACTCCATTATAGGGGAGATCTGGACCAAATATCTGCTGTCATCATTCTACGTTGGGTAGAATGAGACAGACAGCAACCCAGTCCGAGATCCACCCTATGAGGTAAAACAATGTAAAGAAACCGCTAAAAAAATATAACCTCATGTCTCTTTTGTCTCTGCAAAGTTGGTTCATTGGATTGTACAAATAACACAAAAATTTAGTTCATCTTGTTTATTTTCAAAAACCAATATGTAGGATGAGGAGGATGAAAATGAAATTGATCAAAAACAATATTGAAACCTGAGAATAATACTGGAATCAATGAAATTGGTGGAAACAAGTCAGCGCCAAAATAACCGCAATAGCAATTTCACAATAAAATTTAGCTTAATTATACCGCAAAATTGGGGTCATAACGTCATACCTTTATCTTGCATTCACAAAAAGTGTTAAAATTATATTTAAAATTTATGAAAAAAAATTATATCTAAAAAAATGGTTGCTTGTATGAAATTGAAGAAAACTCCTACCTTGGTCCTTGATTATTTTATGAGTTGTTGGTGTTATATTAAACCTGAAGTGTTGCTCTCCGACATTCCTCCTGCTACTCCGGGTCCTGTTTTGTTCGCGCCTTCCTTTGGTTGCTTAGCAAATGGTGCTAGGGCAGCACATGGTGGTCAAAATGTGCTGGATCCTTGCCCGAGCGTAAAACCCTGTGGAAAATGAAATATTTCAGTTTCCTTCGTTGGTTTTGCACGAGGTTCCCCTACACCGAGAATCTTAAATCACGAACCCCATGTCGACTCAATAAAATAAAGCAGATTTCAACAGATGAACTAACATACTTTTCCCAGGGTTACAATGCTACACCCGGCTTCACACCAGCGTCCAGCACAACTGTCCCGTCGATGGAATGGACGGGCTGTAACCAAAGGAGAAAAACAGTATATAGTTTTTATCCAAAACGTAGTTTAAAAATACTCTGCCAATCTATGGGCACCTAAGCTCACACTAGGTACTATAGTTATAGTGTGAGCTAATATAATCAAAAACTGAAATATATTTTTTTCAACTCCAGACTCAATTACCTTTTGTTTGATACCACACAAGCCATGTTTTGACTTAAACTCAAATTTTTTCAATCTACCCCCCACCCTTTTTAAAAAAACTAAAATGTATTTTGTTTAACTCCAGACTCAATTACCTTTCGTTTGATATCACACACGCCATATTTTCACTTAAACTCTAATTTTTGACATCTACCCCCACCCTTTTTTTAAAATAAACTAAAATTCATTTTTTTTAACTCCAGACTTAATTACCTTTCATTTGATATCACACACGCCATATTTTCACATAAACTCTAATTTTTGGAATCAACCCCCACCCTTTTATTTGGCTTGCGTTCGGTGGATTTTGTTCATTTTTAAATGGGATCATCACGGCCCAAGACCCAACTTAGGTACCAAATTTCATTAAAATCGGACAAGCGGTTTTTGAGTTATGCGGGTTGGTCGTTACAGACAGACATACAGACAGACAGACAGACAGACAGACAGACAGACAGACAGACAGACAGACAGACAGACAGACAGCAAAACAAAAAAGTTTCAAAATCATCTGAAACGCAAAGATATATAAAAATTTTTGAAATCGGAGCAACATTTTTTTTCTCGAAAAAATTACGATCACCATAGCTCACACTACTTATAGTAGTAGTGTGAGCTAAAATATATAAAAAAAACTCCAAAAATTCCACAGGTCTGTTGTAGGAAAAGTACGTTTCACACGAAAAATAATTACAATTTGGGAGGCAAGTATTGTTTTAAAGAATTCAAAAAAAAAATAAAAGAAAAATCGAACTTACCACGCTTCTTTCCCGTAGAAATGACGTAGGCCGCCTTAAATCCCTCCTCAGAGGATGTGAGCGTCACTAAGATTCGCCTAAATAACGACAGCTCACAGTTATACCGTCTTTGGTATAATCTGCAACTACTGCAGTGCCAATAAGTGCCAATAACCACAAAAACAATGGCGACACCAACAGACGGCCACCAGCCCAGCCAAAATTCTTTAGGAAAAGAGAAAATTCACTTTGTTAAGAACACAAAAAAATCGTTCCTGAATTTGGTGGGGACAGTACCAACCTAATTTTCCCGGTTAAATTCAAATAAGGATGCCAACCCATTTATAAAAAAAGCGCTCTCGCCAAAAAATCCCTAGCCCCGGTTTGCGAGCCCGGAAAAAAAAATACCGCGGTTTTCAAACTAACCAATGATGAAATACACTAACACTTCGATACCAGTCTATAGGGCCAGCATTAACCAAGGGAATATCGAAAATGCGTCCTTTACGCATTGAGATGTTGTCAGATCTATTTCTACGGTTGGAATTTTTATAACAAGGACATCGAGACACCCTCCATACATAGACCGAACATTTGCCTACCGGACCCCTGCCAACATAGCAAGTAGGAGGAAAATAACCCGCTAGACTATAAGAAGCTCAACATTGAAACCATCAACTGTAAAATCAATTACTGGAGATTCGAGCATGCATCAAACCCAGGAATATTCGAACACTCAACCAATTCCCATATGAGTAAAGCCATACTAAATGTAGAATTTAGTTGTACTTTAGTTATAGTTTTAGTCAAAAGTTTCCTTCGCTCTTTATATATGCTTTCTCTAAGATTCCTATGGTTTGACGCCATTTTTGTAAACAATAAAGTTGTTTCTGAACTTGAACCTAAAAATACACATTGAACTACTGCTCAAACCCGGCACAAGAGTGTTCAGATGTTAAGTTTGCTCACCACTAGCTAGCCCTACACAACCCTTCAATCCGACTGAGTTAGCTATTAACTTTATTTAACTATGATTATATATAAATTTATATAATATAAAAATACGATTTCGTTTATTCTTTTATTCTTGGTTTTTATCCCTCGTTTATCTCCAATTTACAAAAGTGCATAACTCGTATTTATTTTATCTTCTCCTTATCAAATTAATAAAGATATCACAGTGGGCGGAACCTCGGTTGTTCCTGGTCAAACCGTGGACCTAAATATGTTTTCGTGGTACAAAGTTAATTCGTGAAGAAAAAGAGGTTTTGGAAGAGAAATCATTGTCCTAATATCCTCGAAATCTAAATATTTTCTTCCTGTTACTGAAACCATTTGTGATGCGGCAACGCCGCTATTCCCCACCAGAACAGCTGTTTATCTTCATGAACGTCAAGTAAACGACGAAACTACAGAAACAAACAAAACAATCAAAAGTTTTAATGTGATTTTTCCCGAAACCTGTGACCTCAAACTCCAATTAGAATGCCCAAATAATACGATGTGCGCAGTGTCCACAGTAATTCGATGGAATGCCTCCTTTATAAGGTAACTTTCTGGACACTAAATAACCTCCAAACCTAGCTCTATAAAATACCCTTAATTTGTGTACAGAAAGACGAGTCGAAGAGCCTTGACTACTTACCTAAATAAAATAAATATGTAACGTTTGCCTTAAACGTAAAAATGACACGTTACATAATCCCCCCCCCCCCAACTTCAAGACGATTAACCTAAAAAGGTTAATCGGAGAGGTCCGCTGCCGACTTAAGGTCTTTGGCATGCCAACTCCCTGGTAGTACTTTACCCGATGGTTCCTGAAGCTCAAATATCCACGGAGAAATTTTATTCCTAATTACATAAGGATCAACGAATTTCGGTGCTAACTTCTTCGAGAAAAACTTCGCAGCATCTGACAACACATATTTCTTCCAAACACGCTGACCCACAACAAAGTTGGGTACCCTTGTACGCAAATTATACTGAGCTACGATTTTCTCTCCTGCCACCTCTAGCCTTCTCTTAACATCAGCATAGAGCTTCCGGAAACCTTCGTTCTTACTTTCAGCTGCAGATTGTACACCATTTTCTTCAGATAACAAAACTGGGTTGGAGTAATCTTTTCCTGACAGACACATATTCCTACCAAAATTTACAAAGAAAGGAGACATCCTGGTTGTCTCATGGGTTGCAGTACGAATCGCGCAGGCAAGTTTATGTATTTGTTCGTCCCACTTCCTGTGGTTGTCTTTCACATAACAACATAACATGGTTTTTAACGTACGATTCGTCCTTTCTGTTGGATTCGCTCTGGGGTGATAATACGGATTATACTGAATTTTAACCTGATAACTCTTAGCAAAACGCTTAAACTCGTTACTTTTGTACTGAGGGCCATTATCACAAAGTATCAAACGGGGGTACTCTGAAGACCATAAATACTTGCTCCTCAAGATGCTTGACAACAGCTTGAGTAGGGGCTGTTCGCATTGGAAAAACTAAGGAAAACTTACTCAAATAGTCCGTAACGACGAGAATCCAGCAATTACCCTTTGTCGAACGAGGTAGAGGTCCACATAAATCTGTTGAGATAATTTCCCAAGGACGAGTTGGTTTAGGGTGAGATATCATCTGATCAGATACACCTTGTGTATCACCTTTATGAGCTGCGCAGACAAAGCATTTCTTTACAAAAGTTGCCACGTCCTGGCGCATTTTTGGCCAGTAATATTTTTCTGCCAGTCTGTGGAAGGTTTTATACACACCCATATGTCCTGCGGTAGGAGGATCGTGAGCTTCTCCAATAATTCTACGCCTATGATCTTTGGGGACTACCTCTTTCCAATATTCGTTAGATGGTGAAAGTTGAGGGTATTCTTGTTTGACATATTTATACAAATTATTATCAGTGTATCAAAATTACGGGTACGGGGTAGACCTCGTCAGATGTCTATCAGGGGAAATGAATCGACCCCTGCCCTCCGTAGATTCCAGGTACTCTCTGACCCGGAGAGTTAGCACCTGTTTAGGGTCCCATTCCCAGGGTTACGGGAGAAGACCACATCGGTATGAAAGGCGGAGAGGATGGACCTCGGTACGGTGATCATAGCGCAGGTGGTAACCCTTTCTTTTAGGGATAGTATAAAAGAAGAAGATGCTGCCTTGTTGTACCGGCGTTGGAATCGTCAAAGGCTAGGGGAAGAAAACCTCGATCAAAAATCACCTGGTCCTCCAGGTTGGGGGTTGGGGCATTAGACTAACTCTCTGATACCCGGAAAAAACGTACACTGTTAAAAAATCCAATCAAACGCCTCGGAAAGAAATGAAAAACCTAAGACGAACCAAGCAAAGAAACAGGAATATGATTTTTGGTACATGGAACGTACAAGGAATGAGTCGAAAAGTGAATGAAATAGTACATGAGTGCAGCAGAATGAAGGTTGACCTTGCTGTACTAACAGAAACGAAGAAGAAAGGAAAAGGATCTGAAAACCTAGGACAGTATGACCATTTCTATAGCGGAGTGGCAAAAGAAAAACATGCTCAACAAGGAGTATCTATTTTGGTCAACAAAAGATTTAGAAAATTTATTACCAACTGGGAAGCAGTAAATGAACGGCTAATAAGAATGAATATAACAATAAAAGGAATGAGACTTACGATTTTTGGAATCTATGCGTATAATGACGATGCAAATGTAGCCGTGAAAGACAATTTTATTGAAGAAATCCACAATGAAATATCAGCAGTAAGTACATCTAGAGAAATTGTAATATTGGGAGATTTAAATAGTAGAACAGGTAACAGAGTAAATGATCTGACAGTTGGCCAATATGGAGAAGATGTTGTTAATGACAATGGAAACCGGCTTATCACAGTATGTGAGCAATTAGACCTAAAAATCCAAAACGGTTTTTTCCAACATAAGAAAATACACAAATATACCTGGACCAAACCCTCACAAAACCTGAAATCCGTCATTGATTATCTTATCACTAAACAAAAAACAAAACTAAAAATTCAAGATGTCAGAACAAAGCGTGGATCAACATGCGGAAGTGATCACTATTTCCTGGAGACCAAAATTCTATTTCCTTATCAAGGCCGAAGCCTCCATCAACAAAATCTTGATGATACAGTGAATGAGGAAATTGATCACTGTCAATATAATCTACTAAGCCTAGAACATGACAGCGTAAAAAACTTATACAAAAAGAGACTGAACGAAAAACTTAATTCAAGTTCAGGTGAAACCCCAGATGAGGAATACGAATGTATCACATTAAGCATCCATCAAGCTGCAAAAGAAGCACTAGGATTAGTGGAAGAAACTCCTAAAAGAACAAAACCATACTGGTGAGATGCTGAGATTGAAAGTGAAATAGAGGAAAAAAGGAAATTATATCACACATACTTATCCCAAAAGACAGATAGAAGCAGAGAAGAATACAAAATCGCGCAATCAAAGGTGAGAAAAATGATCAGTGATAAGAAAAATCAATCATGGATGCAAAAGTGCTAAAAAATAGATTCTTACTTAGAAGGTAGGAGAAGTACCGAAAGCTGGAAAACTATAAGATCGATCAAAAAAGAAACATGCAGAGATATTATTTCACCAATACCAGACAAAGAATGGGATGAGCATTTTAAAAAACTTTTAACTGAAGATAGAGCAGAATTCAAGGAAGACGAAAGGGACAATATCATTAGAACGATGGGATCTCCAGTACCCCTCACAATATCTGAGGTTAAAAACGTGTGCAAAACCTTAAAAAGCGTTAAATCTGCCGGACCCGGAAATATCCCAGCTGAACTTATTAAATATGGCACTGAAGAATTGTTTTGGAGATTACGGAATCTTTTCCAAAGATATTTAAATGGAACTATAGTACCAACTGAGTGGAAAACGTCATATATATCCACTATACACAAAAAAGGAAGGAAATGTGACAATTATAGAGGTATATTTGTAACTAGTACGCTAAGCAGAATATATGGCAAAATAATAAGAAATAAAGTGGAGAGCGAATATAAAGATATGGAGGCAGAAGAACAAGCTGGTTTCAGGGCGGGTAGATCGACTTCAGATCATCTCTTTTGTAATAATAATATAAGTTATTGAAAAGAAAATGGCATACGGACAAGTGCTCCATCTGCTTTACATAGATTTGCAGAAGGCATATGATAGTATACCACTAAATCTACTTTGGAAAGTGTTGGAAATGACAAACATAAGCGTACAACTAATTGAGGCCATCAAAGAGTTATACCGCAATAGTAAGGCAAAAGTTAAAATAAAAGCAAAACTAACCAAATGCTTTCAAGTAAATAAAGGTCTTAAACAAGGTTCGCCTACCCTCTTCAAGATATATTTGGAACAGGTCCTTAAAGTCTGGAAGAGAAAATGCCAAAACATGGGAATTCCGTTGGATGAAACCACCTTGTATACTTTATGTTTCGCCGATGATCAGATAGTGGTGGCTCAGGATTATGACGACCTCAAAAATATGACACGAAAACTAATAGAAGACTACAATAAGTGGGGACTAGAGGTTAATATCAATAAGACAGAGTATATGTTTATTGGTGGAACGAAACAGGATCTAATCTTAAATACTGGGCAGCGAATTCAGTCCTGTGATGAGTATAAATACTTGGGTCTAAAAATTACAGCTGACGGAACACTAGACAAAGCTATAAAAGATAGAAACGTACAAGGAAGAAAAGCAATAACTTTATTAAATGGAATAATTTGGGACCAGAGTATATCAAAACATAACAATAAGCTTATATATAACACCATTGTTAAAAGTATTATTACATACGGCTCAGAAGTATGGCCAATCAAAGATAGAACAGAAAAAATGCTTTCCGCTACGGAGATGGACTATTGGAGAAGAGCAGCAGGGAAATCAAAAAGAGAAAGAGTTACCAAGCAAAGAATAAGAGAAATTATGACAGTGGGTGAACGTACTCTAGTGGATGATATAAGAACAAAACAACTGGTGTGGTACGGACATGTACAAAGAATGGATGATGAAAGTCTACCTAAACAAATATTACAATGGAAACCAACTGGCCGAAGAAAACGAGGAAGGCCGAGGAGAAGCTGGAGAGAAGGAATAGATAGTGAAATAAGAATAAGAGGCCTAGATGATGAATTATGGGCAAACAGAAACGAGTGGAGATTGGGTATCGGAAGACGTAGAACGTTGTGAAACCGATAAATATATATATATATATTATCAGTGTATCTCCAATTCATAAATTTTAATGGTGATTCTACGACCCTCTTTACCATCTTTTGGTACCATCGATCTTTAATTGCTGTTGAAACGTCTCTGGGCTGCGAAATTGCATCAATCATGGGTACTGCACGAGACAACATGTCCGTTACAACTAAATCTTTCCCTTTTCGATGGATTACTTCAAAGTCATATTGCTGCAGTTTTACAGACCAACGAGCAAGTCTTCCACTGGGCTCTTTCAAGCTATGAAGCCATTTTAAGCTAAAATGATCTGTTATGACCTTAAATAAGATCCCCTCAATATATGGCCGGAGCTTCTCTATCGCCCAAACCAATGCCAAACATTCTCGCTCGGTGGTCGTGTAAACACGTTCTTGCTTAGTCAAAGATCGACTCAAATAGCATATGACTTTGTCTCCCTCAGGATAAGGCTGCGTTAAACAAATTCTTTGTCACTAAAAGTTCCTTAATCTTAATTAATGCTTTTTCGCAGTCTGGAGTCCAATCGAACTTTTGATTCTTCTTAGTTAGAGCTGTAATTGGAGCTATTATCGCTGAAAAATTCTCTATGAAACGTCTATACCAGGATATTGTACCTACAACTCTACAGACTTCTCTGACAGTTCTTGGCCTCTGGAGCTCTAACATGGCTCTAATTTTATTAGGGTCAACTCGGATGCCTCGACTTACCGTTATCTTTGCATGCTGCAATCTTCGTAGGACTTCCTCAAGAATTCTAAGATATTCAGAAAAGCTCTGTGTGAGAATTACGAGGTCATCGAGATATACGTACACGTAGGGGTCTAAATCGTTTCCTATGATGCTATCTATGAGTCTCTGCCAAGTTGCAGGTGCATTATGAAGACCAAAAGGTACACGCTTAAATTGAAATAGACCTCGTCGACAGATGAATGCTGTTAGTGGCTTCGATGATTCCTCCATTGGTACTTGCCAATAAGCGCTTTTAATATCTAAAGTTGACAAGTACTTAGCACCTTTCAACTTGTCAAGAGTCTCGGATACGAGTGGTAAAGGATAACTATCACGCGCCGTCACTGAGTTCAATTTGCGGTAGTCTACGCAGAAACGATATTTCTTTGTGTTGTTTTTTTGCACCATTACCACTGGTGAAGCCCATGAACTACTACTCCGTTCTATAACATCAAGTTTCAACATTTCGTCAATAAGTTTTTGAATGACCGGTGAGACCTTATATGAACGTTGTCTTATCGGTACTGCATCTGTTGTAATCTTATGCTCTACCCTGTCTGTACATCCTAGTGAGTCACCCATAATAGTTTTATATTTATCGACCAATTCCTCTAGTC
Organism: Aspidapion aeneum; assembly: GCA_963576565.1. Lineage (NCBI taxonomy): Eukaryota > Metazoa > Arthropoda > Insecta > Coleoptera > Brentidae > Aspidapion > Aspidapion aeneum. The sequence continues at coordinate 84,916,801 of OY755040.1, forward strand.
GTTCTGATTCATAAGGCGTAAGAGTAGTTTTTTGGTCTGATGTTTCTAACAAATCACATCTTTATTATCGGCAAAGTGCCAATCATTAGTACTTAAGTTCGGTACTATATCGTATAAATCGTAAAAATCGAAATCCAAAAATCTAATCCCAAAATCAAAGTGTGCGGCAACTCCGGAACGACGACGACCTCTATTAACCTAAATTTATCCTGAACTCGCATTGGAAGCTTTACTGCCCCAATACTACTCGTGCTTTGACCATTTGCCACAATACAACTCTTCTTCTTCGTGGTGTATAGTGAAAAACCAAACCTCTCGATGATTGACCAACCATGATTCCCTAAAAAGTTACGTGAAGCCCCGGAATCCAACAAACCTAGTAACTTATTTCCGAGCACATCCACTTCTAAATAAGGCTTCTCATCTTTACGGGCATGACTTATCACATAATCTAAGACGTACGTTAGCCTATCGGTCGATGCTTGTTCAGGCTGACTCGAAGGTCGACCGCCTACGAGCGCCTGGGTGCGTTTCCCTGACGATTACAATTACGACATTCTCTTACTGTTACTTCTGCTTGTCCACACGAATAACACTGCTTATCTCTAGGTAATGCGCACCCGATCGCCATGTGCCCTGTTTGATTGCATCTATAACATACCACGTCCCTATTCGTCCTACCAGACCTAACACCCTGTGGTGGTTTTCTATCTCTGTCATTTGTACTAGGCTGACCAATAGCTGATTGCTGTCTATCTCTATCAGCTCTAGCAGTGAAACTGCTTGCTGGCTGCTGCCTATCTCTGTTAAATCTATTATCAGAATTATTTAAATTCTGTTGGTGCGATGTCCCGGTACTTGATATCTGAATTGTATCGATCCCTGTTGGAAAATCGTCATTATCGCTCTCTACGTTAACGTAGACCAAGTCAGGTTCGATTGATTGGTTTTTCCTAGGTGTGAAATTCTCTTCCTCTAAACCATATCGCTGGTATATTCTACGACACAGATGTTTTAAATGTGATAGGCTATTGACCTCAGTAGCAATTAACCCATTTTTATAGATGTCCGCGATATTTCTGAAGACGATAGCTAATTTCGCCTCTTCAGAAACAGGACAGCCAAGTCTTTGGAAGTATGTGTTCATGACAGCAATATAGGTCCCTATAGACTCTCCAGGGCCTTGTTTACGTTTTTGAATTTCCTTCAATAGCTTCCCGCCATATGAAGAAGGAAGATATTCTGCCATGAATTTCTGTTCCAGCTGTTCCCATGTATGGACTTCTCTACGAACATCTTTATAAAAAGTATAGGCTGACTTTTCAAAAAGATCAATGCCTGAGTTCAGTAACACCCTTTTGCTAACTCCTCTAGCCTGACTCAACTCGTCCACTCTCTCGAAAAATGCGGTGACGGAGATCGTTCCCCTCTCGCCTGTAAACTTTAAATTCCATTTATGCGGAGGTACGGGTGCAACATCACTTGACATTGGTACTGGCGACGAACATGAAAATGGTCGTGACTGAGCAATCGGTGCTATGCTACTTTGGAGGGCAGCTAAACTCAATGGAACGGTAGACGGTTGTTGATAATGAAAAGCTGATGTACCGTCTTTCTGAATCAGCATTGGGGGTGGTGCCTGTATTGGTGCTTGAGTTGGGTTAGTAAGCACTTGCATTTGCAATGGAGCAATGACCGAGTGCTCGAGAGCTGTGGTTGCGGGAAATGAGACTGGTTGGGTGTGTTGCCAGCATTTGTTGAGTGGTCTGAGTCTCGACTCGTTGATTAGGTTTCAGATGATTCATCATCATCTGAAGTAACGCCAACTCTTAGTAAATCTGTTGCTTGGCTTTGCAACCTCCCAATCAAACTCAAGGTTTCCGCAACCAGTATGCCTTTCGTTTGACTTTCTTCAAAGTTAGACGGATTCATGTTATTTATCCTGGCTAACACGTGTTCCAACCTTCCAGCGATTTTCCTAAACTCTTCCCCTTTGCTCGTACCAGAGAACTTCTCTACCAGCGGTACGAGACTATCTAGCTTCTTCATGCAGCGTCCTGGCCAAATTTAAAGGAATATGGAGGGTATCTCATACTTGCATCAGTCTTTTCTCTTTGCTTAATCAGCATGAGCTGTTGCTTCATTTCTTCCACCGATCCAATGGCTATGCCTCTCCATGTTAATTCGTAGATTAACTCGTCCTTGACTAAGTACCTTATGTCAGACAACCGACTCAAAGAAATAGCCATGGTGCCTTTTATAGTAAAACTTTAAATTTTAAAATTTTTGTTTTTTTTTTAAGCTTTTATTTAGCATATTTGCTACAATTTTTTCTTAAATCAACTTAAAACTATACTTAAAATTCAAATTTATACAACAAATAAATAAATAGGTATAAACTAACACTATATTAATAAAATTTAATAACATTATATAAATTGTATTGAAAATAAATATTTTTTATACTTTTTTTAAATTTTTTTAAATTTGGTTCATTTTTAATTGACACATTTAATTTATTGTATTCACTCAAGCCTTTTGAAAATATTGATTTTTGAACAACTAATTTTGATGTAGTGCTTAAATGAAAATCATCTTTTGTCCGGGTATTGTAAGTATGATAATTATAATTTTGATTTATAAATTGTTTTAAGGAATCTGGTAGTAAATTATTATTAATTTTATAAATAAAAATACAAACATTATAAAATATTAAATTTTTTACATTTAGCCAGTTTAATTTCTTTAACATTGTTTTTATTTTGGTATATTTATCTGCATTTAAAATTATTCTCATTGCACGATTTTGTAAAATTTGTAATTTTTCCAGAATGTCTTCATTAGCTGAATATAAAATAGTTGAGCAATACAAAAAATATGGCAAAATTATTGTGTTGTATACACATTTTTTTGAGAAAAATGATAAATAATGACTTATTCTTCCTAAATATCCAATTTTTGCTGCTATTTTCGAGATGATATTATCGTGGTATAAATTAAACTTTAATTTTGAGTCTACTATAATTCCTAGATATTTGAATGAATTCACGATTTCCAATTTTTCATTGTTTATTTGAATTTCTAAATTTAATGGATTACTTTTCAAATTTATTGTCATACATTTCGTTTTATTAACATTTAATTTTAATTTGTTTGTATTTAACCAATTTAAACCTAATTTTAAGTCAGAATTTAATAAATTAATAATATGTTCCAAAGAATTGCCTTTTAAGTAAATTAACGTATCATCCGCAAACATCTGAATTAAACTATATTTTAAGATGGTAAATCATTTATGTAAAGAATAAATAATAATGGCCCCAATTTACTTTCCTGAGGTACCCCAATTTTGATTTCTTTTTTTGATGATAGTGTGTTTATTATTTTAGTACGTTGTTTTCTGTTAAACAAATAATTTTTAAACCATTCCAAAACTTTTCCTCGTAATCCATAGTTATAAAGTTTTTGTAGAAGTCTCTCTCTATCAATTGTTTCAAAGGCCCTTTTAAAATCTAAGAATATCCCAATAAATATTTCATTTGTTTCAAAACACCTTCTCCAATTTTCCACCACATACTGAACGGCAATTTCTGTTGAATATTTTTTTCTAAATCCTCATTGTTGAGCTACTAGAATTTCGTTTTCATCTATAAATTCTAAAAATTGATCGTAAACCACTTCCTCTAATAATTTTTCTATGTCCCATAAAACATTAATAGGTCTCATTTCGTCATATTTTTTTGTGTTTTTTATTTTCGGTACAGGGGTTATAGTTGAACATTTTAATTCATCCGGAATTTCACCGTTTTTCACCGAACCGAACCGAACTGATATTTTATTTGAGACAAAAACCATAACACCACCTGTATGTCTAGAGTTTGACAAACAATTAAACAAAATGTAATTTTTAATTAAAAGTTCATTTTCCAAAATATCTTTCGTGATATGTGTCTCTGTTATACATAAAATAATTGGCTTTTTAAATTCAATAAAACTTACAATTTCATCTTTTGCACTTAGAAAACCATCTGCATTAATTTGATATATTTTGTTTTTTTGTCTAAAGTTATTTTCTAATTGCTATACAGTTTTCGAAAAATAGTTAATTTTTAATTTATTCTTTTCCATATGATTTTTATAAACTTGACAATTAAGATCAAATGGGCCATGATTGATAAAATATCCTAAATTATATTTTTTGTTCATTTCCGAACAGTTGGGGCATTCTATATTTTGATGAGATGTTGAACAAGCACTTGCCATGTGATCTTGTAAACCACATTTCATACAATTTTGATTTTTTGAACAAACATTTGCCGAATGATTGTAACCCGTACATTTAAAACAACGCCGAATATCAAATGATTCATAAGTAGGACATATTGCAAAATTTATAAATAAAATACCCTTCTCCATAATTTTTAAAAAGTTTTCGCCGTCAATTTCAACAATTGCCATAAATTTTGATTTCATTTTTTTAAATACTATCACCTCTAAATTTTGGTTAGTTATATAATCATTTTGCTCCAATATAACTTTTCTGAGTTCGTCCTTTTCCATTTCTGCTTCAATTCCAATTATCTTTATTCGAGGGTTTCTTTTTTCTTCTTCTTTTGCTGTATATTTTCCACCCATTTTGTTATCTACCTCATTTTTAATCTTCTCTGCCTGATCCTTATCTTTACAAAAAATTTTCACTGCTCCATTTTTCTCATTTGTAATTTTTTTAATTTCTACATTTAACGATGATGGATTAATAAATTTTCCTAATTCATTTTTTGTTTTTTGGGAGTCCTGCACTTTTATAGGTTTAATTGTAACAAAACTGCTATTTTGCATAAGAGTTTTTTTTCCTGATTTTTCTAATCTTTCGCTAGTTACTGTTGCGTAGCTTTTCTTTTCATTATCTATTTTCTTATTATCATCATTGTTTATTTCATCTTTCTCTTTTTGCTTCATTATTGTATTATTTTTTAACTTAAAATTTTCCCTAATAAGCTCAATCTTTTCTTCTAATAATAATATTTTATTTGTAAGTTCCTCTATTAGGCGGTCTTTTGTACGTATTACCTCTTGTTTTGATTCTATGATGTCCATGTATACCTCGAAATCATCATAATTTTCCCTTACAATTTCAATTTTGTCGTTGTCATTGGTTTTCTTATTTATGGAATTTATATTTTCGCTATTTCTTATACTTTTCTTACTTTGGTTATTATGTTCCCCTTTTCTTGTCCTCGTTCTTAACCCCATGTAACGTTTATTTTAATTTATTTGTTCTTATGTAGTAGATTTTTTCGATATTTTGTGGTCTGAAGTAAAATTGTTTGTTGTGACAATTTCAATCAAAATATACCTCTTAATTATAAAACTAAACCACGCAATAACAAACACAAAGTTCACTTTAAATTCACTAGTGAAAATCACTATAAATTTTCTCACAAATGTAGAAAATATAAAACTTAAGTACGGGCAGACGCGAACAAAACCGAAGAAAACCTGGAGCAGTAAGAAAATAAAATTTATTTGCATTTAAAAATGTAATCATAGTTAATATTAATTATTTGCACTACCAACCATGACGTCCAACCTTGCAGGGAGAAATAACTACTTAAATCCTAAATTAGAATTAACAAGTAGCCATAAAAATGTTAAAAAAAAATAAAAGAGAGACAAGAGCTTTGGCAGTGTTTAGGTCTTATGTTCCACTTCTGCGTAAGTAAAACCAAAAAAAAAAAAATTGCGCTTATCCTAGCTGAACTGGATTAAAATTAAAGTTAAGTTGTGTTTGTTTGCCTCTGCAACCGAATAGGTAAATTTATCCCTAAATGGAACGTACAACAAACTACCTATAACAAAAAAATCCCAAAGCTGTTGTACACAGTTAACGCTAGGGTATACTCCTGCTATTGCAGAACGGCTCCACAACTAAACTCCTCAAAAAAAGACCCAAATCGCCGTATACAATGATTTTTCTCAAAAGAATAAATCAAAACCCACTTTAACCTGCATACCTATTCTGAGATTACACGAATCATGCATTGCTTAAGGCAACATCATCCCTTAATATATAAGTAAACGCAATAAACATCGGAAGATGTTCATGTTATAGAAATCGTAAAATATGCTCAATTAAAAAAATCCGCTCGCTAAAATTGCGTTGAATTAGACTAGTAAGGATGTTGTGTGTAATTAAAAAATTAAAGAAAATTTAAAAAAAATTACCGATGATAATAAAAAAATTTACAGAAATAACGTCTTGGTAGGACACACACACTAATCCTCATTAAAATGAAATTCACGAAATTTAAACTAAATTGATGCAAACCATGGTCAAGAAGACCCTAGGATCGTACCGAAAGGTGTCCAAAAAAAGATTTTTTTTATTTTAATTTTTTGGTGTCGACCACAGTAGCCCAATAAAATTTTCAAAATATTACTCTACCCTGATGGTACTTTGGAGTAGGGAGAAAAAAAAATTAAAACAACTGATGATAGGTTGTTAAAACGCGAGGGTTCGAAATGAAATTATATTTTAATTCAGAAAAAAAAATATTTAAATAACCCGGTAAAAGAATTGTAGGGCAAGGTACTCTGCACCTAAAGAAAATCAACTTTCCTTAAAAAAATATTTAAAAAAAAAATATTTAAAAAAATATTTTCAAAAAAAATTAAAAATGTTTAAGTGGGGTTGCAGCTCCTATTAACGATTTAAAAAAAATTAAAATAAAGTTAGCACAGTTTGTTCTTTTCTTTTAAAAAAACATTTGTAGATTTCCTTTCCTCTCCCAAAACTGTGTGAATGTGAAAGTGAATGAGCCAAAAAAAATTAATTTACTATACGAAAAAAAAATTTTGGAAATTAAATTTACTTAAAAATCATAAGGTATAAAAAAATCGTCATTGCAAAAAAAACCAATCAGTTTAGGAAAAGCGAAAATATATATGTTTAAAAAACAAACGATGTTAGTATATTTGTTTTAAAATTATTACTTAAGGAAATAAGCAACATTAGTACTTATTTACTGTATCACTATAATAATGTAAACCTAAGTTTTAAACTTTGCACTCAACTCAGTAAAGAATTATCTTGTGTGCACTTTCAGAAAAACAACTATGAAAACAATTCCAAGGTCCAACTATAAGACCGTTATAAAACTAACTTTGTCTACTCGAGTTTATATACACACAACATCCAATAAAAAAAAGGTTACTGCTTAATGCATTATCAGATCCCTATTCCTGGTGTTCACGAGATATAAAATTAAGTTGGACCCTTCTCACAACTATTAGTCAAAGCAAAATTACCAAATGTCCAAGGGCTAATGAGACCCTATCCCTACAAATGACATTTTGCAATGCAACAGCTGAGAATAATCCTGCGTAACAACCAGACAACAAAAATCAAGAAGCAAAAAACTATTACATTAATTTTAAAAGAGCATAATAAACTCCTGGCCCCAAATAAACTTTTGTTATACGCAACAAAACTCGGCCTAAAACCAAAAAAACTTTTTATTAGACATTTCCCCTATTTCCTAAGTATAATGTCAATAAACCCAAAAACTTGTGATTTCCATTCCAATCCCATCTGCACCCTATATATTTTACAAACGGTCAAACGCCCACAGGCGAAACAATATCTTATTTCAAAGAAAGGGTGATGATATTTTGAAGAACCCTCTAAAAATAGGACAAAATTATGGAAAATTGTTCAGATCAGTGTTTTTACTAATTTTTAACCTAAATATATCTAGTTCCCTCAATGCATATTTTAATTCCTATCATAACAGATCACAAAATTTGCCTTTCTCCGCAAATCTGCAAGGTCCTGGAAAATGTGAGATCCAGCCTGTAGGCCAAATTTGGATGTATTTTAATTTAGCGAAAACCGAAGTTGCGAAATCCTAAAAAGATTAGTACAAAGTCCTCGTTCATCGATTTCTACACTCCGAACCAAACATTTCTTCCATTTCCACCCAGCTCGCCGGAGAAAATCCCTAATTATTGCAATATAAAAGGTAGGTAGTTCTTTTAAACCGTCCACAACAATCAGATTAAAAAAAATAGATCATCAATGTTTAGTTGCATCAAGAAAACCTGTTGTTTTTAAATTTATTCTTAGGTTGAAATCTTTTTAAAAAAATCAATGATCTTAAATTTATTGTTTAACCTGAACGCTTTCCCATTTATTCCACAACAGTGTATTGTAATTTAAAAATTTGCTTCATTATTTGAGGTCACCAGTATGAAATTATTTTAAAATTAAAAAAAAAAATGAAATAAAAAAAAATTATTTCCCAATTGTCTACAACTTCCAAGTTTTCATCCCTAAATACCTAGGTACTTTCTTAGTCTAACACCATCCATCGTTATCCAACATAACGCTTTAATTTCAGAAGCAACAAAACGAAGATGAAGTGAAAAAGCCAAGCAAGTAAGTTGGAAGTTGCTTTACAATGGGCGCAGATGACAGGCCCATTTAAGTACACGCCACTGTCCTGAAATGCAAACTATTAAAAAACTGAAGACTAGCATATCTGCCGTCAAACAACATTTGGCATGAAATAAAAATAATTCCATATCACACCAGTATCCTCAAAAACAAAACTTTTTTATTATAAGATCCAAACAACTAACCAATAAACCTTGTTATTTAAAACTATGATTTGGAAGTAAAAGATTTATTTATTCCTGCCTGATCAACTAAGACAAAAAAAGTTCCCCTTTTGTAACTCAAGAAGTTCCCGTTTGGTCCCCTTAAAAAAATATAACCCGTCTGGTCTCCCTTTAAAACTACGACCACTATACAAATCGTTTTGACCAAAACAAGAATTCGAGAAGTTATGTTTACAGTAAGAAATAATCTTTCTAAGAAAAATTAAATTATTTGAAAAAAAAAGTTAAATTTTGAAATATTTTTACCAATTACCACCGCCTAGCATTTATATTTAGTTGAAAGTCTCTCTTAAATTCACTGACCAATTTTCACTGCCTCAAAATGACTAACTTAAAAAAATTACTGAACTTTACAAATGAACTAAAAAAATCAAAAAAAACTTATATCTATATCTGTCTCAGTTAAACATTTCTTTTGTGGTATTATATCTAGTTGGGCTTCAAATTCATTTTCTCTGTATTCAGTTCGGAGCAGGCAAAACTTCTCAAGGCTCAAACTTAAATGTTGGCCATCACCAAGCAATGACCTGAACGCAGAAAAAAAATACAGAAAAATTTATTGTGAACCAGAAAACTTTAATTAATAGAAATACCCGTAGGTCATTTTTTACAAAATGCACTGCAAAGCCCAACGCTGTATTTTCTTCCAAAAAAAATTTGACCAGTCACGAAAACACAACTAGACAACTAGACTCGGCAAACAAAGACCTAAAAAAACTGCCCCAAAAAAATACCCCAAAAAAAAATGTTAACTGGACTTTTGGCATTGATCTTCAGCCAATGTGTTGCTCTAGGAATTTTAGCCTTGTGTTCCCTAAAGTTCCGAGCTTACACTAAATAGTAGTACCCTCCTCTGACCCGATGTAACTGAGTGACATAAGATGTTAAGCGTCATATCAACAGTTACCACCAAAAAAAAACAAGAAAAGAAAATGACAAAGCAAAATAAACTCATTTTCCTTCTCTTTAATTTTCATTAATTTATACTTTCAACTAAATAAAATTACCAGCTGTTAGGCTATATTTACTTTAAAGCAACCCAGCCAAGAAAAACTTGTGTGAAACCCTGTAAAAATATTCCAATTTCCAAGTGGTGATATCCCACAAAAAATTAAAAACACCAAAAAAAAATAACTTGTTGACCTAAATAAATTGACTGTACTAAAAAATAATCGGTAAAACAATATCTATCTTATCACAAGCAGAAAATAATAACATATAAATAAATGAACCTGCAAAAAAAATTGTTAGAAAAACACACTACCTATGTCATATATTTAAAACATAAAAAGACCATGTCTGGAGGTCCATCCACCTATAAATCAACAAAAAATTGAAGTAAATTTACTTTAATGTGTTTATTTTTCTTTAAAAAACAAATCTAAAACATGTCTTTCCCACAAAAAAAACTTTTAAAAGAATTAAGACCATGAATTGGACTCCGCTCACTAAAAACTCCTATGTTCTTTTTCTACTTTTTCTTCCTTAATAAATAAAAATGAATCTTTTATTTTCCAAGAAAAATCTTGTGAAGATAAGCTAATAAAAAACTATGAGAATCAATAGAGCAACAACGAATTTCAAATCAACGCTTAAATATTAAAATATTACCAAAAAAAATATTTAAAAAATGTTTTTTTTCCAAAAAACCAATGATGATGGAAAATCCTGTTTTATGGTAAAAAATGTTTGGGTGTCAAAACCACCGACAGCCACTGAAAGCCTTTAAACTGGCTTTGACTGTACCACAACAAACTTCAAAAAAACAAAAAAATTACATCAGATGTTAAAAGAACTAGCCAAAAACTCACGTAGGGCGCCATTTATGGCCAATTAAAATGCGTTGGGTCACATTTGTGGCAAACTAAAAGACGTTGCCGCCATTTATGACACTAAAAAAAAATTACTGAGTAATTAAACAAATATCTGGAACCAGAACTGTATTTTCCAGCTAGGTAAAACATTGATATGCCCGGTAACTTTTATACAGTGGAGAAGGGGGGTTCAGAAATAAGAAAATTTTAAGTGCGCCACAATGTTTTAATACCAATGTTTTGACTTGAATGACTCAACCGTTGTAGCCAAACAATGAAACTCTACCTACTTTCGAGGCTTCCAGAGTATTTGTGTAATTAAGAAAAACCAAAAAGAAATTGACTCATTGACAAAATAAAATTTTATAAGATTGAATTAAGATGACAAATCTAGAGGCACGTTACAGGTAGATGGACCCCTTTAACAGGTCATAGTGTACCTACATCTGAGTCAGTAATGTGAGACTCAGTTATATAAATGATTGTAAAAAAAAACACTTCCAACATCACTCCATCATAGGGGATATCTGGACCAAATATCTGCTGTCATCATTCTACGTTGGGTAGAATGAGACAGACAGCAACCCAGTCCGAGATCCACCCTATAAGGTAAAACAATGTAAAGAAACCGCTAAAAAAATATAACCTCATCTCTCTTTTGTCTCTGCAAAGTTGGTTCATTGGATTGTACAAATAACACAAAAATTTAGTTCATCTTGTTTATTTTCAAAAACCAATATGTAGGATGAGGAGGATGAAAATGAAATTGATTAAAAACAATATTGAAACCTGAGAATAATACTGGAATCAATGAAATTGATGGAAACAAGTCAGCGCCAAAATAACCGCAATAGCAATTTCACAATAAAATTTAGCTTAATTATACCGCAAAATTGGGATCATGACGTCATACCTTTATCTTGCGTTCACAAGAAGTGTTAAAATTATATTTAAAATTTATGAAAAAAAATTATATCTAAAAAATGGTTGCTTGTATGGAATTGACCTTGGTCCTTGATTATTTTGTGAGTTGTTGGTGTTATATTAAACCTGAAATGTTGCTCTCCGAGATTCCTCCTGCTACTCCGGGTCCTGTTTTGTTCGCGCCTTCCCTTGGTTGCTTAGCACATGGTGCTAGGGCAGCACATGGTGGTCAAAATGTGCTGGATCCTTGCCCGAGCGTAAAACCCTGTGGAAAATGAAATATCTCAGTTTCCTTCGTCGGTTTTGCACGAGGTTCCCCTACACCGAGAATCTTAAATCACGAACCCCATATCGACTCAATAAAATAAAGCAGATTTCAACAGATGAACAAAAATAACCCTAACATACCTTTCCCAGGGTTACAATTCTACACCCGGCTGCACACCAGCGTCCAGCACAACTGTCCCGTCGATGGAATGTACGGGCTGTAACCAAAGGAGAAAAACGGTATATAGTTTTTATCCAAAACATAGTTTAAAAAAACATATTAAAAAAAAATCCAAAAATTCCACACGTCTGTTGTAGGAAAATTACTGTTACAAATTCAAGTTATTTAAATTTTATAATTGGAATTTATTTAGGTTTAGTGTAGTATTAGGTCGATTTATCTTAAGGTTGTATTCTTAGTCTAGGTTTTAGTTGCGTTGTCTGTGGCTTGCGGTCGCGGTAGTGCGGGAACTTTCCGGACGTCGAAGGCTGCCGGAAAGTTCGAGAGAGATGGACGATCCTATATATAGGGCCGGGGTCGTGCACCAGGAGTCAGTCACAGAGAACGTGCTGTAGTGGTCGTGAGATTAACACGAAGTTAATAGACCGATTATAGTAGTGAATTATTAGCAAGTTATTACTAAGTTTAAGTGCGTGTTTTTGTACATAATTTGTCGAAATAAATTGACGTATCGTTTTCAACAATTGCGAGTTTTAATTTGTCGTTGTGAACCCGTAACAATTGGTGTCAGAAGTGAGATTAAAAGAAATAAATAGTGCAAAGACTGTCCTTACATATTACCACCGGATAGGACAATTGGACAGAAAAAAAGTGATTTTTCCAGAATATTCGAGGAAGTTCGATATTGTTTTATTCAAAAACTAAAAGAGATATTTAAGAACCGACTTCGACATTAACTTTACAGTCCAAAAATTGATAATTAGAGAGATTTTCTAGAATATTCTATAACATTCTACGACGTTCTATTCAAAAACTAGAAGAGATATACAAATACCGACTTCGACATTAGATTAGTAATTTTAAAAGTAAGAATCAGAAAGAATTTCTAGAACATTCCATCACTTTCTACGACGCTCTATTCGAAAACCAGAAGAAATATCCAAAAAGAGACTTCGACATTAGCTTAGTAATTTCAAAAGTAAGAACTAAAAAGAATTTCTAGAAGATTCCATAACATTCTACGACGTTCTATTCAAAAACTAGAAGAGATATACAAATACCGATTTCGACATTAGTTTAGTTATTTCAAAAGTAAGAATTAGAAAGAATTTCTAGAAGATTCCATAACATTCTACGACGTTCTATTCAAAAACTAGAAGAGATACACAAATACCGACTTCGACAGTAGCTTAGTTATTTTAAAAGTAAGAATTAGAAATTATTTCTAAAATATTCCATAACATTCTACGACGGTCTATTCGAGAACCAAAAGAGATAATCAAAAAGTGACTTCTACATTTGCCTAGTAGCAGAAAGAGTAGCATTTACCAGTATATTCCAGAACATTCCATTAGGTTCTATTTAAGAATTGGAAGAGATATTGAAAAACCGACTTCGACATTCGCTTTATAGCCCTAAAATAGACGTTTTAAGTGATTTATCAGGAAGTTGATGCTTACTAGACAAGGATCCGCAAAGATGGAAGATCTAACTAAAATGATGCAGGCTCTAGCAGCTCAAATGGCTCAAAACCAGGACGACATGAAACACACTATTGAACAAAATCAGAATGATATGAGACAGACCATCGAACAAAACCAGAACGATATGAAACAGACATTTGAGCAAAGATTCAAGAAAACTTCGATCAAATAAAGAGCAACTCCGAACAGCTGAGAGAAGAGTTCAAGAGTGCAACCGAAGATCTTAAGGAAGAAATAACTCAAAGAATGCATAGTGTGGAACAAAAGGTACAAAATAAATTGCAGAATGTAGAAGAAAAGGTACAAAATGTTGAAGAAAAAGTGGAGACCAAACTACAGAATGTTAGGGAAGAAGTTTTTCAAACCATAGAAGAAAAATTCCAGGACATGTCAAAACAGTTTATACAGCTTCAGAAAGAACACAACAAAATAAAAGCTCAAGGATGTGTTGTAAATTCCAACCAAAACATTAAGCCTCCAAATTTTGATGGTACGTCTTCCTGGTCTACTTACAAACAACAGTTTGAAGCTGCCGCTGCTGCAAATGGTTGGGATGATGAAGAAAAAGCTAGAGCTTTGTTAGTAGCTCTACGAGAACCTGCTCTGGGACTTTTACGGTCCATTCCAGTCGAACAAAAACAGAATTATAATGCTTTAGTAGCAGCGTTAGAAAGAAGGTATGGAGACGAACACTTGCGAAATTTACATTGGTGAGAATTAAATATTCATCAACAAAGACCAGGAGAATCATTGCAAGAGTATGAAGCAGATATCAGGAGGCTGATGTATTTAGCTTACCCAGAAATGCCAGAAAATTACAGAGATCCATTCACGGTAGATCGCTTTATTAACGGATTACGAGACACGGACTTAGCTAAGTTACTTCGTCGAGAACGCTTCCATAACAGCAGTGAAGTGTTGATTCGAGCCCTTGAAATTGAATCATCAAATAATATGTCCAGGCCAAAAGTAAGAGCTGTTTCAATTCAGGAGGGAGAAGAAATGAGCACTGGAGATGAGGTCAACTTAAAAACGCTAAATCAACTGTTTCAATCACTGATAGAGAAGATTGATTCTTTGAAAGAAAGTAGACGATCCCCTCCAAATGTAAAGTGTTTCAGATGCGGACGTACAGGGCATATTCAACGCGATTGTCGTGTCCAAATGAGGTCTCGCTCACCATCTAGTGGGACAGAGTACCGAAGAAGAGTGTTGGCTAATGGGAATTTAGCCCCCAAAATTGACTCTATCAAGAGCTTAAAACATACTGCTGACAGTCTTAACATCGACGGACTTATTAATGGAAGAAAAGTTAATATAACAGTAGACACTGGTGCTGCCATATCATTGCTTAAGTTCAAAATTGCGTAACATTACGTTTCACACGAAAAATAATTACAATTTGGGAGGCAAGTATTGTCTTGAAGAATTAAAAAAAAAATAAAAGAAAAATCGAACTTACCACGCTTCTTTCCCGTAGAAATGGCGTAGGGCGCCTTAAATCACTCCTCAGAGGATGTGAGCGTCACTAAGATTCGCCTAAACAACGACAGCTCACAGTTATACCGTCTTTGGTATAATCTGCGACTACTGCAGTGCCAATAAGTGCCATTAACCACAAAAACAATGGCAACACCAACAGACAGCCACCAGCCCAGCCAAAATTCTTTAGGAAAAGAGAAAAAACACAAAAAAAATTAAGTTGCCGGAAATCGTTCCTAAATTTGGTGAGGAGAGTACCAACCTAATTTTCCCGGTTAAATTCAAATAAGGATGCAAACCCATTTATAAAAAAAGCGCTTTCGCCAAAAAATTCCTAGCCCCGGTTTGCGAGCCTGAAAAAAAAATACCGCGGTTTTCAAACTAACCAATGATGAAATACACTAACACTTCGATACCGGTCTATAGGACCAGCATTAACCAAGGGAATATCGAAAATGCGTCCTTTACGCATTGAGGTGTTGTCAGATCTATTTCTACGGTTGGAATTTTTATAACAAGGACATCGAGACACCCTCCATACATAGACCGAACATTTGCCTACCGGACCCCTGCCAACATAGCAAGTAGGAGGAAAATAACCCGCTAGACTATAAGAAGCTCAGAATTGAAACCATCAACTGTAAAATCAATTACTGGAGATTCGAGCATGCATCAAACCCAGGAATATTCAACCACTCAACCAATTCCCATATGGGTAAAGCCATACTAAATGTAGAATTTAGTTGTACTTTAGTTATAGTTTTAGTCAAAAGTTTTCTTCGCTCTTTATATATGCTTTCTCTAAGATTCCTATGGTTTGACGCCATTTTTGTAAAACATTTTTAAATTAATAAAGTTGTTTCTGAACTTGAACCTAAAAATACACATTGAACTACTGCTCAAACCCGGCACAAGAGTGTTCAGATGTTAAGTTTGCTCACCACTAGCTAGCCCTACACAACCCTTCAATCCGACTGAGTTAGCTATTAACTTTATTTAACTATGATTATATATAAATTTATATAATATAAAAATTTTATTTATTTAATCTTTTAGTCTTGATTTTTATCCCTCGTTTATCTCCAATTTACAAAAGTGCATAACTCGTATTTATTTTATTTTCTCCTTATCAAAGTAACAAAGATATCACAGTGGGCGGAGCCTCGGTTGTTCCTGGTCAAACCGTGGACCTAAATATGTTTTCGTGGTACAAAAACTAGTTAATTCGTGAAGAAAACGAGGTTTTGGAAGAGAAATCATTGTCCTAATATCCTCGAAAATAAACATAAGCGAATGAAATGTTCATCTAAATATTTTCTTCCTGTTACTGAAACCATTTGTGATGCGGCAACGCCGCCATTCCCCAGCAGAACAGCTGTTTATCTTCACGAACGTCAAGTAAACGACGAAACTACAGAAACAAACAAAACAATCAAAAGTTTTAATGTGATTTTTCCGGAATGCCAATTAGAATGCACAAATAATACGATGTGCGCAGTGTCCACAGTAATTCAATGGAATGCCTCCTTTATAAGGTAACTTTCTGGACACTAAATAACCTCCAAACCTAGCTCTATAAAATACCCTTAATTTGTGTACAGAAAGACGAGTCAAACAGCCTTGATTATTTACCTAAATAAAACAAATATGTAACGTTTGCCTTAAACGTAAAAATGACACGTTACAGAAGCTAAGCGTATCAACAAGATTTGTAGACAAGATGTATTTAAATACAATGTAAGTAGTAAATATAAGTATTATAATAAAACCATTTCATCTAACTTAAACTGTGTTACGTCACGATAAAACCCCCTCGTGACATATGGTGGAGGCGCCGCTGTCTTTTTTGAAAGACATATAGGCATATAGTGGAAAAAATGTACTTTTCAAATTATTATTTTTTTTTCTTAATTTTACTCTTTTCACTATTTGTTATTTTATTTTTATTTTTTTTTAATTATTTTAAGGAGTATCAAAATTGTTATGACGCTCCAGCCGAAACAATCGATTCCGGCATGCATTAACTAAATATTGAATATTACATTTATTTATTTTTTAATTTTTTAAAATTATTTTTCTGTCAGTAGAATTATTTATCCTATATAAATATCATTTTCATAAAATTCTCAAACTAGATGGACAGAAAAAATAATATATATATTTTTTTAAATCAAAAAACGCAGTTTAAGTGTGGTGACATGTTACCTATTATTAGTGTATATTTTTTCGCATATTAGTTTAATTCATTTTGTCTCGACATTTTCAATTCGGTATTTTTATACGTTTTTTTTTTCTTAAAACAAAGAAAGATGGTTTCCATAATTAATGGGTACCCCAGCCAGAGTCACTAAAAGCGTCACAAAAAGTCTTAGTGAAGAAGACAAAAATAACGTCTTGGCCACTAGTTCGCAATCTGCGAGCAGTCCCTTTTTAAAAAGCACTAAACTCTCAAGAAGTCCTGTCAGAAAGACAGTAAATTTCGACTTATTCTTCGTCGATCCGAGTGCCGAAAATCACTCAACTCCTAAAAATGTTTTACAAATTTCAAAACAAGAATTTAAATTATCCCGTGGGCAAAATTTATCTTTTGAAGATTCAAATAATTTAACGGTCATTTCCAATAAAACAGAAATTCCTTCGACTGAAGAAACGTTGCAAGACGAAAAAAGTCAAACCATAATTGACCAAGGGTTGAATACAAAATCTAGCTTCAATAAAAAACAGGAATCAGCCATCACAAAAATTTTTAAAATGACAAATACAACCCTAAGTGACGCTCTGACGGGTACGACCAGTAATCCGGCATCACCCAAATTTATAGATCCACCTTACTTTAACCCAGGGTTAGACTCCCCGGTGAATTTCATTACAAAATACGAAAAAGTATCTCAAGTAAACGGTTGGACCGAAACGCATAAGATAGCATATTTTAAAAATTATTTGGAAGGCGCCGCCTTCAGATGGTTTTTAGAATATAGTAGCAAAACCGAGAATGCAAATAAAACTTGGGCTCACTTAAAACAAGATTTTTTAAAAGAATTTGTGGGCGACCAACCTCCATAGAAAACAGGGAAGTGCTGAGGATATTAAACAATATTATTATGATTTATTCAATATGGCGTATGAAATTGGCGAAAAAATGCCATTTGACCAATTTAGAGAACATTTTGAAAGTGGACTACATAGCTCCTATACAGAGTCATACGAATTAATAACCTCATCCGACCTGGATCACAAAAAATTAAGAGAAACAGTTTCGAAATTAAGTGCTATTAGACAAAACGTTTTAATAGACAAAATGACAAGATAAACGGAAATTTTGACAATCGAACAAAATGAGGGAAGCTATCCCAGGCGAAACGGTCCAAATTTTTTAAGGCAAAATGGCCCAAGTTACATGCGACAAAATGAAACAATCTATTTTAGGCAAAACGCGTCGAACTATCATCAAAATGGTAGAGGTAGGTCGAGGTTTCGCGAATTTAGAGGTAGATCCAACAATTATAGAGGTAATCTCAACAGGCCGATTGGTCAATATCAATATTCCGGAGGTAAAATACGCGACCACTCGGATCGCCGGGCGTCGGGTGATCCTGGGGGTCCTTCATGCAAAGATATTAAAAGAAGACCAAAAACTCAACTCAGAATTGATTTTAGCAATATAAGAGGATTAAGTACCAACATTAATTCAGTTCACCAACATCTTAAAGAACAAAGACCTGACATCCTTGTTCTTACTGAAACTAAAATCAGTTCTGCAACACCCATTGTGAACTATCTTTATCCCGGCTATGACCTACACCACCGATTTCGACATAATTTTGGGATCTGTGTGTACATTAAAAATGACCTTTCATGTCATCGAGAGGAGAAGCTAGAACCAGCGAACCTCGATATCATATGGCTGAAATTCACCTCAAAGTCATCGACCAAGTTCAATTGCTGCCTCGACCGACCGCCAAGTAACACCGAGTATCAAAACTTTTTTGCGACATTATCCGAAAACTGTGATAGAATACAGTCTAACTATCCACATGCGGAAATTGTTTTTTTAGGCGATTTCAACGTGTTCGTGCAACTTTAATTTTAAATTCAAATTTTGCGCCAAATTCCCGTATTCGGAAAACCCACACAATTTCAATTTTGATTGGCACAAGCAAAACGCCAGCGCCATCTACGAAAAATGAATCTGCGAAAAAAGGCGTAACCAAAAAAAAGATTCGTCTGTCGTATTCTATCGAGATCACCACGCAGCATGGTGATAAATTCTATTAATTAAAAAATTCAATAACATTCTTAGAAAATCAAACTAAACCATTACACAAACAAGTGATTCTAGTGTAGATCGACTGCAACGACTGGGCCAGCGAGAGGAGCTCCTCTGGACGACGGAAACAGCTGAAAAGGTGAGTGCCAATCCTCTATATTGTCTTTGTGTGGCTCGGAAAGATTAATATTTTTACATCGTCCTTTTAAGGATTCTTGCACCCAGATTTTATAAAACGACCAGCGCTTACAGTCCCGCTGCTCTACCAACCTCAAAACAGCAACATTTTCTAGTCCCACGACCCAGATAGTTTTTTAAAATTTGTTTGCTAGAAATATTAGATTTTTTCGCCTCGCCATTTTGGCTCCTTAGTTGCCGTGTCCAGTTTAAATCGGAGGTTCCGTCCCCCCTTGCGTGGCTTAACGGTTGCTCCACCCACATTTCATTGCAGCCGAAATTGGCACTTGGTACGTCGTTTGCTTTGATTCAAAAATCGAAATTTGTTTAAATGATAGTTATTTGTTTAAATAATATGCTATAGTTATTCAAAACAACAAAAGTGCTTGTGAGTTAAATGCTTTATTCTTATTTAACAGGTAAACAAACACATCTAGTAGAATTAGTATTTACCTGTAAATAATAAGAGAAGCGGTAGTAGGTACAAGTTGTATCTGTGTGCATTTATTTTGGGAGAAAAATCGCGACCTAGGATAACAGCTGTTGATAAGTTTTTGCATTTATTCGAGAAATCGATAATAAAATATATGCTTGTTGAACTCTTTTGGACTGATTAAAGTCAATAGGGGTCAAGTGTTAGTTTTATTCCTTTTAAATATTTTTTAATTTTTTAATTAACAATATGTCGTTAAAAAAGCTTGAGAATCAACGCAAAGTTTCAATATCTCGTATTACGGAAACGTATAACTTGGGAACAAAAGCTAAATCAGATAGTTCTTCCTTGCCAATTTTTAAGGCGTTTTACGAATCGTTAGATGATCACTATGAACAATTTAAAAACATTCATAATGACATCATAGGTCTCTTGAAAGACGAGGACGATGATGAATTCGAAGTACAGGACAAAATTAGGAGAGATACGGATCTATTCTACCACCAAGCTAAAGTTCTTTTTTCGAGTTTATGTTCCGATTCAGTTCATTCAAATTTCACCCCCGCAACTTCACACTATTCACGTAGCGATGATCTGGGCCCTTTAAAGGTACCTTGCTTTAATGGAAACGTAAAAAAGTGACCAACATTTTACGATGTTTATTCTTGTTTGGTTCACGAAAACTCTAATTATTCCGATATAAGGAAATTTCAACATTTGCTAACCTTCCTTGAGGGCGAACCACTTAATATTTTAAGTTCTATAAAATTAACGGCATGTAATTACGCAATCGCCTGGAAGGTATTAACAGATCGCTATCAAAATAAAAGACTTTTAGCCAGTACCTACTGGAACTCAATCTACTATGCAAATTCTTTAAAGGGAAACCAGTCAGCAAAGGATCTTAGAGTCTTGGTAGATACCTTTTCCGAGAATATTGCGGCGCTCGAAAATCTTGAATTTCCAGTAACGTCGTGGTGTTTTTGTTTATTTTCAATTTTATTATCAAAAATCGATCAAACCACAAGAACCGCTTTCGAATTAAAGTATAGTACTACCGAGATTCCAACATATCAAAATCTAATTCAGTTTCTTATTAACCAATGCCGTGCTCTTGAAACAGTACAGCTATCTCCCCAAAATACGCAAATGCAACCTTCGACTTCAAAACAGCAAAAACCAAATTATTCGAATTCTAGTAACCAAAAATATAATTCTTATTCAAATAATCAGTACAAATCAAGCCCTCCATCAAATTTTTTAGCGCATACGCACTCACAAGTATCAAATAAACAATCCAATACTCAATTTCGACAAAACCAACAACCCTATAGGTGCAAATTATGCAATAATTCTTTTCATCCACTCTCGCAGTGTGGTGTTTTTATCTCCAAATCTCCTGCAGATCGTTTTACTTATGTAAAACATCAATCGTTATGTATCAACTGTTTACGTTCAAATCATCAAGTAATTGACTGCAGTAGTACCTACAACTGCAGGGTATGTCGACATAGGCACCATAGTCTTATTCATCTATCGCAAATGACAGATTCAATCCGTTAGAATTCAAGTCAATCCTTTGTTAATTCAAGCCAAAATTCAAATCAAAATTCGAACTTAAATCAAAGTTTTAATTCAAATCAAGTTCCCGTGCCTAGCACAGGCACAAACTTATCGTATCAGAATTCAAATTCAAGTCTTAGCCAACAGAACCCTAGTTTTGTTCAACCCAGTTCAAATTCAATTCAAATCAATTCAAATCCAAATACATCTACAAATCAATACTCTTCGTTATCCACCTTGACGCCCCGTACGACAGTGCTTCTAGCGACTATAAAATTAGAGGTACTCGATAGTCGGGGTAACTACCAACCTGTCCGAGCACTTCTGGACAGCGGTAGCCAAGCTAACCTGATAAGCGAAGCTTGTCTTAACAGGTTAGGCTTGCCAAGAAACAAAATTTCGATCCCTGTTCTGGGACTAAATCAATCTTCATCGGCCACTAACGGCATTTCTACTTGCACTATTCGAGCCATAGGCCAACAAGAGCCTACCTTTTCTATTCAAGTCTTCGTTTTACCGAAACTCTGTTCGAATATGCCCTCAATACAGGTAGATTCATCCAATTGGAGTCATATTTCAAATCTAAAGCTTGCAGATAACCAATTTTACAACCCTGGTCCAATTGACTTACTCTTAGGTGCACAACTTTACACAGAAATCGTCCAATCAGGACGAATTCCAGGACCTCACGGCCAACCCTCCGCTTTTGAGACAGTTTTTGGGTGGGTCTTGATAGGCCAAACTCAAAGCATAAATATTTCACCTCAAGTCAATTCTTACTTTACTTCCTGTGAGCAGTCTCTCGACTTTAATATTCGCAGATTTTGGGAACTAGAATCAATTTAGTCAAAAACGTTTCTCTCACCCGAAGAAAAAAGATGTGAAGAGATTTTCCAAAAAACTACCACTAGAGATATTTCGGGCCGATTTACTGTAAATTTGCCTTTTCGTCACATTGACCCTCCTGACCTAGGAGACACATATTCAGTGGCCTATCGTCAATTTTTGTCTCTCGAATCTCGCTTAATAAAAAATTCAAATTTCTATAGTATGTACTCGGATTTTATGAGAGAATATCTCAAAAACGGGCACATGTCTTTAATTCCAAGATCCGAACCTAGACCTCAGTTATGTTCTTATTTACCACATCACGGAGTCCTTCGTCTTGACAAATCAACGACTAAACTCCGGGTGGTTTTTAACCCCTCGATTAAGGGTTCGAAAGGCCTAAGCATGAACGAAACTCTTTTAATAGGACCAAAATTACAAGCCGATATTTCCGAAATTCTATTAAAATTCAGATTTTATTCTATCGTATTTTTGACTGATATAAAACAGCACTTTTTACAAATTCAAATTAATCCAATTCATCGGGACTACCAAAGGCTACTTTGGCGATTTAATCCCAATGAACCCCTGCAGGAATACAGGCTTAATACAGTGACGTTTGGTGTTAGTTCAAGTCCCTATTTAGCTATTAGAACTCTTAGAGAACTAGCCATCCTGGAGGCTAAGAATTATCCTGAAGCATCCCAGGTCCTTTTCAATAACATTTTCATGGACGATATTTGCTGTGGAGCTAACTCTCTAGAAGGTGATTTATCGCTTCAAAAGAATCTCATAGCGTTGCTTAAATTGGGAAAATTTGAATTAAGAAAATGGGCATCAAATAATCCGAAACTTCTTTCACATTTGTCGCCCGCTGATTGTCAGATCCCTGTTACCTTTGAAGACGATTCTTCAACATCGATTAAGGTGTTGGGCCTTCAGTGGCACCCTTCTACAGATACTTTTACCTATTCTTGTACCCCTTGTGAAAAACCTTGCACCAAAAGGAATATTTTATCAGCTATCGCTAAAATTTGGGATCCTATAGGTTTCTTATCGCCTGTTTCATTTTTAGCCAAAGTGATTATGCAAAAACTTTGGTTATGCAAAACTGATTGGGATGAAATACCCCCCGATCCAATCAAAACTCTTTGGAATCAATTCAATAATCAATTAACCACTCTTTCGAATCTTTGTATACCTAGACATATTTTTTCGAATAATATTCAACGATGTCAATTGCTAGGTTTCTGCGATGCATCCGAGCTAGGATACGCTTCTTGCGTATACGTTCGTGTCGAATTACCAAATAAAATTATCAAAACTGCTCTAGTCATGGGCAAGTCAAGGGTTGCTCCCTTACACACTATTTCAATCCCACGTTTGGAACTACTTGGAGCTACTCTATTAGCTGATTTACTCGAACTAGTTATTCGCACCTATTCATCATTACTCGTAATCGATGAAATTCTTGCGTTCTCGGACTCACAGGTCACGCTGCATTGGGTCACATCTTCACCTCACAAGTGGAAGACCTTTGTGGCAAACCGCGTAAGTCGTATTCAAGAAACAATCCCCGAAGTCCCATGGTATCACATTACTTCACTCGAGAACCCTGCCGACTGCGCTAGCAGAGGGTTGTCGCCTAATAACTTAATAAATCACCCTCTTTGGTTTCACGGCCCTCCATGGATAACCTTGCCCACTACGGAGTGGCAAATTCAAAGGTTTATAAATGAACGTTCTTTGGGAGTTCCAGACGAGGTTCTCAAAGAAGAAAAACCGGAAAATTCAGTGGTGCTGACGGCAGAAATTCAAAATCAAAACTTTTTTGATAGATTAATCGATAAAATATCCAATTTAAATACCATTCAAAAAATCATTTGTCATTTTCTAAGACTTATTCACAATCGAAAAACCTCAGTTGACCCTTTATCCGGCGTTTTTTCCGCTTTTGAACTACACAAGGCTCTACTTGTTTTAGTTAAAAGGGTCCAAGAAGAGTGTTTTTCGGATATCATTCAAAAAATTCAAAATACTCAGCTATTACCTAAGCCGTTTCCCAAACTCGCGCCCTTTTTGGACGAATTGGGTTTCCTTAGAGTGGGCGGACGCTTACGGCATTCTCAACTCTCCTTTGAGGCAAAACATCCATTATTATTGCCGAAATCTCATAGATTAACCCAATTGATCATTATTCAAACTCATAACGAAAATTTACATCCCGGAATAAACACAGTCCAATACTTAATTCGTCAAAAGTTTTGGATTATGTCATCACGTCGAGCTATTCAGAGGGTTTTATTGCAATGTATTCCCTGCTTTCGCTTAAAACCAAAACCGTATACTCCGTACATGTCGGATTTACCTTCTTTTAGAACGTCACAATTAAAATGTTTTTCACACGTTTGCTTAGACTATGCAGGCCCAATCAAAACCTTTGTAGGTCAGAGACGTCGTGGAGCACAAGTTGGTAAATCATATATCGCAGTCTTTGTCGATACTTCTGTCAAGGCAATCCATATCGAGCTTGTTTCGGATTTAACCACAGAGGCGTGCATCGCTGCTTTACGACGCTTTGTCGCTAGACGTGGCACTTGTGTCCAAATCACAAGTGATAGAGGCTCAAACTTTGTTGGGGCTATTAAGGAGCTCCATAATCTTTCGAAATTAGCTTCTGAGAGCTTAAAAATCAAATGGTGTCTTAATAGTCCGGGAGCCCCCCACCTAAATGGTCTAGCAGAAGCAAGAGTCAAATCTATAAAAACACATTTGTATCGGGTCATCGGTGACCAGATACTAACCTTCGAAGAGCTCTATACTCTCCTCGCCCAAATAGAGGCATTACTCAATTCTCGACCCCTTTGTGAGCAAAGCTCTGACCCAAACGATCTTACGTCTTTGACTCCGGGTCATTTCCTCACAATGGAACCCCTTAATTCGTGTCCTGATCCTGACCTTTCTACCCTTAAAGTTAATACCCTTAAGCGTTGGCAACTTATCCAACGAATTCATGCCGATTTCTGGAAGCGTTGGAAACTCGAGTACTTAAATACTTTACAACAGCGTTCTAAGTGGTCGGACCCTTCGGTTGAAATCAAGCTAGATACGCTTGTATTAATTAAGGATGAAACTAGGCCGCCATTACACTGGTTGCTGGGTAGAATAGTATCTGTACATCCTGGTCGGGATAATCACATTCGAGTTGCTACTGTTAAAACACAACACGGACTTTTCACTCGTCCCGTGGTCAAGTTGTGCCCACTACCTTTAGATGCGCACTAAACTCCCAAGCAACTTCTTTTTGTTTCGTGTGTCGTTATCTAGAATATATATATATATATATTTTTTTTCATTTTTTTTCTTTTTGATCTATAAACCTAAAACGGATTTTAATAACCTACCCTTTAAGGTTTTGAATTAACTTATATTTTTTTTATATAGCCATTTGTTTATTCAATTAATCTCAATGTAAAACTTCGTTTTAAGTGGGCGGAAAATGTTCGTGCAACTTTAATTTTAAATTCAAATTTTGCGCCAAATTCCCGTATTCGGAAAACCCACACAATTTCAATTTTGATTGGCACAAGCAATACGCCAGCGCCATCTACGAAAAATGAATCTGTGAAAAAAGGCGTAACCAAAAAAAGATTCGTCTGTCGTATTCTATCGAGATCACCACGCAGCATGGTGATAAATTCTATTAACCAAAAAATCCAATAACATTCTTAGAAAATCAAACTAAACCATTACACAAACAAGTGATTCTAGTGTGGATCGACTGCAACGACTGGGCCAGCGAGAGGAGCTCCTCTGGACGACGGAAACAGCTGAAAAGGTGAGTGCCAATCCTCTATATTGTCTTTGTGTGGCTCGGAAAGATTAATATTTTTACATCGTCCTTTTAAGGATTTTTGCACCCAGATTTTATAAAACGACCAGCCCTTACAGTCCCGCTGCTCTACCAACCTCAAAACAGCAACACAACGTCCACAATATACCCTGGCTAAAACACCACAAGAAAACAGATAATGAAGGCAGGGAAGCAGAAGCTTTTGCCATAAGTTGTGGTCTAACGCAGTTTGTCGATGAACCTACCCGTATCTCAGAAAGGGGTGAATTTGCAGCGCTTTTAGACTTGTTCCTAACTACAAATCCTGACTTGTACACAATTCAAGTAGATCCCCCACTTGGTTCATCCGATCATAAACTTATAAGAACAAAGTGCGAAATGTTCATACCGTCAAGCCAACAATCACTTCCTCGTAAAATGTGGCACTATAAATCGGCAAAATGGAATGACCTTAAACAGTTTTACCTGGATTTTCCATGGCAAGAGGTTTGCTTTAAAACAGCTGATCCCACTATTTGCTGTAATGAAATAACAAAAGTAATCTTATCTGGAATGGATACGTATATCCCACATACAATAAAACGCAGAGCTAATGCAAAACCTCGGTTCAACAGCCAGTGTCAAACGGCTGTACAGAAAAAACACAGAGCATATAACCTTTGGAAACGACAACAAACCGCTCAAAACCACACAGAATTTATAGAAGCCAGAAATAGTTGCAAAAATACTATTAACGCCGCCAAAGAAACATACAATCAAAGAATAAAAAACAGGTTGCTGAATTGTCAAAGTAGTTCTAGGTCCTTTTGGTTTCTTGCAAAAGCCGTTGGATCAAACTTCACCAAGTCATCCATACGACCACTTACAGATAAAAATACTCATTTAGCCACGACATCAGAGGAAAAAGCCAATATGTTGGCCAAAATCTTTTCCTCCAACACAAACCTAACAGTGCCAAATGAAAAAACTCCACCGTTCATTGAAAGGGTTTCACAGAGAAATACGAAAATCCCTTAAAAAGTTGGATACAAACAAAGCAATGGGTCCAGATGGCATTCCCGGGATAGTACTCAAAAATTGTGCTAGCGAACTCACCCCAACTTTCGCAAAATTATTCAATTTATCTTATAGGCAAGGAGTATATCCATCATCATAGAAGTCTGCCGCAGTACAACCCATTCCAAAGAAAGGAAAAAAGACAGATCCGTTAAACTATAGACCAATTGCTCTACTTCCGGTGATATCAAAAGTAATGGAAAGAGTTGTAAACAATCACCTAACCAAGTACTTGGAAAAGTACAAAATTATCAACGACAAGCAATACGGATTTCAAAAATATAGGTCAACTGGCGATTTACTTACATACGTCACTCACTTATGGCAAAAAGCGATTGAGTTGCGAGGTGAAACAAGATCAATTGCCTTAGATATATCTAAAGCATTCGATAAAGTCTGGCATAAAAATCTGCTCAACAAGCTCAAAGCAACGGGATTGTCACCGAGACTTTGCACTTGGTTTGAAAGTTACCTTAAGGATAGATCCATTTATATTGCACTGGATGGCCGGAACTCCAACTCTTACCAAATAAATGCTGGTGTGCCACAGGGAGCAATCCTTTCGCCAACACTTTTTCTGAGTTACATAAATGACCTCATAGATAAAACAGTAAATCCACTTTATTGCTTTGCAGATGATGGCAATGTAGTCTTCTCAGTCATACCACCCACATGTCTCTCCGCACGTGAATTCCATTACCTTAGACTAACTGAAATATCACAGATAAATAACGACTTGGAGATAATAGAGAACTGGGGCAACAAAAACCTTGTACAGTTCAACGCGCAGAAAACCCAAGCAGCCCTGTTTTCAAAAAAGACCAGCACCGGTGAGCCAAACATCATGCTATCTGGAAGTGCTGTCGCATTGCAGAGCCAGCTGAACATCTTAGGAGTCACTGCAGAGACCAAAATGTCTTGGCACAGTCACGTGGCAGGTATAGCTAAAAGGGCATCCCAAAAGCTTGGGGTGCTATTTCGTACAAGACATCTCTATACACCAAGCCAACTGCTGATACTCTACAAAGCCCAGATTCGACCAACTATGGAGTACTGCTCACATATATGGAGTGCGGCACCCAAACATACCTTAATGCTTCTGAACACCGTGCAAAAACGAGCTATCAAGCTGATCAATGACCCCGCACTTACCCGTAGCTTGGATAGTCTCGAACATCGAAGAACTGTGGGCGATCTATCTCTCTTCTACAGGTATTATCACGGAAAATGCTCTGAAGAGTTGGCACGTATGATCCCCCTGGGAGTAGCACCTACTAGGCGAACACGTCAAACAAACGGTAACCATCAATTTATTGTCAAAATAGAGGCACCAAGAACCTCATTATATCAGAATTCATATCTCTGGAGAACAGCATCGCTGTGGAATAAACTCCCTGCGACAGTTTTCCCTGCAGGTTACAACCTGAACCGTTTCAAAACCAACACACACCAACATTTCCGCGCACTTGCCGCTTCTCGAGCGTGATAGGGTTGCGAGTGCGCATACCCGTAAAAAAAAATAAAAAAAATAGTCGAAATACGGGAAATTATAATCAAAACACAAATTATGGGTACAATAGGAGGAATTTTGGCAAAAATGTAAATAATTTTGGACAAAACAACAGGAAATGAACAAAGAAGGCCGCAAAATAGTAACGTAGAGTCACCCAGAAGGGGTCAACCAGGAAGCAGGGATCTTCCAAATACGAGGTGTCACGACGGCAGGCCGAGATGCAACGATTGCAATAGGTGTGGGCATTATGCGTGTAGCAGGGAGCGTAGCAGCGAAAGGGGACCACAAAGAAGAGTATCGTTTAGTAGAGCGAGTAGGTCGCCATCCCCAAATGTGCAAGGACGACTCAATTAGATTGCCCCAACGGCGTCGTCCTCCAAACAGGGGCAAGCAATAAAATTCTGGTAGTTAAGGTTGTCGTCAATAATTTTAAGGGGGTAGACATAGTCCTGGATACCGGCTCTGGAAAATGCATCATAGAGAAATCTCTATGTAGAGACATAGAGCCTTTAAAACAACAATTTGCTTTATCAACTGCCGGTGGAAATAAAGTAATGCCACTCGGCCTAACAGAATTTAAAATTAAAATCGGCGAATTGTGTGGATACATTGAAGCCATAGTCGTAGAAAAATTACCAAAAGCTTTAATTTTGGGAATGGACTTTTTAGAAAAAAATAACGCCCAAATTAATCTCACCGACAAGACTGTACCACTAACGAACGGTTACATAACAACAACACTTTCGTTTCATAAAGACGAAAATTATCAATTGGGCACTTATGAAAATTTTATTTCACCTTCTTTACTTTTAGTACAGGAGGAAAGCCAGGATTTAAGGGATATTTTTAAAGTAACTTGTTTAAATGATTATTTTATTATACCGAGTGAGCATACAACAATTAAATTAAAAATAGAAAAATTCGGTTCAGTTGATTTAAAAAATTTTATTTTTGAAGAGAATGACGCATTTTTAAGACCTAAAGGAATTATTTGCTCTCCCCCTGAATTTGATGACGACACTTGTACAATGCAATTAACCACCAAAAAACATAACCCAATAAAAATTTTTAAGGAATCGACTTTAGGCTACCTTAAAACGGGGTTTAGGTACGATGTAGACACCTTACCCGTCCTTAACATTGAAGAGACACAAGAGATACAGAATAAAGAGAGAATGACAATGACGGACCACAAAATTAACCACATAAAAGATGAAAAAGTTAAATCGCATTTATACAATTTATTAGAGGAGTACAGCGATGTTTTCGCAAAAAGTCCAAAATATTTGGGCCAGACGGACCTTGTAGGTGATTGACGTGGGTGACGCGAAACCCATAGGTCAAAAGCCATATAGGGTATCTCATAAGGAAAAGGAAATTATAGACAAACAAGTAAATGAAATGCTTCAGGCAGGCGTTATAAGCGAAGCGGATAGATGGGCAAGTCCGGTGGTACTGGTTGCTATTTTCACCGCGTAAATCATGTTTCACGTAGAGCTAACTACCCGATGCCAGTCATAGACGACCTTTTGACCTATTTAGGGAAGGCCAAATACATCACAACACTCGATATGTTCAGTGGATTTTGGCAAATAAAGCTTAGCGACGATTCTAAACGGTATACAGCCTTTTGTTGCCCCGGACAAGGTGGTACATACGTTTGGAACAAGCTATGCTTTGGATTATCGGGAGCTCCTGGAACATTTCAAAGAATGGCAGATATGGTTTTTCGTGATTTAAAATGGAAAACGCTCCTGGTATATTGTAACGACATCTGTATATTTTCAGAAAAACTTTTTTTTAGAAAAATTGCGCACCGTTTTTCAAAGACTACGGGATGCAGGGCTAACACGAAAACCCTCAAAATGCGAATACATAAAAGAAGAACTAGATCTGCTCGGTTATACTGTATCGAGCCAAGGCCTAAAACCCGACAAAAAGAAATTAATTTGTATTGAAAATTTTCCAAAAATTAAAACACAAAAAAATGTCATGCAATTTTTAGGCCTTGCAAATTTTTGTCGAAAATTCATAAGAAAATTTTCTGCTATAGCCAGACCGCTTCACGATTTAACCAAAAAAGACACACCTTTCTTTTGGGAAGAAAAACATCAAAAAGCATTTGAGGAGCTAAAACGAAGGCTGATCACATCACCAGTTTTAGCGCACTACCAACCCGAAAAAGAATGCGTTTTACACGTCGATGCAAGCAGACAAGGCCTAGGCGCCATACTTTTGCAAGAGGGGGAAGACACCCATCTTGACCCTGTTGCCTATGCCAGTCAAAGTTTAACAAACGCAGAAAAAAATATGTCAATCTCAGAATTAGGGCTAGAAGGAATAATATACAGTTTAGGCTATTTTAGAACATTGGTATATGGTAAGCATGTGCGAATCGTAACCGATCATCACGCACTATGCTGGTTAAAATCAGTTAAAGATCCCGTAGGAATATTAGCCAGATAAATTTTCAGAATTTGACTACACAATAGAACACAAAAGTGGAGCAAAACACAGAGATGCCGACTGCATGAGCAGAAATCCCGTGCTTAAACCGAGCGAAAATGAAGAGGAACAATTAGAGGAGATACCCACGTTCATTATTGAACCCGAAGATATGGGAAAATTACAGAGAGAAGACGAAAGTTTGCGAGAGATCATAGACGGTTTACAAGATCCTGACAAAATTGGCAGTATTGGACTAAGAAAAAGAATAAAAAATTTTAGGCTTATAGACACAGTCTTACACAAAATAAATCCTAGGCCAGAAGGGCGAGAATTTTTACCAGTCTTCAAAATTTAATTGGAGAGATTTTATTTGCACATCATAACGAATCGCTAGGAGGCGCTCACCTGGGAGTGGCCAAAACGACAGAAAAAATTAAAAATCGATATTTTTGGGACCATCAACAAAAACATATCGAAGATTTTATTAAAAGATGCCCCGACAGCTAAGCCAGACAAGGACAACAAAATAGAATTCCCATAGGGCTATTACAACCTATGCCGATACGAGTTCCATTTGAGAGAGTGTCTATAGACCTTCTCGGGTCATTCCCATTATCAAAACTAAAAAATACAATGATTGTAGTCGCGACAGATTATGCGACAAGATGGGCCGAAACAGCGTTATTGCCGGACGAAACAACAAATTCTGTCGCAAAATTTATGGTCGAAAAAATAATCACAAGACATGGATCGCCCAAATATCTGTTGAGCGACAGAGGGCAAATTTTTAGATCTGAACTTGTGTGGTCGCCTTTATTCTGTGCATACCCTAGAAAAATCGCTCTTCAAAAAAGTCATAATATAAGCAGTTATAGTGCTCAAAAATTTTTGATAATTTTCTTGCAGACAGATATAACCAAAATACGTATGTAAGTTTATTTATTATAGTATTGCTGCACTTATTTTTGCGAAAAGATTAACTTATTACCCATTAATAAACCCAAACATTAAGCAAAAACGTTATCAGTACAAAAAAAAGGCGTACGGCTAGCCAAGTCATACCAACGACAAAATTTAAAGTAGATCACACACGTACACATTAGTAGCAGTAATAGAGTGCACGAATAAATGTATTATGGGAGACGAAGTTACAAATAAGCAGCTGTTTGAACTAATCCAGGGATTGGTCCAATCGAATCAGGATATAAAGGAACAACTAGCCAATAATAAAGTAGAAATTAAAACCGAAATTCAGTCTGTTAAATCGGATTTACTTGGACAGTTAAAGAAAATAAAATTGGAAAATGAAGAGTTAAAGCAAGAAATAATATATTTGAAGGAAAAGTTGGAGAAGGTCGAAAAAACAACATAGAAATACAGTTTGGTTTTTTACAACGTGCCGGAACAGGAAGACCAGCAAGCTGATATAGCACAGTTTTTACGTACTACAAAGAACGAAATAAAATTAGGTTGCGAGTTCTCTGATTTAAGAAATTTTCATAGGATTGGAAAGCTAGACAAAAATAATATACGCCCTGTTACCATCGAATTTATAAGTTACTTTTTGAGACAAGAATTTCTAGCAAACAACAAAAAATTCAATAATCCTAATATTTACATCTCTTACGAATATACGGAGAAGCAATACCGGGAACGACAAATATTAAGAAAGCACCTTAAAATCGCAAAAGAAAAGGAGCTACAAGCGAAAATTACAAACAACAACTTGGAAATAGCTGGTAAAAAGTATACACTTTCAGAACTTGAGAACGACCCCAATTTGATTAAAGAAATCACTAAGCGCTTGGAAAAAGAAAATCAAGAAAAACAACAGAAATCCCAACAAAGGGAAAAAGAAAAGGAAAATAAACGAAAGTTGAGCGACAATTTGGAATACCCGCCTTCAAAGAATTTGAGGAGCCACACAAAATAATATACTTTTTTTTCTAGATTTGTTTGTTTATTTACTGTTGTTTTTAAATTCTTTTATTCTTAAAAATAAACCTAATAATAAAAAAGACTGAAATAATTTTACTGGAATTTTAAATATCTTTATTAGTTTATAGGGAATATTTAATATTATTTATTAGGAAAAAACAATCATTTACACTGAACATAACATACCAAAAAACAAATATATTTACCAAATAGCATAGCGGGCTAGACCTCCTAATTTAAAAACAAGATTTTACTTGTTTTGTTTTTAACCTTTAAAATATTAATTTGCTTTTTTACCTCCGTTTGTGTGTTTTACTTGATTTTATTCTCATATTAGTTTGATTTTACTTATATGTTTTAAAATGAACAACTTGCCGTGTTACGAAACTGATATTATTAAAACAAATATTGTTGAAGATATGCCAGGGTTTATTAGATGTCGGCATGATCAGTATTTTGATTTGAAAATCATACAATTTAATGCTCAAAGCCTAAACAAAAACTTAGATAAATTTATGCTATTTTTGTCACAGTTTCAGGAGGCATTTGATATTGTGGTTTTTAGCGAAACATTTAGGATTTACGATACCAGAACGCTGAACATAAATGGGTACGATTTACTGTACAATGAAGGATCAATAAATAAAAATGATGGTACAGTAGTTTACATTAAATCATCCTTTCTTTATACCTAAACAGGAGAACCAATTGGAACCGTAAAAGCGCTTAAACTAAATATATGTTACAAAAATAAAAAAAATATTCCTTTTATTCTAACAGCTTTGTATAGGCCTCCAGGAATGGGGCGTTCTGGTGCCGTAGATTTTAATGCAGCCCTGGCTAACTATCTAAAAAATTTGGAAAACTGCAAAGTTCACGTATTTGTGGGCGATACAAATATGAATATTAAAAGTAAATGCACGAAAGAAAACGATATTGATCATGAATATTGTAATATACTTACTTCTGAAAGACACGAATCCTACATAAACGAGTACACCAGAGTCGCCAAAGACTCAAAGTCATGCATTGATCATTTCTTTATTAGGCATTCATTAAAAACGGCAACTATTGTTCCAATTATTTTTCAATTTCAGATTACTGATCACTACCCAATTTTGTTGTTATTTAAGGTAAATAATTTAAAGGGCGAGCCATTCAAAGAAAATGATAAGTATACATTCAAAAAATATATTAATTACAATAATTTAAAATATCAACTGGAAAATATAAACTGGGAAAGCTTGTACTCATTAAAAGACATAAATGAAGCCTTTGAATATTTTGCAACTTCCTTTAATTATTTTATAAGTCAAAATACAAAAATAGTAAAACAAAAAAGAGAAATAAAACATCAAGAATGGATAACAAAGGAACTGCTATCAGATATTAAAACTAAAAACGACAGGTTCAAAGCCTGGAAGAATGACATTAACAACATTGAAAAAAAATCAGAATATAAAAATCTAAAAAATGTTTTGACAAATAAAATTCGTCAACAAAAAAGAAAATTTTATACTGCCGACATACAAGATAACAGTCATAATTCTCAAACTCTATGGAGAACCGTAAATAAAATATGTAAAAAACCGAATACAAACAAAAGTATTACGTTAATAAAAACTGAAAATGGTATTAAATTATCGCAAGAAAAAGAAATGGCAAATTATTTTAACGATTATTATTCAACAGTGGGAGAAAAGTTAGCTCAAAAAATTACTAAACCTCAAAATCCATCAGTTTCAAAAATAAAAAATATTCCAAACTCCTTTGCCTTTGTCGATATACTTCCTTCTGAAGTAGAAAAAGCAATATCTGAGTTAAAAAATAAAATAGCTCCAGGTCTAGATCAAATAAGAAGTGAACTTGTAAAAACTGTTTCGCAAGAAATTTCAGCACCCTTAGCCTATATCTTTAACTTATCCTTCCAAACTGGAACTTTTCCTGATAGCTTTAAAGTTGGCATTGTAAAACCGATGTTTAAAAGTGGTGATAAACAGAATGCTATAAATTATAGACCAATCACATTAATATCAACGTTTTCCAAAATTTTCGACAAGATTCTTAAAGTTAAATTTACATCATTTTTGGACAAACACAAACTTATATCTCCAAAGCAATTTGGTTTTAGAAAAAAAACTATCAACAGAAGACGCAATTGACCACCTGACAAAACAAATATACAATGCTCTAGATGAAGGTAAACCATGTATGGGTGTATTTATAGATTTAGCGAAGGCATTCGACACAGTTTGTCACTCAACATTAATTACAAAATTGGAAAGCTTTGGTTTTAGAGGCAACTCAAAAAAACAATTAACTAGTTACCTAGAAAATAGAATACAGTTTGTACAAATAGGTGACACACTTAGTGAGCCAAAACCTGTTAAATATGGTGTTCCTCAAGGAACTGTGCTTGGACCACTTTTATTTACAATTTATTTAAATGATTTGCTAGAGCTTGACATTGAAGGCTCAATGTCTAATTTTGCAGATGATGGGGTTGTCGTATTTGTTAAGGATGCATGGGGCGATGTTAAGACTGTGGCAGAAAGGGATTTGCATGTTATGAAACAATGGTTAAACACCTTAACAGTTCATTTTGAAAAAACTAAGTTTTTGCCATTTTCAGTTTACGAGGACAAGCTTCCCACTTTCACCTCTTTGTCTCTTCCAAATAATTTTGAAATTGAAAGAACTGAATATTTCAAATACTTGGGAATATTACTAGATCCGCACATGAGATGGAATCGACATATAGATTGCTTAATCAGGAGATTGCGATGCATAATTTCTAGGTTTAAACATTTGCGGGAATTCCTCAGTTTAAAATCACTAAGAACTTTTTACCTTTCACTAGTAAATTCCCATTTAACTTATGGCATAGTTGGCTGGGGCACGCTTTCAGACAATCACTTAGAAAGTCTGCATGTTATCCAAAGGTGGATCCTTAAAATTATATTCTAAAACCCATATTTATATTCTACCAACTTACTTTACTCTGAAGCGAAAATTTTGGATGTGAGGCAGCTTTATTTTAATAAACTTGCAATAAAGGCATATAAAGAGAAACATCTATTGGAAAAACGTGAAACTACTCATTGCACCAGAAATACTAATAATTTTGTTACAAAAAGGTCAAATTTAAATATAGCAAAAAGAAATTCAAAATATCTTATGCCTAGAATTTTGAATTTTTTGCAGCAAAACATGTTGTTGTTGTAAACAGAAAATAAATTTAAAAAAGCGGTAAAAGAATTTTTACAGGCGGAAAGTAGACACAGCATATCACTTTTTGTAACCCAAAAAACCATAATGTAGTAGATGCCTGTCCCTTAGGATACTTTTAGTTAAGTTAAATTTAATTAAGAAGATAATGTCAAGTTTTAGTGAGGTGAAGTGCATTTTACTATTGACAATAAAACCCGGACTGGACTAAGTAACCCGATTCTGACAGTAAATCAAAATTTAGACTGTGTACTTACCTATAAATGACTCTAACACTTACAAGTGACATATATCACTTAAATAGTGCTTTTTGTATGTTTATTTGTTTGATTAAATTGTATTAGGTCATGTATTATTATTTTTTTCGAATTCAAATAAACATCTATTCTATTCTATTCTATAATAAGAGAGATGTTAAAAATGATGTGCGTCACAAGCCAGTTCACTACGTCATACCATCCACAGTGCAACGGACTAGTAGAAAGAATACACAAATACGTCACATACAGACTGGGATACATTTTTACCTTTAGTGACATCTACCTATAATTGTTCAAAACAAGCAACGACCCAGTACTCGCCATTTATGCTTGTCTATGGTAGAGAATCAATATTACCTATAGCAGCAAATATCATGATGAGTCCACCACCGAGTAACACGGAAGAAATCCGAAACCGGGCACTCGCTGTGCGAAATGCCGCAGCGGAAAATATAAAAAATCAGCAGCAAAAAGACAAAATTCACTATGATGCAAAACACAGACACGTGGAATATGAAGAAGGCGAGAAAGTGAAAGTTTTTACTCCCGTCAGAAAAGTAGGAAGAAGCGAAAAATTATTGCTCAGATGGTTCGGCCCATATTACGTTACCCGCAGAATGTCGGATGTGGATTACGAAATAAGAAAAGGACCATCAGACAAAAGCAAAAAAGAAGTGGTTCATGTCAGCAGGATGCTACCTTACTATGACCCATGGACACCGGAAGTAGTCCCAGTGACAGAAAATTAAACTGTCCAAAAATTTTTTTAAGGCCCTTATGGCAAGGCCCTTAGGGCAAAGCCCTTATAACAACACCTTGTGTCACAAATATTCTCCTGTATATAAAGACACTATCTAAAGTAAAGTGAAATAAAATAAAGGACGCTAGTCTAGTGAAGTGAAAAAGACATTTCTGTTCAATGCAAAATTTAAATTTTAAAAAAGATACCTACCTATAATTAAATCAGATTTGTATTTTTTATTTTCAGTGCAAGTGTCAAGCAACGACCGCTTTGAAAACTTTATCTACATAAATATAAACTGTTTATAGGAAATATAATATCAATGGTAAACGACCGACTAATTAGTGTTCACCAACCTAAGTTTAGAAGACAATTAGGTAGTAATAATAATAAATTAAATTAAATGTTGGGATAACACTCCCGCAAAGTTTAAAAATAAGTTTAAAATTATTGAAATATTTAACTTATAAGTATCAACTAATTAGATAAATTATTGTAAAAACATTTAAGGAATATAAAAATTTTGATTAAATTTGTTGAGACAACTCGGAGTTTGTTTAATAATATCTAAGCCGGTTGTTTTAAAAACACTTAGAAGTTTAATATTTTTCGTTAAACATTTATATTAACGATCGAAACTTTATAAATAATTAAAGTATTTTGTTAAATAAATTAAGATGTTGTGGAAATAAACCACAACTTTATTTTGATAACTTTTAATATTCAAAAAGGGCACTAGGCTTCATCGGAGACGAAATTGGTGTTGTGGGGTCGCGACCGAAGAAAAACTCGATAAAATTTCTGAGGATGACGAAACAGTAAAAAGGCAACTTAACACAATCAGTAAAGGGCTAGGCGAAACCCTTCACAGTATCGGGGAACAGTCAAAACATTTTTCCGAGAACACTACAAAAATTGGCGGTACTTTTAAAGATACAGAACGTAAAATAAAATTTATCGACTCAAAAGTTTCAACCTTAAATAAAGAGGTTAAAGTAATCCTGAGGGATGAAGAAAGTTTTGCTAGCACGTCTCTGGTCAACCAGTATCAAAATTTAAGGAATGAACACCTATTGTAATTAGTACCAAGAGAATATGATTTTTACTTAAACTTGTCTCGATTTGTTGGGTAGTAAATATAATGCCTCTCAGACTATAAGCCTCTGCATACAAAAATAAAACATCTGGTATGAATCACACACCACCCAGTCTTTTACAATATATGCCATCTTGACTCAAACTTGTCTTGACTTGTCGGCTGACAACTGGCTTAACCCCAACTCTTTCACAATATATGTGGTGTGGACTTAAACTTGTCTTAACTTGTTGGCTAATAAATTTAGGCTTAAGGCCACTCATTGTCGAAGTCAATAGTACCTTTTGCAGCTGCATACAAAGCATAATGAATGAACGCCTGGTGTAATTAGTAACAAGAGAATGCAATCTTTACTTAGACTTGTCTTGACCTGTTGGGTAATAAATTTGGGCTCAAGGCCATTCATTGTCGCCATTCATGCCTTTGTTGTTTGCCTCCACATACAAAAGAGAAAGAACCACTTACACCTGCACACCTGCACACAAAAGACAAAGACACACATAAATTTACATTGTCATATCAAGGTTAAAAGACCACCCACAGTGCTCGCCTCTGTAGACAAAAGATGGCCTTCGCAACTATGCGATATCATATTAAAGCCAAAAAGACCGCCCACTCTATTCGGCTGTTGTCAAAAAGACAAAGACCCACTCGCACTTGCATATAAAAAACAAAAGCTTACATAACTGCAAATTGTAATATCAAAGTCAAAAAAGCACTTACACTATTGGCCTATGCTCTAAAAACCCCTTCCAAACTCCTCCTCATATAAAATTACCTTCATACTATTGGCCTATGCCCAAAACAATAGTCGCGCTATTCGGCTATTGTCAAAAAAACAAAAGCTGCCATAACTGCAAATTGTAATATCAAAGTCAAAAAGAAACTCGTACTATTGGGTATGCTCTAAAAAGGACTTTTTGTCGCGCCGTCTGTCTGTGTGTGTGTGTGTGTGTGTGTTTATATGTCTGTCTGTCTGTCTGTTTGTCTGTAACGACCAACGTGCATAACCCAAAAACCGCTTGCTTGATTTGAGTGAAATTTGGTACCTGGGCTGGGTTTTGTGTCGAGTTTAAGTTAAAACATTGCTTGTGTGGTATACGATCTTTACTTAAACTTGTCTTGATTTGTTGGGTAGGAAATATATTATACTATATATCTTTGTGTTTCAGATGATTTTGAAACTTTTTTTTGTCGCATCGTCTGTCTGTGTGTGTGTGTTTGTATGTTTGTCTAGCTCTCTGTCTGTAACGACCAACGTGCATAACCCAAAAACAGCTTGCTTGATTTGAGTGAAATTTGGTACCTGGGCTGGGTTTTGTGTCGAGTTTAAGTTAAAACATGGCTTGTGTGGTATGTAATTGAGTCTAGAGTATACTAGTAAATGCCCAAAAAACTAGTCGCGCTATTCGGCTATTGTCAAAAAAACAAAAGCTGCCATAACTGCAAATTGTAATATCAAAGTCAAAAAGAGACTCGTACTATTGGGCTATGCTCTAAAAAGGACTCGCACTATTAAGCTATTGTTAAAAAGACAATGACCCTTCGCCTATTGTCAAAAAGACACCTGCATACAAAAGAACAATAGAACAATAGGATTTCTTGCAAATGACATCATTCACTCCTCATTTTGGTCCAGAACAGACATATATCTACTACTCGAATTTTCGCATTGAAACATTGTTTTCAAAAAATGCTATATTGATAGCCCAAAGTTTCACTTCCTGCCATACGAAAAAGTAATCGGCCCGCTTCGAAAATCTGCTGAAAAATCCTGCTTGCACCAAGTTAAGGTGGGATGAACCAGCAACTCGCCAACGAAATTCTGTGAAGCGGTCAGCGGTTGATTTCACTGTTTTGGGTATTGATTTGTTTGGTCTACTACAAACATTCGATGCGCTATAGAACTGCTTAATACCAATATCGCGCGGAGTTGTATGATATTGAAATAGGTACCAACTAAGTGTTTAATTAAAAATGTTTAAACTTTAATTACCAAGAAAGATTACTATATACATAGGCAAAAGAACCTGTAGCATTTACAAACTTAAGATATGAAAAATAAAATGCTACAGATTATAATCGAAATTTGCCGCCATCTTAGAATTTAAGGTGTCGGACAGATTCATACTTGATTCTTCAAAATGGCTTGCTTATTCTTATTTTCCGAAAATGTTTTAGGTTTTTTTAATTTATTGAAAACACTACTTTTCTCCCGCATAAACAAGTACGAATTAATTAATTTATTAATTAAGTGCTTTTCTATAAATTAAAAAAAAAAACAAAACGTTACGGAAAATAAGAATAAACGTGCCTCTTTGAAGGGTCAAGTATGATTATGTCCGACATTTTAACTTTTAGGATGGCGGCAAATTTCGATTATAAACTTTAAAGAACAATCAATTCTCACCATTTTTTTTATTTCATTAAGTGCGGGTCACTAATAATGAGTTTATAAGGAAATTAATGCAGACAGGATTGGCAATGCAATCTGTAAAACAATGGCTGAAACAAAAATATATTTTTTGAGAACTATCACACCGATTTTACTAATTTGTACCTCGTTGTGCGGGGAGAAAATCAGTGCTTTTCTATAATTAAAAAAAACTTAACAATTTTCAGAAAATAATAATAAACACGCCATTTCAAAGCATTAAGTATGATTCTTTCTACCATCTTAAATTTTAAGAAGGCGAGAAATTTTGATCATGATCGTTAAAAGGCAATCAATTCTCAACAGGATATTTTTTATTTCATCAAAATCGGTTCAGTAGTAATGAATTTATAAGAAAATAAATGCAGACATGATTGGCAAGGCAATCGTCTAATATTCAAAACAATCGATTAAAAACCTTTAGAACCACTGAACCGATTTTGCTGATTCATACTTTGTTGTGCGTGGCGGGAACGCTGCTTTTTTACTAATTTAAAAAAATAATTAAAACATGTGTGCAACACAAGAATAAACGAGCATATTTGAAAGGTAGAATATTATTTCGTCCGCCATCTTAAATTTTATAATAAAAAAAAATTGTCCGGTTTTTTTGGCCCACCCGGTATAAGTACCTATAAGCCACATCAATATATCATCAATATCAATCAAGCGATTTAAGGGGGGGAGGGGAACATGGATATTACCCCCCCTGAAAAAAAAAATGCACTTCTAGCTAATAAATAAAGGAATAACCGGTCAAGTACCCCACCTCGAAAAAAGTTAATAAACAAATAGTTTTATAGTCAATCATTCCCCCCCCCCTAGATTTTTGCCCAGATAAGCGCTTGGAATCAATCAATCATCGTCAATCAATATACATATATAAAGGAACAGGACTTTTTTTGCTACCGCTATTCTCAGAATAATTATGGCAAAAATAAAATATCCAATGTTTTAACGCCCTTTCAAACGCATTTAATTAAAGCCAACACTTAATGATGTTGGTGCGAAATTTTGCTATGAATATTACCTTTTCGGATCTAGCCATTATGCATTTAGAAAAATCAAAGAAAACAGAGATAAATAAAGGTCTTATCCTACATTTTATGTCAAAAGTGCTTAAAAATTAACTTTATCTTTCCTGAATGAACGAACAAATGTAACTCAACCAGAATTTATAGGCATTGTTTATTAAAGATTTGACACGAGCTTAAACAGTGACCAAATTAGCACAGCATTACACACTGCGTATCGTTACCCTCCTCACCCCTATGGACATAAATGGTAATTTTAGGTTAAAAAAAAATTCTAGTGCCGCAGTGGTGGATTATTTCATTAAAAATTTGCAAAATGTGTAGCAACCAAACTGAAGAAGAACATTTTGTATCATTTTCAGTTCTTATTCAATCGCAACAAGTGATAAACCTATGCTTGAGAAAATAAATGCTTTTCACGCAAAATTTATTTTTAAGTGCAGTATACTTATTTTTATAAATTGATTGGTCGCCGTCTTGGATTTTTCTAAATTGTCGATTTAAAAATAAAATTCGTACATGTTTAAAACGTCAAAAGAATTCATGAGTAAAATGCAAATTTTAAAAACTATTGTTTTTTTATACCATATTTCATTTAAATATCCGCTTATTTGACCAAACAGCTATATTTCAAATTGGTCTAACTAGCAAGGGTTGATCGTGGGTTGATCCTTCAAGATTTTCAAGATTAAAGATTTTATTTCAAAAGGATATAAATTCTACATTATAGTTTTGTTATTGCACATCAATATTTTACAAAAAGCAGTTCCTTAAATTTAAAATTTGTACTGAACTGCATAAATTAAATGCTATAAACTTATAATATATTTTTTCAATAAATTGCACTAATTATCTAGGTATCTACTGAATCAATATAGAATTCTACAATATTTGGTTTAATTTACTTTTGATAAAAACTTTGGTAATACACTTTTAAAATTTTAATTTTACAAACATTTTTAAATTTAAAATTTGTACTGAACTACTTAAATTAAATGCTATTAACTTATAATATATTTTTACAATAAATTGCACTATTCTCTAGGTTATCTACTTAATCAATATAGAATTCTACAATATTTGGTTTTTTTTTTAATTTGAATAAAAACTTTGGTAATAAACTTTTAAAATTTTAATTTTACAAACATTTTTAACTTAATTAATCATGTATGCTACTTTATATAAGTTAGAGAAGTTCGAATAACATGTCATAATTTTCAAAGAAAATTTTTTAATTTTTTTTTTAAACTATAAGTTGCGAGGTTTTTTAAATTGTTTGGTAATAAATTGTAAATTTTAGGACCTATATTTAAAGCATGTCT
The DNA here is from genome assembly GCA_963576565.1 of Aspidapion aeneum. Classification (NCBI taxonomy): domain Eukaryota; kingdom Metazoa; phylum Arthropoda; class Insecta; order Coleoptera; family Brentidae; genus Aspidapion; species Aspidapion aeneum. Next base: position 84,959,824 of record OY755040.1, read on the forward strand.
TTGTATCAGGCAGAGATTAAATCTTTGTGTACAAAAATTATGTTTACTATTGGCTCTTGTTTGATAGTTGAAATTATTGTAGTAAGTGATGAAAAATTATTTATGTTTGTTTTAAAATATATTACTGCAACTTTTAAAAAAAGTTCACCCGCAATAAATAAGAGTACGTGCTATTTAGGGCGTTTTTTTAAAACTCAACTAAACGAAAGTATCATAACAATGAATATTTAACAGTATTAAAATAATATATATCAGTGGCGGCTCGTAGAATAAAAATCTGGCGGTTGCAAAGGAGAATCGTAATTTTTTAACACACAAATATACGGATCAAGCCTTAATAATAATGGAATAAATTACAAAATTAACTAACATTCAATACACACCTATCGGGATTTACTTATACGGACTACACGACAAATTAAAATAAGAAATTAGCACGGATCACCTAACAAATAGGTGATCCGTGAAATTAGCATACAAAATAAACGATCCGTTTGCAGTCGACCTGCAACCTCACTGAGCTTTACGGGACGGCTTTGAATTCCACGCATAGAAACAAAATCTCGAGCGCTTTGTCATAGGCGAATTGGGTTGAAATCGAGCATATACGTAATATTCCAATAGCCAGGGTAATTTCCAATTCTTGATGAAAACATTAAGAAATGGCAATATCAAATGTACATAAGAGTGTCCTTCTTGCGGAATTTTGTATAAAATGTCCTGATTGGTTATTTTTAAACACATGCATTATTTTACTCGTGCATATTATTTTATTGGTGTATATCGTCCCCACACGTTTGACCCGTGTCGTCACATTGATTTATCGGCACACAGTGGCCAAAAACCCTATCTATATAAATGTTTATTAGATAGATAGATAGATATGAAAATTTGGTAAATAGAAAAGTTTCTTATTTTTTTACGAAGTTTAAGAATTTTTACGTCGGAATGTCAAAAAAAAATTCTAAATGTCAAAATTTGACAGGTCGATGGTTTTTTTAATATTATATTATTTTAGATATTTATAGATATTTTATCCCTAATTTTAAAAATATATATCTTTGTATAATTTTATTCATTAGTTTTGGAGATATATGCGCTTAAATGTTTAAAATACTTAAATTGATCTCCTTAAAACATCAAGGCAGCCATGAAAAAGACAATTGCATTTACACAAAAAGTGATGCTGTTGCTTTTGTAAGGTATAAAATTAATTAATATTTACTATCCGGGGTGAATCTGCGCAGTAATGTGTGGTGTCGCAAGCCAGTAAAAACAAAAAATTATGCAATTTTTGTGAAAGAAAAAAATATTTATGACTTCATTTTTAATTTTCTACCTCCTTAATTATTAATACAGTTTTGAATAATTCATGGGCGCACCCAGGGGGGGGGCGGTGTCCGGGGCCCGGGCCCCCCCAAGCCTATGATTTTTGTATATATTTTAGATGCGAGCTTAATAAAACTCTTTTTTAAAAAATAACTTTATTTTATTTAGTCACTTTTACAAATAAGACAACTTTAAAGTTAGATGTGAACCGTTTAGATGCTAAGTCAAACCTAAGAGACATTGTTTACCTACTAGCCTACTTATAGTTTTAAGAGTGCTGACACAGCTTTGCATGGGTTCCCAAAGAATGTGGAAGTAAACATGTTTATCAAATGACTTTTATATGATCTTGAGACAACAATAGCAATATTGTGCAATTATGGTACTACGTCTTAACTTATTCTAGAAACTACGCATTAAGAAAATACGCCTACGCATATTTTTAATATAACATATATTTTCCACATATTTCATGCATAAACACGAAAAATAGCATGAAATACGACATTATGAGGCCTCGCCCCCCCCCCCCCCCCCCCAAGACATATTCCTGTGTGCGTTGCTGAATAATTCTTACAAATTTTCTGTGGATAGCTTGAAAGATAGAGTTCGCAAAATTTTCGTTAAGATCAACAATTGTTTGCTCTATTTTCTGTTGTAAAATTTGAAGTGTTTGCGGCCTGTCATATTACACCTTATTTTTTAGGTAGCCCCACAAAAAAAAATCAAGGGGAGACAAATCGGGGCTATTTGCCGTATCTTCGTATCCAATACATATATCTATTATTTAAAAAATTCGTTACTGGCTGGAGGTTATGTGGGGGGGGCTCCGTCCTGTTGCCATATTAAATTTCTATAGTTATTAACAGGGAGTTCTTCTAAAAGCTCTTCTATTGCATTTCGCAACAAATCATGGTATTTTTTTCCGGTTAAGTTAGCATTTAAAAATATTTAGGAGACCGCACCAAACATGTAGGGATCTGCGCCCTTGAATTTTGACAGCTTGTAAAGCATGCGGGTTTACTCTTGACCAAATATGCTTATTTTTTCTATTGAACATTTCCGCCGTGGTGAATGCTGCCTCATCAGTAAAAATTATATTTGACAAATTTATTTGATTTGCCGCTATCCCTCGTTGTATTTCCTGACAAAAATGTAATCTGTTTATTTTATTTTCGTTGCTTAACTTTTGCATGGGTGAAACTTTATAAGCCTTGTATTTATGATATTTTAAAACAGAGTGAATTTTATGCCATGATTTGTTTAAAAAAGTTGCTGCATCCGTAATAGACCGTCCAGGATTCTCTAAAATAACAAAGAAAAACATTTTTTTTAAATATGATAAACTAACTAATAAAGAAAAACTAACCTTGAAAATATAACAAAATATTTAAGTCCTCTTCAGCGTTTCTTTCGACTATTCTAGTTTTTCTTTTAGTGTTTTTCTTTGATTAAATGAGTTTACTAGTGTTGTGCTTGGCATTTCTTAAATTTGGTCTACAGTCGTCTACTTCCAATCGCAATTCTTCTAATTATTTTAGAGAGATTCTTAGATGGCGCTTGAGTAGTGTTCTTGTGTTTTGGACAGCTGAGTAAAAGAATTGTTAAAACGTAGCTTAATAAGGGAATTAATAGTAAAGTTTTGGCTAAGTGATAGTTAGTAGTGCCTACCAATAAAAACCATCTTTGTTTGCGTTAGCACTAAGCCACCAAAGAGAAAAAATGGTCTTAACACGGACCGATTTGGAAGATATCAGGAAACTTGTCAATGACGGTATTGACAGGGAATAGTTTATCAACAAACTTGCTCAGACTATAGAGCTCAAAATAGAAGCAAAATACAAAGAAATATTTCAAGAGGTTGATAGGCAGATTTCTTCCCTCAACACAAAAATTTCCACCCTCGAAACGGAAAACATTACCCTTAAAAAGTCGGTTGAAGCCATGGAACAGCAGTCCATAGGGCGCAACGTTCGCATCTTTGTCGTACCGGAGCAGCAAGGTGAAAACATTCCCAACGTGTTATTAAAAATACCTAAAAACAACTTAAAAATAAATTCAGTAGCAGTTTCCGATATCAAACGCTGCTATCGGGCCGCGGCAAAAAATAGGGACACAAATAATATGAAGCCAAGGGGCATATTTGTCGAGTTCTTAGACATAAACAAAGGCGCGGATGTGTTAAAAAATCGGTCAAAACTAAAAGGATCTAAAATTTCTATTCAAGAGGACTTGACCAAGTACCGCGTTAATTTGTTATCAAAAGCAATTGACAAGTTTACAATGAAAAACGCCTGGTCACTACATATTTATGTCAAACGCAATGGAATAGTTAGTCGTGTTTATAGTGTCAGCGATCTCGACTAAAAATAACATGTCTCGCAAAAAAAATAAATTAATAATAAATCTCTTTTATGTGAGTTCAACAATTTTAAGTTGAAAAAAATAATAAATATTATTTAATTAAGATAAAATCGGTGCGTGGAATAACAAGGGTTGTGTTTTGTTTCATCTTATGGAGTGAAAAAAGAGTGGTATGAATCAAAAAAGGATCTATAAGGTAACATACTGAACAGAAGAGGACCAAGAATGCTACCCTGGGGACAACCTGAGGTCACATTAACCGGCTCCGATCTTTTGTTTTCAAGAACCACTCTCTGTTTTCTATCGGTAAAATATGATTTTATGAATTGACATGCGGAGTTATCAAAGCCTATGTATTTCAAGATGGTGAGTAGACTTGTAGGATTTACTATGTCAAAGGCTTTGGAGTAGTCTAGTAAAACAAGAAACCGAGGCTTCTCCCTTGTCTAATGAACTAATAATGTCATCAGTTACATCAGCAAGGGCTGTTGCGCAATTGTAACCAGAGCGGAATCCAGATTGTCTAGCGGGTAAAATGTCGTACTTGCCCAGAAATTGGCGTATCTGTAGTTCCATTGTCTTTTCAAGAATTTTAGAGAGAGTGGGTAAAATTGAACGCAGTTGGCTAAACTCAATAGGTTTTTTAATTTTTGGAATGGGCAAGACATTTGCGAATTTCCAATGATATGGAAAGTAGGATTGACGAATGCAGCAGTACACTATATGCAATATAAATTGAATTACAAAAGGGCAGCATAGCTGAATAAGTGTTATATTTAAATTATCAGTGCCTATAGCTTTACTTTTAGCTTGGAGTATAATGCTAGCAATGAGCTCCTCTGAGACATGTTCGAATCTAAATTGTTGTTCTGTGTTTAGAGAATTATTATTACAGAAATTTATTATTATCAGACGGGATATTATTACTATCTGCTAGAAAAGAAAAAAATTGGCTCAATTCGTCAACAATTTTCAAATTATCTAGAATAGATTTGTACTGTTTATTAATGATATTCATTTTATTCAACTCTTTCTATTTATCTTTATCGCTACATGTTTGAAATTTGTTATTAAGATAAATTTTCTTCTCTCTCCTGATGGCTGTAGTTGTTAAATTTCGTAGCTCTTTGTAATAATTATAATGCTGCTGATTCTTGGTGCGGCGATATCTGTTTAAGGCCTTATTTCGGAGTTCTTGAAATTGCTTTATGTTATGTGTGATCCATGGCGCATATGGCCTCGTTTTTTTGTGCAAGTTATTATTGGCGCATGTTTAACAAAAAGGTTAAGTAAGGTTGTATTTAAAAAAAACACCTTGTCGTCAATGGAATTTATGAAACTCAACAGTGTTAATTTTATTCAATGCCCGGTAACTAAAGGTGCTTTTCTCGATAGGCTTTACATTTAAGCTTAATTTACACCAGACTAAAGTATGATCAGATATATCAAGATGTGTTACACCAGAGTCTACCACCAAGTCGCAGCTGCCATATACAAGATCCAGCAGGGTCTCCGAGTTCTGTGTTATTCTCGTGGGCTCGGTAATATACTGTTTTGAATTAAAAGCATCTAAATATTTATTAGTTGTGTAGTGTGTGTAAGGTCTTTTAGCTGATCAATGTTAAAATCACCAAAACAGACATTATTGCTAGAATGGGCATATAGTTGAGGAAGTAAATCCTCGAAATAGCTCAAAAAGTTTTTTTTACTAGCTGATGGCGGTCTGTAAATATTACCCACTATCAAAATATTGCTCCCCTGTTGTATTTTGATCCAAATATGCTCGACCATATCCAAACACTCTTGTAGTAGTAGTACCGTGTATTTTAAATTATTTTTTAAATAGATAGCAACCTCGCCGCGATCACTTGCTACCCTATCTCCTCTTATTAATGAATAGCTATGAATAGTAATTGCGCCATCATAGATATGGGGCTTAAGCCAGCTTTCAGATATACCAACGATATCATAATTTTCACCTTGTAAATGATTTGATGATCTTTAAATATATCAAAGTTATGTAATAGAGAAGCAGTATTGATATGGGCACAACTTAGCATTTCTTTTCATAGGGGGACGGGAGGGACACTTATATAACTACCTATAAACTAAAATGAGAAAAGTAAATAAAAAAACACTCACACACACAGGTAGGATAAATTTCCGTACGATTTAGCTAAAAACAAAAAATGTGGAAAGCTGAGGGCTTTCTTTTATAGAAAATGTTATTTTTAGCACGCAGCTATAAATATTTATTTAGGGACTATCAAAAACAAAGAAATTTACCTAGCATGAAGTGAAAAATAATGGAATATACATATTTTTGGAAATATATCAGTAAATCATACTTTTACTATATATTACTAACCTTGTATTATTGTTTATTTATTAATTTATTTTTTATTTAATTTAACTTAATGTCCCAAGGAAATAATAGGAAAATATTATTGTTCTTTTTAAGCACATAAGATGACACACGCATAAATATATTTTTTTTAAATGTGACAGAAAGGATTAATATTAATTGCTATGTGGTTTTACATGCTACTTATCAGCAGAAAACAAAATATGATCATAGTGGTAAATATTTGTCAAAATGTTACCTTATAGATCCTTTTTTGGTTCATACCACTCTCTTTTCACTCCATAAGATGAAACAAAACACAAACCATTCCACGCACCGATTTTATCTTAATTAAATAATATTTATTATTTTTTTCAACCATAAACATAGTAAAAAATCTTAAACACTGCAATTAAAATTTTCTTTTAAACCATCTCAGGTATTGACAGCACAAGCCAAAATCAATACCGATCTTAGAAACATATTGTCAGCATCAAATGATCATCTTCTTAAAATAAACCCAAGTAAATGTGTAGCCATGGTTTTCTGTACTGATGAGGTGCGAGAAAACCTAAAACAGACTGTACAGCTTATGATCGGAGACTCTCCTATCGAATACAAGAGTACCCCTAGAAACCTTGGTTTGATCTTTGACGAAAAATTAAAATTCACCAACCACATTAATGCTTGCCTTCAGAAAGCCTACTCTATATATATCCGCATAGGCACTACTTATGCCGAAAAACTAAAAATCTCTTGTGTGATTCTCTTGTCTTATCTATGGCCCTTTTCTTGATTGTATCACAAAAAAGCGAGTCCAGAAAGTACAGAACTCTTGTGTTCGATTTATATTCGGTATAAGACGTAGACAGAGAATTTCTCATAAACTAGTTGACGTGGGCTGGCTAAATATGTTCGATCGTCGCACCATTCACTCACTTTGTTTTTACTTTAAAATTCTAAAAAATAAAAAACCCTCCTATCTTAGCAACAAAGCGATCCGCCGCAATCAAATTCATAATCGCAACTCTCATCATAGAAACCTGTTAGAAATACCAAAGCATAATAAACACATTTTTAAGAAAAGTTTTTCTTATGGTATCGCTTCTACCGCTAACCAACATTTAAAAATTTTTGACCTAACACAATCCATCACTACCTAAAAAATTAGCAAGAAAAGCTATTACTAGTCACCTTTTGCCAAATCAATTATAAAAATGAATATTAATTATTTATTAATATTTGCTCAACCTGCTTAGCATTTCTTTCTTTTCTTAATATTATTATTTTTTCTTTTCATGCCCCCCCCACATTTCTCTGAAATTATTAGTTTAGTTTTCTCATTTAATTCACCCTAGTGTTAAGAATCTTTAGTGTTAAGGACTTATAAGAAATGTAAAAACTAAGCGCTCCAACAGCGCTTGATCTTCTGGGTTAAGATGCTGCAAACCAGCGCATTATTCCCTCAACTCTAGCTTGTATATTTTTCTATACAAAACTGTTGAGAAGAACAATTAACGTCGTACTTACTTACTTTACTATATTTACTATGGTTTGGCGCAGTGGCGTATATAGAAAAAAGTTTCGGGGTGGGCCCGAGGCAGTTTTGGGGGGGGCCGAGACCTCATGAGGCTGTATTTTATGCTATTTTATGTTTGTATTCATGAAATATGTGGAAAATATCCAAAAAAATCTTAGCTTCGGGGGGGGGGCCGGGCCCCCAGGCCCCCCCCCCATATATACGCCACTGGTTTGGCGGGTTGGTTGTCTTTTGTCGGGAAACTAAATGTAATACTGGTTGCGAGCTACAGATGCATTTTCATTATTTGAGTAAAATAATTTAATAATATCCAGTTTTACTTCCTCGGTAAAAATCATCCTTAACCGCTCCTAAAATTGAATTTGACAAGGTGACAATTGTTTTTTTCATGGATTCCTTGATGTTTTTAAAAGTACCAATTTAAGTTTTTATACTTTTAAACGCATATGTCTCCAAAACTATTAAACGACATAATCCCAACATTTTTGAAATCAGGAAGAAAGGATCTATAAAAATCTAAAATAATATATAGGGTGTTTCCTTTAAAAAAACCATCAACCTGTCAAATTTTGATATTTACAATTTTTTTTTTGACATTCTGACACAAAGATTCTTAAAATTCGTAAAAATTATAAAGCTTTTGTATTTATCATATTTTGATAACTATTCAAATAAACGTTTAAGATATGGTGTAAAAATATACGGGAAAACCCTGTAGTACCACAACTTTAAATAACGACATAGAGATTTTTTTTTAAAAGAGTTTAATCGCAAGCAAGTTTTTTTCAAATAAGGCAATTTCATTTGTGGCGCCTTTTTGGAAGGCTTCACATCGTCTCCCGGATCAATAAATAATGTGACAGCTTTGACCAACGTCAAAAATGATGGGACAGTTAATAGGCTAAAAAGGGCACTAAACTGAGAGATTCTCGTAAGATCTATTAACCTGGGGTGGCGGTTGGAATAAATTTTTACATATAGATAATATTTAAACCTTACTATACAGGGTGTCCCAGATAAAATTAATTTAATTAATTGGAAACGATAAGACATACAATTCTTGTTAAATAAGAAAAAAGTGGCGCTCATGCGAGCTCAATCAGGAGCTGTATTAAAATTTAAAATCTCTACAAGGGTTTTCAAAATATTAAGCAACCACTAAAAACTACTTTTATTAAAAATAATTTATTTATTGCTTGGTCCACTTAGATGTTTTGGCTCACACATATTGGTGAGGTTAGGCCTTCTGTAGAAAATAAAATATACCGAAGGACCACTCGAGATAGCTCGAGAAAAACGTGGGGGAGTTAAGAGGGACTGTATCTTTCCACAGGGCTCCAACAGGGAAAAAAGAGCCTAAAAACTTAAATACTAAAAAATAGCGCAACAATGAAGAATTATCAAGAAACGACTTACCCTTAGATGTCTTTTGTAGCTACTTAGCTGGCCAGCCCGATTATACGCGAAGTACCAGACTCTCCATTGTTCTATAGGGCAAAATGTTCCAAACACTAATATCTAATAAACTAAAGCGTAAAATTAATAGTTTCCACAATTTTAATATAAAATGATAGCGGTGCGGTGACTTTACTTGCACGTGGCGCGTGGTTGAGTTGTTCTCTCAGACAATCGGCGTTTTCGTCTGCTAGGCCGAATTTAGCCGCTTATCTCAAATCCTTCATTGCTGGAAGAAGCGCGCGAAGTTTAAATTTAAAATATGGAAAGATATAGCGTAAAGTAAATCAAAATAATATTCTAAAAACGCTTGTAAGCGTAGAAAATGTAACCCAAAAATATTTAAAAACTAAGAGAGATAGCTTCTCTAATTTTAAGTGAAAATTAGAGAATATAATTATTTACAAAAATAAAAACAAGTTGGGAAACTTGTTCATTCGGCCCACCAAAATGAACATCATTTTTCGGTAGGTGAATCTGAATCAATTGGAAGGGGGCAAAGCTTGACTAAAGGTCGTTTAAAGATACCGGACGCGGTACGAACATTTGCCACCCTAGCGTGCCCATCAGGCCCTTTAAAAATTTCAATAATGCGACCTACCCGCCATTGAAGGGGCGGTGATAACTCGTCTTTGATAAGAACGAGGGTACCTATTTTTGGCTCTGCGCATGGTTCCAACCATTTATTTCGTACTTGAAGGGTATGTAAAAATTCTTGGCTCCAACGACGCCAAAAATCGGCTTGTATTCGTTGGACCAAGTTCCATCGCGATAACCGATTCTCAGGTTTACTTGAAAAATCTTCATCAGGAACAGAAACTAAAGGTCCATGTGTTAAAAAATGTCCCGGTGTTAAAACCTGTAGATCGTTACAGTCGGTAGATTGCGGGGTCAAGGGGCGAGAATTTAAAATCGCCTCAATTTGACAAAGAACTGTGTACAACTCCTCATAACTTAGAATTTGCGAGCCAATGGTACGAATTAAGTGAGTTTTTACTGATTTTATCCCTGACTCCCAAAGACCGCCGAAGTGGGGAGCTGATGGAGGGATAAAATTCCAGGCGATAGCTTGTTGCGTGCAAGCATTTCTTGCAAGATCAAGCAATTCTTTGCTTGATTTAACGAAATTTGTGCCATTATCTGAAAAAAGAGTTTTTATGTAACCTCTTCGGGCAACAAAGCGACGTAGCGCAGCTAAAAAAGCGTCCGAAGTTAGATCTGACACTAACTCGAGATGTAAAGCTTTAGTATTTAGACAAATAAAAAGGCAGATATATGCCTTTTGTGTTTTTACACCTCTGTGTTTACTGAGAGTGATAGGTATAGCACCACTAAAATCTACTCCACTAAAAGTAAAAGGCTTTTGTGGAATCAAGCGGTAGGACGGAATTTGTCCCATGATTTGCTCATAAGAATGCGGTTTGACGCGAAAGCAACGAACACATTTGGATAAAACCGTTTTAATTAAGCGTTTGGCAGATAAAATCCAAAAAATTTGACTAATGAGATATTGGACTGTTTGCACTCCGACATGCAAATATTTTTTGTGCATATATTCAATAAAAATATAAGAAAGTCTACTTTCCTTGGGTAAAAGAAGAGGATGTTTTTGTCCGTAAGAAATAGTCATGGCTTGTTGAATGCGTCCTCCAACTCTTATAAGACCATCCTGGTCTAAAAAGGGATTCAATTTTTGTATGGGTTTTATGCACTTTTTCTGGTTTTGAAGGTTAAGAATTACTTCAGAAAAGTATTTTTGTTGTTCGTGCTTAGCCAAACATTTTAAAGCGTTAAAGAGATCGATATAATCTATATTTGTCTTTTTTCTGACGTCTGCGGATAGTCTACAATTATTTATGAATCGTAAACTGCGGGCTAAAAGTAGTTGAATAGCGTAAAAATCGGATTTATTATTTAAAAGCGAATCTAAAAAATTTTCCGTTATTCGGTCACAAGAAATCAGAGCAACATTTTTTCGTTCCTCAGTCTCTAAACTGTCATTTATTTTGACTTGCGGGGTTTTTGTTGGCCATTTATCGAAAGATTCTTGTAAAAAACTAGGGGCGGCCCACCATAGGGGATGATTTAAAAGCTCACTCGGCGAGCAGCCGCGGCTGGCTACATCGGCACTATTGAGAAATGTGGGGGTATATAACCAACATTCTGGATTAATATTATCTTGGATAAGACTAACACGATTTGCGACAAAAGTTTTCCATTTACTTGGATGGGATTTTATCCAGTGTAAAACAACCATTGCGTCCGAAAAAGCGTAAATATTATTTATTGTGAACCTTTTTATGAATATATCATATGTGTATTTTAAGACCTCAGATAAAAGAGTAGCGGCTAGAAGTTCTATTCTCGGAATACTAACAAATTTTTTAAGTGGAGCGATGCGACTTTTCGCAAGAACAAAATATATGTGATATTTAGCGTTTCGTAAGACACGTAAGTATATTACGCATGCGTACCCTCGTTCACTCGCATCACAAAAACCACAGAGATCGATGGATTCGGCGTTGGTGATGTCAATGTGGCGGGGTAAACTAAATTTTTCTAAAACTTGAAATTCAGATTGATAGAGTGTCCACTGACGAACTATTTCTAAAGTAGGCGTGGCGTCCCAGGAAATACCAAGTAACCAAATTTGTTGAATCAAATATTTTAAAGTGAATGTTACTGGGGTAAGATAACCATGGGGGTCATAGCAGCGTGCTAAAAAAGAGAGAAGCGTCCTTTTAGTACAGCTTTGCTGATTAGGTAATATGTTAAATCGAAACTCGTCGTAGGAAGGATGCCAGCACAGGCCTAAGACCTTAGTGACGTCATCCGAATCGAGAGATAAAACTGCGGGGTTGACTAAGGAGGGATCTAAATGAGAGATCACTTCTGAGCGATTGCTAGACCATTTGTGTAATTTCAAGCCAGCGTTTCCTAATAACTCCGTAAGCTCATGCTGCAAATTTAACGCCTCTTGAACCGTTTTACATGAAGTAGTGACGTCATCAATATAGGTATCGTTAAGTATAACTTTAGCAGCGTGAGGGTAGTTATCATATTCGGACTCAGCTAAGTGCTGAAGGGTGCGTAAAGCGAGATATGGTGAACAGTTCACTCCGTAAGTGACAGTTCGTAGTTTAAAAACGGAAACTTTTTCATTAGGGTTAAACCGCCAAAATATTTTTTGGTATTTTTGATGATCAGGGTTGATATTTATACCACGATACATTTTTTGAATATCGCAGGTGAGCGTCACAGGGTTAAGGCGAAAATGTAATAATATTTGAATAATATCTTTTTGTAGTTTTGGACCCGATAATAATACTTGATTAAGCGAAATATGCGTAAAAGGGTCAGTAATACTCGCATTAAAAACTACCCTTGTCTTAGTAGTGATAGCTTCATTTTTAACAACAGCGAAATGTGGAATAAAATAGCTGTCTGAATCGTCTTCTTTTTCTGAGTCATAGTCCATATGACCCAATTCCAAATATTCATTCATAAATTTAGAATATTCACAATACAAGTTTTTATCGCGAAGCAGTTTTTTTTCTAAAGATAAGAAACGATTTAGCGCGACTTGTTTTATTCCAGGAAACTGCGGTGGATTGTCAAATGTGCGAAAGGGAAGGGAGACAGTATACCGGCCGTCTTGATTACGCGACACGCTCTGTTTAAAATAATTTTCACAAATTTCATCCTCTGGTTTCAAATGAGTTTTTTGTGGGACGCAGTCGGTTTCCCAAAATTTTGAAATTAATTGCGAAAGCGAGTCATTTTCATTTTGACAAAAAAGAGCATTAATTGGCGGGGTAGAAATTAAGGGTTGATTTATTTGTCCCATCAAAATATAGCCGAAAATAGTTCCCATAGCAAAGGGATGATTTGGATCATCGCTAGCGATTTTTTCACCCTGTATAATTAGTGGAAAGAGATCCATACCAATTAGTAAATTTACAGGCGAAGGGTGGTAAAAAGTGGGATCTGCTAAGGGTAAATTTTTTATAAAATGCCAATTTTCTGTATTTATTTTTACTGACGGTAAATCAGTACAAACCCTTTGCAAAATAATCGCTTGCGTAGACACAAAAATATCTGGTTTTTGAAAATTACAAATTTTAATAAAAATCGATCCTAGATCAGAAGTAAGAGAGTTGCCTCCAACCCCCTGTATATTTGAACATAAGGGTTGTCTGGGAAGGCCCAATTGTTGCGCTAATTTTTGAGAACAAAAGGTGTTTTGCGAACCGCTGTCTAAAACGGCTCTAACTGTTTGAAAGTGACCGCGGACATCTTGAATTTTTACTAGGATAGTTGACAATAAAACTTGCGATTGCGCAGAAATAAAACCACAATGCGTGGGGTTAGAACCTGAAGGAGTTGCGATTGGTACTTGTGAATTAGAAGACGTCGAAGTAAAATTGTTATTATTTTGAGTAGAGTAATTTTGAAGCGGACACCCAGTAGCCGGGGATCTAAAACTTTGCTGACTGGCCAAGTAACCACGTGGTGAACTGTGAAAGATTTTGTGAGAAATTCACGTTAGCATCAAAATGTGATCTATTTTGATTTTGAGAATTAGCGTAATTATAATTTCGCTCAAAATGAATTAATGAGTGGTGTCTTTGATTACCAGGGCAATAGCGACATGAGCGTAGACTTTGACAAGAATTTGTTAAATGTATTGAGCTTAAACAATTTAAACATAGTTTTTTATTTTTAGCGTAAGAATAGCGTTCGTAGGGAGATTTACCTTTAAATGCGTTACATAAATATATTGAATGTGTGTTAGAATCACAAAAAGCGCATCTATCTTTAGATTGAGTATTTTCCGTACCAAGGAGCGTTTTTGTATAATAAGGCGAGGCGTTATTTTTATAAAACTGTTTATTATTTTTAAATCTATTTTTAGATTGTAGCGAATAAAGCGAATTACATTGACTTTCAAGGAAATTATAAATTTCTTGATATTTGGGCATTTCATTAGACCTAGAATTAGCTAGTTCAAAGCGCGAAAGTAGTACCTCAGGCAATTTATCTAGTAAAATGTTGGCGAGCGGAAAACACCATTGATCAGTGTCGTAATTTAGAGTTTTTAAAGCCTCAATGTTTTCTGAAAAAACATCAAGCAGCGTGCGCAGCGTTTCTGGATTGTCGTCTTTGAGAGCGGGAAAATTATACACGGAGCGCCAATAAGTTTGAGCCGATAAGCGGGGGTTATGATAGCGTTTTAGAAGCGTATTGTAAGCGATTATATAATTAGCGTCGGTTATTTGTAAGTGTTTAACTACGTTTAAAGGCGGTCCTTTTAGGTAGGACAGTAACAAATTAAATTTAGCGTTTGTAGGAATACTAGGATTATTGTGTACAGAACTATTGTACATATCTAGAAAGGTTGGAAACTTAGTGATGTCGCCATGAAATTCGACAATGCGCAGTCTTGGCATTAAAGACGCCATAAAGCGGTCTGGATCAGAAGAATTTGAAATTTGCGTTAAGTTTTGAGGTTGAGGAGCTTCAATTTTCACCTCAAATAGTTGTTTTTGAATTCTTTTAATATCATAGAAGCTGTCGTCAAACTCAGTAAGGCGTTAATTTTTCTTCTTCCAGTCTCTCCGGACTTGCCGAATAAGCCTCTATTATTTGATTTTGATAAATAAAAAAAGTTTCTTTAATTTCATCAAGGTCGATAAGTCGAACCTGTAAACACGGTTTTTTTGTATCATCCGTTAGGCAAGCATTAGCTAAGTTATGAAGAGTATTAATGCGATTATGTTGCACATTACGGAGTGCTTCTAACTTCTTAAGTTGCGTACTCATTGTAATGTTTTGAAAAAACTCCGTTAAAACAGGTGAACGATTAGTTTCCGAAATTTTTAATATTTAAAAATTAAAAGCGTTTAAAAAGAAAGAAAATAGGCGATAAAAAATGTAAACAAGTCTCATTTACCTCTCTAATATCTTTTACAGCGATGTGGTGGAAACTTTTCCTACGTGCAGGTGACGCCAAGCCAAAAAGAGGTAGGAAATGCGCGAAAACAATGCGCGTTCGGTACTTTTTTACTTGTTATTTTTACTGCTAGCACAGCAAACAGATCAAGGTCATGCGTATTTATTAAAAATTTTATATTTAACAAAATGCGATTTAGACTTTAATTTTTCCCGGGGTCCTGTTATCAGGCTCGAACCTGGACCAAATGGTGAGGTTAGGCCTTCTGTAGAAAATAAAATATACCGAAGGACCACTCGAGATAGCTCGAGAAAAACGTGGGGGAGTTAAGAGGGACTGTATCTTTCCACAGGGCTCCAACAGGGAAAAAAGAGCCTAAAAACTTAAATACTAAAAAATAGCGCAACAATGAAGAATTATCAAGAAACGACTTACCCTTAGATGTCTTTTGTAGCTACTTAGCTGGCCAGCCCGATTATACGCGAAGTACCAGACTCTCCATTGTTCTATAGGGCAAAATGTTCCAAACACTAATATCTAATAAACTAAAGCGTAAAATTAATAGTTTCCACAATTTTAATATAAAATGATAGCGGTGCGGTGACTTTACTTGCACGTGGCGCGTGGTTGAGTTGTTCTCTCAGACAATCGGCGTTTTCGTCTGCTAGGCCGAATTTAGCCGCTTATCTCAAATCCTTCATTGCTGGAAGAAGCGCGCGAAGTTTAAATTTAAAATATGGAAAGATATAGCGTAAAGTAAATCAAAATAATATTCTAAAAACGCTTGTAAGCGTAGAAAATGTAACCCAAAAATATTTAAAAACTAAGAGAGATAGCTTCTCTAATTTTAAGTGAAAATTAGAGAATATAATTATTTACAAAAATAAAAACAAGTTGGGAAACTTGTTCACATATACTATAATATAGTAGTGTGAGCTATGGTGATCCTAATTTTTTTGAGAAAAAAAAGTTGCTCCGATTTGAAAGATTTTTATATATCTTTGCGTTTCAGATGATTTTGAAATTTTTTTTGTCGCGTTGTCTGTCTGTATGTCTGTCTGTAACGACCAATAGCATAACTCAAAAACCGCTTGACCCCATTCCCATTTAAAAATTAACAAAATCCACCGAACACAAGCCAAATAAAAGGGTGGGGATAGATTTCAAAAATGAGAGTTTATGTGAAAATATGATATCAAACAAAAGGTAATTGAGTCCGGAGTTAAACAAAATATATTTTGTTTTTGTTTTGTTTAAGGGTGGGGGTAGAATTCAAAAATGTGTGTTTAAGTCAAAACATGGCTTGTGTGGTATCAAACGAAAGGTAATTTAGTCTGGAATTGAATAAAATATATTTCGGTTTTTAGTTATATTAGCTCACACGTACACTATAACTATAATACCTAGTGTGAGCTTAGGGGCCCATATATTGACAGAGTATTTATTTTTAAAAAAGACTGGGCTCAGAATAGCGCCACTTTTTACCCAATAATCCAAATTTTTGTGTATTACTGTTTCCAAGATTCTCATAGGAAACCATAACTTTCAATGTGCGATGCAAAGTTTTGTAGAAAAGAAATATCGAGTGTGCACAAATCACACTATCTTGCCTTAAGTGAAAAACGGGTTGATTGGAAAGAGTGAAACCAATCTTGGTTTGTGGCGGATTACGGAAGAGACATGGTTTGTTTTTGCTTCTTGCTTGGCATTGAAAGCATATTTCAGCCTAGGAAAGCCGTGGTGAAATTTCTGAAATATGCAAGTCGAAGAAAAAATTAAAAAGACAGAGTAATAAATAAACCTAGTCATAAAAAAATTATATTAAAAAATAAGCACATATCAAGTAACTGTCCCAAAACTATTTTCGTTTCACTTCCTATATCGTACTAATGAATATAATTTTGGCTTTCTTATTTGAATGGTTTAAAAATAAGCTAAGTACACCTGTAATCTATTTAAAGAAAATAAAACACCGCTGTACCATTTTGAATAGCAGTTTACGTTTTAAAACTTTGATGTTCTGGGGTAACGCATTCGTGACTATCCCGATCCCAACTGAAAGTTTTTGAATAAACTACTGTCTACTGTGCAATGCGCTTTCTTTCGACTCCAGAGCCGGTACCAGCTCTCGTCACGCACGAGGAAAACTAAAAATAGTTTTTGAAGAAAGAAGCACTTTTCCGTACTAGTGCGAAAAAAACAACAGCATGACAAAACATTAAAGCTAAACCTGTCACTCAAAACACTAAACACTACGTTATCAAAATTTAATATAAATAAATTCTTGAAAAATTTTTGTTCACTTGATTGCTAGCCTGAATCATCTAAGCGCGTCGTTCGCCATCTGTAACTACATGCGGGAAAGTGATATTTTTTGCACTAGTTAGATAAACTACTATTTTCTACTAGAATGTGGAAAACTACACTTTTCTGCGTGCATTATAGATTTAACAATGCGACTTTTCGCATTAGTAAAAAGAAATAAAAAAAAGTTAGGTTTTAGGGAGTAACTGACAAACAAAATTTAAAAATTATTAAATTAATATGGTTGTAGTTTACAAAAGTACTAAATATTTAAATTTATCAGAAGTCTGCTATAATTTTTAATAAAATAAAGCGAAATTATATGTGTTTAAATAATTTTTTATACGACTGTCTTGTAAAAGGGGGTTTTGCGCACGGAGAACACGATCTGAAAATGGCATTTTGCGCACGCTGTGTGCAAAATGTCTTGCAGACGCTTACGTCATTTCTGCATACGGGTCTCCCGTCATTGTGATTTTTGTTGTTGTCACCAGTAGTTTAGTGGGCCCCTTCAGAACAGCCCCACTCCTGCCACCCTAACCCCCGCCCACTTTCCCCCCTCCCTCCCCGCAGGGGGCGTGGCCACACTTACTTCCCCCCCCTCCCCCTCACACCCCCGGAGGCGTGGTCTTCCCCTCCCCTCCCCCCGAAGTTGGGTAAAAAAAGATGGCGGCCAGCCAATGATAGGCGAAGTGGGGGACCCTTATTTTAAGGGTCGACCAATAGGAAGCGACTTCCCCGAAGGGGGGAGGAGCCAAAATGGCGGCTGGCCAATCAGAAGAGAGCTTGCCTCTCATTGGCTGGCCAATGATAGGCGAAGTGGGGGACCCTTATTTTAAGGGTCGACCAATAGGAAGCGACTTCCCCGAAGGGGGAGGAGCCAAAATGGCGGGAGCAGGAAAAAAAGATGGCGGCCAGCCAATCAGAAGAGAGCTTGCCTCTCATTAGCTGGCCAATGATAGGCGAAGTGGGGGACCCTTATTTTAAGGGTCGACCAATAGGAAACGACTTCCCCCGAAGGGGGAGGAGCCAAAATGGCGGCAGCAGGAAAAAAAAAAGATGGCGGCCAGCCAATCAGAAGAGAGCTTGTCTCTCATTGGTTGGCCTTTTGAAAGTCGAAGTGCGTAACACCGTGCATGAAGGCGTAGCAATAATAAAAGATGGTCATAGATTTCCCCCCTTTGAGTATTAACTTTCCCCCCTTTGAGTACGTACCAGTGCAAGACTGGCACCCTATTTTCTCTCTCTCCCTCTAGCACACTAGAATTATCTCTCTAACGCATCCTATTTTCTCTCTCTCTCTCTCTCTAGCACACTAGAATTATACGTACTTAACTATTTTAATAAACTAGAAATATTTTTATTTTAAATAAATGTTCATACGTACCTACTCAGTATAACTTTTTTTCAGCATCAATGATTTAAATATGTATTTTTTTTTCACTTTTAATAAAGCAAATTTTGATTTTGCTGTAACTTTTATATACATTTCTTAAAATATTTTTAAAGAAAGCATATATATTATTGCTTTCTTTAAAGTCTTTTTTCATTTTTATTTAAAAATAAAAATAGAAAGGTTGGTCAATTACCATTTTTTAGGTTTATTTATCTTTATTTATGTCTTTTTTTCAAAACTTTTTCTCCAGAAAATATTTGAGAGTAATGGAATATTGAGGAAAGTGTAATATTTAACAAAAAAAAGACATAAACTTGTCAAACATTTTTCAAACTAAAATGTATTGAAAACTAAAGATGGAGCTAATGGTAATCTAATTCAGAATTTAATAATTAATTTAAAAGAAAGGTATTTTTCTTTAATTTTTTTAATTTTTTTTTTAAATTATAATATTTATGTTAAAATATACTATTACTAAATAATTAATAATCATAACCTAAGGTAACATATGGACTAATGAAATACTATACTATTACTAAATAATTAATAATCAACCTAAGGTAATATATGGACTAATAAAATACTATACTATTACAAAATAACTTTTAAAAAAAATCCTAACCTAGCCTAAAACTATAGGATATTTCACACCTTAATTACTTAGATGAAATCATCTAAATAATTAAGGTGTAAAACCTCCCTAGGTATTGAGTGATGAGGTATTAATATGTCAAAGTCATCCGTAAGCCTTATTTCGTTAAAACTGGACGGATGACTTTGACATATTAATACCTCATCAGTAGTAGGTGAGGCAGACGATGGTCCCGGTGCGGGCATATACTCATTGGGTGCGGGTGCCGATGACGGCGATGACATATCCTGAAATCAAAAGAAAAACCAATGTTAACCATTTTTTTTATTAAACCATTTAGTTATTTTTATTTTAATAAAAAAGAAATAATTATATTTTTGGTATCTTTATCTTTTAGTCCCACACCAAAAATTTTGAGAAAATATACAGTGTACACAATCGAATTTTTCTTGAGAAATATTATGTGTATAGATTTGTATAGTTTACCTGTTCAGAGGCTACCACCGTGTAGAACGGAGGCGAAACTACCTCCGGTTGAACCAGAGGGGTGTTAGAAGTTCCAGCCTGTCCCATTAGGTTCGCCTCATACAGGCTGCCGTCTGAATTGAGGGGCACGGTTGCAAAATGATAGCCGAGCTGAGCATGTCTTATGGCTCTCCTGAAAATAAAAATAAAATATAAATATTTTTGCTAAATTGTTCTCTATTTTTTACACTGCTAAATATACATCACTAGCTGCAACAATATGTTACAGGTTCCAATATGTTGCTACTACTATATAAATGTAATCTTGGACGTTTGTGTTTACACCAAACAAAAATCGAAGTTTTGATGTGATAGACAAAGTGGCGCGCTGCAGCCTTACGATTAAATGTTAAATAGGCACTGTAGACTTACTATAATGGTTAGATTAAATTAATGTAAAAACTCATAGTATATAAGTTTAATAGTATATTTTAAAAAAATAGAAATAACTTACGTAAATACATCCTGCACTCTTTCCAGCCCCTCCGAAGGCCGCAGACGGCACCCGCACTGGCAAATGTATTCTTGTTGCGCAGCGCACATACCGCAGCATGTGTGCTGCCAAATACACTCCATGGGGATGGACGAGATTATACTCGACAAACAGTGCATGCAGGTGATTGCAGCCATCATAGCTTCACTGGAATAAAAAACATAAAAAATATAAATATTAGAAAGTAAAAACATAACTAGTCCTATCCTAACATAAAATTCGTACACCCTCTATTGTCAGGAACTATCTCTATATAGCTATTGTTAATAAGTAACTGTTCTATATCTTGCAAAAGGGTATCTTCCTAACTAGTTAGTACACTTTCAATTAAGCACCATGTTATATCAGCTTTGAAAGCAGTTTTTTGTAAATGTCTCAGAAACGAAAGCTCCTTCAGGTTTTTGCTTATAACACAAACTATTAAGAAAAATAAGTTCTACTAGGTATATTCCTAAGGTCGTATATAGATGCGCTGTTCCGTTATAAAGTATCTCAAAATTTCATTAAAATCGGCTTAATGGTTTACACACTCATACACACACACACACACACACACACCTAATTAAAATTATTTCAGAGAAAATAATTAAGTACTGAGTAGTAAAAATAAAAACAAAAATACTTACAATATTGCCTGCATGTAGTACATTTTTCAGTAATTTAAAATTCTTGCAATGTCTCTTAACTTAACTCTTCTATACTCTAATTAACTAATCACAACTCTTTTCTCTTATTTCTACTACACTCTAATTAACTAATCACAAGTCTTTTCTCTTATTTCTACTACACTCGAATAAACAATTGACAAGTAGTTAGAAACACTGAAACTAGGTAACTAAAAAATAAAAAACTGCTAAGCTGCCAAGTTCTTCTCATTTCCACTTTTCTAAAAAAGGCGGGGACAAAAAGACGTTCGAGGCAAAAAGATTACCCCTCCTAGGCTGCCTTTTTCTTTTTTATCTTTTTTTAATTTTAAGGGTGAACGGTCATTAGAAAAAATTCTGTTTCAAAAATAAAATTTTAGAGTATAATAATTTAGTTAAAAACCCATAAAATACCCAAACCCATTAATTAAAAAGGTAACTGATCTCTTGAAAACGACCCAAAATGGGCAGACATAATAATCATAAGACAGCATCCAAAAAAATCAGACCAAGATAAAAATCCGTCTTAAAATAATTGCCTAATAACTTGTGGATTTGATAGGGGTACACCACCCACTGTGCTTGACTTTATCTTAATTTGCTATTTCTTTTCACGCATCTGCGTAACATCATATCTGATAACAAACGAAGAAGGTTGAGGATATTAAAATAATGACAAAAAAATTTGATAACTAAGGGTTACCAAAGATACCAACTGTACAATCTAGATAAAAACCACCCTTGTGAAATTAGAGAAGGCTTGCAGGTGTGCACCATTTCTTGGAAAGGTTTTTCTAGATATCTCCCTTTGCTATCTACTTGACAAAAAAATCCAATAAATCTAGTGCTTGATAAGAATCCTTCCTTCACGTCGTGACTTGTTAACTAAAAAAATAAGCTAATTAAAAAACCATACAAGTATGGTAAGTAACCCTTTTGACTATCTGCTTTAAAAATAGGATGACACAAATTAGCTTTCTATTGATGGAATCATTTTTTCAAGCCGGTTTTTTCTAACCAATGAAAAAAAATCTAGTTTTTTCTTACTTGTAGAGCTGCGGAGAATTTTTAAGCATGCGCAATTAGCCTCAAAAAGTTGCTATAAAAACACCAAACACCTTGCTTTGAATATTACTTTGACTAGTTTAGTCAGAACTGTATTTTATTACACAGTAGTTTACAACTATAAAAAAATAAGTGTTCATTAAAAGACCAAACTTAGAATAAAATTAGTGCTTTTGTAGCTGATGAATTTAGTGTTTTTACGCATGTTTTGCTGAATATTGATAAACATTACAGAAACATTTATCCAATATTTTTTTTAAAAAATCTAGGTTTAATCAACACAGACTTTTATAGACTTTAAAAAGGACATAGTTTCTGTCTGCAGTTTTAGTGCTATTATAGGGGTTTCTTTTACATTATAATATGTGTTTAAAAAATGTATGTTTATTTTTATTTTTGTGTAAAGTGTTATTTTGGTAAGATTTTGTTTTTATATTAATTTTCATCGTTTAGTCAATACCACTTTCGCCATCTATTAGCTATCTTTTGTAGACATATAACATTCCAAAAATACTACACATCGATATAAGCCGGTTTTTAACTGTCCTACCCCAATCAATAAGGGTTTCTATAGGGTCATTCTGTTATTGATACGTTCCAAAAGCTCTACTTAAATATCGATTTAAACGAACACCGTTTCACATGCGCTGCTTCGACTAAATAACCCCAGTGAGTGTGGTTTTACAAGCGTCCGAGAGAGTGCGCCGCATGTCTTAATATCAAACCTCGTTGTTGCTCTAAAAAGCGTCGGTAATCGTGTGGGCGCAAGCTCTTAGATTGCTAATTGGTTAGAGAGTGTACCTTGATATTGGCTCTGTCAGAATTTTGGTGCATCGCAAATTGATTTCATACTTAGCTCAGGAATAAATAAAAACAATTGGTAAATTAGTCAACTATTTATTTTTGTATTGCATTACATTTGTTGAGTTATTTTTTTTAAATAAATTCTTATCATTAAGACA
Source organism: Aspidapion aeneum (assembly GCA_963576565.1). NCBI lineage: Eukaryota > Metazoa > Arthropoda > Insecta > Coleoptera > Brentidae > Aspidapion > Aspidapion aeneum. The sequence goes on from OY755040.1 coordinate 84,982,790, forward strand.
AATAAGACGTAGCCTTTTTTCCAGTTTTCTTAAGTCTTCATAACTTCGCACCCAGTTTTTAAGCTTCGTTAGTTTGTTAATGTGACTTTCTATCATTGATTTTTTCTGGTTAGACATATTGATTTGTTGAATATCAGTTATTAAATAAGAGTGTTTTTTGAAATTTTGAGGAAGTATATAGTTTAGACCCCCTCCTTTTTTCAGTTTAGTATAAAATGGAAAAGTTTACAATAGTTAGGGAGTCAGCACGAAATGTAAGAAGATTTAATTTACAAGGCAACTCAATAGAATTTAAAATAAATACTTGCCCAGTGGAAGAAAATCCTGTTAGTTGGATTAGAGAGGTGCTAAATCAAATTTTGACAAGAGGTCTTAACAATGTTAGCCCTACAGATATGATAGGAATTTCATTTGAAAGCACAGAATTTAGATCGGGTACGGGTTATTTATCTTTTCGAAGAGCTGACAGTGTTACTTTAGATGACGTGTGGGAAATTATTTCCAAGATTTATCAGTCCAATCAAGGTGCACTGGATACAGATACTTTTAGATTAAATATGATGATAGTGAATATGCCTGTAGGTGCGAAAAATGATAGAAAATATAAGGATTTTAACGAGGCTTGTAGTAAGAAAAAAGGAATTTTAGTAGTTAAAAATAACGATTCCTTATGCTTGCCTAGGGCTATAGTTTTGGCTATTGCGAGGATAGATGGGGACCCAAACTTTAAAAAAATTTTACGGGACACTCAAAAGATGCAGTTGACTTTGGCAAAAAAATTGATGGAGGACGCTGGCGTAGAGATACCGGACATCGGTGCTGGAATCCCTGAACTGCGATCTTTTCAAGATTTTTTAAAAGGACAATACAAGATTATTGTATATGAGTATACTTTACATATGCGAGGCCAAAATGTAATTTTTGAGGGACCCGATGCTCCCAAAGCAATCAATTTAATTTACCAAACAAATCATTTCAACGTTTTGACATCTCTCACCGCCGCTTTTGGTTATTCTTATTACTGTAAATATTGTCAGAGGGGTTATAATGCTAAAGAAATGCATAGTTGTGCAAAGCAGTGCCCCCACTGTTTAAAATATCCTGCTTGTCCTGAAGAAATAAAAAAAAGATGCAATATATGTTTAAGATATTTCCTGGGTGAAAGCTGCTATAACAATCATTTAGAAAAAATCCCCAATGAGGAGTATACTGCGTGTCAAAAAAAAAGTTTTGTAAACAATGCTTTGGAATGATAACTATAAGCAAAAAAAATAAAATACATAAGTGTGAAGTTAGATTTTGCCCAACGTGCCGAAAAGAACATAAATATAATGAATTCTGTTATATACAACCGTATAAAAAGCCTCGAAAAGACGAAAATAATGCCTTTATATTTTTTGATCTAGAAACTAGACAAGAAGAGCGCATTGATGAGCGTACCTTAAGGCATACTCCCAACTTGTGCGTTTTTTTTCAATACTGCACCTTATGTATGAAAGATGAAAGAGATTTATGCGAAAAGTGTGTAAAAAGGGTTCAAGTTTTAGAATCAGAAAAATGTATTGAGGGATTTTCATCTTATCTCCTGGATCTCCGAAAAACCTTTAAAAATGTTATTGTTATTGCTTTAAACAGGGGCAAATTTGACACTCATTTTGTCTTAAACTATTTTTTAACAGAAATGCCCGAATACAAACCGGACCTAATTATGGTCGGAACAAAAATTATCAGTATGGCAATTGAAAACATAAAATTTTTGGATTCATATCAATATTTTCCAATGGCTCTATCAAAATTACCTAAAGCTTTCGGACTCGGAAACGAAATATCTAAAGGAACTTTTCCCCATCTTTTTAACCTAAAAGAAAATGAAAACTACGTCGGACCTATTCCAGACATTCGATATTACTCGCCAGATACATTAAAAGAAGACGATCGACAAAAACTAATTAAATGGCACGCAGAACAAGTTAAAAAAAATGTTATATTCGATTTTAAAAAAGAAATCAGGGAATACTGCATTCAAGATGTTAAAATATTAGCGTTAGCGTCGCTTAAATTTCGAGAAAACATTCTTTCGCTCACTGGAGTAGATCCGTTTTTAGAAGCCTTCACTATAGCAAGTACAACACAAAAAATTTTCCTTAAAAATTACTTAAAACCAAACACTATAGGAATTATACCTGCAGGAGGATACAGATGTAGTCAAAAAAAGCAATTTTCTACAATCGGTACTAAGTGGCTTCTCTGGGAATCACACAGGCGGGGCATTGAGATTCAGCATGCTGCCAATGGGGTTGAATATTTAGCAGGTGGGCTAAAAGTCGATGGATATTGTCCTGCAAACAATGAGGTACTGGAATTCCTAGGCTGCAGATTTCATGGATGTTTCTTATGCTACCCCCACTCCCGTGATGAAAGCTTAACAGAAAATAAATGCGAATCAATAAACTCACGATATGAATCTACGTTAGTAAGGTTAGATCACTTCAAAACTTGGGATATTCGGTGACAACTATGTGGGAATGTGAATTTAGAAAGATGCTAAAAGCAAATCCTGAAATGACCCAATATTTAGAAAATCATCCTGTAATAGTTGAAGACCCTATTAACCCCCGCTCCGCGCTTTATGGGGGAAGAACATCAAACTTTAGACAGTATTATAAATGCAAGGAAGGCGAAAAAATACGTTATATTGACATTATAAGTATTTATCCTTATTCCTGCAAATATAAAGATTATTGTATAAGGCACCCGCGCATTATAATTGGGCATGAAGATTGCATGAAAGAGAATATTCATAGCATACAAGGACTGATAAAATGTCAAATTCTGCCACCAACCGACTTGCTACTGCCTATGCTACCCCAAAAAATAAATGGTAGGTTAATGTTCGTTCTTTGTCATATCTGCGCAGAAAAATATAATCTAGAGGATTGTGACCACTCTGATGAAGAAAGAAGTTTAAAAGGTACTTGGCCAAGTATAGAGATACACAAGGCGCTGGAAAAAGGATATAAAATTTTAAAATTTTCGGAAATCTGGTCTTACGAAATGAGTTATGATAACCCAGAGACCAAGTCAAATGGGCTATTTAGTGAACTTATGAATACTTTTCTGCAAAAAAAGCAGCAAGCATCAGACTGGCCCCCTGAAGTTAAAACCGAAGAACAAAAAGAAAAGTACATTAGTGACTATTTTAAGCATGAAGGAGTTTTATTAAATCGTGATGAAATTGAATCAAATCCTGGTATGCGTTCTATTGCCAAGCTGATATTGAATTCGTTTTGGGGCAAGTGGGCGCAGTCGGAGAATCCTAGCCAGACAAAAATTTTAGACAATAAAAAAGATTTTTTTGACTTAATTACAAGCCCTGATTATACTCTAAACTCTATAATACCCGTAAACGAAGAAAAGATAATCGTGAACTATAAATTTAAGGAAGACGCTCGAATTCCTTCTCCCACAGTAAATTTAGTTATTGCCGTTTACGTCACTGCACATGCTAGGTTAAAGCTTTATGAGACTATGGAACGACTAGGAGACAGACTATTATACGTTGATACGGATTCTGCATTTTTAATCTCCAAACCTGGAGAGTGGGAGCCTCCATTGGGAAATTTTTTAGGAGATTTTACAGACGAGTTGTTAGAGTTTGGGAAGGGTACTTATATTGATGAGATTGTTCTAGCTGGGGCCAAAAATTATGCCTTTTCTACTTTTACCCCCTCTACAAACCAAAGAAATGTTGTATGTAAAGTTAAAGGTTTTAGCCTTAATTATAATGCCAGTCAAATAATTAATTTTGAATCCATCAAAAATATGGTACTTAACAATATAGAGGACCCCTTAATTGTAAATTTTTCATCGATCGGAAGAACCAAATTATCAGATGTTATTACAAAACAAGAATCGAAAAAATATAGACCCCTTTCCCTTAAACGCAAGTTTTATGAAGACTTTACTTCTTTGCCCTACGGTTATATTAAAAAGAAAAGACAATATAAAAACAAGATTAAAACCATTTTAGCTAAGCATTAGTATATTAGTATTTGATGTAGCTTTACCAAAAACTATACTTTAAATTGTATAAAACACAAAGCATGTATACAGTTCAAAATATGACCATTAAAAAAAAGTCAAGAGGAAAACAGGTAAGCGTGATAAAGTGGATTAAATAACGTAAAACAATAATAACTTAATCACCCATTTTTGAGCGCCTATCTTTTTTCTTTTTCAGCTTACTTGGTATAATTTCAATTTTTGTATTTAATATTGCTTTAAAGATAGTAGATTATTCCACTACTACACTCAATGTACTATATAGGTATTGTAAAAAGTATTGCGTTTCGAATTGCTTCTTTTCCTATTATATTTAAAATGGTCTGTTGTAGCACATATTTTTAAGGCCTCCACGGCGTCAGTTAATGAAAAAAAGCAAGTCGTAACGTGTTGCTTCTGAATAAATTTTTGGATGTGTTTATCTTTCTTATTTGTCTAGGAGGGGTTAGAGGTATAAAGGGATAGTATCTTATTAACTTTAGAATCAGTTCTGTTACGAGTCAGTCACCGTTAGCAAAAATGTCGGACTATAGTTCTGATAGTGTTTATTTTTCATCAAGTTTAACCGATAGTGAATCTTCGTGCGATGAAAAATTTTGTGTTAAGTGTATGGGCGGTATTGACTGTTGTGTAAATCGCTTTTATTTATCCATTTTTGTTCCTAAAGAAATGATTAAATTTGAAAACCTAAGTATTAAATGGGGTAAAAGCAACGGTGATAATCTTATTATCTTAGACTTATTTAAGGCACCAATTAGATCTGTGATATTTTTTTCACCAATAAATTTTACAGAATTTATTAACATTTTAAAAGAAATCAAAATCGAAGAAGAAGTCAGAGGTAAATACGAAGTTAATATCGACAAGACTTTACCGAATATTTTATTTGGTAATATTAAAGTTGAATGTACTCCAGCAGAAACTGGTATTTATAGCGTGGATCTTCGACAACCTTTCCCTTTAATTAAAATTTTCAATTGGTCTATATTTGTTTTGTTTGTTGCCGTATCTCCTAATATCGTAACTCAATTTTGAAAGATAGGGTTACGGTATAGTCAGTTAAATGTTTTAACCAATCTTTATCAAGAAAACTACTGAATTAATAATCGTCATGTTATAGCTTACATGGTCTACAGGTGAACTGGTCTAAAACAGCGGAAAAATATATGGGTTGGATTTTTGGGTTTCTTTCAAGTCAAATAATTTTGTAAAAATGGGAATTTAAATTTGGGAAAAACTATTCAAGGTAGAGGTAAAACTTTACCTATGAAACGAATAAAAAGTTATATCAGGGTAGGTTAATGAAGACAGTGACGTCACACCTAGTAGATTTCAGTAGGAGACCTAGGTAATTTTCTATTTCGTCATGTCGGGAACTCATTTTTGAGTTATACTGGATAAACAATAGACCGGAAAATTTATTTAACAAGAAGATTTGGAGCAGTCTCTTTCTTCTGTACACACCTGTGATCTTCTAATTTCAGGAATCTGGCCAGTAACCGGAAATGCTGAGCTCACAGTGTCTTATGTTTTCTAATTAGGGAGACAAAAGCGTTGTCGTTGAATAAATTTTATATTTTACAATACAATTTTCAATATAAAAAATGGTAGATCTACCTACTCTTTTTATTGTGACGAAAAATGATTTAGATTTGGTATACAAGAGTCACTATACGTTTTTGGAACCTGTGTTGAAGTGATGATGGGATATTATTTTAAAACAGGTTTTATAGTACACATTTGGACAATTTTTCTGACTTGGTTAAAAAAATAGGTTAATTAGATAATATTTGAGATAGTAACTAAAAGTTAGGATTTTTAGAAATTTAGTGTTTAATGGTATAGGAATAGGAAAAACCTAGAAGATACAACCATAAAGAGTAGACGACTCTTGAGTCATGCCATATCAAATGAAAACCGTTATATTTTTATCAGTGATATTTTAAAAAAAGATATTAACATCAAGAAAAAATCAGAAATTGGAAAAACAGACAAGAACAGCAGAATAAAGAGGTATTTTCTTTTATTATAAAATTTTATGATCAAATTTTTACTCTTTGAAATTTATATATTTTCTTTTGTCTTGACATTTTATAAATAAAACCACTGTCTTTGGCTTTAGCAGTGATAACACCTATAGACTAATGAAAAAAGTCTCATTTGAATTAGAAAGTTTTTAATCAAAAACATCTTAATGGAAGAGTATATTTAAAATCATGTTAATAAAACCTTTGTATAAAAAAAATTTCTAGTGTACAGCAAACAACTGTTTTTTTTTCTGTAAAATGTTACCCGTAAAAGTAATTGTCATAAAACTAAGTGCATAAGCACAAATTTTATAAAAAAATAACTAATTAGCTGTGGAGATTGGTAGTTGGCATAACAATCGCTGGACTTAGAGACAGTGTCTCTATCGCGTTATGGCCACAGTTCTATCTATAAGTGTACAATACTTTTGTAATTTTTAATTATGCGTAATAAGTGACAACTATACCGTAATTCTTTAATCTCTTTTGTACTTTGCTTTAGTAGAAGTAAATTGTATCTTTTCAGATAATATCTGCATCAATCATCTGTCAGATATGTAATTTTAATCTTGTTTTTGTGTTACACGGAAAAAGTGTAATATTTAACTTTTTATTATTTTGGTAGTCATTTTTTTTTTCTAGTGACCAGAACATTTTAGATATTTTGTAAACTTTTAATTGTTTTTTTTATTTTTTTTTGTTATATTTTAAAAAAACAAAATATCATTTTATTTTTTGTTAAAATCCACACATTCCTTTTGGTTTTGTTCTTTTATGATGGATATGTGTGTTATAGTAAATCAACACCTATTGGTTAAAGTATTAACGTAAAATCGATTATATATAGTATATTTTAGAGTCCATTATTTCAAAAAGCTTTGTTTTTTTAAATGGGGATCATTTGCTCTTAATCAGTGCTTTTCTAAGATCCCATAAACCGAATAAAAACTACGTCATCAACGGTTAAAATTTTTCGATTTATGTACATATACATATTTTTTTTTTCCATTTTGAAGTCATTTTTGAATCCAATTGGATATTATCATAGCAATCTTAACATTGCTAAGATACATTTTTCTTTTTTTTTTTCTCTACTCATTATATTATAACTTGATAAAATCAATATTATCCAAATTAATAACATTTGATGGTGTAAAACTATTTTTGAATTTTTGTATTGTTTATCATTAAAACAATATTTTATTTTTTATGTTTTTTTTTCCTAAAGGGAAAATATTGGCCTATACGAACTTTAAGTACAGTCTGTACCATTTAAGCCAAGCAAATTCCATTTTGAGGATAAATTTCGATAATTTTTTTAAAAAAATCTCCAATTCTCTTTTACTCTATGAGTACAATTGTTTTTGTAGAACTTTTCTACGACTGTATAACTATGTCAAATCACAAAAATGTGTTGTCTTTTCTAAAAATGTTTTTTTTGTTAGTTTGTTCCTTTCTGTTTGCTGTCCTAGTTAATCGATAATATAAAAATATTCTCTATAACGTCATTATTAAAATGATATGCTAGTGCACAGGCATAGCATTAATCAAGAACACCTAAATTATTATTTTTGTACTATTTTTATTTCTATTATCATCTTTAAGTAATTTTGTTGTTACTAAGGCCTATACATGATTGACTCCATTAATAAAATAAATAATCAAATCATTAAATCACTAGTTGATCGTTTAAGAAAAACTTAGCGTAAAACTTAGTCTTTCTAAGATCAGTGTTTATTTTTCATATATTAGCAAGCATTATTTCATTTATTATTATTTTTATTTTTTTAAATATTTACTCATTTTAAGTCTTGCGTTATCTAAAGAACCTTATCGTTTAAGATACTTTTTTTTTGTCAACTTATTAAATTGAAAAAAAAGTATGTTTTCCCTATAATATTTTAAAGTATTTTTCTTTTTAATTAATTTTTTCATATTTTCGAAGTAAGCCCTTGCCTGCTTGGACTCTAAATAGTTCTTATTTAGTAGTTTTGGAAAAATAAGAAATGAGTTTGTCACCCAAGAGAGTTTTTTTCTTTTCATAACACCAAAAAGAGTCGATTGAAGCAACCATCAACCATCAACTGTCATTTTTGTTAATTTTTTTTTGTCATTCGCTTCAATTAGAATATAATAAGACATAATTTTATTTAAAATCTTATTATCAACTAAGATTATTTTATTTTGTTTGTTTCGATTCATGCACTTTAAAATCGTCTATCGCCACCTGTGTATGTGTGTATGAAATTCGATAAAAAACCTAAATTGGTAAAATTTTAAAACATTTGCTTACATTAAGTCAAGTATTTTGAAGCAAAGATGTCTAATTTTCAAACAATGACATCAATAATAACCTACTTTGTTTTGCTGCTGTTCTTAGTTTTTCAAAATTGTGTAAAACCAGCTTACAATTAATTGGAAAATAAAATAAAATGCAAATTAGTTAGAAAATGGAAACCCAACTTTTCATTTTCAAAGATACTAAAATCACACCGAAAATCAATTTGAAAGGAAGAATATTTTTCATGTTTAAAGAAAAATTATGTAGCAAGATCTATGGAAAAGAAAGTTTAAATTGAAACAGGTAATGTTTCAAGGAAAAAAAAAATTTTTAGAAGGAAAATTCTGAAAAAATGTGAAAAATTCTAGGAGGAGCTTTATTCTAAGTAATTTTGAAAATGTGTATATTCATCTGGCTGGATTTGTTCTATTTATATTTGTTCTTTATTTTTTTTTAATTGATTTCTTCTCTATTGAAATATTATACTTTGATTTGCCCTATATTGAATCAATTTATTTTGGTTTGTTCTATTTAAAAAATTAAATTTCGATTTGTTCCACTTAAAAAAAAAAATCCATGTGGATTTGTTTCATTTGAGATTATTCTATCTGTTCTATTTGATTTTTTTTTTATAAAATTAAAATTTTTTTTTGAATCATTAAAATCTTAACTATGATAAAAACTTGTATTTCAGTTTTTGTATCATTTTGTGTTCGTTTTTGCTAACTTGTATTTATTTTCAGTTGTTCTTTCGATCACATGAGTTGTTTTTATATGATTTGTTTTTGCTTCGATAGAGTATTCCATGTTTGATTTAAGGTTTATTGTGTTAACCTGGTAGGGTTGTTTTTTTTTATTACACTGTAAACAATAAACCAACTTAATTTTTTTTTCAAATATTGTCAACTAAACGTTTTTTTTTCTCGTTATTGTAATTAATTTTGATATTTGAATTTTTTTTTTTAAATTATGGTCAAGTAAACGTATTTTGTTCGGTATAAATATATCTGTTTTAAAGTTTTAAAATAATCAATTTTAATATTTCAGTTAGTGTTTGTAATTTCTTGCTTTTATCTTTGTTTTAAAATTAATTTTTTTTATGCAAACACGTTTTTTTGGGTTAGACAACCTTTTGTAGGTTATTTGCCGTCTAACTAGTTTTAGTTCACCTAAAACTTATTTATGAGATGTCATCATGAAATCAAAAATTTTAAATTTTTTTTAATTTAAATAATATATATTTTTTAAACAATTAATTTTGTTTTACATAAGGTTGGTTTATTGTTATTGAAAACATTGTTTTTCTTGTATTAAAATTATTTTGTTTTTAGGTCAGCTATTGCAAAGTGCTGTCAACCAACCGACAAATTTCTTCCACAAACAGTTTAATCAACCAAGCAGCCATCATCACTACAATGGACGTCTTCTTACAGTCGCTGTGCAAACCTGCAATTGGATACTTCTTTCCAAATTCAATACAGAGTCTGCTGTTCACCCTTAGTTTCAAAGATGGCCAATGTGGAAACTCAGCTCTTGCTGCGTACCTAGTGTTTGTTTAACACTATGGAGGAAACGGTTTGGTTTGGAGACTCCCTTAATTTATTTACGTTAACTTAAATCACTTTTTTTTTGTCTCCACAAATTTCTGCATAAGCGTGTATATAATATATACCTTAATGTAATAGTTTTCAAACAATGTGTGTTAAAATTATATATTTCTATATATTTTTCGGTATATTTGTCAATTTTATTTTGCCCTCATTTAATTTAAGTTATCGTTGTTATTAAGCTGCACTGATATTCTGATTCTTTCAGTACTGTTTGGAATTTACTGATCGTTCACCATGTTTGTTGCTGACTAGCTGATCTAAGATGTTGCACCTGATCCAGTGTTGCTGTTTTGTTCCAGAATGGAACTTCAAGTTTTTTCCAGCCAGAATGTTTATTGACCGTCATCCACAGAAGAAAAATGGAAACGAAGAGCGTTATAGTTTTAGTTTAGATTTGTGTTGTCTGCACTACTTAATGCTTGTTGTTATAAACCATTTTATTTCGACTTGCGTTTAAAAAAAAATTGTTTATACTTAATCAAGGGGGAGTAATGTAACAAAACGGGATTTGAATATAAATGGTATTTTTGCCATTTATAAGTTTTTAAAGATTTTTAATTAAATATTGTTTTGACATCAACAAGCATTAATTATATGCAAGACTAGGTTAAGATTAAGTAAAATTTATGGCAACTCGGCGACTTGTTTTTAGGCATGTTTTCAGGTTCGCTGTATTTTAATAAAAGTTGTATTCGGCTAATATGTCCTTTGAGCCACTAACATCAAAATAATTCATATTTTGTAACTGGAAACAAATTTGGTAAACTATTTTCAACTTTTAAGAAACACACTGTAAGATTTAAACTTTACCGAATTTCTAAATCCACGCATCTTTGAATTGCGGTGGTATTTTGTCTCTTTGTCTTTCTCGCCAATGCGAGGGAGCTTGAGATTCAGACCACGGCAGCCAAGAGTGTCTGTAGAGAAGAGTGGTGGAAGAAATCCGTTAAAGAAAGCTTAGATTTAGACCAATCAGCTAGCGACAAACTGAGAATGTCTAGAGAGCGGGGTATTGAAACTTTCGAAAGTCGTCAGGGATTTTACTCTTTAGTTTGTCGTTGCCTGGTACGTTACACTTTCATTCAGACTTCTTAAGGGGGGTTTTATTTCAACTGGGGAAATTTATCAATTATTTTAACATTGTATAAAACTGTTAACTTTAATATTCATAATTATTTTGGTCTTTTCTTTTAGAGTTTATTGATTGTAAAGTCATTAATTATTACTGTTTCCAGTGTTTTGAAATAATGTGTTTAACTGTTTTATGGTTTTTTATCAACAAAATACAAACCATTCGTTGCCCTAAAATCGGCATTTTTAATTAATAACATATCCCAAACCTAAACAGTAATATTAAGTAAATTAAACAGTTGATTGAATAGTTTCACTCATTCAATCAACGTTTAAGATGTTGATAAATATATATATTTACAACAAATATATAAAAGGTTTATAAAACCTAAAAGTTTAAGAAGTGTAAATATTTGAATATAAAAGTTCAATGGTAGTAAAAATTTGATATTTAAATAATAAATATTAGAAGTGAAAGTGTGAAGCTGCAAGAAGAAAATTGAAAAGGTATGTATGATTATCCTATTAGTTATACATTTGAGAAAAACGTTTATAGCATACTTTTCCTCCAAGAACCGCCAAATTCCCTTTCGAGATCGTGTAAATTTAATAACATATAGTAACGTTTAATCTTTTTATAATTTATATAAGTTGTAGCCTAAGTTGGTAGCTCACAACATTTAAGCCTTGGCCACTTGAGGTGACAGTACCACTGTCACACGCAGGACCCTGTTACATTCCTATAGAAATATTTAATTGCATACATGTGTCTTTCCTCTAGATAGTTCATTAAGGTTGTGCCCCTGTCATTCCTTTCGCCATATCCAAAATCCCCTATTTTGGATATTAATTTTGAGTATTTTTATTTATTTTCAAATAATTTTACCATTTAATTATTACCCTTATTGTCATGCATAATTTCAGAAAATGTCGATTTTCTGTTATGATTTTTAAGGAAGGTATAACAAAAAATAAAATAATAGCTGTTAAGTTTGGCACCCCTTATCTAAAAAACAAAGAAGTATAGTGCAAAATATAATAAGAAAAAGTCCTTCTTTTGATCTTTTCTACCACCTATTAAAGTTTGCTATTATTACATCCTGATATTATGTTAAATGTTTGTATGTTATGGTAAGAATTTTAAGATATTTGAAAGTATCAATTTGGTCTGAAAAAAAACCATTTATAAAAGTGAGCGCTTTTCAAATATACCTTGTGGGCAAAAAATCCCGACAAAATGTTTTTCGTTATAACTTTCCAACTATAACACCAATTTTACCAAAGCAAAGAGTAGTTGGCAGGGATTGATTGATCGAACATTATGTCGGAAATGTTGGATATTTTTTTGTTTGTAAGAAAGCTCTATCTTTGTAAGCACAACGAGATAGGAATCGTTAAAAACGATTTCGGTCCCTAAAAATTGATTTTTGCTTCAACTATATTGTTTTACAGGTTGTAACGATTGTCTTCTAAATCCTGTCTGTATTAATTTCCTTATAAATAAATTTTTGCCGAACCGATTTTAATAAAATATAAAGTGGAACAGATTGATTGCTTTTAAAAGATCACTATTAAAATTTGCCGTCATTGTAAAATCCAAAATGGCGGTCATAAAAACTTTAATTTTTAAAAAGGCTGTTTATTCTTATATTTTTTGAAAATTTTTTGATTTTTTTCGGAAAAGTTTTACAGATTACGCGATTCCCTTGCCATTTCTATGTGCATTCATTTCCTCATAAATTCATTATTACTAAACTGACAATAAAATAAACAGCATCATGGTGAAATTCTCCGCCAACTTTAAATATTGACCCTCCATAAAGGATAGTTGTTTCTTATGTTACGATAAATTTTTCGACCCTTTTTTGAATTTATTTATTGGATCCACCACTCACAACGAGGTACTAATCATAAAAAAATAAATCCTCGCAACATACAAAGGAGTGATCCTTTCAAGAAGGACAAATTTGACTTTTTTTCCAACATCTTGGATTTAAAATTGTCGAAAAATTTCAATAGTTTTGTTCAAAGAGCAATACTTCTTTTTTTATTATTGAAATCGGTTCAGTGAATTTATAAGTAAATTATTGCAGACAGAAGCACTGGCGGATCCAGGGGGGGCACTAGAGGCACTTGCCACTTTGCGAAGCAAATTTGTGATACGGATGTTTTCGCGTAGCGAAAATCATCCGTATGTTTTTAGTTTGGTACAGGCAGTACTTTTAGATTATTATTTAATACCGTAAAAGTAAAAGAACGGTTAGCAATTAAACAAGAAAAATTAATGGTAGGCAAAACTAAAGCAAATGAAAAATGTTACGGATGAAACGGATGTAGGGATGCAATTCAAACGACGACATACGGTATCATGTAGTATACACAGAGAAAAATCTCCATGCAAAAATTTTCAATACGCTGTGCAACTGAAATTGTGCAAAAATATAAAACAATTGTTGAAAAAAAACGAATACATCTGTGTTAATTTTACTAATTGGATTGTGTAATTAACTTTGTGTAAAAATGTTACACAACAGTACAATTAGTCTCAACAGCGTTGTGGAAAAGCCGATTGTGTAATAAATTTACACAGATAAAATGTAATTTTTTAATGAAAATTTGTGCCAATATACTCCAAATTGTAGAAATCGGTCGTTGGATTGATTCGGTAAAAGTCGTTTTAAGCGATCGCCCCGCCGCATCGGGCTTCCTTCAATTTAAATTTGGGTTGTGCCTGGTCAGTGAGTTGATCCGTATATTTTGTGGAATTAGTTTTCGAAAAACTGGAGGAATGGTGGCTACTTGCAGTGCTCAAAGAGAGATTTCAAGGTAAGTAAATTACTAGACATAGGTCTACCCAAGCTTTTGAGTTTAGTTGATCCATTTCCTTTGGAATAATAATAATAAAGAAAATGGAACTATATAATAAAAATTAAAATTTTCAAAAACTAATAAATGCATTAATTGTCGTAAATTTGTCGTAAAAGAAAAACAATTGACGCGTCATCCGTTTTCCCGAAAACGGGCAGTGAGCAATTTTGATTGATTTCCCAGCTAAATCTTAGTGATCTTTAAGCTTTTTTACAATACGAAGATGTAGTATATTTAACCTTGTCGCGCAATTGTAAATTTTTGGTGAAACATTCATTATATTACGTTCCGCTTTTACTTTTCAATATAACCTTTTGTGGTGTTTGTGTAAATATTCATTGATCGCCAGGATTTTGCGTTGTTTTAGAAATTATGAAAAAAGTGAACTTCTCACGAAACATTTATATGCATTAATTGTCTTAAATTTGTAGTAAATTTGTCGTGAAACAAAAAAAATTGTCGCGCCACCCGTTTCCAAAAATTTACAATTGCGCGACAAGGTTAAATATACTACATCTTCGTATTGTAAAAAAGCTTAAAGATCACTAAGATTTAGCTGGGAAATCAATCAAAATTGCTCACTGCCCGTTTTCGGGAAAACGGATGACGCGTCAATTGTTTTTCTTTTACGACAAATTTACGACAAATTCACGACAATTAATGCATTTATTAGTTTTTGAAAATTTTAATTTTTTCTGGGGTGGTAATGCTAAGTTGAGACTCAACTTAGCATTACATACCCTTTTCAGGAAAACAAGTGGCGCGACAAATTTTTTTCTTTCACGACAAATTTGCGACAAATTCACGACAATTAATGCATATATTGCGAATATCCAATTCTTAAGTGGTAATGCTAAGTTTATAGAGGTCTCCCGGACCTAATTTTTGACCAAAATTAGAAAAATAAGTTTTGCAACAATATTTTGTTTTTGAAATGAGTGGCGAAATTTTCCATTTATGAACCGATAAGTATGAATGTGCAAGCTGTGCTTGACAATTACACTTGCTTAACTCGGCTTGGTTAAGCAGCGGGACTAAAGTAAAAGTTTACTGCCAGGGAGCAGAATCACTCCCTGAAATGACCAAGAAGGCTTATGGTACAGTAAACTAAGTAGGTATAGTGAGAACAACTATCAAATGTTGAATCTGCTTTATTGAGATAAATCCTCTCTTTTTATATTCAAAAATTGTAATGGTTCGTGATAAATTATAAAATATAAAATTCCATATAATGTGTTGTTTTATAAACTAAATAATTTATATAATTTAAATAGGTAAACTTGAGAAGGTTAGTTTATGTTATTAAAACCTAATTTCTCAAGATCACCTATGTTTAAATAATAAATGTAATTAAAAATGAAGATTTATGAAAATTGGTAAAAAAAGAAAATCTGTTTAATTTTGTAATTAAACATTTTCCCCTCTCTCCAGAAAGGGTATGGACTGTATGGATCTCAGGTTGAATAATGCTGTTGATGTGGTAGGAAGGTATCGAAATAGGTACTTCTGCTTCATTTATAACGTGAGTCAGTTTCTGAAAACTGCTGACAGTGAATCTAGGCATCGCATCGATTGTGTTTTGGTTTTTGCGGTCATCGTACGTCGTCGAACTTTTCGCTGTGGCAACAAATTGTTTCTTTTGCAAAATATTATGATCTATTTTTGTTATTGTTGTTATCCCCTTACTATTGTAGGTGCCATGAAGAAATTGTAAATTGGGAGGCAAGAATTTAAAAATATTTTGTTGCATATTTACAATGGCAAAATGTTTATGACTTATTTGCCATTGTCCTTCCGCCTCTTCAGTAAATTTTGAGTTGGAATATTTCTTCTTTTGGGATTTCTTTCGAATAAGGATTGTTGCTTCTTGTTTAAAAGTCTGCTTCTCTTTAATATGTCTTCTTGACTTTTGGTTATGTTTGGACTTGCTTTTTATTCTGAAATGAACCAATTTTCTTTTTGGCTTTAAATTGAGGACTTTTTTTACTTTGCTATTTAATTTGACATGCTGAATTTTCGTGTCTCTTACAAAGATTTCTTCTTGTATAACCAAGATGACTGGAGTTATCTGAGCATATTTATTGTTCTGATATACATGATCTGGGTAACATTCTAAGTTCTGTTCTTTTTCAGTTTGTTCTGTTTGAATAAAGTTGCTTATTTTATGGTTTGTCTTTATTTCTTTGCTTACTTCTTTCTCTTTGAGTGTATATATTTCTTTTCTTAAATACTGAAAAAAGTCTTCGATTGTGGGAATTTTATTTTGAAACCCTTGGAACCAAATGTCGTACGACTTTTCTAGTTCAGATTTCAATTTCTTTGACAATAATTTCTGTATTTTGCCCAGAGGTTTGAATGTCTCTAAGGCACTGACGGCTTATCTCATAAAGCTGTTGTAATTCTTTAACTGTTTCTTCATCCATACTTGGGATGTCTCGGATATCATCTAAATGATCCATAATGACGTTTGGAATGTGAAAAATTTCATTGTACTTAAAATCAGTTAATGGGCTCTTGTTCAACTCTTCAATTCTTTCAATTAAGTACTGAAGAACTTCTTTCAATGTAGGCAATCTGCCTAGTTCGTAGTTTACCCATTCATGGTGTAAAATGTGCGTCTCGACATCCCATTTCTGGTAAATTATGTTTATGATTATTGGCTCCCCATTGACTTTAATCGCTTGTGAAAATTCAAGTACATCTTCGGCATGCAGTAGGAGCTTTTTTAGTTCTTGTGCTGACGTATACTTCATTATATGTATGTCTAGAAGGAAATCTAGAAGGTGTGAGCCCATTTTATATCTTCTTAGCTGTCTTTCTAGCAATATTCTTTCTAGATTTTTTCCTATCATTGTGGTCCGTTGGCTCTTTTACTGGTTTCTTCTTAATGATTTTTTTGTTTATGTTGGTGTTGGCCTGTTAATTATGAAGGTTGCGTAGCGGCTTCGGACAGGACAAGTGTACGGACAGTCGTACGGGCAGGTGGACGGCTTTTTAACGCTTGTAGAATGGACGGACTTTCTCGTGGACGGTCGCTCTGGTTGAAGCTCTCTTGCGTAGTAGCTTCGGACAGGACAAGTGTACGAATAGTCGTACGGGCTGTGGACGGCTTTTTGACGCTTGTACAATGGACGAACTTTCTCGTGGAAGGTCGCTCTGGTTGAAGCTCTCTTGAATAGGGACTTCGGACAAGTGTACGGATAGTAGTACTGTCAAGTGGACGGCTTCTTGCAGCTTGTAGAATGGACGGACTTTCTCGTGGAAGGTCGCTCTGGTTGAAGCTCTCTTGGCTTTGGACAAGTGTACGGCTAGTTGTACTGTCAGGTGGACGACTTTTTGCAGCTTGTAAAAGGGCCGGATTTTCTCGTGGAAGGTCGCTCTGGTTGAAGCTTTCTTGGATAGTGGCTTCGGACAGGACAAGTGTACGGATAGTCGTACGAGCAGGTGGACGGTTTTTCGACGCTTGTAGAATGGATGGACTTTCTCGTGGAAGGTCGCTCTGGTTGAGGCTCTCTTACGTAGTGGCTTCGGACAGGACAAGTGTACGGGCAGGTGGACAGACTTTCTCGTGGAAGGTCGCTCTGGTTGAAGCTCTCTTGCGTAGTGGCTTCGGACAGGACAAGTGTACGGACAGTCGTACAGGCAGATGGACGGACTTTCTCGTGGAAGGTCGCTCTGGTTGAGGCTCTCTTGCGTAGTGACTTCGGACAGGACAAGTGTACGGACAGTCGTACGGGCAGGTGGACGGACTTTCTCGTAGGTGGAAGGTCGCTCTAGTGGACGGTTGGGCTGTAGTGGTGTTCTTCTTACGGGCGTCGGTGGTGGTTTCTTTCTTCGAAGGACCAATGTACTTGATCCGGTTCGAAGGACCAATGTGCAAGCTGTGCTTGACAATAATTAGACTTGCTTAACTCGGCTTGGTTAAGCAGCGGGACTAAAGTAAAAGTTTACTGCCAGGGAGCAGCCTCACTCCCTGCAATGACCAAGAAGGCTTATGGTACAGTAAACTAAGTAGGTATAGTGAGAACAACTATCAAATGTTGAATCTGCTTTACTGAGATAAATCCTCTCTTTTTATATTCAAAAATTGTTATGGTTCGTGATAAATGAAGATTTATGAAAATTGGTAAAAAAAGAAAATCTGTTTAATTTTGTAATTAAACAATGAAATTTACAACTTTGTAGTGTTAATAGACGCTTAATGTGATTTTTGACCTAAATTTAAAAAAAAAATTATAATTATTAACTTAAATTTCAAAAAAAATACATAAAGGATCCAAAAGGGCCGAGTTTTCTATTTATGAACAGATATGTATCAAAATTGGAACTTTGGGCTTTAAAATGGGGTGTATATAGCCGATAATTAAGATTTCTGACCAGTGGCGTAGCGTGCCTTGGCGGGGCCCCATATAAAAATTGGTTTGGGGAAGATTTCTTACAAAATAAATCATAATTATCAATCTGTCACTTTTTCCAAAATATTTACAAATACTTAATTCAAACTAAATATACACTCTCCTTGCCTATTTTTCGTCAAACTCATTTATTAAATCATTTATAGCTAATGATGACCCCAGTTTTTCCAAAATTTCTGCCTCTATGGACAATAGTGACAGGTCTGACAGGCGTTCCTGCCCCATGGAAGTCATTTTTTATCAGTTTTAATTTTAAATAACTTCTTTCAGCAGTCGTGGTTGTAACTGGAAGAGTCAATAATAAAAAGCATGCTGTTATTATGTCGGAAAAACTGGATGCAAGACTATGGAATTTTATCAGCAATAATTCAAGGAGTTCTTTGATGGAATTAATTTTTTGAATTTCAGATTTAAGGCATATTTTTAGAGCCTTTAATTGATCGTAAAGATTAGCTGATATATCTTCACTGTATTTAGCCGACAGTTCTGTGGAAGCTTTCAATATCTCTTCGTTTGAAGAGCACAGGAGTTTTTTTTTTCACGGGTATGCGCACTCGCAAGGAGATCCCTATCACGCTCGAGAAGCGGCAAGTGCGCGGAAATGTTGGTGTGTTGGTTTTGAAACGGTTCAGGCTGTAACCTGCACGGAAAACTGTCGCAGGGAGTTTATTCCACAGCGATGCTGTTCTCCAGAGATATGAAATCTGATATAATGAGGTTCTTGGTGCCTCTATTTTGACAATAAATTGATGGTTACCGTCTGTTTAACGTGTTCGCCTAGTGGGTGCCACTCCCGGGGGATCATACGTGCCAACTCTTCAGAGCATTTTCCGTGATAATACCTGTAGAAGAGAGATAGCACTCCATATATGTGAGCAGTACTCCGTATTTGGTCGAATCTGGGCTATGTAGAGTGTCAGCAGTTGGCTTGGTGTATACAGATGTCTTGTACGAAATAGCACCCCAAGCTTTTGGGACGCCCTTTTAGCTATATCTGCCACGTGACTGTGCCAAGACATGTTGGTCTCTGCAGTGACTCCTAAGATGTTCAACTTGCTCTGCAATGCGACAGCACTTCCAGATAGCATGATGTTTGGCTCACCGGTGCTGGTCTTTTTTGAAAACATGGCTGCTTGGGTTTTCTGTGCGTTGAACTGTACAAGGTTTTTGTTGCCCCAGTCCTCTATTATCTCCAAGTCGTTATTTATCTGTGATATTTCAGTTAGTCTAAGGTAATGGAATTCACGTGCGGAGAGACATGTGGGTGGTATGACTGAGGAGACTACATTGCCATCATCTGCAAAGCAATAAAGAAGATTTACTGTTTTATCTATGAGGTCATTTATATAAATCAGAAAAAGTGTTGGCGAAAGGATTGCTCCCTGTGGCACACCAGCATTTATTTGGTAAGAGTTGGAGTTCCGGCCATCCAGTGCAACATAAATGGATCTATCCTTAAGGTAACTTTCAAACCAAGTGCAAAGTCTCGGCGACAATCCCGTTGCTTTGAGCTTGTTAAGCAGATTTTCATGCCAGACTTCATCGAATGCTTTAGATATATCTAAGGCAATTGTTCTTGTTTCACCTCGCAACTCAGTCGCTTTTTGCCCTAAGTGAGTGACGTATGTAAGTAAATCGCCAGATGACCTATATTTTCGAAATCCGTATTGCTTGTCGTTGATAATTTTGTACCTTTCCAAGTACTTGGTTAGGTGATTGTTCACAACTCTTTCCATTACTTTTGATATCACCGGAAGTAGAGCAATTGGTCTATAGTTTAACGGATCTGTCTTTTTTCCTTTCTTTGGAATGGGTTGTACTGCGGCAGACTTCCATGATGATGGATATACTTCTTGCCTATAAGATAAATTGAATAATTTTGCGAAAGTTGGGGTGAGTTCGCTAGCATAATTTTTGAGTACTATCGCGGGAATGCCATCTGGACCCATTGCTTTGTTTGTATCCAACTTTTTAAGGGATTTTCGTATTTCTCTGTGACAAAAGGGTATCTCTAGCATACTGTGGGAAACCCTTTCAATGAACGGTGGAGTTTTTCCATTTGGCACTGTAAGGTTTGAGTTGGAGGCAAAGATTTTGGCCAGCATATTGGCTTTTTCCTCTGATGTTGTGGCTAAGCGAGTATTTTTATCTGTAAGTGGTGATATGGATGACTTGGTTAAGTTTGATCCAACGGCTTTTGCAAGAGACCAAAAGGACCTAGAACTACTTGGACAATTCAGCAACCTGTTTTTTATTCTTTAATTGTATGTTTCTTTGGCGGCGTCAATAGTAATTTTGCAACTATTTCTGGCTTCTATAAATTCTGTGTGGTTTTGAGCGGTTTGTTGTCGTTTCCAAAGGTTATATGCTCTGTGTTTTTTCTGTACAGCCGTTTGACACTGGCTGTTGAACCAAGGTTTTGCATTAGCTCTGCGTTTTATTGTATGTGGGATATATGCATCCATTCCAGATAAGATTACTTTTGTTATTTCATTACAGCAAATAGTGGGATCAGCTGTTTTAAAGCAAACCTCTTGCCATGGAAAATCCAGGTTTCCTCCTGTTTAAGGTCATTCCATTTTGCCGATTTATAGTGCCACATTTTACGAGGAAGTGATTGTTGGCTTGGCGGTATGAACATTTCGCACTTTGTTCTTATAAGTTTATGTTCGGACCAACCAACCGGAATATTTTGATCCTGAAGGCGCCATCATGCTATCTGTTACTCATTGTTGGAACCGGACTGCCAGCGCAGTAGCGGAACGTGGTGATACCACTTAACGCTACTCAGTTCTGGTATGGTGGTATCTCACCGGTCGACGCCCAATGAGTAAAAAGCGTCTACCACATGTTGTTTTCCTGTTTTCTCTAGTTGTAATATATCGAACATACTACTCAGGTCGCGGAGGCTCTGAAATCTTTGTTTCGTTTGAGAAATTTATATATCTAAACAGCAATAGTAAACCGGGTCTCAAATTCTCTCATATTGTGATAACTCATCAAAAAAACGCTTCGTTAACTTTTGCCTTTTGTTTTTGAAAACAGTTGTTATCCCCACACTTTTGCTAAGTCTTTGGACTCATTAAGCAATCTATTGAATGAATTTTGATTTTTTAATTCGCACAGTCTATTCAAAAGATTATCTAATAAAATACTAGCTTTCTGTAAGTCATTATTTTCATGCTGTAGAGCTTTAGAAACAGGATTAATGATTTCAAATAGCGAAGAAAAAATGTAACAATCACTAAAAAATCATAACTCTCTAAAATCCTAATTATATTTTTACATTCTTCACGTTCGTCTTTTTTTTTCGAAATCAAATTAAGTTGGTACAAAGTTTTCATGATTAATAAATAATTTTTCTTCACCGCTAATAAAGCGTCGTTCCTTGGAGTCCATCTAGTAGGACATACCTTCTTAAGGGTAATTAAATATTTTTCAGTTGAATCGTCACTTAACATTGCGCAGCGTTGTATACTATTGCCAACAAAAGTATATATTTTTTCTAAATTATTAACGAATATGTTCCGCAGCATCGTTTAAAACTAAATTTAATGCGTGCGCAGCACAATAAACATAATTAGCATTCGGAGCATGCTCTTTTATTAGGGTTTGTAATCCTTCATAAACACCCGACATAACATTTGCTCCATCGTATCCCTGCCCTCTACTTTTAGTCAAATCAATTCCATATTGTTTAATCGAATTTAAAATTTCAGTTTTAAGGCCTTCAGCTGTGCAATCGGATACTGCTTGCTATAAACCCCAAAAATGACTCACAGATTTTTATTTCTTTAGGCATATTATCATCACTTTCTGTAATCGAGATGTATCGAAAAACTACAGAAAGTTGGTCAATTTTTGACAAGTTTTGTGTTGTATCTAGAATTATTGTCAGAAATGGAGCTTTTTTAATTTCTGAGATAATATTGTTCATAACTGCGGAACCAAGCAAATAAATTATTTCATTTTGAATCTTAGGGCTTAAATACTTTATTTTGCCTTTTGGTTTTAAAAGAAGTTCTTTTAAAGTTGGATCATAATCAGATGGCAAACGTAAAATTGTAGATTACAGGATGCTAAAGTGATTATAACATTAATTATACGATGCAATACATCTCTCCAGAATGCAGTTTCAATATTGATTTCACTTTGCAACAGAGTATCGATGGTATTTCCTTGTAACCAATATTATAAGATAAGGATGCAATAATATGCTGCTGTGACTTTTCATGGTCAAGTATAGCTTGCGTAAAACTGCTTCTAATGGAAACACCGGTAACCCATGCAGATGAGTACGATTTGCTTTGACGATCTGCTAATAACCAACAGAAATGGCAGTACGGTTTGCTTAAAACATTAAAATAACATAAACATGGTCTTGAAATTTTTATGCCTGCCTTATTAATATATGAATAATAGTAGACCGAAAAAGATCGGCTACTTACTGGATCTTTCGGAAATGGTCCTTGTGGTTTAAATGGACCCCATTTAAAGATAATTTTTCGTTCGCATTCAGTGAGACTACCACCGAAATTTCCTCTATCTGATGAAACTATATTACAATCTTTAGATATCTCAGAATCATCGATTTGGGTTTCTTCTATTTCCGGATAGACATCTGACGAATTATGTGCTTGGGTTTCTTCTATTTCCGGATGAACATCTGATGAAGAATGTGCTTCTTCTATTTCCGGATGGATATCTGTTGAAGAATGTGCTTCAGAAGAATCTGAAAATAAAATTAATAAAAAATAAAAGCGAATGTTTAATGTTCTTTTTTATACAATTCTATCTAAGCTAAGTATAAATGATTAGTATACTCATATCTCAGAAATATGATGAAAATATCATTAAAACCAGGCACCCCGATGGTTCCACAGGCCTTACCCCCGCTCGGCCATCTCGTTTGCTGGGAATACTTTTCGATTTCCGCTCGACTCGATAAACAAATAGAAATTGAGATTTGAGTTTTTAGGGAAAGATACAGATTATATTCCAGTTGAATATCCCCTAACGAACCCCGAATTATACAACACATATAGAATATGTGCAATTTTTTACATGGTATGTAATTTTGTATTACTGGTATATGTAACTCATACCTAGTTATGCCAGGCGCGGATTTACGGGGGATGGGGGGGAACGAGAAATTCCCTTTCCAAATCCAAAATTTTGTTCAGTTTTAACACGCAAAATACACCTTCTGGCTACTATGCAAAATAATTTTGAAAACTAGCTATTGATATTTAATTAACTGATGTATAGAGCAGGTCATTTTTTTCTGTGTGTCTAAGTAAGAGTTTCCTTTTTTTCGTTTTGAGGAACAGAACCCTTAAACCAATTTCAAAGATAGATAAGATAAATAGGTTGGGTAGTACTTACCTTTGCAATCTAAATCACTCACAGGAGCTGATGTCTGAAAAAATGACGAAATTTTGGGCACTTTTTTAATGACCTCCTCTCTTTTCTGTTTACTTTTTCTTTTCATAGCTCCGCTGGGATAATTTCTTTTCCTTTCACTCATTTTTTTTACGAATCGCCAACCATCAGAAGAAAAATTGTTTTTATTGCATAATAGGTATATAAACACCCTCCGTCCGTAGTTTATCTTTGTATCGAATCTGCATCGATTATTGTGGGATTTACCGATTCACCCCGGAGAAATCTCGCAGCCCGCGATGACCGATATAAGTAGGGTGTTGCCAACTTTTGAACGCACGCTTTACGTAGGAAAAAAAGAATCGCTTTTTTCGAGTTTTGTCATTTGAGAAATAAAAATTTTTTTTGCTTACGCACGTTGGGGGCCCCCGTTTCCCAGGGGCCCCGCATAATTAATACGGCAGATACAGCGGTAGTTACGCCCCTGTTTCTGACTCAAAACTAAAAAAAATATCACGGAACTTTCACATTTATGTTAAATCTGGAACGCCGCGGTATTTCACGTCGCTTATTATAATTTTTTTACTCAAACAAAAAAAACTAGCATGGTGGACCCAAAATCTTTGTCCTATAGACCATCCTATTTATGAACAGATTTGTGTCAAACTTGGTACTTGAGGGTTATTTTGGGTTAAACAAAGCTGCGATGGAAAGGATTAGGAGTTTGCAGAATAATATAAGCTAAAAACCAAATAACAAATTAAAAATATTAAAAAGTTAAACGGTATTATTCTTTGGCTGTACCAAAAAATAGAAAATAAAGGAACGTAACCCTGACTTTGTAGCGGATAAAAACCTGCAAGTTTAACGACTCCATAATCAAATTATACAAATGATTTTTCTAGAAAAATGTGTTTTTAAGTTCAACAAAATAAATATTTTTAAAGCGTCCCCTTTTTTATATTAGTGTGTTAAAATTGTCAGGTTTGGTTTAAACTGCTAATGATTCAAAATAGAACCGTTTACCTTAACAGTTTTTTTACCTTTTTATTTTTATAAACAATCCTGTCAAAGTTCATCTGTAATTTTTGGTTTTTGAGATATTGCAATTCGTATGTTTTATAAAGTTACCTTCTTTTTATTTGATTTTTCAAACTAGTATAAAATTCTTTTTAAAATGACGTGTCACACTGATCATTTTAATTTTTTGAATATACTTAACATTATTGAATTTTTTATTAATATATATTTTTTTGTATTTTTATTTGTTTAATTTAGCCTAAAGTACTTTAAAAATAAAAGACAGGCACTTTGTTGTATAGGATTGATATAAAACTCGTTTTCTTGAAAAAAACCCTTTTAAATTAATAATATCTTTTATATGGGCCACTTATGGCAGCCGATTTTAAAGCAAAACTTTTATAACCCACATAGCACAATCACGTGTTTAACACGTAAAAAAAGCGTGAGAAAAAAAACGTTGATTTTAAAAGCTGCTAGAAAAAAACGTTTATTTCATATATGAAAACAAGCTTAATAGGTCATTCATTAAAATTAAAACAGCAATATTTTTACGTTAGTTTCAAGTGATTTTTACGTTAGAATCACATTAGATTCACGCCTTTTCTACACGAATTTTAAAACGCGACTTGCATGGCTTTTCTACTGAATATTTTTGAGATTTTACTAGCAGCAGCGCCACCTATTGTCGGGATTTTTCACTTTGACGAAATCTATCAGGCAGTGCTTTGGCCTCTAAACTCCAAAAACCTTTTAAGGAACTGATCCCTGATCCTTCACGATCACGACGCATCTGTTATTAACCTGATAAAGACACATTAATATTCTGTGAAAGTGTTTACTGTTAACAACAACAACCTTGCGAGAGAGCGCCCACGGATAAGGATCCCCTTCCAAAAGACTGGATGAAAGTCCCCAACCGCTTGCCAACCTCGCCCCCACTCACTATCACTTCGAGTGGTCCTCTCTCCAACTTATCCTACTGCCGATTAGCCAAGGTTGTATGTAGTTGTTTACTGTTAAAAAATCTTGTTTAGCTTTTAAAAAAAACATAATGTATATAGATAGATATATAGATATTTGTCTTGCCTTGAGCGCCATCTTTAAAATTGTCTTAAAGTGTTGTAGTCTTAAACTAGTAAACTTATATAACACCCTTCGCGTCTCTTGTAAGTTAAAAAAATGTTATTAAAAAACGTGACCAAAAAAGAAGCAGAAAGTTAGTAGGTTTGAGAAGTCTTAATCTAGTGGCGTTTTAGAACATGTTGTGGGGACTTTTCAAGTGTGAATTTAGTAGATGGAAATAACGAGGGTAAAAAACACGTTATATACACAGCACCAGAAACTTCAGCAAAAAGTACATTTTTATAGCTTAATTTCTCCTTGTTTTTAAGTTATCTTTAAGCATGTAGATTTAACAAAATAAATATTACATGGTATGGTTGTTTTCAAGTAAAAAAAAGATTTGTTATTTTTGTTCACGTTAATTTAACGTTGATGTGATTTTTGTGCTATGTGGGAAGATATGTACTCTTAAAGAAAATAAAAATTTCAAGCCTACGGTTGATGACGGCAGCAAAATTTTATAAGGAATCTATATTTTTAAAGAATTCAGAAATGCCAAGCAAAAACCATTATCTGACCTGTGTACTCATCAAAATTGGAATCAAAATGTACAGTTATAAAATCTACTTACCTCCCTCTACAAGATTTATTTTATAAGAATTTTATACAACATAAAATATTGTCGCAAAATGGTTTTAAATCTAAAAATATTGTACTTTAACCTTTGAAAGGAAAAAGGACACTTCTAAAAAATAACTGAAAGTTGCGTCATTCAAATCATAGTTTTTTCAAAACCTACTGCACTATCTACTCTTTTTTAGTAAAAGTGTTCAGAAGTTTCAGTATGCTTTTAATTTAAACCTTTTTGCACAAAATCAGGTCCGCGAGCCCACTGTGTGGTGATGGAAGAAAGTCGATTGAAATTGATTGTCAAAATGACATCTTATAAACATTCTCTTTTGAAAATAATCCCCTGACTGTTTTAGTTTGGGTGCGCCCGTTCCACTACTTTAAGTAAAAAGAGAGAGTAAGTAGCTGGATGACAATGTGTGAGTTTACTAAATAAAACGAGTAGACCACTGTTTAGTTATTAAACTCATGAGTGCTCAAGATTATTAAGCGCCCTTACTTGTACAATAGTTTAAAAGGAGATGGTAAATAATCGGATAATAATGTGTAAGTTTAGTCAATGACACGATTAGATTAGATACTAGTACGTTCAAGAATGATATTTTGTGTCGGGGTGCCGTGCTACGTCACAGTCAGCGCCTCATTCAGCGTTGACAAATTGTTCGAAGTTGTGATGCGATAGAAAGACCTAGTACCACACCTTCTGACACTGTCAATAAAAAACATTTTAATATTTTATGTATCTGTTCCCCAAATGATGACTTTCTAGTCGGACTTTCTTAATAAGTAAAATTAACGTTTGCTTAAAATTTATTGTAAATCATGTAGGAACTCATAAACCTTACTGATTTTAATTAGAGTTTGAAATAAAGATTAGAAAATTTAATTGATTTTAATATGTTTTGTGCCCATTTGAACTATCCTTATTGAGTTATGGACGCGTTCCCCAAGTAATTTTTCGAGTATAAAGAGAACAAAATTAAATTAGGGACGTTTTTATTAAAAATGTTTCTGAAATGTGGAGATGAGTTTGAAGTATAACAATCTGACAATAATTTGAAAACTGTAATGTACTACAGCTTTAACTAAGAAAATCCTCTCCAATTGAAATTCTCCACCTCCATGATTTTTACCCATATGTTTTGGTATATTATAAAAACTTTTTAAAATTTACGTTTATTTATTTATTTATTGGATACTTTACAAACATCACTAATTTTCGTAAAAACATATAGAGAAAAATTTAATGAAAAAAAGTAAATATTTATAACTTAACCTACTGCGTACCTACAAAAGAAAAAAATATGAAATATTACATAATGCGTAATGAATCGTTATTGCCAAATTTATTAAATCATAAATAATAAAACAAACTGAGTTGAAACCTGGTTGAAACGCCATGGAAACGCAGCAACCGACGGCAAGACGACAGTACGGATTCATGTGTGTGTGTAAGAGAGAGCGCGAGACACAGAGTAAATTTACTGAGAAGAAAAGAGACAGTGCCATAGCAAAAGGGAATTTCTATTTCACTGACCATCATTTTAACGACCAACGTATTATCGATAAAAAACCGCCTAGTTTGTGGTAAAAACAAATATTAACTTTTAAGTTAACAGGTGTTAGTGAAGTACCACTTCTAAACAGCTCTACTGACCTATCACTTAACTGTAAGTCAGTTTTATCCCAAAAACCACCTTCAGTTAGCTTCTACCACCCTCGCTTATACCCTGTTTCCACCAATGCATGCCCACCCCGATTCAAAAAACGCATCACGTGATGGGCCATGGATTTCCACCGGTTTTAAATGCAGCGTCACCTGATGCGTTTTTTTAATCGGGGTGGGCATGCATTGGTGGAAACAGGGTATTAGGCTTAGCTTCTACCATCAAAAAATCAACTACTACCACCTACCGTAGTAGAACCTAAGGGAAGGTGGATGTACTTGATTTTTTGTGGTGGAAGCTAGGAGAAGTTGGTGTTAGAAGCTAAGCAAAGGTGCTAGTAGTTGGTTTTTTAGGGGTAGAATCTAAGCGAAGGTGGTAGTAGTTGGTTTTTTTGTAATAGAATCTAAGCGAAGGTGGTAATAGTTGGTGTAGAATCTAATAATTAAAGGTATTTTTGCTATAAACCTGAGCTGTAACTAAATAATAGATAAATAGGTATAGGTAACTGTATGGCAGTGGTAGAAGCTTTTATTTATTAGTCATGATTTGTTTCGACCCTATATAATTTAGTCTGACGTGAAATAGTATAAAAAATCGTTGGTCAGTAATATCCAAGTCAGTAAAATTCGGGTCAGTATAATAGGCAGACCTCAAAAAGTGTTTTGATTTATAAACAAATAAAAAATGTATTTGGTCTTCTGTTTTATACTAATTTTATCCAACCTAATCTGTGCTTCTGTTAAAATGGCTTTTTGATGAATGAGGCCACAAAACAGCGAAGCCTTCAAGTTTATTACAGTGCAAATAATCTGCAATCAAGTACAATCTACATAGAGAAATGATGAAGGCACGGGGGGGGGGGGGGTTCAGAAATAAGAAAATTTTAAGTGCGCCACAGTGTTTTAATACCAATGTTTTACAAAGAAGATCTTAACTAAAATACAGTTCAACTCAAACGATGTAGCCAAACAATGAAACTCTACCTACTTTCGAGGCTTCCAGAGTATTTGTGTAATTAAAAAACCAAAAAAAATTGACTAATAAAAGATTCTGAATGAATTAAAATGACACAAATAGAAAACTTTACAGGTAGATGGACATAAAGGTAGGATCTCCAACAGGTCACAGTGCACCTACATTTGAGTCAGTAGTGTAAGACTCCATTATATGAATGATCGAAAAAAAAAATACACTTACGAAATCATTCCGTCATAGGGGAGATCTGGACCAAATATCTGCTGTCCTCATTCTACGTTGGGTAGAATAAGACAGACAGCAACCCAGTCCGAGATCCACCCCATGAGGTAAAACGATGTAAGGAAACCGCAAAAAAAAATATAACCTCATCTCACTTTTTTCTCTGCAAAGTTGGTCATTGGGTTGTACAAATAATACAAAAAAAATTAGTTCATCTTGTATATTTCAAATGTGGGTTGAAAAAAAAAGGAAAATTAAGAATGGAAACATGAAATATGCTAATAAAAAATGAAACAAGTCAGGGCCAAAATAGCAAGGCACTCCAATTGTACGGTAAAAATTATAAATGAATAGTTATGCCGCAAAACTAGGGTTATGACGTCATACCTTATCTTGCGTTTACAAGCAATGTTAACATTACACGGTGAAAACCATATATGACAAAAAAATATATCTAAATTATATTGAAAATTTATATGGAAAGATTGTATCTAAAGGCTTGCTCCTACCTTGGTCCTTGGTTATTTTGTGGTTAAAATAAAAAAAAATATTTTATTTTGGAAACCTGGAAGTTCTGTTGTCCCAGACATTTTCCCACTGCTGCTTCGGGTCCCTGTTCTGCCCGCGCCTCCCCTAGTGCTCGCTTAGCACATCATGCTGGGGCAGCACATGGTCTTAAGATGTTGGATCCTTGCCCGAGCGTAAAACCCTGTAAAGAATGAAATATTTCAGTTTCCTTCGTCGGTTTCGCACGAGGTTCCCCTACACCGAGAATCTTTAATCACAAACCCCATGTCGACTCAATAAAATAAAGCAAATTTCAACAGATGAACTAAAATAACCCTAACATACCTTTCCCAGGGTTGTATTAGTGCTACCACCGGCTTCACACCAGCGTCCAGCACAACCGTCCCGTTGATGGATTGGACAGGGCTGTAGACAAAGGAAAAAACAATATATAGTTTTTATCCAAAACGTGGTTTAAAAAAAAATAAAAAAAAACTCCAAAAATTCCCCACGTCTTTTTGTCGAAAAATTACATTTCACACGAACACAGTTATAATTTGGAAGGCAAATATTGTCTTGAAGAACTCCAAAAAAAAATATAAAAAAATCGAACTTACCACGCTTCTTTCCGTAGAAATGGCGCAGGTCTTGAATCCCTCACTCAGAGGATGTGAGCCGTCACTCAAATAAGTCAAAACAACGACGGACTCACAGTTATACCGTCTTTGGTATAATTCTGCAACTATTGCAGTGCCAATAACCACAAAAACAATGGCGACACCAAAAGACGGCCACCAGCCCAGCCAAAATTCTTTAGGAAAGAGAGATGACACGTCCGGAAAAAATTTAAGATGCCGGAAAACCATTCCTCAACTTGGGTGGGGCACCGTACCAACCTAATTTTCCCGGTTAAATTCAAATAAGGATGCAAACCCATTTATAAAAAAGCACCCTCGCCAAAAAATCCCTAGCCCCGGTTTGCGAGCCTGGAAAAAAATACCGCGGTTTTCAAACTAACCAATGATGAAATACACTAATACTTCCGTACCGGTCTGTAGGGGGCAGCATCAACCAAGTAAGGGAATATTGAAAATGTCCTCAAGCATTGAGGTGTTGTCAGATCTATTTCTACGGATCATTTTTATAAACGAGGGTTTTCAAAATGTACAGGGTGGGGCATTTTCGTTGGTTTTATAGGGTACAGGCTAAACGGTAAGAGATACAAAAAAACTGACATGCGTGTCCCGTCCTCTTTTTTAGTGTATTTTTTAATGGCACAATCAAATCTACGCTAACTATATTGGTTTAGCAGATATAGAGTGATTCTCAAAAATTGCCGATTTTTATTATCTCTTATTACTCGGTTATTTATGGAGATAGAAAAAAACTTCAAATACAAAAGTTTTATGATTTTGTGCATAGAATCCAGTGACGTAACCAGAAAATTTAAAAATGTTTTAGTTTTCAAGATATTATCAAAAGTAACATTTTGTTAAATGGAACACCCAGTATGTAAGTATTTCAGATAATTGCATTCTTTTTTGTGATTACAATGGTATATAACACTTAATACTTTTTCTTGCCATAAATAGGTAAAATACGGAAAAATATTTTTTTTTGTAGTTGGCTATGAATTGATTTAATATTTTTTTATTTTATAATAGGTATATTCAGAACCTACTTAACGAGAATATTAAGATATTACTAAACTATAACAACAACAACAAAACAACATAAATTTGTAATAAGAACTGAATAGTTATTATAAAAATTAGTTACAAAAGGTGCTCAAACTGTCTCCCATTCTGCTCAATGCAATTTTCTACTCGACTTGTAACCGAACGAGTGGCGTTATAGATGCCAATATTTGGTACTCTCTCAATGCAAATAATAAAATTTTCCCTAAGTTCATCTGCATTGTTACTTCGTGTTTTATAAATTTCATTTTTGATAAATCCCCAAAAATAAAAGTCGAGGGGGGTCAGGTCGGGAGAACGCGGGGGCCATCGGTTTGGCCCATATGTACCAATCCAATTTTCATCAAAATTGGCAGTTAGCAAATTCCTTATCATATGGCTATTATGTGCTGGAGCACCGTCTTGTTGAAAATAAATGTTATTTATATCACCTAATGGCATGTTATCCAACTCTGTTATTACATATTCTTCCAAAATTTGTCTGTATCCTTCTGCATTCAAGTTTTCATGAAAAAGCCTGTAGTTAAACACTCTATTTCGATACAGCGCTACTCATGCATGGAATCCAAACCGTCCTTGTTGTACCCTGGCCACCGTCTGATGAGGATTTATGTCTGACCAATATCGATTGTTATGTCGATTAAAAATTCCTTCGCTAGATATATAAGCTTCGTCGGTCCATATTATATTTTGAAAAAAAATGGGATTCTGATTAATCTGTTGCAAATACCAATTGCAAAATTCTAAACGCCGTTGTTCATCTCCAGGATGTAAATTATTAACCTTTCTTATTTTATAAGGTTTATACTTATGCTTTTTCAATATTCTTAAAACTCTACGTTTACTTATACCAATATCATTCTCAATATTACGACTAGATACCGTCGGATCACCAGCAACACAAGCCAACGTGTTTATTTCATCCGTTTCTTTATTTTCTTTAATGTAAATTTTATTTCTTGGTTTTCCAAATGACCCATACTCACTTAAATTGTGATACATTCGTTGAAACATCCTTTTGTCTGGCTGACGTCGTTCCGGATAACGGTCAAAATATAGTGTAAGTGCTGCATCTCTATTTTTATTAGATTCAATATAGCACTCAAACATGTTTAACTTTTCATAGTTTTGATAAAGATTCATCTTAGACAAAAGTAATAACAACAAAGCAAAAACAATACTTAATTGACGTTTGACTTTGTGACAAGTTAAAAAAGCGAAACAAAAGTTCATCCCATCCATAGCCAACTACAAAAAAAATATTTTTTCATATTTTACCAATTTAGGACAAAGAAAAGTATTAAGTGTTATATATCGCTGTAATCACAAGAAAAAAATCAATTTTTTGAGGTACTTACATACAGGGTGTTCCGTTTAAAAAATGTTACTTTGATAATATCTTGTAAAATAAAACATTTTAAATTTTTCTGGGTACGCCACTGAATTATACGTATAAAATCATAAAACTTTTGTATTTGAAGATTTTTTCTATCTCCATAAATAAACGAGTAATAAAAGATAATAAAAATCGTCAATTTTTGAGAATCACCCTGTACCTGCTAAACCAATCTAGTTAGCCTAGATTTGATGACGCCATTAAAAAAGACACTAAAAAAGAGGACGGAACACGTATGTCAGTTTTTTTGTATCTCTTACCGTTTAGCCTGTACCCTATAAAACCAACGAAAATGCCCCACCCTGTACAACCAACTATGACCGAACCAATGTCAACCGGACCCCTGTCAACATAGCAAGTAGGAGGAAAATAACCAGTTAGACTAATAAGAAGCTTAGCATTGAAACCATCAACTGTAAAATCATTTACTGGAGATCAGAGCATGCATCAAACCCAGGAACATTCGAACACTCAACCAATTCCCATATGAGTAAAGCCATACTAAGTGTAGAATTTAGTTGTATTTTAGTTATAGTTTTAGTTAAAAGTTTCCTTCGCTCTTTAAATATGTTTTCTCTAATATTCATATAGTTTGACGCCATTTTTCGTAAAACATTTTTACATTAATAAAGTTGTTTCTGAACTTGAACCTAAAAATACACATTGAACTACTGCTTAAAGCCGGCACAAGAGTGTTCAGATGTTAAGTTTGCTCACCACTAGCTAGCCCTACATAACCCTTCAATCCGACTAACTGAGCTAGGTATCAACTTTATTCAACTATGATTATATATTAATTTATATAATATAAAGATACGATTTTGTTTATTCTTTTAGTCTTGGTTTTTATCCCTCGTTTATCTCCAATTTACAAAAGTGCATAATTCGTATTTATTTTATCTTCTCCTTTTCAAAGTAATAAAGATATCACAGTGGGCGGAGCCTCGGTTGTTCCTGGTCAAACCGTGGACCTAAATATGTTTTCGTGCTACAAAACTAGCTAATCCGTGAATAAGAAGAGGTTCAGAAGAGAAATCATTGTCCTAATATCCTCGAAAATAACCATAATCGTTTCCTTCCTGTTACTGAAACCATTTGTGATGTGGCAACCCGCCATTCCCCAGAATTATACCGGGTAGATTGGATTAGAATACTTTTCTCATTTCGTCTATTTATTGAACGTACGCGGTCGCTAAAACAGCTGATTATTGATTTCGTAAACGTCAAGGAACCATGAAATTCTAGATAAACAAAACAATGAAACCTGTGATCTCAAATTCCAATTACGATGCCTAAATAATGCGACGTGTGCAGTGGTTACAACAAGATGATGGAATACCTTCTTATAAGGTAAATTTCTGGACAATATATAACCTCAAAACCTAGCTCTATAAAATACCCTTAATTTGTGTACAGAAAGACGAGTCGAAGAGCCTTGATTATTTACCTAAATAAAACAAATATGTAACGTGTGCCTTAAACGTAAAAATGACACGTTACATAATCCCCCCCAACTTCAAGACGATTAACCTAAAAAGGTTAATCGGAGAGGTCCGCTGCCGACTTAAGGTCTTTGGCATGCCAGCTCCCTGGTAGTACTTTACCCGATGGTTCCTGAAGCTCAAATATCCAAGGAGAAATTTTATTCCTAATCACATAAGGACCAACGAATTTCGGTGCTAACTTCTTCGAGAAAAACTTCACTGCATCTGACAACACATAATTCTTCTTCCAAACACGCTGGTCATCAGTAAGTTTCTGAATGACCGGTGAGACCTTATATGAACGTTGTCTTATCGGTGCTGCATCTGTTGTAATCTTATGTTCTACTCTGTCTGTACATCCTAGTGAGTCACCCATAATAGTCTTATATTTATCGACCAATTCCTGTAGTCGTTTGTTGGTCGGATGTTTCTAAAGAACAAATCACATCTTTATTATCGGAAAAGTGCCACTCATTAGTACTTAAGTTCGGTACTATTCCCATCGAAATCTAAAAATCTAATCCCAAAATCAAAGTGTGCGGCAACTCAGGAACGACGACGACCTCTATTAACCTAAATTTATCTTAAACTCGCATAGGAAGCTGTACTGTCCCAATACTAACCGTGCTTTGACCATTTGCCACAATACGACTCGTCTTCTTCGTGGTATCAAGTGAAAAACCAAACTTCTCGATGATTGAACAACCATGATTCCCTAAAAAGGTACGTGAAGACCCGGAATCCAACAAACCTAGTAACTTATTTCCGAGCACATCCACTTCTAAATAAGGCCTAAGACGTACGTTAGCCTATCGGTCGATGCTTGTTCAGGCTGACTCGAAGGTCGACCCCCTACGAGCGCCTGGGTCCGTTTCCCTGACGATTACAATTACGACATTCTCTAACTGTTACCTTTGCTTGTCCACACGAATAACACTGCTTACCTCTAGGTAATGCGCACCCGATCGCCTTGTGCCCTAGTTGATTGCATCTATAACAAACAACGTCCTTATTCGCCCTACCAGACCTAACACCCTGTGGTGGTTGTACATCTCTGTCATTTGCACTCGACCTATCTCTGGTAAATCTATCAGCATGATGATTTGAATTCCGTTGGTTAGATGTCCCGGTACTTGATAATTGAATTGCATTGACTTCTGTTGGAAAATCGTCACTGTCGCTCTCTACGTCAACGTAGGCCAAGTCAGGTTCGATTGATTGGTTGTTTCTAGGTGTAAAATTCTCTTCCTCTAAGCCATATCTCTGGTCTATTCTACGACACAGATCTTTTAAATGTGATAGGCTATTGACCTCAGTAGCAATTAACCCATTTTTATAGATGTCCGCGATATTTCTGAAGACGATAGCTAATTTCGCCTCTTCAGAAACAGGACAGCCAAGTCTTTGGAAATATGTGTTCATGACAGCAATGTAGGTCCCTATAGACTCTCCAGGGCCTTGTTTACGTTTTTGAATTTCCTTCAATAGCTTCTCGCCATATGAAAAAGGAAGATATTCTGCCACGAACCTTTGTTCCAGCTGTTCCCATGTATGGACTTCTCTACGAACATCTTTGTAAAAAGTATAAGCTGACTTTTCAAAAAGATCAATGCCTGAGTTCAGTAAAACCTTTTGGCTAACTCCTCTAGCCTGACTCAACTCGTCCACTCTCTCAAAAAATGCAGTGACAGAGATCGTACCCCTCTCGCCTGTAAACTTTAAGTTCCATTTATGAGAAGGTACAGGTGCAACGTGATATGAAGTACCAGGATCACTTGACATTGGTACTGGCGACGAACATGAAAATGGTCGTGACTGAGCAATCGGTGCAATGCTACTTTGGAGGGCAGCTAGACTCAATGGAACGGTAGACGGTTGTTGATACTGAAAAGTTGCTGTACCGTCAATCTGAATTAGCATTGGGGGTGGTGCCTGTATTGGTGCTTGAGTTGGGTTCGTTAGCACTGGCATTTGCACTGGAGCAATGACCGACGGATGGTTCGTAGGCTGTTGAGCTGTTCTTTGTGTGCTCGAGAGCTGTGGTTGCGGGAAATGAGACTGGTTAGGTGTGTTGCCAGCATTTGTCAAGTGGTCTGAGCTTCGACTCGTTGATTGGGTTTCAGATGCTTCATCATCATCTGAGGTCACGCCAACTCTTAATTAATCTGTTGCTTGGCTCTGCAACCTCTCAATCGAACTCAAGGTTTCCGCAACCAGTATGCCTTTCGTTTGATTTTCTTCAAAGTTGGACGGATTCATGTTGTTAATCCTGGCAAATACATGTTCCAACCTTACAGCGATTTTCCTAAACTCTCCCCCTTTGCTCGTACCAGAGGACTTCTCTACCAGCGGTACCAGACTATCTAGCTTCTTCATGCAGCTAAAAGCATCCTGGCCAAATTTAAAGGGATACGGAGGGTATCTCATACTTCCATCAGTCCTTTCTCTCTGCCTAATCAGTATGAGCTGTTGCTTCAGCTTTTCCACCGATCCTTGACTAAGTACCTTATGTCAGACAACCGCCTCAAAGAAATAGTCATGGTGCCTTTTATATTAAAATTTTAAAGTTTAAAACTCTTAATTATACCTCCCAATTATAAAAACTAAACCACGCAATAACAAACAAAAAGTTCACTTTAAAGTCACTAGTGAAAATCACTATAAATTTTCTCACAACTGTAGAAAATAATAAACTTAAATACGGGCAGACGCGAACAAAACCGAAAAACACCGGAGCAGTAAGAAAATAAAATTTATTTGCATTTAAAAACGTAATCATAGTTTATATTAAGTATTTGTACAACCAACTATGACGTCCAACCTTGTAGAGAGAAATAAATACTTAAATCCTAAATTAAAACTAACAAGTAGCCATAAAAAAATTTTTTTCAAAAATAAAAGAGAGACAAGAGCTTTGGCAGTGGCTAGGTCTTATGTTCCACTCCTGCGTGAGTAAAACCAAAAAAAATATTTGCGCTATCCTAGCTGAACTGGATTAAAATTAAAGTTAAGTGATGTTTGTTTACCTCAGCAACCGAATAGGTAAATTTATCCCTAAATGAAACGTACAACAGACTACCTATAACAAAAATCCCAAAGCTGTTGTACACAGTTAACGCTAGGGTATACTCCTGCTATTGCAGAACCGCTCCACAACTAAACTCCTCAAAAAAAAAACCCAAATCGCCGTATACAATGATTTTTCTCGAAAGAATAAATTAAAACCCACTTTAACCTGCTTACCTATTCTGAGATTACACAAATCATGCATTGCTTAAGGCAACATCATCCCTTAATACATAAGTGAACGCAATAAACATCGGAACAGATGTTCATGTTATAGAAATCGTAAAATATGCTCAAATAAAAAAAAATCCGCTAGATAAAATTGCGTTGAATTAGACTAGTAAGGATGTTGTGTGTAATTAAAAAATTAAAAATTAAAAGAAAATTTAAAAAAAATTACCGATAGTAATAAAAATTTTTTTACCGAAATAACGTCTTGGTAGGACTGCAACTCTCTAATAATCGTTACAATCACATTTCCAAAATTTAACCTAAATTGATGCAAACCATGGTCAAAAAGACCCTAGGATCGTACCGGAAGGTGCCAAAAAAAAATTAACAAAAATTTTTGGTGTCGACTACAGTAGCCCAATAATAAAAAATATGAATTAATGGCTCACTAAGATTTTCAAAATATTACTCTACCCTGATAGGTTGTTTGGAGTAGGGAGAAGAAAAATTAAAACAAATAATGATAGGTTGTTAAAACGCGAGGGTTCGAAATGATATTATATTTTAATTCAGAAAAAAAAAGTATTTAAATAAACTGATAAAACCATTGTAAGGAGGTACTACTATGCACCAAGAAAAAAAAGTTTGCAACAAGAAAATCAAGTTTCCTTTTTTTTAATATTTAAAAAAAATTCCAAAAAAACTAGAAAACGATTAAGTAGGGCTGCAGCTCCTATTGCCAACTGTAATAAAAAAAAATTAAATAAAATTAACACTAGAAAAATCTTAATAGAGTTATGTTATGCAACAGTCTCAGTTCTTTCCCTTTAAAAACAGTTGCCGATTCCCGTTCCTCTCCCAAACTGTGTGACTGTGAAAAGTGAATGAGCTAGAAAAATTAATTTACTATACAAAAACATGATTGAAAATAAAATTTACTTAAGAACCATAAGGTAAAAAAAAATCATAATTGCAAAAAACCCAATCAGTTTAGGAAAAGTTTAAAAAAATATTTATGTTCCACAAAAACAACCGATGTTAGTATGTTTGTTTAAAATTATTCCTTAAGGGAATAAGCAGCGTTAGTACTTATTTACTGTATCACTATAATAATGTGAACCTAAGTTTCAAACTTTGCACTCAACATCGTAAAGAATTATCTTGTGTGCACTTTCAGAAAACAACTATGAAAACAATTTCAAGTTCCACTATAAGACCGTTATGAAACTAACTTTGTCTACTCGAGTTTATATACACACAACATCCAATAAAAAAATTTACTGCTTAATGCATTCTCAGATCTTTATTCCTGGTGTTCACGAGATATAAAATTAAGTTGGGCCCTTCCCACAACTATTAGTCAAAGCAAAATTACCAAATGTCCAAGAGACCCTATCCCTACAAATGACATTTTGAAATGAAACAACTGGGAATAATCCTGCGTAAAAACCAGACAACAAAAATTACGAAGCCAAAACTTTTACATTAATTTTAAAAGAGCATAATAACCTCCCAGCCCCAAATAAACTTTTGTTATATCAACAAAAGTCGGCCTAAAACCAAAAAAACTTTTTATTAGACATTTCCCCTATTTCCTAAGTATAATGTCAATAAGCCCAAAAACATGTGATTTCCATTCCAATCCCATCTGGACCCTATATATCTTTTAAACGGTCAAACGCCCACAGGCGAAACAATATCTTATTTCAAAGAAAGGGTGAAGATATTTTGGAGCACCCTGTGAAAATAGGACACTATTATGGAAAATTGTTCAAATCAGTGTTCACTTACTAATTCCCAACCTAGATATATCTAGTTCCCTCATGTGCATGTTACTATTTTAATTCCTATCATAACTAAACAGATCACAAAATTTGTCTTTCTCCGCAAATCTGCAAGGTCCTGGAAAATGTGAGATTCAGCCTGTAGGTCAAATTTGGATGTATTGTATTTAGCGAAAACCGAAGTTGCAAAATCCTAAAAAGATTAGTAGGAAGCCCTCGTTCAACGATTTCTACACTCCGAACCAAACATTTCTTCCATTTCCACCCAGCTCGCGGAGGAAAAACCCTAATTATTGCAATATAAAAGGTAGGTAGTTCTTTTATACCACCTACAACTATCAGATTTAAAAAAAAATAGATGCCCTCATCAATGTTTAGTCGCATCAAAGAAAACCTATTGTTCTTAAATTTATTCTTAGGTTGAAATCTTTTTTTAAAAAAATCAATGATCTTAAATTTATTGTTTAACCTGAACACTTTCCCATTTATTCCAAAACAGTGTATTGTAATTTAAAAATTTGCTTCATTATTTGAGGTCACCAGTAAGAAATTATTTTAAAATTAAAAAAAAATTATTTCCCAATTGTCCACAACTTTCAAGTTTTCATCCCTAAATAGGTACTTTCTTAGTCTAACACCATCCATCATTATCCGACATACCGCTTTAATTTTTAAAAGCAACAAAACGAAGATTGAGTGAAAAAACTAAGCAAGTAAGTTGTAAGTTGAGTTACAATGGGCGCAGATGACAGGCCCCTTTAAGTACACGCCACTGTCCTGAAATGCAAACTATCAAAAAAAACTGAAGACTAGCATATCTGCCGTCAAACAACATTTGGCATGAAATAAAAATAATTCCATATCATAACAGTATCCTCAAAAACAAAACGTTTTTTATTATAAGACCCAAACACCTAACCAATAAATCTTGTTATTTAAAACTATGATTTGGAAGTAAAAGATTTATTTATTCCTGCCTGATCAACTAAGACAAAAAAAGTTCCCCTTTTGTAACTCAAGAA
Source organism: Aspidapion aeneum (assembly GCA_963576565.1). Lineage (NCBI taxonomy): Eukaryota > Metazoa > Arthropoda > Insecta > Coleoptera > Brentidae > Aspidapion > Aspidapion aeneum. Next base: position 85,023,212 of record OY755040.1, read on the forward strand.
GTTCCCGTTTGGTCCCCTAATAAAATATAACCTGTCTGGTCACCCTTTAAAATGACGACCACTACACAAACCGTTTTGACCAAAACAAGAATTCGAGATATTATGTTTACAGAAAAAAAAATAATCTTTTTAAGAAAAATTAAATTATTTGAAAAAGAAGTAAAATTTTGAAATATTTTTACCAATTACCACCGCCTAGCATTTATATCTAGTTGAAAGTTTCTTTTAAATTTACTGACCAATTTCATGGCCTCAAAATGACACTACTTAAAAAAAATTACTGAACTTTACAAATGAACTAAAAAAAATCAAAAAACTTATATCTATATCTGTCTCAGTTAAATATTTCTTTTGTTGTATTATATCTAGTTGGGTTTCAAATTTATTTTCTCTGTATTCAATCCGGAGCAGGCAAAACTTCTCAAGGCTCAAACATAAATGTTTGCCCTCCATTGGCCATGACCTGAACGCAGAAAAAAATACAGAAAAAATAATTGTGAACCAGAAAAACTTTAATTGATACCCGTAGGTCATTTTTTAAAAAATGCACTCCAAAGCCCAACGCTGTATTTTCTACCAAAAAAATTTGACCAGTCACGAAACCACAACTAGACTCGATAACCAGAGACCTAAAAACTGTCCTACAAAAAATACCCCAAAAAAAATGTTAACTGGACTTTTAGCCTTGTGTTCCCTAAAGTTCTGAGCTAACACTATGTAGTAGTACCCTCCTCTGACCCGATGTAACTGAGTGACATAAGGTGTTAAGCTTCAACAACAGTTACCACCAAAAACAAGAAAAGAAAATGACAAAGCAAAATAAACTCATTTTCCTTTTCTTTCATTTTCATTAATTTATACTTTTAACTAAATAAAATTACCAGCTGTTAGGCTATATTTACTTTAAAACAACCCAGCCAAAAAAAACTTGTGTGAAACCCTGAAAAATATTCCAACTTCCAAGTGGTGATATCCCACAAAAAATTAAAATCACCTAAAAACTTGTTGACCTATATAAATTGACTGCACTAAAAAATAATCGGTGAAACAACTTCTATCTTATCACGAGCAGGAAATAATAAAATAATTGTAGTTGGCAACCTGTTGAAAAAAATTGTTAGAAAAACACACTACCTATGTGTTAGCTCCCGCTAAATTTCGCGGTTGTTTTTAAAATTTTAAAACCACACAATTGGATGACGGACAGAGTACATTTTCCGCGCATTGGACATGCGCACCAAGAATCAGTGAGATCCTTTTCTACCGCCTCGAGAAAATGTCGTGTTAATTTACTTTTTCCAACTATTACAAATTTCTACACTTAAAAGTGCTCGATTTTGGTGTACTGAAGCATAGAACTAGAAATTTCAGCCCTTCAGCTACATGGTGCCATCATTAGATCAAGACAGGGGCCCCTGGAACGTGGAGAAATTGGCTGCAAACTGGTGAGTGCTTTGTTTCTGATTTCCATTGTGTGGTAACAGCAATTAACTATGGACCTTTTGATTATTTCGTGATTTCATATCAATATATTTATGTTTGTTCGCGCTTCATTTAATAGAATATATACAGTTCACTGCAGTTATCGTTTTTCTAACTGCGGGCAAACACCTATGTCATATATGAGTGGTTAAGTGCCAGAGTTGCCTATGCCACATTTATTATTAACTGAGATAATGCAAAAGAAAGATAGCCCTTGTTTTAAAAATGCTACTAATAGATAGCGTCTAGTAGATGGCGCCTCTTTCGTAGTGAAAATTGTGGAATAGGCATGTTTGCCTCCGACAGAGGACCAGTTTGGAATATTTTATTAGCATTAATAACGGTCTTAAAAAAAATATGGTTTAGGCAACTCTGGCACTTAACCACTCATATTTAAAAACTAAAAAGACCATGTCTGGAGGTCCATCCACCTATAAATCAACAAAAAATTGAAGTAAATTTACATTACTGTGTTTATTTTTCTTAAATAAAAAAATGTCTTTTTTTTACTGTTTTTCCTACACAGAAACTTTAAAAAACTATGAACATGATTTGGATACTGTTGAATAAAAACTCCCATGTTTTTTATCAACTTATTCTTCCTTAATAAATAAAAATGAATCTTTTATTTTCCAAGAAAAAAACTTGTGGAGATAAGCTAATAAAAAACTATGAGAATCAATAGAGCAACAACGAATTTCAAATTATCGCTTAAATATTACCAAAAAAAATGTTTAAATAATGTTATCAAAACCAACGATGATGGAAAATCTTGTTTTTTATTAAAAAATGATTGAGTGTCAAAAACACCGACAGCCACTGAAAGCCTTTAACCTGGCTATGGCTGTAACACAAAAAAAAAATTCTTTTAAATTAAAAAAATTCAATTTCTTTTTTTTCAAATTAAAAAAAAAAACAAAAAAAATTACATCAGATGTTAAAAAACCTAGTCAAAAACTCACGTAGGGCGCCATTTGTGGCAAGCTAAAAGACGTTGCCGCCATTTTGTGACACTGTAAATAGAACAATAACGCTGTGCCAATCTGTGATACTAAAAAAAACTTACTGAATAATTAAACAAATATCTGGAAGCAGGACTGTATTTTCCACCTAGGTAAAACATTGATATGCCCGGTAACTTTTATACAGTGGAGAAGGGGAGGGGAAGGGTTCAGAAATAAGAAAATTTTAAGTGCGCCACAGTGTTTTAATACCAATGTTTTATAAAGAAGATCTTAATTAAAATACAGTTCAACCCAAACGATGTAGCCAAACAATGAAACTCTACCTACTTTCGAGGCTTCCAGAGTATTTGTTTAATTAAAAAACCAAAAAAAATTGACTAATAAAAGATTCTGAATGAGTTAAAATGACACAAATAGAAACACTTTACAGGTAGATGGACATATAGGTAGGATCTCCAACAGGTCACAGTGCACCTACATTTGAGTCAGTAGTGTAAGACTCCATTATATGAATGATCGAAAAAAAAAATACACTTGCGAAATCATTCCGTCATAGGGGAGATCTGGACCAAATATCTGCTGTCCTCATTCTACGTTGGGTAGAATAAGACAGACAGCAACCCAGTCCGAGATCCACCCCATGAGGTAAAACGATGTAAGGAAACCGCAAAAAAATATAACCTCATCTCTCTTTTGTCTCTGCAAAGTTGGTCATTGGGTTGTACAAATAATACAAAAAAAATTAGTTCATCTTGTATATTTCAAATGTGGGTTAAAAAAAGGAAAATTAAGAATGGAAACATGAAATATGCTAAAAAAAATGAAACAAGTCAGGGCCAAAATAGCAAGGCACTCCAATTGTACGGTAAAAAATATAAATGAATAGTTATGCCGCAAAACTAGGGTTATGACGTCATACCTTATCTTGCGTTTACAAGCAATGTTAACATTACACGGTGAAAACCATATATAACAAAAAAATATATCTAAATTATATTGAAAATATATATGGAAAGATTGTATCCTACCTTGGTCATTGGTTATTTTGTGGTTAAAATAAAAAAAAAGTATTTTATTTTGTAAACCTGGAAGTTCTGTTGTCCCAGACATTTTCCCACTGCTGCTTCGGGTCCCTGTTCTGCCCGCGCCTCCCCTAGTGCTCGCTTAGCACATCATGCTGGGGCAGCACATGGTCTTAAGATGTTGGATCCTTGCCCGAGCGTAAAACCCTGTGGAAAATGAAAAATTTCAGTTTCCTCCGTCGGTTTTGCACGAGGTTCCCCTACACCGCGAATCTTAAATCACGAACCCCATGTCGACTCAATAAAATAAAGCAGATTTCAACAGATGAACTAAAATAACCCTAACATACCTTTCCCAGGGTTATATCAGTGCTACCACCGGCTTCACACCAGCGTCCAGCACAACCGTCCCGTTGATGGATTGGACAGGGCTGTAGACAAAGGAGAAAAACAATATATAGTTTTTATCCAAAACGTGGTTTAAAATTTTTTTTAAAAACTCCAAAAATTCCCCACGTCTTTTTGTCGAAAAATTACATTTCACACGAACACAGTTATAATTTGGAAGGCAAATATTGTCTTGAAGAACTCCAAAAAAAAATTTAAAAAATCGAACTTACCACGCTTCTTTCCGTAGAAATGGCGCAGGTCTTGAATCCCTCACTCAGAGGATGTGAGCCGTCACTCAAATAAGTCAAAACAACGACGGACTCACAGTTATACCGTCTTTGGTATAATTCTGCAACTATTGCAGTGCCAATAACCACAAAAACAATGGCGACACCAAAAGACGGCCACCAGCCCAGCCAAAATTCTTTAGGAAAGAGAGATGACACGTCGGGAAAAATTTAAGATGCCGAAAAACCATTCCCCAGCTTGGGTGGGGCACCGTACCTACCTAATTTTCCCGGTTAAATTCAAATAAGGATGCAAACCCATTTATAAAAAAGAGCCCTCGCCAAAAAATCCCTAGCCCCGGTTTGCGAGCCTGGAAAAAAATACCGCGGTTTTCGAACTAACCAATGATGAAATACACTAATACTTCCGTACCGGTCTGTAGGGGGCAGCATCAACCAAGCAAGGGAATATTGAAAATGTTCACAAGCATTGAGGTGTTGTCAGATCTATTTCTACGGATCATTTTTATAAACGAGGGTTTTCGAAATGCACAACCATGACCGAACAAATGTCAACCGGACCCCTGCCAACATAGCAAGTAGGAGGAAAATAACCAGTTAGACTATAAGGAGCTTAGCATTAAAACCATCAACTGTAAAATCATTTACTGGAGATCAGAGCACGCATCAAACCCAGGAACATTCGAACACTCAACCAATTCCCATATGAGTAAAGCCATACTAAGTGTAGAATTTAGTTGTATTTTAGTTATAGTTTTAGTCAAAATTTTCCTTCGCTCTTTAAATATGTTTTCTCTAATATTCATATAGTAACTTGAACCTAAAAATACACATTGAACTACTGCTTAAACCCGGCACAAGAGTGTTCAGATGTTAAGTTTGCTCACCACTAGCTGGCCCTACATAACCCTTCAATCCGACTAACTGAGCTAGATATCAACTTTATTCAACTATGATTATATATTAATTTATATAATATAAAAATATGATTTTGTTTATTCTTTTAGTCTTGGTTTTTATCCCTCGTTTATCTCCAATTTACAAAAGTGCATAACTCGTATTTATTTTATCTTGTTCTTATCAAAGTAATAAAGATATCACAGTAGTCGGAGCCTCGGTTGTTCCTGGTCAAACCGTGGACCTAAATATGTTTTCGTGCTACAAAACTAGCTAATCCGTGAATAAGAAGAGGTTCGGAAGAGAAATCATTGTCCTAATATCCTCGAAAATAACCATAAGCGTTTCCTTCCTGTTACTGAAACCATTTGTGATGTGGCAACCCGCCATTCCCCAGAATTATACCGGGTAGATTGGATTAGAATACTTTTCTCATTTCGTCTATTTATTGAACGTACGCGGTCGCTAAAACAGCTGATTATTGATTTCGTAAACGTCAACGAACCATGAAATTCTAGATAAACAAAACAATGAAAAGTTTTTATGTGATTTCTCCCGAACCTGTGATCTCACATTCCAATTACGATGCCTAAATAATGCGACGTGTGCAGTGGTTACAACAAGATGATGGAATACCTCCTCTATAAGGTAAATTTCTGGACAATATATAACCTCAAAACCTAGCTCTATAAAATACCCTTAATTTGTGTACAGAAAGACGAGTCGAAGAGCCTTCTTATTCACGGACTAGATAGTTTTTGTAGCACAAAAACATATTTAGGTCCACGGTTTGACCAGGAACAACCAAGGCTCTGCTCACTTTGATATCTTTATTAATTTGATAAGGAGAAGATAAAATAAATACAAGTTATGCACTTTTGTAAATTAGGCATAAACGAGGAATAAAAACCAGACTAAAAGAATAAACAAAATCGTATTTTTATTTATATAAATTAATATATAATCATAGTTAAATAAAGTTAATATCTAGCTCAGTTAGTAGGATTGAAGGGTTGTGTAGGGCTAGCTAGTGGTGAGCAAACTTAACATCTGAACACTCTTAGGCCGTGTTTAAGCAGTAGTTCAATGTGTATTTTTAAGTTCAAGTTCAGAAACAAGTTTATTAATGTAAAAATGTTTTACAAAGATGGCGTCAAACCATATGAATCTTAGAGAGAACATATATAAAGAGCAAAGGAAATTTTTGACTAAAACTATAACTAAAATACAACTAAATTCTACACTTAGTATTGCTTTACTCATATGGGAATTGGTTGAGTGTTCGAATATTCCTGGGTTTGATGCATGCTCTGATCTCCAGTAATTGATTTTACAGTTGATGGTTTCAATGCTGAGCTTCTTATAGTCTGGCTGGTTATTTTCCTCCTACTTGCTATGTTGGCAGGGGTCCGGTTGACATTTGTTCGGTCATAGTTGGTTGTGCATCTCGAAAATCCTCATTTATAAAAATGATCCGTAGAAATAGATCTGACAACACCTCAATGCGTAAAGGACGAATTTCCAATGTTCCCTTGACTGATGCTGCCCCCCTACAGACATATACCGAAGTACTAGTATACGTCGTCATTGGCTGCTTTTAGAACGACAAATTTATTTTTCAGGTAGGCCAACTTAAATCGTTTGCATCCTTATTTGAATTTAACCGGGAAAATTTGGTTGGTACTGTGTACTGTCCCCACCAAATTAAAGAACTACGTCCGGCATCTTCCCTGACAAAGTGTCATTTTCTTTCTTTCCAAAAAGAAGCGGTGTTGGATCGACAACAGTCTCTGGGATCGCCATTGTTTTTTTGGTTACTGGTACTGCAGCGATTGCAGGATATTTCCCAGAGACTGTAGAAGTGAGTCCGTCGATCACCAAGATGCCAAGGTGAGGGATTCAAAGGCGAGGCCATAAGTCTATGAATACATCCTTGATGAGGCCATAAACTAGGCCTTATTGTAAAAGCGTAAAAATTAGCTATGTGTTTTCTTATATCTTTGTTAATAAATATTAATCTATCACTATCATTTTTAAAGTTTTTTTACCTGAGATTGTTGATAATATTGTAAAACAAAATAATTTGTTTAAAACTTTTTTGTTGTTGATCCTCTTTAAATGTCAATGACAAGTGACGTCTGTTGCTGACGGTCCAATCGGCCATATAACTTAAACGTCGTGATTTGCTTACCCGCGCGGTTGCTGACACTCTCTAGTAATTTTTTAGTTGCGGAGAAAAGTCGGTAACACGTTCCCGTAACGGATGAGGTAGAAATTTCAATGTGCTATCTAGAACTATAAGGGAATGGAGACACAAAAGTAGTACGTGATACGTAGCCGTAACCTAGGCTCACTTTCAAGTAGCTCTCCCCTCTATAGAGGAATAATTTTTGTACGCCATGTTTTTTTTTGAAGAACAGAAAAATTGTTTTTCTTATTTTAGTTTTGGAGCCCATTTTACAGGGATATAGTTTTTCGTACACAAATTAATAAAAGCTTTACCAAATATCCATATTAAAAACCATTTGGTCGGATTATCTGCCAATTATAAAAAGATAACCTCAAAAACCACAACGAAAATATTCGATCAGCTACCAGAAAACGGCTAAACTTTGCAGGCACGCCTATTTTTTGCAATAAACATAATGCATGTTGCACATAAAAATTTGCATCGCAGTTGAATTTTGACCTCTGCTCGTTAACTCTCGTAATTTTAGATAACATAGTACATATTACAGACATAACCAAACTAAAAAACTGAGCGTGTTTGTTTACTGTTGTGTTTCATTTTGTATTATAATAATTCTACCAAAAAGAAGCGATTATATTATTTGCAACTACATCGCTACTTTTATGCCATTACGGAAAAAAAAACAGCCTCTACGACGTAGTAGATACCTGGCTGCGACGTAGTAGTGTAGTTGTTACTACGGTGACTTTAAACACTTGGCCTAGTAGTCATAACCAGAAATTGGTTCCCCACTTAGGGAATTAACATGTCGCTGTATGGTATACTGAGACGTAGCGAGAATACGTTGCGGTTACCTTTAAGAAATTCTTTCTAGTTGGGGATTCGTCGTGACAACTTTAAATGTTTGTTGGGTTGGAGATAATGCGGTATCAATGTTTACAAGACTGGGTCGGTTCAGTTCACAAAATTAGGCAACTATCTAAAATTAGGCGACTTTCCTCTATATTTGTTGGATCTTGCTGAAAAAACTATAAAAGAAATAAAGTTGAAAACAACTGTGCATCAAGTACTCTCGCCATTTGGCTTTCTTGTTTAACAATTGTGCAAAATTTTCCAACAATTAAAAAAATACTATCAATATTTTCTTTTCATTTTATAGCGTAAAATGCATCCCAGAGTGCAATCCATACTATTTTGTTATCTTTTTAAACAAATTTTAAAAAATTTTCAATAATGCGTTGCATTTTTTTCATCGCTTTTTGTAAACCATTAAGGAAGCGCATTCTGCCATTTTGTTAGGTTTTATACAATTGTGCAAAATTTTCCAGGAATTGTACAAAATTTTTCAACAGTGTGCAAGTATGTGTCACTTTTTTAAGTATCAAATCCATTCCATACTTTATATTTTGTTATCTATTCAAACAATTTTGCAAACATTTACAGCGATTTGGGCCTGTCCTGAAATTACGTAACGATCTAGGGGGGAAGGAGGGGTTTGGCCTTGCGTTACATAATGTTTTTTTAATGTGTTTTTTCTTGTAAATGCGTACGAGGGGGGGTCAAAAATCCTGAATTGACGTTCCCTTTCTTGAGTTTTTTGTTTCCTTTTTGTTTTAATCGTTAGTTAAGTGTATCCCGCCATTTTATTAATTTTAGCTCACACATATACTATACTATAGTAGTGTGAGCTATGGTGATCCTAATTTTTTCGAGAAAAAAAAAGTTGCTCCGATTTCAAAAATTTTTATATATCTTTGCGTTTCAGATGATTTTGAAACTTTTTTGTTGCGCCGTCTGTCTGTCTGTCTGTCTGTCTGTATGTCTGTCTGTCTGTATGTCTGTAACGACCAACGCGCATAACTCAAAAGCCGCTTGGCCGATTTTAATGAAATTTGGTACCTAGGCTGGGTCTTGGGTCGAGATGGTCCCATTTAAAAATGAACAAAATCCACCGAACAGAAACCAAATAAAAGGGTGGGGGTAGATTTCAAAAATTAGAGTTTATGTGAAAATATGGCGTGTGTGATATCAAACGAAAGGTAATTGAGTCTGCAGTTAAACAAAATACATTTTAATTTATTTAAAAAAAAAAGGGTGGGGGTATATTTTAAAAATTAGAGTTTAAGTGAAAATATGGCGTGTGTGATATCAAACGAAAGGTAATTGAGTCCGGAGTTTAACAAAATACATTTTAGTTTTTTGTTTTTTTAAGGGTGGGGGTAGATTTCAAAAATTTGAGTTTAAGTCAAAACATGGCTTGTGTGGTATCAAACAAAAGGTAATTTAGTCTGGAGTTAAATAAAATATATTTCAGTTTTTAGTTATATTAGCTCACACGTACACTATAATTATAGTACCTAGTGTGAGCTTAGGGGCCCATATATTGGCAGAGTATTTATACAGTTAGGCGATTTTTTTAGCAATTTAAAATTTTTTAACAATTAAGAAAGACTTGTTTTTTTTTAGGTTTAAAATATATTTAAGAGTATTTCGGTTACTTTTTTCATCTTAAAAATTACAAGATAAAAAAAGTAACAGTAAAGAAAAAGTAACCGATTTTATTTCCTGTGATTTAAAAAATGTGTTTGAAAGTAAATGACAACATTCTCCCCAAAACTGGCTTTGTTTAGCCAGTCCGAAGCTCGAAACATTTCTGCGTCCGCGCACTCTCTTAGGAATCACTTTCAAAAATTTTCGCCGAGAAAAAATTGGGCGTCTTGACCAAATAAAACTATTTTTAAAATTTCAGCTTGTTACTCATCGTTTAAGCTATTTTCGGTCTAAACTGTGCTTTTTTATAACGGCCGATATTAAAATTCTACATTTAAACAATTTTATTTTTATTTTTTAGCTTATACGATTTTGCAATGGCATATCCAGCAAACAAAGCCAGTTTTTTGACAAATGTGCAGAAGTTTGTTCAAAACTTACGGTGCTGTTAAAATCAAAGGCTGACCAATTTTCCAAAGATCAGATACAGTGGTTTAAAATGGTTTCCATAAACCAGGCGAAGTTAAATGATTTTTGAAACACTATTTTGTGATTGTCTTCGCTGCCTTCCTTGCAATTCCCAAACAAGGGAATATCCGAATGATAGAAGCCCAGCAAACAAGAATCTTTAAATAGATATATTTTACACGTTCAGGTAAATTCATTAATCATAATACTATTAGTTAAATAATTTGAAAAACTAATCTGTTAAAATTGTTTGTACTCATTATATAACAAAAATAAATATAAAGGTTTTTAACAAGTGATTTTTTAGTTTGGTATTTTTTTGTCAAATAAAAATTGAACATTGTATACTTGTCACAAAAAATCGTAAAGCGTTTTTTAAAAAAATATACACAAAAATTAAAATAAAATGCAAAATCATTAATAATTGCAGTTAAAATTATAAGTTAACGTGACAATTTTAACAACCTATTAAAATACTCTGCCAATCTATGGGCGCCTAAGCTCACACTAGGTACCATAGTTATAGTGTACGTGTGAGCTAATAATAATAACTAAAAACTGAAATATATTTTATTCAACTCCAGACTCAATTACCTTTCGTTTGATACCACACAAGCCATGTTTTGACTTAAACTCTAATTTTTAAAATCTACCCCCACTCTTTTTTTAAAAACTAAAATGTATTTTGTTTAACTCCAGACTCATTTACCTTTCATTTGATATCACACACGCCATATTTTCACTTAAACTATAATTTTTGATATCTACCCCCACCCTTTTTTTTTAAATAACTTAACATTCATTTTGTTTAACTCCAGACTTAATTACCTTTCGTTTGATATCACACACGCAATATTTTCACTTTTAATTGGCTTGCGTTTGGTGGTTTTCGTTCATTCTTAAATGGGACCACCACGGCCCAAGACCCAGCCTAGGTACCAAATTTGATTTAAATCGGACGAGCGGTTTTTGAGTTATGCGGGTTGGTCGTTACAGACAGACATACAGACAGACAGACAGACATACAGACAGACAGACAGACATACAGACAGACAGACAGACAGACAGACAGACAGACAGACGGCGAGACAAAAAAGTTTCAGAATCATCTGAAACGCAAAGATATATAAAAAATTTTGAAATCGGAGCAATTTTTTTTTTCTCGAAAAAATTAGGATCACCATAGCTCACACTACTATAGTATAGTAGTAGTGTGAGCTAAAGAATCACATCTAGAATATTGCGTATACACTGAAAAAGAAACCGATTTTATTATTAACAAATATTTGGTAAACCTGATTTTTGTGGTGCTCATTAAAAAAGATTAAAAGCAAATATCATTAATTTTTGGTAACAAACCTTTTTTGAAGTGTTTAGTTATAAATAATATTTCATTTGTTTCTTTAATAATTTGATGTTTTTTTACATACATACATTACATTACATTACTAACATGTGCCTTATATTAACCATAACCAAAACACTCTTTCTTTTAAAGTAACAGAACGTCTTTGTTATTAATACTTAAAATTTCCCAAATATAAATATACTCTTAATATTGGCAAATATTTCTTTGTGTTTATTACAACAAACATTTTTTGTATAATGTTATGGCGTGATTTTGTTATTATAACAGTCTGAATTGGTTTCTATTAATTACCTCGTAAAGTTCACAACAAATTTGGTTACTATTAACAAGCGATATTATCGAGCAATATAACTTTGTACCGTCTCGGCTCGGGTCTTGTTGCGCGTAGAACGTGACGTTTCGGTTGACAGTTTGTAGGGGAGAGCGGGGCTAGTTGAGCCACTTTTTACATAAATGTAAATAAAAGCATTGCTATATTACTTACAGTTTTACAATTATAATATGTTTAAGGTAAATATTGTTTTTTAAAACTATGCATTCAAACTTAAAAAACACTTTTTTCTAGCACCCTTGCAAGCGGCCCAACTAACCCCACCCACGGAGTAAGTTGGGCCATATGATGGGGCAAGTTGGGTATGGTTGAATAATTAGGAACTGTATATATATGCAACATAAAATAACAGGAAATTCTTAGATTATTTTTATTGATAATAATAAAATACTAAACTTTAAATTTCTTAAAAAACAAACAATATAAAGTAACCTAATTCTTGCTCTAGTCTGATTCGGAATTATGGTTTTAGCAAACATAAGTAAGTAAACCCTGCATCAGCACATGTTTCATGGGCCCAAAACTTGTAAGTTAAACATTGTACCCATTTTTCTTTTGGTTTGCTGTTTGAGAATGGTTCCATGCAGACTAGACAAAATGTTTCCTCTTCATCATCGCTGTCATCTTTCAGTCTCCTTTTCTGAGTAGTTTTTCTATACTTCTTTTCCTTAAAGACATTTTTGGTTACAGATTTTTCTTTTTTTTACTTTTTTCACGTTCCAACTCTTCTTTAACCGGAGTTTCAGTTAGTATAGCTGTTGACCATTTTCTTTGGTTGATATTCTTGGTCTTTCTTTCGTCAGCTTTCGGAAAAGCACGAATTTTTAAAATTTCCCTAGATCGATTGGTAATAATAGATCACTCAATTTTAAGTCACCGGGTGTTTGCCTCAAATTTGAGTTGAAGGGTCTGTATGATGTCATAAATAAATAAATGGCGGCTTTTTTACTGTTTTTTCACAATTTTTGGCTTCTAACTTCTGCCAATAACTTAGTTTTACAGAAAAACTAATCGTTTTTTGTTTGCAAGAGAACACCAATTAAGATACCGCGTGAACAAGTCCACATCTAGGGGGCCTAATTTCCATAAGAGGGTAAAAAACAGATAGAATATAGCATATATTAATAAGAGACCGCAATATGCCCGATTCCAGTCGAAAGCGTTTCAGCGTTGCCAAAGGTAACTTTGATAAATAAATACAGGCGCAAGTCGTCGCAGTCTTCAAGAGGCGGACAATCTAAAACATTTGTTTAGGGCGAGAATTATTACATGACGTGATTTTTAGTCCATCATACGTACGCATGCTGATTTTAACCTTAAAATAAAAAAAAAGTTTTTAGAAAATGTATGGGGTTAGCTGGGCCGGCACACCTACATACAAAATTGAGAGAGTCGGCAATCATGTTTGCGTTAATATTAGCATCGTTATAATTTCATTAAACTCTGTCTAAATATGTAAAGTTAACTATAAAAAACCGAATGGGGGCATGCAGGTGTAATAAAACAATCTGTAAAATGTTTTCCAAAATAACAAAAAGTTACTTACGAGGTCCAAAAAAAAATGCCTTTGTAGTGAAATAGCGCGTATCAAAATAGCGCGTATTAAAATAGCGCGTATCAAAATAGCGCGTATCAAAATAGCGCGCTCATTTGAGCGCGTGTCCAAAATAGCGCGTTATCAATATAGCGCGTATCACAACGGCGCGTGATCAAAATAGCGCGTATCATAATGGCGCGTGTTCAACATAGCGCGTCTTAAAATAGCGCGTCTAAAAATACCGCGTTTTGAAAGATCGCCATTACAAACGTCGCTGTTACAGAATAGTTCGAGTAAGGGGTCTCTTTCTAACATATTTTAAAAAAAAACTTTCCTGACTTTTTTCCCGGGATCCTATAGGGTGTAACCAAACCGAACCGAACCGAACCGATTCAAACCGCACCGAACTGAAATGAACCGAACCAAACCGAAACATTTTTTCAAAAAATTATTTCCCTAAATTAGCTTCCCGATCCTTATTTTGGTAGGTTTCTATTCTGACCTGTGACTTGGTGACATTTTTTTTTTGGTGGAAAAAGGTCAGGGAGTTACTGGAAAAAATGTTTGGGTTCGGTTCGGTTTGGTTCCGTCCGGTTCGGTTCGGTTTAGTTACACACCCTCTAGGATCCCGGAAAAGAAGCCAGGGAAGTTTTTTTTTTAAATATGTTAGAAAGGGACCCCTTAGTCGAACTATATGAGTTGTGTTACGTATAGCAAGCCATCGGTTTATTTAACGGTTAAGTAAGTATAACTTATCTGACCTTGCTCAAACTGTTTAGGTGAATATACCTAAGCAGACCTGATACGCGCTATTTTTTACACGAGCTATTTTTAATACGCGCTATTTTGGTACGCGCTATTCTGTTCACGCGCTATTTTGATACGCGCTATTTGGAACACGCGCTATTTTGAACACGCGCTTGTGGCCTTAAAAAAAGTTAAAAAATAATTTGGGCGCCAATTTGTGGCCTATTACAATGCGCTGTGCCATTTGTGGCAGCTTAAAGACGTCGCCGCCATTTTGTGACACTGAAACCCACTGAATAATTAAACAAATATCTGGAAGCAGAACTGTATTTTCCAGCTAGGTAAAACATTGATATGCCCGGTAACTTTTATACAGTGGAGAAGGGGGGTTTCAGAAATAAGAAACTTTTAAGTGCGCCACATTATTTAATACCAATGTTTTACAAAGAAGATCTTAAATAAAATACAGTTCAACCCAAACGTTGCAGCCAAACAATGAAATTCTACTTACTTCCGAGGCTTCCAGAGTATTTGTGTAATTAAGAATAACAAAAAAAATAAACAGAATAAAATTCTAAAAGATTGAATTAAGATGACATAACTAGAAGCACTTTACAGGTAGACGGACTCCTTTAACAGGTCATAGTGTACCTACATCTGAGTCAGTAGTGTGAGACTCGGTTATATGAATGATTGTTAAAAAAAAAATATATATACTTCCAAAATCGTTCCATCATAAGGGAGATCTAGACCAAATATCTGCTGTCATCATTCTACATTGGGTAGAATGAGACAGACAGCAACCCAGTCCGAGATCCACCCCATGAGGTAAAAATGGGTAACGAAACCGCTACATAAAAAAAAGAAATATAATCTCATCTCTCTTTTGTCTCCGCAAAGTTGGTCATCGGGTTGTACAAATAACACAAGAAAATTAGTTCATCTTGTTTATTTTAAAAGGTAAAACTGGAGTATTACCAAAAACATGAAATAGAAAAAAAATTAATGAAATGTAGTGGAACAAGTCAGGGCCTAAGTAGCAAGACAATCCAAATTTCACAATAGAAATTGTCTTAAATAAATGAAATGAAGGAAAACTTAGTAAATACACCGCAAAACCAGGGTTATGACGTCATACCTTATCTTGCGTTTACAAGAAATGTTGAAATTATACTGTGAAAACTTATATATGAAAAGATTACGTCTAAATTATATTAAAAATTTATATATGAGGAAAAAAATTATAGTTAAGGCTTGCTCCTACCTTGGTCCTTGATTATTTTAATAATTATTGGTGTTTATTTGGTAAACCTGGAAGTGTTGTAGGTTTCCCGACATACTCCTGCTGTTCCGGCTTGTCCGCGCCTCCCCTACTGCCGCTTAGCACATCACGCTAGGGCAGCACATGGTCTCAAGTGTTGATGGTTCCTTGCCCCGAGCGTAAAAAGGTTGTGGGATTCTTGCCCGAGCGTAGAACCCTGTGGAAAATGAAATGTTTCAGTTTCCTGGAATTCGTCAATTTTGCACGAAGTTCCCCTACACAGTAACTTAAATCGAGGACCCCATGTCGACTCAATAAAACAAAGTAGATTTAAACAGATGAACTAAAATAATCCTAACGTACCTCTCCCAGGGTTATAACTGGCCCGTCCGGCTTCCCACCAGCGTCCAGCCCAACTGTCCCGTCGCTGGAATTGACAGGGCTGTAGACAAAGGAGAAAAACAATATATAGTTTTTATCCAACACGTGGTTAAAAGAAAAATATAAAAACGCCAACAATTCCCCACGTCCTTTGTCAAAAAAAGTACATTTCCCACGAAAAATAATTACAATTTGGGAGGCAAATATTATCTTGAAGAGTACTCAAATAATAAAAAAAATAAAATCGAACTTACCGATGCTCTTTCCGTGCAAATGGCGTAGGCCGACTTAAATCCCCCTCAAAACAGGGTGCGAGCGTCACTCCAGATTGCCTAGACACGACGGCTCACTCCTCACAGTCTCTGGGATATCTCCTACAATTCGCTGCAGTGCCAAACCAAAAACAATGGCGATCCCAGAGCCTGTTGTCGACCCAACCAAATTTGTTAGCCAAGAGACCAAGCACTTCGTCGAGAATACCAGAATAATGTAGTGGCCGGAAACCGTTTTGTAAATTTGGTGGGGAGTGGGGACGGTAAAACGCAATAGTACCAACCTAATCTTCCCGGTGAAATTCAAATAAAGGATGCAAACCTATTTAAAAAAACTTTTCCGCCAAAAATAAATCTCTACATTCAGTGGCCAGACTGGAAGGAAAAAACCCGGGGTTTTCAAAGTAACCAATGAGGTACAGCAATAGTTCTATACAGGTCTATAGGGGCAGCACCGACCAAGTGGACATTGCAATTAGGTAAAACGTACATTGAGGTGTTGTCGGATCTATTTCCACGGTTGGAATTTTTATAACAAGGACGTCGAGACACCCTCCATACACATTATTAATATTCGAACACTCAACCAATTCCCATATGAGTAAAGCTATACTGAGCGCAGAATTCAGTTGCACTCCAGTTACAGTCTCCGTCAAAAGTCTCCTTCGCTCTTTATAAATGTTTTCTCTAATATTCATATGGTTTAACGCCATTTTTGTAAAACGTTTCTACAGTAATAAAGTTGTTTCTGAACCTGAACCCAAAAATACACACTGAACTATTGCTTAAAGGCACAAGAGTGTTCAGATGTTAACTCACACGATTTCGTTTATTCTTTTAGTCTTGGTTTTTATCCCTCGTTTATCTCCCCTTTACCAAAGTGCATAACTCGTATTTATTTTATCCTTTCCCTATCAAATTAATAAAGATATCAAAGTGGCGGAGCCTCGGTTGTTCCTGGTCGACCCAAATATGTTTTCGTACTATCAAAACTAGTTAATCCGTGAAGGACATGAGGTTCGGATTGTCCCAATATCCTCGAAATAAACGTAAGGGAATGAAATGTTCATCTAAATGTTTCCTTCCTGTTACTGAATCCATTTGTGATGCGGCAACGCCGCCATTCCCCAGCATAACAGCTGTTTAACTTTATGAACGTCAAGTGAATCACAAAATTCCACAGATAAAAACAAAACAATCAAAATTTTTATGTGATTTTTCCCGAAGCCTGTGATCTTAAATTCCAATTACGATGTCCAGATAATGCGATGTGCGTAGTGTCCACAGTAATTCGATGGAATGTCTCCTTTATAAGGTAACTTTTTGGACACTATATAACCTCCAAACCTAGCTCTATAAAATACTATATATTTGTGTACAGAAAGACGAATCAAAGAGCCTTGATTATTTACCTAAATAAACAAATATGTAACGTTGTCTTAAACGTAAAAATGACACGTTACATAATCCCCCCCCAACTTCAAGACGATTAACCTAAAAGGTTAATCGGAGAGGTCCGCTGCCGACTTAAGGTCTTTGGCATGCCAACTCCCTGGCAGTACTTTACCCGATGGTTCCTGAAGCTCAAATATCCATGGAGAAATTTTATTCCTAATCACATAAGGACCAACGAATTTCGGTGCTAACTTCTTCGAGAAAAACTTCGCAGCATCTGACAAAACATAATTTTTCACGCTGACCCACAGCAAAGTTGGGTACCCTTGTACGCAAATTATACTGAACTACGTTTTTCTCTCCAGCCACCTCTAACCTTCTCTTAACATCAGCATAGAGCTTCCGGAAACCTTCGTTCTTACTTTCAGCTGCGGATTGTACACCATTCTCTTCAGATAACAAAACTGGGTTGGAGTAATCTTTACCTGATAAACACATATTCCTACCAAAATTAACAAAGAAAGGAGACATCCTGGTTGTCTCATGGGTTGCAGGACGAATCGCGCAGGCAAGTTTATGTATTTCTTCGTCCCACTTCCTGTGGTTGTCTTTCACATAACAACATAACATGGTTTTTAACGTGCGATTCGTCCTTTCTGTTGGATTTGCTCTGGGGTGATAATACGGATTATACTGAATTTTAACCTGATAACTCTCAGCAAAACGCTTAAACTCATTACTTTTGTACTGAGGGCCATTATCACAAAGTATCAAACGGGGTACTCCGAAGACCATAAATACTTGCTCCTCAAGATGCTTAACAACAGCTTGAGTAGGGGCTGTTCGCATTGGAAAAACTAAGGAAAACTTACTCAAATAGTCCGTAACGACGAGAATCCAGCAATTACCCTTTGTTGAACGAGGTAGAGGTCCACATAAATCAGTCGAAATAATTTCCCAAGGACGAGTTGGTTTTGGGTGAGATATCATCTGATCAGATACACCTTGTGTATCACCTTTATGAGCTGCACAGACAAAGCATTTCTTTACAAAAGTTGCCACGTCCTGGCGCATTTTTGGCCAATAATATTTTTCTGCCAGTCTGTGGAAGGTTTTATACACACCCATATGCCCTGCGGTAGGAGGATCGTGAGCTTCTCCAATAATTCTACGCCTATGATCTTTGGGGACTACCTCTTTCCAATATTCATTAGATGGTGAAAGTTGAGGGTATTCTTGTTTGACATATTTATACAACTTATTATCAGTGTATCTCCAATTCATAAATTTTAATGGTGATTCTACGACCCTCTTTACCATCTTTTGGTACCATCGATCTTTAATTGCTGTTGAAACGTCTCTGGGCTGCGAAATTGTATCAATCATAGGTACTGCACGAGACAACATGTCCGGGACAACTAAATCTTTCCCTTTCCGATGGATTACTTCAAAATCATATTGCTGCAATTTTACAGACCAACGAGCAAGTCTTCCACTGGGCTCTTTCAAGCTATGAAGCCATTTTAAGCTAAAATGATCTGTTATGACCTTAAATGAGATCCCCTCAATATAAGGCCGGAGCTTCTCTATCGCCCAAACCAATGCCAAACATTCTCGCTCGGTGGTCGTGTAAACACGTTCTTGCTTAGTCAAAGATCGACTCAAATAGCATATGACTTTGTCTCCTTCAGGATAAGGCTGCGTTAAACATGCTCCTATTCCATATCCTGATGCGTCTGTTTGAATGACAAATTCTTTGGTATAATCTGGACATGTAAGAATCGGTGCAGTCACTAAAAGTTCCTTAATCTTAATAAATGCTCTTTCGCAGTCTGGAGTCCAATCGAACTTTTGATTTTTCTTAGTTAGAGCTGTAATTGGAGCTATTATCGCTGAAAAATTCTCTATGAAACGTCTATACCAGGATATTGTACCTACAACTCTACGAACTTCTCTGACAGTTCTTGGCCTCTGGAGCTCTAACATGGCTCTAATTTTATTAGGGTCAACTCGGATGCCTCGACGGTCCACTACGAATCCTAAATACGTCATTTCTGGCCTACACAGTTGGCATTTCTCCCAACTTACCGTTATCTTTGCATTCTGCAATCTTCGTAGGACTTCCTCAAGAATTCTAAGATGTTCAGAAAAGCTCTGTGTGACAATTACGAGGTCATCGAGATATACGTACACGTAGGGGTCTAAATCGTTTCCTATGATGCTATCTATGAGTCTCTGCCAAGTTGCAGGTGCATTATGAAGACCAAATGGTAACCGCTTAAATTGGAAGAGACCTCGTCGACAGATGAATGCTGTTAGTGGCTTCGATGATTCTTCCATTGGTACTTGCCAATAAGCACTCTTAATATCTAAAGTTGACAAGTACTTAGCATCTTTCAATTTGTCAAGAGTCTCGGATACGAGTGGTAAAGGATAACTATCACGCGCCGTCACTGAGTTCAATTTGCGGTAGTCTACACAGAAACGATATTTCTTTGTGTTTTTCTTTTGTACCATTACCACTGGTGAAGCCCATGAACTACTACTACGTTCTATCACATCCATTTTCAGCATTTCGTCGATTTCGTCATCAATAAGTTTCTGAATGACCGGTGAGACCTTATATGAACGTTGTCTTATCGGTGCTGCATCTGTTGTAATCTTATGCTCTACCCTATCTGTACATCCTAGTGAGTCACCCATAATAGTCTTATATTTATCGACCAATTCCTCTAGTCGTTCTGATTCATAAGGCGAAAGAGTAGTTTGTTGGTCTGGTGTTTCTAAAGAACAAATCACATCTTTATTATCGGCAAAGTGCCACTCATTAGTACTTAAGTTCGGCACTATCCCCATCGAAATCCAAAAATCTAATCCCAAAATCAAAGTGTGCGGCAATTCAGGAACGACGACGACCTCTATTAACCTAAATTTATCCTGAACTCGCATAGGAAGCTGCACTGTCCCAATACTACTCGTGCTTTGACCATTTGCCACAATACAACTCGTCTTCTTCGTCGTATCAAGTGAAAAGCCAAACCTCTCGATGATTGACCAACCATGATTCCCTAAAAAGGTACGTGAAGCCCCGGAATCCAACAAACCTAATAACTTATTTCCGAGCACATCCACTTCTAAATAAGGTCTCTCATCTTTACGAGCATGACTTATCACATAATCTAAAACGTTCGTTAGCCTATCGGTCGATGCTTGTTCAGGCTGACTCGAAGGTCGACCACCTACGAGCGCCTGGGTCCGTTTCCCTGACGATTACAATTTCGACATTCTCTTACTGTTACCCCTGCCTGACCACACGAATAGCACTGTTTGCCTCTAGGTAGTGCGCACCCGATTGCCATGTGCCCTGTTTGATTGCATCTGTAGCAAACAACGTCTCTATTCGCCCTACCAAGTCTAACACCTTGTGGTGGTTGTTCATCTCTGTCGTTTACACTAGACTGACCACTAGCTGGTTGCTGTCTATCTCTATCAGCTCTAGCAGCGAAACTGTTTGCTGGCTGTTGCCTATCTCTGTTAAATCTATTATCAGGAATATTCAAATTCTGTTGATTTGATGTCCCGGCACCTGATATTTGAATTGCATCAACCCCTGTTGGAAAATCGTCAAAATCGCTCTCTACGTCAACGTAGGCCAAGTCAGGTTCAATAGATTGGTTTCTTCTAGGAGTAAAGTTCTCCTCCTCTAACCCATATCTCTGGTCTATTCTACGACACAAATCTTTTAAATGTGATAGGCTATTGACCTCAGTAGCAATCAACCCTTTCTTATAAATGTCCGCGATATTTCTGAAGACGATAGCTAATTTTGCTTCTTCGGAAACAGGACAGCCAAGTCTTTGGAAGTATGTGTTCATGACAGCAATATAGGTCCCTATAGACTCTCCAGGGCCTTGTTTACGTTTTTGAATCTCCTTCAATAGCTTCTCGCCATATGAAGAAGGAAGATATTCTGCCATGAACCTCTGTTCCAGCTGTTCCCACGTATGGACTTCTCTTCGAACATCTTTGTAAAAAGTATAAGCTGACTTTTCAAAAAGATCAATGCCCGAATTCAGTAAAACCTTTTTGCTGACTCCTCTCGCCTGACTTAACTCGTCCACTCTCTCAAAAAATGCGGTGACGGAGATCGTACCCCTCTCGCCTGTAAACTTTATGTTCCACTTATGCGGAGGTACAGGTGCAACATGATATGAAGTACCAGGATCACTTGACATTGGTACTGGCGACGAACATGAAAATGGTCGTGACTGAGCAATTGGTGCAATGCTACTTTGGAGGGCAGCTAGACTCAAAGGAACGGTAGACGGTTGTTGATAATGAAAAGCTGATGTACCGTAATTCTCAATCGGCATAGGGACTGGTGCCTGTATTGGTGCTTGAGTTGGGTTCGTTAGCACTTGCATTTGCACTGGAGCAATGACCGACGGTTGGTTCGTAGGCTGTTGAGCTGTTTGTGTGCTCGAGTGCTGTGGTTGCGGGAAATGAGACTGGTTTGGTGTGTTGCCAGCATTTGTTGAGTGGTCTGAGCCTCGACTCGTTGAATGGGTTTCAGATGCTTCATCATCATCTGAGGCAACGCCAACTCTCAATAAATCTGTTGCTTGGCTCTGCAACCTCCCAATCAAGCTAAAGGTTTCCGCAATCAGTATGCCTTTGGTTTGACTTTCTTCAAAGTTAGACGGATTCATGTTATTTATCCTGGCTAACACGTGTTCCAACCTTACAGCGATTTTTCTAAACTCTCCCCCTTTACTCGTACCAGAGAACTTCTCTACCAGCGGTACCAGACTATCAAGCTTCTTCATGCAGCTAAAAGCATCCTGGCCAAATTTAAAGGGATACGGAGGGTATCTCATACTTCCATCAGTCCTTTCTCTCTGTCTAATCAATATGAGCTGTTGCTTCATCTCTTCCACCGATCCAATGGCTATGCCTCTCCATGTTAATTCGTAGATTAACTCGTCCTTGACTAAGTACCTTAGGTCAGACAACCGACTCAAAGAAATAGCCATGGTGCCTTTTATATATATTAAAACTTTAAACTTTAATTAAAACTGTTAATTATACCTCCCAATTATAAAAACTAAACCACGCAATAACAAACACAAAGTTCACTTTAAATTCACCAGTGAAAATCACTATAAATTTTCTCACAAATGTAGAAAATATAAAACTTAAATACGGGCAGACGCGAACAAAACCGAAAAACACCGGAGCAGTAAGAAAATAAAATTTATTTGCATTTAAAAATGTAATCATAATTTAGGTTAAGTATTTGTACAACCAACTATGACGTCCAACCTTGCAGAGAGAAATAACTACTTAAATCCTAAATTAGAATTAACAAGTAGCCATAAATAAAAAGTTAAAAAAAAAATAAAAGAGAGACAAGAGTTTTGGCAGTGTTTAGGTCTTATGTTTCACTCCTGCGTGAGTAAAACCAAAAAACAAATAATTGCGCTTATCCTAGCTGAACTGGATTAAAATTAACGTTAAGTGATGTTTGTTTACCTCAGCAACCGAGTAGGTAAATTTATCCCTAAATGGAACGTACAACAGACTACCTATAACAAAAATCCCAAAGCTGTTGTACACAGTTAACGCTAAGGTATACTCCTGCTATTGCAGAACGGCTCCACAAATAAACTCCTCAAAAAACCCAAATCGCCGTATACAATGATTTTTCTAAAAAGAAAAAATCAAAACCCACTTTAACCTGCTTACCTACCCTGAGTTTACACGAAACATGCATTGCTTAAGGTCACATCATCCCTTAATATATAAGTGAACGCAATAAACGTCGGAACAGATGTTCATGTTATAGAAATCGTAAAATATGCTCAATTAAAAAAAAATCCGCTCGCTGAAATTGCGTCGAATTAGACTAGTAAGGATGTTGTGTGTAATTAAAAAAAAATACCGATGTTATTAAAAAATTTACAGAAATAACGTCTTGGTAGGACTGCAACTCTCTAATCTTCATTAAAATGAAATTCCCAAAACTTAAACTAAATTGATGCAAACTATGGTCATGGTCAAAAAGACCCTAGGATCGTACCGAAAGGTGTCCAAAAAAAAAATTTTAAAAAATTTTTTGGTGAAGCCCACAGTAGCCCAATAATAAGAAAAAAATTAAATAGTGGCTCACTACAATGTTCAAAATATTACTCTACCCTAATAGGTGGTTTGGAGTAGGGAGAAAAAAAATTAAAACAAATGATGATAGGTTGTTAAAACGCGAGGTTTCGAAATGAAATTATATTTTAATTCACAAAAAAATATTTAAATAAACTGGTAAAATCATTGTAGGGACAAGGTACTACTATGCACCAAGGAAAAAAATGTCCAACAAGAAAATCAAGTCTCCCTTTTAAAAAAAAATATTTAAAAAAAAATATTTAAAAAAAAATATTTTCAAAAAAATTAAAAATGTTTAAGTGGGGTTGCAGCTCCTATTAGTGAACCTTAAGAAAAAAAAAATAATAAAATCAACACCAGAAAAATCTTATTTGAGTTGTCATGCAACAGTTTTTGTTCTTTTCCTCAAAAAAACAGTTGTCGATTTCCTTTCCTCTCCCAAAACTGTGAATGTGAAAAGTGAATGAGGTAGAAAAATTAATTTACTATACAAAAAAAAAAATATTGAAGATTAAATTTACTTGAGAATCATAAATTACAAAAAAAAAATCGTCATTGCAAAAAAAAACCAATCAGTTTAGGAAAAGAAAAAAATATTTATGTTCGAAAAAAAACAAACGATGTTAGTATATTTGTTTAAAATTATTACTAAAGGAGACAAACAACGTGAGTACTCATTTACTGTACCACTATAATAATGTGAACCTAAGTTTTAAACCTTGCTCTCAACTCCGTAAAGAATTATCTTGTGTGTACTTTCAAAAAAACAAATATGAAAACAATTTCAAGGATCACCTATAAGAACGTTGTAAAACTAAATCTGCCTACTCAAGTGTCTTTACACACAACATCTACTCAAAAAAAATTTACTGCTTAATGCATTCTCAGATCTTTATTCCTGGTGTTCACGAGATCTAAAATTAAGTTGGGCCCTTTCCACAACTATCAGTCAAAGCAAAACTACCAAATGTCCAAGGGCTAATGAGACCCTGTCACCAACAAATGATATTTTGAAATGAAGCAGTTGGGAATAATCCTGCGTAAAAACCAGAGAACAAAATCAAGAACCAAAAACTATTACATTAATTTTAAAAGAGCATAATAAAACTCCCGGCCCCAATTAAACTTTTGTTATCTCAACGAAACTCGGCCTAAAACCAAAAAACTTTTTATTAGACATTTCCCCTATTCCCTAAGTATAATGTCAATAAAACCCAAAAACTTGTGATTTCCATTCCAATCCCATCTGTACCCTATATATTTTTCAAACGGTTAAACACCCACAGGCGAAACAATATCTTATTTCAAAGAAAGGGTGAAGATATTTTGAAGCAACCTGTGAAAATAGGACACTATTATGGAAAATTGTTCAGATCTGTGTTCTTAATACTTTCCAACCTAAATATATCTAGTCCCTCATATGCATGTTACTATTATATTATATTAATTCCTATCATAACTAAACAGATCACAAAAATTGTCTTTCTCCGCAAATCTGCAAGGTCCTGGAAGATGTGAGATTCAGCCTGTAGGCCAAATTTGGATGTATTTTAATTTAGCGAAAACCGAAGTTGCGAAATCCTAAAAAGATTAGCAGGAAGTCCTCGTTCCTCGATTTCTACACTCCGAACCAAACATTTCTTCCATTTCCACCCAGCTCGCGGGAGGAAAACCCCTAATTATGGCAATACAAAAGGTACTACTATCATATTATGCATAACAAAAAAAAGTATATGCCCTCATCGTTGTTTAGTCTCATCAAAGAAAACCTATTGTCTTTAAATTTATTCTTAGATTGAAATCTTTTTTTTTTTTAAATCAATCATCTTAAATTTATTGTTTAACCTGAACACTTTCCCATTTATTCCACAACAGTGTATTGTAATTTAAAAATTTGCTTCATTATTTGAGGTCACCAGTATGAAACTATTTTAAAATTAAAAAAAAAATGAAATAAAAAAAAATTATTTCCCGATTGTCCACAACTTCCAAGTTTTCATCCCTAAATACCTAGGTACTTTCTTAGTCTAACACCATCCATCGTTATCCAACATAACGCTTTAATTTTAGAAGCAACAAAACGAAGATTAAGTGAAAACTAAGCAAGTATGTTGGAAGTTGCTTTACAATGGGCGCAGATGTAAGGCCCCTTTAAGTACACGCCACTGTCCTGAAATGCAAACTAACAAAAAAACTGAAGACTAGCATATCTGCCGTCAAACAACATTTGGCATGAAATTAAAATAATTTCATCTCATACCAGTATCCTCCAAAAACAAAACGTTTTTTTTTCTATAAGACCCAAACACTTAACCAATAAATCTTGTTATTTAAAATTATGATTTGGAAGTAAAGGATTTATTTATTCCTGCCTGATCAACTAAGATAAAAAAAGTTCACCTTTTTGTAACTCAAGAAATTCCTGTTTGGTCCCCCAAAAAAAATATAACCTGTCTGGTCACCCTTTAAAACTACGACCCCTATACAAACCGTTTTGACCAAAACAAGAATTCGAGAAGTTATGCTTACAGAAAAAAAAAATAATCTTTTTAAGAAAGATTAAATTATTTAAAAAAGTAAAATTTTGAAATATTTTTACCAATTACCACCGACTAGCATTTATATTTAGTTGAAAGTCTCTCTTAAATTCACTGACTCAAAATGACATTACTTAAAAAAAATTACTGAACTTTACAAATGAACTCTACAAATGAACTAAAAAAAATCAAAAAAACTTATATCTATATCTGTCTCAGTTAAACATTTCTTTTGTGGTATTATATCTAGTTGGGCTTCAAATTCCTTTTCCCTGTATTCAATCCGGAGCAGGCAAAACTTCTCAAGGCTCAAACATAAATGTTTGCTCTCCAATGGCCATGACCAAGCTATGACCTGAACGCAGAAAAAAAAATACAGAAAAAAATAATTGTGAACCAGAAAACTTTAATTGATAGAAATACCCGTAGGTCATTTTTTTAAAAAAATGCACTCCAAAGCCCAACGCTGTATTTTCTACCAAAAAAAATTTGACCAGTCACGAAACACAACTAGACAACTAAACCAAAGACCTAAAAACTGTCTTTCAAAAAAAAATACCCCAAAAAAAAAATGTCAACTGGACTTTTGGCATTGATCTTCAGCCAAGGTGTCACTCTAGGATTTTAGCCTTGTGTTTCCTAACCTCCCGAGCCGACACTAGTAGTAGTACCCTCCTCTGACCCGATGTAACTGAGTGACGTAAGGTCTTAATTGTCATCCAACAGTTACCACCAAAAAAAAACAAGAAAAGAAAATGACAAAGCAAAATAAACTCATTTTCCCTTTCTTTCATTACTAATTAATACTTTCAACTAAACAAAGCTACCAGCTGTTAAGCTATTTTTACTTTAAAACAACTCAGCCAAGAAAAATTTGTGTGAAACCCTGTAAAAATATTCCAAATACCAAGTGGTGATATCCCACAAAAAATTAAAATCGCCAAAAAAAAATTAACTTGTTGACCTAAATAAATTGACTGCACTAAAAAATAATCGGTGAAACAATTTCTATCTTATCACAAGCAGGAAATAATAACATATAAATAAATGAACCTGCAAAAAAAAATTGTTAGAAAAACACACTACCTATGTCATATATTTAAAACATAAAAAGACCATGTCCAAGATGACATAACTAGAAGCACTTTACAGGTAGACGGACTCCTTTAACAGGTCATAGTGTACCTACATCTGAGTCAGTAGTGTGAGACTCGGTTATATGAATGATTGTTAAAAAAAAATATATATACTTCCAAAATCGTTCCATCATAAGGGAGATCTAGACCAAATATCTGCTGTCATCATTCTACATTGGGTAGAATGAGACAGACAGCAACCCAGTCCGAGATCCACCCCATGAGGTAAAAATGGGTAACGAAACCGCTACATAAAAAAAAGAAATATAATCTCATCTCTCTTTTGTCTCCGCACAGTTGGTCATCGGGTTGTACAAATAACACAAGAAAATTAGTTCATCTTGTTTATTTTAAAAGGTAAAACTGGAGTATTACCAAAAACATGAAATAGAAAAAAAATTAATGAAATGTAGTGGAACAAGTCAGGGCCTAAGTAGCAAGACAATCCAAATTTCACAATAGAAATTGTCTTAAATAAATGAAATGAAGGAAAACTTAGTAAATACACCGCAAAACCAGGGTTATGACGTCATACCTTATCTTGCGTTTACAAGAAATGTTGAAATTATACTGTGAAAACTTATATATGAAAAGATTACGTCTAAATTATATTAAAAATTTATATATGAGGAAAAAAATTATAGTTAAGGCTTGCTCCTACCTTGGTCCTTGATTATTTTAATAATTATTGGTGTTTATTTGGTAAACCTGGAAGTGTTGTAGGTTTCCCGACATACTCCTGCTGTTCCGGCTTGTCCGCGCCTCCCCTACTGCCGCTTAGCACATCACGCTAGGGCAGCACATGGTCTCAAGTGTTGATGGTTCCTTGCCCCGAGCGTAAAAAGGTTGTGGGATTCTTGCCCGAGCGTAGAACCCTGTGGAAAATGAAATGTTTCAGTTTCCTGGAATTCGTCAATTTTGCACGAAGTTCCCCTACACAGTAACTTAAATCGAGGACCCCATGTCGACTCAATAAAACAAAGTAGATTTAAACAGATGAACTAAAATAATCCTAACGTACCTCTCCCAGGGTTATAACTGGCCCGTCCGGCTTCCCACCAGCGTCCAGCCCAACTGTCCCGTCGCTGGAATTGACAGGGCTGTAGACAAAGGAGAAAAACAATATATAGTTTTTATCCAACACGTGGTTAAAAGAAAAATATAAAAACGCCAACAATTCCCCACGTCCTTTGTCAAAAAAAGTACATTTCCCACGAAAAATAATTACAATTTGGGAGGCAAATATTATCTTGAAGAGTACTCAAATAATAAAAAAATAAAAAAAAAATAAAATCGAACTTACCGATGCTCTTTCCGTGCAAATGGCGTAGGCCGACTTAAATCCCCCTCAAAACAGGGTGCGAGCGTCACTCCAGATTGCCTAGACACGACGGCTCACTCCTCACAGTCTCTGGGATATCTCCTACAATTCGCTGCAGTGCCAAACCAAAAACAATGGCGATCCCAGAGCCTGTTGTCGACCCAACCAAATTTGTTAGCCAAGAGACCAAGCACTTCGTCGAGAATACCAGAATAATGTAGTGGCCGGAAACCGTTTTGTAAATTTGGTGGGGAGTGGGGACGGTAAAACGCAATAGTACCAACCTAATCTTCCCGGTGAAATTCAAATAAAGGATGCAAACCTATTTAAAAAAACTTTTCCGCCAAAAATAAATCTCTACATTCAGTGGCCAGACTGGAAGGAAAAAACCCGGGGTTTTCAAAGTAACCAATGAGGTACAGCAATAGTTCTATACAGGTCTATAGGGGCAGCACCGACCAAGTGGACATTGCAATTAGGTAAAACGTACATTGAGGTGTTGTCGGATCTATTTCCACGGTTGGAATTTTTATAACAAGGACGTCGAGACACCCTCCATACACATTATTAATATTCGAACACTCAACCAATTCCCATATGAGTAAAGCTATACTGAGCGCAGAATTCAGTTGCACTCCAGTTACAGTCTCCGTCAAAAGTCTCCTTCGCTCTTTATAAATGTTTTCTCTAATATTCATATGGTTTAACGCCATTTTTGTAAAACGTTTCTACAGTAATAAAGTTGTTTCTGAACCTGAACCCAAAAATACACACTGAACTATTGCTTAAAGGCACAAGAGTGTTCAGATGTTAACTCACACGATTTCGTTTATTCTTTTAGTCTTGGTTTTTATCCCTCGTTTATCTCCCCTTTACCAAAGTGCATAACTCGTATTTATTTTATCCTTTCCCTATCAAATTAATAAAGATATCAAAGTGGCGGAGCCTCGGTTGTTCCTGGTCGACCCAAATATGTTTTCGTACTATCAAAACTAGTTAATCCGTGAAGGACATGAGGTTCGGATTGTCCCAATATCCTCGAAATAAACGTAAGGGAATGAAATGTTCATCTAAATGTTTCCTTCCTGTTACTGAATCCATTTGTGATGCGGCAACGCCGCCATTCCCCAGCATAACAGCTGTTTAACTTTATGAACGTCAAGTGAATCACAAAATTCCACAGATAAAAACAAAACAATCAAAATTTTTATGTGATTTTTCCCGAAGCCTGTGATCTTAAATTCCAATTACGATGTCCAGATAATGCGATGTGCGTAGTGTCCACAGTAATTCGATGGAATGTCTCCTTTATAAGGTAACTTTTTGGACACTATATAACCTCCAAACCTAGCTCTATAAAATACTATATATTTGTGTACAGAAAGACGAATCAAAGAGCCTTGATTATTTACCTAAATAAACAAATATGTAACGTTGTCTTAAACGTAAAAATGACACGTTACACGCTATTCTGAAAACGCGCTGTTTTGAAAAGCGCTGTTTTGATACGCGCTATTTCGTTACAGAGCCAAAAAAAATAGGTCAAAATCTGTTCCTTGGAGATACACACGTCACAGATTCTCACTGCGGACTAATACATGAGCAAAGGCGACTTTGCCACGTGGGTGGCGCTGGCAGCTGACGTCTAATTGTCGAGTTAATAGAGGTTTCTCAACGTGCCCCTATGCCCAACGAGCCCCGCTCTCCCCTACGTGTGAGCCGCGGTCTAGACCGAACCGACCCGACGCCCTACGTAGCATTGTATTACAGACCGTCGCAGACACTCTCTCTGCAGACAGTGTGCCCAAAAATCAAGGGGACGCCATGTTTTGGGAAGAACATTGACCAAACAAGGTTTAGTTTTTGTGATTTTGTGCTAATACAGACCTAAATACGCGGGTATTTTTATGGCATCATAATGGTGTTTTGGTTGCAAGAGTCGAAGTGAACAAAAAGTAATCAGGAATAACGCTTTAAAGGTAAATATTTAAAGGTAGAAATTTAGCTTCAAGAAAAAAAAACGTATTCATTGTATAAAGTTTTTGTTCTGTGGAAACTGATTGCTTTATAAACAAACAGTAAATAGGATTGATTTTTAATTAACTGATTTATGTGCTAATTGACGACAAGTATCCACAGGCGTAGGCTTTATTTGTTTTTAATATAAAATTCATACTCTTTTTTTTTTGTTTCAGATTTCCGCTTAAAGATGGAAACAATCTGGCTTTGGTCGTCCACAATAACATAGTAAGTGTTATTTATTATTTTGTTTAGAATGCTTTATATTTGTATTTTGTGATTTTAATAATTTTAAATTTGATGTCATTTGAATCATGGCTTCAATTCTTTGAATTAATTATTAAAGATTTTTAAGCAAAGAGCCTTTAGTATGAAAATGTGAAGTTTAAACCTTTTAAATTCAAGCAAACATTTAATTCTCTGCACAGTGGCGTATATAGAAAAAAAATCGGGGGGGGGGGGGGGGCGAGACGGTTTCGGGGGGGGGGCGAGACCTCATGAGGCAGTATTTTAGGCTATTTTATGTTTACATTCATAAAATATGTGGAAAATATCTAAAAAAACCTAACTTTAAAGGGGGGCCCAGGCCCCCCCTTATATACGCCACTGGTTCTGTATTAAATTTACAAATATATAAAATTTATTTTCTTTTGCAGGTCAGCACTGACTTGAAGGTGGAGGAAGTAATTGAACAAAGGAGAAACATTTAAAAAAAACACGGGCTACCCATGCGGCCTTTCATAATGGTGGAGTCCCCGAAACACTATAAGTGAGGTAAAATCAGTTTATGTCAGATTTGACAAAATTTTGTGTGCATCTCACATGGAACAAACGTGTGTATATTTCATTAACCAAACTTTCCAAAAAAAACAAAGATTACCAGCCACCATAAAAAAAATTTGACTCAACTTTTATAATAAAATACAAATAAATATTTTTCATCAAAATAATTTGCTTTTTATTATTAATAAAATTCTCTTATTATTCTATACCTTATTCATTTCTATAGGGTTAATGGGAAAAAAGACACCAATTTTGATTACACAACTTTATTTCTTTTCTACGATCCATTTTCGTCTTCCTAAGGCTAAGGTGTGTAGCCTGAGGAAGACGAAGAAATACAGGTGTGTGATCAAAAGTGGTGTCCTTATTTCCATTAACCCTAAAGAAATATACAGGGTGTTCATTTTAAAACTTCCCAATCAAGATTTTTTGAAAATGATTTTTTTTTGAGAAAAAGTAACAACATGTTAATTAATTTATTAAGGAGGACACATTTTGGCTATCTTATAGTTTTTGTAGTACACACCCCTTTTGAAAAAATAAGTGAATTTGTCAAAAACAAATTGATAGATTTTCAAAATTTGTACACCTTTGTAAAGATATTTAAGAAACCTTCAAAAAAAAGTGTCAATTGACCCACTTTCCATATTCAAAATATAGGGGTAAAATGTACCCCTCAAAGGGGGTGTGTACTAAAAAAATTTTAAGATAGCCAGAATGTGTCCTCCTTAATAAATTAATTGACGTGTTTTTACTTTTTTTAAAAAATCATTTTCGAGAAATCTGGGGTGGGAAGTTTTAAAATGAACACCCTGTATATTAAATAGAACGTGAAACCTACAAATACCTTATTAATGCAAAATAACTAAATATAATTACAGCTACTAATTATATAATAACCCATAATTAATTAATTTAATATTAAATAAGAATGATCCTTATAATAAATATACAGTATATTAATAATTAAACTCACATATATTTTTAAATACCAACAATATATTAGTGCTTAATGTAGCTTTTTTTAAAATATTACCAGACGATTTTGTTTTTATTAACAAATATTTGTTTCAATTGTTGAAATTTCTGAATTGTTACCTGCAAACAAATATCTAATAAGCCAAATATGGGCAACGCATTTGGTAACAGTTACAAAATGTTTGTTATTGTTACAAAATTCTTCTCTCAGTGTACATTCAGGGATACTTTTCATTTAATTGTTACAGAAAATTACGGAATATTATGTAAAAATGTAATACTTTTAACTATTTTTACATAAAATTGTAAGAAATATATGCACAAAATTGTGCAATTTTGGCTTACCTAAAATTATTTATTGTAAAATATATAATATATTACATTAATAAATTATATTTTTTGTGGTAAAAATAAAAATATGACTGCAAAATATAACACCATAATGTACAAAAAAATACAGATCTTTTAAAATTTAACTACATAATTGTGCATTTGTATTGCACAAAACAGAATAAGAAAATTACACAATATTGTGTAAAAATGTTTTCATACTTGAATATTTTTTATAAAATTGTACAAAATTTTTGAACAAAATTATGCAATTTTTCCAAAATTAAAAAAAATATATGCAAAATTTATCAACAAAGTGTGCAAAAATATGTGAAATTTTATTATTCAGGCCTGTACAATAACATCTTGCACAGCATTGTGCAAAAAAAAACAGTGGCACAATTGTTTAAAATTTTACAACAAATTCCATTCGAAAATTTTTGCACAAATTGGTTTTATACCCATTTTGAAAACAAATTTTGCAAAAAAAATTAACAATTGTTGAAAAAAATTACATACATTTTTCTCTGTATATCAGGGTTGTTTCTAAACTGGTGATGGCAATAGTATGCGATATTATGATACAGCGACACGGTTGATAGTCGAAACCAGCAGTGTAAAGAAACTAAACTCAGCATCAAATACTCCATTTATATATAAAAATAAATTATCTGTTATTTTCCTGGAAGAAACATTTTTGATAAAAGTTCGGTACGGATAAATTTTTATCTTGATGAAATTGCATAATTTATGGCTTCGAAAAAATTTGTTCTACTGGTCTATAATTGCATGACCGATGCCGCACTAGAGAGAAACATAATTTATTCTAGTGCGGAATCGATTGCGATCTTGAGATTTCATGATTTATGAAAAACATTTTGCTACTTGTTCCGTTGCCCTAGCTCGAAAAATAAGGTAATACACGTGTTTCGGTTTCGCAAAAAACCTCTTTTTCTTTTATTCTAATTTTTATTATTTGTTCAGAACATTTTATTTTTATTTTTTAAAACTCGTATTTTGGGTTACAATTGGGTATAATTGGGTTGTAGTTTTACTCAATAGGTTAAGTTAAATTTAAAACTTACAAACTAGCTATAAACTATCAATTTGGCATAGTTTAATATTTAAATTCCAAACGCATTTAATAATATATTTCTAATTTTAATTCAATCCTCATATTACTACCGCCCTCTGCATATTTTAATTTAAATCGCGTTTTTATTCTTTTTAATAAAATTAGAATTCTAAATTCTTTTTATTAGAAGTGATGCGATTTTCCTATAGAGGGCGAAGAAACACGCCGCAAAAAGGAAAGAACCTAAAAAGTGGGTCGCCATTCAGACACGCTCTCGATCGGAATATTTTGAACGATCAACGCTTTTATAACAAATGGTGAACTCTAAAAACCATTAAATTCCTCTAAAACTCCAAACATTTAAACTCGGGAGTGCTGGACCGCTATAGAAGACTTCTGGCGAATCTGGTGCACCAGTTCGAAGAGATCAAGACATCACCGGTAAGTCCCTCTCCTATAAGATCGCATCATTAATATTTTTCTATTATTTCGCTCTTAAATAGTCAACATATACCAATATTATTTTTATGTCTCAATTAAATTTCACTTCAGAAAGGTACGATTTCGCGTGCGTTCGTATACCCTTCAAATGAAAGCGGAGGACTTGTTTAAATACAGTCCACTAGGTAAACCACAATTTTTGAGCTATCGGAGTGAGACATATTTTTGATCACTTCGATCGCCGGATTTTGATTTTTATTAGTTTGAAATTAAAAAATCATCCTTTCTAAAGTGAAACGCAGGTAATATTGGTAATAACATGAGGACTGTTTTTTACAAGAATTTTTAAATCTTAAAATATAAAAATATAAATTTATTTACTGCTCGTGTAGTAGGTAACGCCATATCAGTTTTTTTTATAAAATCCTTGGTCTCGACAGTAGGCTAACAAAAAAGGTTTATTCGGTTGTTTTGGATCACTGATCTGAGGTCACCTCGCTATAAAGATAAACGCATATATTTTCAGGAATTCTTTCAGTGGTATACTGAAAAAATGACTACGTTTATATCGCTTCTATAAATATTTTTAAAAAATTATTAAAATATTTTAAAATTATTTTCGCTTTTAAAATAGCTTTGATTTACAGTTTAATTTTAATAAACGCTTTTTATAAACGCTTTTGATATTCGCTTTTAATATACGCTTTTATTATAATACAAAATGGCAGCTAAGAAAATCAAGAAAATTAAAGTTTTTCGAGATATGGAGGAATCCAATGTTAATGAAATTTTAGCAGTAGCCCTAGAAGCTAAAACTGACGCCACAAAACGCAATACTTTTAAAATTCGCTTTGAAGAACTTGAAGATATTCGCGCGGAGTTTTCAAAAAAGCATTCTACTTTGCTAAATGAAATTTTTGCTGATAAAAATGAAGTCGAATCAGCTAGGAAAAAACTTCACGATTTTCAGAAAAGTGTCACGCAAATTCAAGAAATTTTTAATGATCTTTTTCAAACTTCTGCACAGGCTTCTAGTGGCAATCGCCGTCTTACCATGAATCCACATTCTCCGTGTGGTTCGCAACAAAATGACAATATGTCTTATCATTTACCGAGGATCGATTTAATTAAATTTAATGGAGAATTGAATCAATTTCCAGCTTTTTATGATTTGTTTAAAAGCTTGATTCACGACAATCCAAATATTCCAAATATGCAAAAATACTCTTTGCTTGTTACAAATTTGGAAGGTCCTCCAAAAGAATTGGTCACTCAATTACCCCTCTCAGACGCGAATTATCATATTGCTTTTGAACAATTAGTAAAACGCTATAAAAATGATCGCCTCTTAGCCCAAACATATTGGAATGCCATTGAAAACGCTCCAAAAGTTAATTCTGAAGACCCTTTAGCTCTCAGAAATCTACTTGATATTTTTACAAAAAATCTCGAGGCTCTTAAAACAGTTGGTTTAGAACCTGATTTTTGGGAATTTATTTTAGCGCAAAAACTGCTTAAATCGGTTGACCATAATATTCAAACCCGCTTTGAAGTTTTTCACGGAAAAACTACGGAAATTCCTTCCTATAGGAGTATCTACAATTTCTTTGATCAACATTGCAACGCTCTTTTTACTGTAAACGCTAGTTCCTCATTTAATATGGAAGTTTCTCTTAGAAATAAACCCGCAAAATCGCAAAATAATAATTTTAAAACGCAATCCACGCATCAATATAACACGCGACAATCTCCACGTGCCTTTTTTGGTACAAATAATTCGCCGCAAAATCAAATCCCTCAAAAATTAAAATGCCCTATTTGCTCAAGCGATCACGCTTTAAGTTTATGTCCAAATTACGTTTCTAAGTCTCCTCAAGAAAGATTTAATTTTCTGAAGGATAAAAAATGGTGCATAAATTGTACTTCTAATATGCATCGCACTTTCCAATGCAAAAGCACACATTCATGTCGATTTTGCCGGAAACGACATCACAGTTCTTGTCATTTTAATACTCTCGATATAAACGCACCCACTGCCACTGAAACAATTTTAGGCGTCGCGACGTCCAGCAGCGAAGCGCGCATACAGCAACAACCAACGGTCGAAAATTTCCAAAATAACGGTGGTGCATGCTATTCGTCTTATATGAATAATTCCGCTGTACTTTTATCAACCGCGATTTTTGAAATCAAAGATGTTAGGGGAAATTTTCAGACTGTTAGGGGAGTTTTGG
Organism: Aspidapion aeneum; assembly: GCA_963576565.1. Lineage (NCBI taxonomy): Eukaryota > Metazoa > Arthropoda > Insecta > Coleoptera > Brentidae > Aspidapion > Aspidapion aeneum. Next base: position 85,059,671 of record OY755040.1, read on the forward strand.
ATACTGGGTCGCAGCTCTCATTTTTATCCTTGAAATGTGCAAATAAATTAGGGTTACCCCGCGTATACGTGACTACTGAAGTCCAGGGGATTGGTGACACGCATTTACAGTCAAAATTGGGTTCTGTAAATTTAATTATCAGGCCTTGTAATGACACGCAAACTTTATCGGTTAATACTATAATTTTGCCGCAAATATGCTCCTCAGTTCCTAGCAGTGAGATTAAAATAAATGACTGGAAAATAGTTAAAAATTTGAATCTCGCGGACCCGAACTTTTATAGACCGGGAGCTATTGACATTTTAATCGGAGCTGATTTGTTTCCTTATATAATTCAAGATGGACGAATTTTTGGAAATAATCAGGAACCGATTGCGCTAAATACCATTTTTGGATATATTTTAATGGGAAAAGTTAATTCTCTCGCTACGCAGCAAATTTCACAATCATTTTTTTGTCAAATTTCAAATAAAATGCTAAATGATTCGCTTATAAAATTTTGGGAAATAGAAAATATCCCTGAAACGAAACGTATTCTTTCACCTCAAGATGATATGTGTGAAAAAATATTTCAAAATACGGTATCTCGTAATGATGAAGGCCGCTATACTGTAACTCTTCCTTTTCGCGATAATATTGAACCGATTTTTCCAAATAGTCGTGATCTTGCGCTAAAGAGGTTTCTCTCGCTAGAAAGAAGGTTAATAAAAATGCCGGAAACTTATAAAAAATATTCCGATTTTATGGAAGACTATTTAACACTTGATCACATGGAATTAATCGAAAACCGGGAAGTTACAGAAAAAAGTTATTACATTCCTCATCATCATATTGAACGCCCTGAAAGCTTATCAACTAAGCTTCGAGTCGTTTTTAATACGAGTACAGTTATGCAATCAAATAACCAAAACATCTCCTTAAATGATACTCTTTACGCTGGTCCTAAATTGCAAAAGGACATTTGCAGCATTTTACTTAATTTTCGATTACACGAAGTAGCTCTTGGTTGCGACATTTCTAAAATGTTTCGTGGAATCTTAATTGCACCTCAGCACCAGGATTATCAAAGAATCCTGTGGCGTTCTAATAACTCGGAACCTATTCGCGATTATCGTTTAAAAACTGTGACATACGGTACTACCCCCGCTCCTTATTTAGCTCTTAGAGTTTTACAGCAATTGGCTGAAGATGAAAAACAAAATTTTCCTCGCGCTTCTCAAGTCTTAATGTCTGACAATTTTGTCGATGACTTTGTAACTGGCGCTAGCTCCGTACAAGAAGCTGTTTCGCTTCAAAAAGAGCTATCTTGTTTGCTTAACTCTGGAGGCTTTAAGCTTCATAAATGGGCTAGTAATAACAAAAAAGTTTTAGAAAACTTGTCTGAACCCGATATAAACCCAACCGCGCTTTCTTTAGATACGGACGAGACCACTAAAATTTTAGGTCTTAGATGGCAGCCTTGTTCTGATTATTTTTCTTACTCGGTAGAACCCTTGAGTCGCGAATGTATCAAACGCAATATACTTTCTGAAATTTTTAAAATATATGACCCTTTAGGTTGGCTCGCGCCAGTAACTATTTTAATAAAATGTCTAATTCAAGAATTTTGGAAACTTAAATTAGACTGGGATTCCGAAGCACCTGTTGAAATTATTCGACTTTGGGAACGTTATAAATCGGAACTACCCTTACTCAAAGATTTTCGATTGCCTAGATTTATAAATAGTTTTTCTGGTAATGCACGCATTGAAATAATCGCATTTTCGGACGCTAGTAATAAAGCTTATGCCGGAATAGTATATTTACGCGTTATTTACAAACATGAAATATCAGTTTACCTTTTATGCTCTAAAACTAGAGTTGCTCCTCTCAAATTTACAAGTATTGCAAGACTTGAATTAGCCGCTTGTAATCTTGTGGCTGATTTAGTTCACTTGGTTTTAACCACTTTTGAGTCCCGCTTGAAACTACATCAAGTTTTTGCTTTTAGTGACTTACAAGTAGCACTTTCTTGGATAAGAGCGCACCCTTCTAGGTGGAAAACGTTCGTTCAAAATCGTGTTACACAAATTCAAGATAAAGTACCACCCAAAAATTGGTCATACATCTCAACGTCACAAAACCCCGCAGATGTTGCTTCAAGAGGAGTTTATCCCAGTGAATTAATTAATCACAAATTATTTTTTAACGGCCCTGATTTTTTGAGAAAATCTTATGAATACTGGCCTAAAGACTGTGAACAAAATGACTCTCCTGAAACTCTTTTAGAGGAGAAATCATTGCCTAATTTAACTTTAATTGCAACGCAAAATACAGCTCCTAATTTTTTGGACACGCTTTTAATGGAAAACTCTAATTTTTCTAAAATGTGTAGAGTTTTAGCCTATGTTTTACGCTTTTTAAATAATAAATTTTTCTTAAAACCGCCTAATTTAAAAATTAATGAAGATTTTCTGACATTTGTTGAAATAACAAACGCAATTCATTTACTCATAAAAAATGAACAGTCAATTTATTTCTCAGAAGAAATTCACGCTTTAAAAAACAACTTAAAACTAAATAAATCAATGCAAAAATTAAATTTATTTTTAGATCCTCACGATTTAATCAGAGTAGGGGGCAGATTGCATCACTCCTCTCTGCAATATGACAAGAAACATCAAATTTTATTACCACGCAAGAGTAAACTCACCCTCATGATTATCGAACATTTCCATATAAAATATCTTCATGCAGGAGTGAGGACGGTACATTTTTTGCTTAGTCAATTGTACTGGATCATTGCCGCAAAACGCGAAATTGCACATGTTTTATCAATATGTATAATATGTTTTAAATGCAATCCTAAGTCGGTTCAGCCTATGATGGGTTCATTACCGTTTCCCCGCGTATCTCAGTTGAGAGCATTTTTGCACACCGGTGTTGACTACGGAGGTCCAATAAATATAGTCATGAGTCGACATCGTGGAAATCGTACTACGAAGGCTTACATATGTCTGTTTGTTTGCCTAAGTACTAAGTGCATTCATATAGAAATAGCAAGCGATTTGACCGCTGATTGTTTTATTGCTGCGCTTCGCAGATTTGTTGCGCGCCGAAACTACGTATCCGATTTGTATAGTGATAATGCAACTAACTTTTTCTCAGCTAACCGCAAGCTTTTACAGCTTGATTCTACGCGTCCCATTAAATGGCATTTTATCCCGAGTAATAGTCCAAATTTTGGAGGACTTTGGGAGTCAGGAATCAAGTCAGTTAAAAAACACTTGATCCGCTTAATAGGACATCAAATATTAACTTTCGAAGAACTATACACTGTAACTTGTCAAATCGAAGCTATTTTAAACTCGCGTCCTCTCACTGAAATTTCTAGCGATACAAATGATATTTCCGCGCTGACCCCAGGTCACTTTTTATCTCTGGAACCGCTAAGTGCCGTTCCTGACGCAAACTTTATTGATATTAAAATAAATCGTCTCACGCGTTGGCAGCTCCTCCAACGAATCCACCAAGATTTTTGGAGACGCTGGCAACAAGAGTATCTCCATACTCTACAACAAAGGAGTAAGTGGTTGGAACCCACTTCAACTCCTGAAGTTGGACGCTTAGTTATAATTAAAAACGATTTATTACCGCCCCTTCAGTGGCAACTCGGCAGAGTGGTTGAAATTTTTCCCGGTAAGGATGGGATAAATCGAGTAGCCTCTGTCAAAACCAAGGATAGTTTGTTAAAGAGACCAATCTCTAAACTGTGTCCTTTACCTATTGGCCCCTTGGAAAATGCATAGCATTTTCGGCCGCCAGTATGTTTCGGTTTCGCAAAAAACCTCTTTTTCTTTTATTCTAATTTTTATTATTTGTTCAGAACATTTTATTTTTATTTTTTAAAACTCGTATTTTGGGTTACAATTGGGTATAATTGGGTTGTAGTTTTACTCAATAGGTTAAGTTAAATTTAAAACTTACAAACTAGCTATAAACTATCAATTTGGCATAGTTTAATATTTAAATTCCAAACGCATTTAATAATATATTTCTAATTTTAATTCAATCCTCATATTACTACCGCCCTCTGCATATTTTAATTTAAATCGCGTTTTTATTCTTTTTAATAAAATTAGAATTCTAAATTCTTTTTATTAGAAGTGATGCGATTTTCCTATAGAGGGCGAAGAAACACGCCGCAAAAAGGAAAGAACCTAAAAAGTGGGTCGCCATTCAGACACGCTCTCGATCGGAATATTTTGAACGATCAACGCTTTTATAACAAATGGTGAACTCTAAAAACCATTAAATTCCTCTAAAACTCCAAACATTTAAACTCGGGAGTGCTGGACCGCTATAGAAGACTTCTGGCGAATCTGGTGCACCAGTTCGAAGAGATCAAGACATCACCGGTAAGTCCCTCTCCTATAAGATCGCATCATTAATATTTTTCTATTATTTCGCTCTTAAATAGTCAACATATACCAATATTATTTTTATGTCTCAATTAAATTTCACTTCAGAAAGGTACGATTTCGCGTGCGTTCGTATACCCTTCAAATGAAAGCGGAGGACTTGTTTAAATACAGTCCACTAGGTAAACCACAATTTTTGAGCTATCGGAGTGAGACAACACGTTCGGCACGAAAATGTAATTTGAGGAAATTAACCATCGCACAAGAGAAAAGCTCAGTATCAGTCTCCGGGGACCTAGGCCGCACTCAACGTGTCAAAATATTTTATTTGTTTTACTTTAACAAAAGAAGTATATGTAGGGTCACTGCATCCTGGAAGTCTGGCGGAGACGCATATGCAGGGTCGTATTCCATCTTGTTGTGGTCCTTGGCACTTCTGATCTTAGGGGCAGTTGCATCAATTTGTTTTTTTTTTAATTTTCACTATTTAAAAATTTTAACTGACACTTGTATTTTTAATAATAAACGTAAATTTTAGTATTCATAAATTCCGAATTAGGAATCAAAAGTGACAGCAGCAGCAGCAGGCAAGAATAAGAATTGAACTACGACGGAAAGAGTAGATGCATCATCTTGCCATGACAACACATTGCCGCTCAGGCCGTGTCAACATCATTCGTGTTTTTTCCTCCTTCGCGATGTTGCATCGTAAGATAAACTAGTTAGGTTGTTCATAAAATACTTTTTCCTATAATGGAAACCCATTAAGCCACGAATATGGAACTTATTTATCTAACCTGGCGAATGGACTAATAAAGTTTGCTGACAAAAGCACATTTATTTGTCACAAACAAGAATTTTATGAATGGATTGGTCTGTTAGCCATCTTAAAGCACTCCAGTGAGGCTCTGCTAAAATCATTAATAGGGACCTATTGCAATAAAGCCAGGCACAAATTGTGCCGGGCACTATATTGACGGTTTCGCATTAAAAACTGACAGTTGATCTTTCAACATTGACATACCAAAGTCGAATTTAGAAATCCAGCCGTTTATTTTCCATTAATAGTTGCGTCACTATTAATTTCCGGCTCTTATAATACACAATGGCCTAATTTTGAAAGAAGACAGCTGTTCTTATAATGTGAAAGTGTCAATTTAGTGCCCGGCACAATTTGTGCCTGGCACTATTGCAATAGGTCCCTATTATGAAAAAATGCTGTACTTAGTTTTAACGGAAGATTAGATACTTATTGGAAGTAAAATAAGGTGTAGCGGTAATAATGCAAAAATTTCGGGCTAGTCCTCACAAGTCATGGTAGCTGCAGATATATGTTTCCGCCTTGTTAGGCTTCATCAGTATACGGTGCAACTACCCTAGCTGATACTGCAAATTCGCAGTTGGTTGTCTAAAGTGGGTATCACTATTTAATTTGTCCTTTTCAGTTTTCATCATCTTCATTTGATTCCCTGTCCATCCATTTTAGTTTCACCGTAAACATACAGGGCTCGACTTCAAACGTTTAGCCTTTATGAAAAGCGTATAAAAAAGGATGAACTTATGGAAAGCAACACGTCAATGAGGGACCAAAGACGCGCATATTCATGAGCGTTTGCCGCTGTGACTCAGAATTCATTAATAGTTTTTTATTACTAAACAGGAGCATCCACAGTAAGATTTCCACTTTTAAAAGACGAAGAAATAGTCATTATTATTTATTTCGTTAGTTTAGCTTTAATCAGGAAACATTAAATCGAGAAAAATGCAATTTTTTAATAATTTTATCTTACCAATGATGACCTTGCTCTTTTATTAAAGTCGCGTTTAATTTTTTTGTTTGTGCATGTAGTACTCGAATTCGTTTGAATTCGCAGTATTGATTATTAAAGATTATTGATTATTATTAGTCATACAGTTCAAATGATATCTAAGAGAGGGCGTTACAGCAATTATAATCAAGGGGTTTTTATTAACTTCCAGTCCGGTAACAAAAATCCGGCATTTCAAAAATGAAACACCAGTAAACCCTACGAAGCAGGTTTCAATACAGTTTAAGCTCTACTTTTTATTTATTAGATGCTCAAACCGTCATCCCTGTTGAGCCTACTCAGCAGGTAAGAGTAACGTCATTAGATCGCGAAAAGAAAGCCATTTTCTTGAATTGCTAATTTGACAACAGCGCTAAACTATTTATCTCTCTTATACCCTGTTTCCACCAATGCATGCCCACCCCGATTCAAAAAATCCATCACGTGATGGCCCATGGATTTGCACCGGTCTTAAATGCATTGTCACCTGATGCGTTTTTTGAATCGGGGTGGGCATGAATTGGTGGAAACAGGGTATTAGTGCCATTTATTTAAATAGCGATCTTACTTCAATTCACATATTTTCAATGGCCAAATGATCGTTGACGAACCCTGTATGTCTGCGGCTACCATGACCCATTTCTGAGAGCCCGAATTAATTTATTTAGTCTTTGACTACACATCGAACAATTCCTTTTATATTTATTTTTAATATTCTTTTAAAAAATATGAAAACAAATCTATAAAACTTTTCTGATGATCTATCATTTAAAAATCGGATAAAATTAAAAGACGGCCATATAAAAAGTTTGTTCGGTAATAACTTTTTACTAGCCTTGTTAAGATCGAGCGCTATTTAAATAAGGGTGTTGCCTTGTTACTGAATATACATTATCTTTATTTCATTGCCTTTCCATTTTAGTTGTGCGGTACCAATAAAGTCCAAGACGGTAACATCGATGTTTCCGGCTAGCATCACCCCGTTCTGAGGACGAGCCCAAAATGTATTTATTTAGTTGATTACTAATAAATACCTTTGATATTTAATTTTGAACCTGGGTTAGGATACTTACTAAGATTGACCTTAGCTGTGAGCGTAGTGATGTTAGATTCTTGCTTCAGACCCTATCTATCCTAGTTTATACTACAAATTGGCAGTTGGTTTTTCTTAATTGGGTATTCACATTTCCTTTTTAGCTTTTATTATCTTTATTTCATCGCCTTTTCATTTTGGTTGTACCGCACTGATATAATAATATCTGGGTCACGGCTTCGGAATGAGCTACGAATCTCAAACTTTGCACAGTCGTAGCCCCTCCAAGTTTCTAATTTACTCCCCTGTCCTATACATGTAAAATTATGTAAAAGTAACATTGCCCACTTGAGCTGAGGTTTGGAAGGCCGATGCAATAAAAGTTTTTCTAAACTTGGCTCTTACGGCTGCAAATGACTCTTAGGCACAGTGCTAAATTGAACATAAAGAAGTTTGGCTGTACCAGAAAAGTTTAAAAAACATTTCCAAACTACTAAGAACCTTTCATTTTGAAATTTGTATTGGAGAATTTGGCTTTACTTTTATCTCAATTCTTTTTACGGAATACCATTTTCGCGTACTTTGCTCTTTTTACATGAAATGTTTTTGTTAGTCTTTGACCAGGTACGCCTCAAAAAATTATTTCGATATTTAATAGCCTTTTTATTACAAGCTTTTATTTAGCTTCAGTTGTTCTGTCTAACTATCTAACTATCTATCAAATCTTGTGAAGCGTTTTTGGCACACTTCCCATTATTCGATTTGGATGAAATTTGGTACACACATAGTGATCCCAAGACAATACAACATTAAGAAAAAATATCCTCCCACCCCTACCCCCACTCCTTCTATAGAAAAATGTGTTTTTGACACAGTTCTCGTTATCCGATTTGGATAAAATTTGGTATACACATAGTGGTCCGATAATAATACAACAATAAGAAAAAAAATATCCTACCACCCCTACCCCCTTCCATAGAAAAATTTGTTTTTGACACACTTCCCGTTATCCGATTTGGATGAAATTTGGTACACATATAGAGGTCCGATGACAATACAATAATGAAAAAATGTCCTCCTACCCTACCCCCCACCCCCTTCCATAAAAAATGCGTTTTTGACACACTTCACTTCAAATGACTTTTATAAAATTTGGTATATGCATAAAGGTCCGATGGCAATACAGCCCAAACAAAAAATATATTTCTTTCTCTACCCCCACCCTCTCCTTCCCCCAATAAAAAAAATGAGTTTCCAAACAACTCACGATCAGCGATTTCATTATAATCTAGAATAAACTCTTCTGTTCTGTTATTGAACAAATATTTTCATTTAATAGAGTAGATAGCTGAGACTAAAAAGTAGAAAATAAATTGGTAAAAAAATTTTTTTAAGTCACAATCTTTTATAAAATGCACCAAAAATTAAAAAATAATTTTCTAACATTCTAATATTATCATAATAATAAAAGCGATGGCCGCAAATCAAAGCATAAGTTAATCTAAATTTGTGATCTAAACACTTAAAGAATATTCAACATAGCAGGTCATCAAAAATATGTTTGATGTGCCGCAATGTTTGGTACCTCTGCATTTTTCTGCTAGATTGATTCTTGCAAATAGTGATATTTAATTGATACGGATATCTTATCGTGCTAACATCGTCAAAATTTCCATCAGTCGGCCATCGCTTTTATTATTATGATAATGTGATGTGACTTAAAAATGTTTTTTACCAATTTATTTAAAATGTTAAATAAGTCTAAAAACGTAAGAGTCTCGCATTTTACGAGTATTTTTCCGAGATCCTAGATGTAAAATTTTTTTAAACCTTTATTGCAAAGGAGTTTTTTTCGCCCGATGTAATTAATAATTAAAAAGAGAAACGTCATTATATAATCACATATTTTATTTATGCATGTAAGGAAATAATTTACAGCTTATCAAAGTAAATACGATTTGGCGAAATAAACACATTTCTACTATCCTGAACATACCTACACGTCACAAAAAAAACGATTTGGATTGAAACAAAATATTTTAAAAGTTGAATGTTTCGTGGTAAATTTATGTATACAGTGTAGCCCAAAAATTAGTGTCGATCACTTTTTCAAGCAAAACATCTATATTCCATATTATCTTTGCATTTTCCCTAAAAACCAGGAGAAACAAACTAAAATGGAGTTTTTCCCAGTTTTTCTAAAAAATCTAAATTTTAAAATTTAGATAAATTTGTTTCAACCCATACATACTTTACTATTGGTTATATATAAGCAACATAAGAAATTTATTTTTCTGTGGATCTGTCAATGTCAATAATCATAAAAATTGTGTTTTAAAAATAAGTTTAAAATTTCCTTTAAAAAAAAATAATAATTGATTTAAAAAAATTGAATACCTACTTACTTTATTTAATAAATGTACAAAGCATATTATTAGCAACACAAAATAAAGAAAAAGAGATTTACAACGACTAACACCAACATACTTTATTTAATACATATTAATAGGTATTTAAAAAGTAATAAATACATAGCAAAGCAAAATATAGATATTGTTAGATTTTATTTTATTATACAGTATGTCCCCGTAAGTTCGGTTTTGATATCTGATGATGGTATTCTATATTCTAGAACTACTTTAAAAATAACTTTTTCTAAATTAATATGTAATAAAAATTTATTCATGTGGTTTCTACTTACGACGACATACTTTGTTGGTATATTATGCAAACTAGAAAGCCATTAATTTGCAGTTTTTTTGTATTTTGTTTATTTTAAGATTATATACGATCATCAAAACTAACGTCTTACATATAAGATTTTTAACTACTTAATAATTTACTTTATTTATTTGACAAAATATTTATATTAACATTTATCTAGCTAATAATATACCACGGACATATTTTTAACATAATATTTTGAATCTCTTTATAATAATTTTTTATACTTGGATCTTATTGGATCTTATATAGGTTTAACATAAATTTTAATAATAAGTTTCTTTTCTGTACCATCCATCAGGGTTTGTTCGTATACGCCATTTTCTGAACTCATCAAAGCAAAATATGAAAATGGCAAATGGAAACGAATAACACCACCTACAAAAAATTCAATCAATGGGTAAAAAGCTGGAGATTGGATTAAACTATATTGTTTTTCACAAAGGTTAGTTTTAGCCCCTAGGAATAAATTTGCACTGGGACTTTAACATTTTTAAACAACCACAAACATATTTGTGCCTATCCAGGATTTAAATCGGGACTGGCGGAAGTGTGGCACAAATGTGCCACTACGACGCTATGGACGACCACTGGGACTATATAAAAATATGGTTAATTTGAAATTACTTACCATCGAAACAAAATGGGATAAAACTTCAAATAGTTCATTTTAGGCAAGTAACTCAACATACAAGCCACTATCGTTTCGACGATCAAACTTATTGTTAAAATGTTATTTCCCATTCCTAAAAAAATTACATTTATTGAAATAAATAAACTTTTAATTAACTACTAGTAATTTTCCTTAATTATTAACGAGATGTTTTATACAATAGAATACAATTGAAAAATATAACAGAATCTACTATTGATCGAAGCACGCCGTAATACTTGTTAGTAGTAGCAGTTTCTATATTATTTACTAAAAAACGTTCCTAAAGGTACGATCCGAAAAGAGCATTTGTTGGCTGTTCTCGGGTACAACTTTACCTTGAGTAACTATTGAATTTATCCTAGTCTTGCAGACGATAAGATCAGCCCACTGAGTGACAACCACTGAAATCATAAATGCGGTATAACAGGTGTATTCCAGTTGTTTCCTGTTTTCATAGGACCACTCTTGTCCGTAGGTGTCCAATAGGTCGTTTACTGACTGGCTGTCCCATTCCTCTCTAAGTCCTATATTATTAGATATTTATTTATTTTAATTAATTAATTTATTTAATTTATTTAATTTATTTAATTTATTTAATTTATTTAATTTATTTAATTTATTTAATTTATTTAATTTATTTAATTTATTTAATTTATTTAATTTATTTAATTTATTTAATTTATTTAATTTATTTAATTTATTTAATTTATTTAATTTATTTAATTTATTTAATTTATTTAATTTATTTAATTTATTTAATTTATTTAATTTATTTAATTTATTTAAATTATTTAATTTATTTAATTTATTTAATTTATTTAATTTATTTAATTTATTTAATTTATTTAATTTATTTAATTTATTTAATTTATTTAATTTATTTAATTTATTTAATTTATTTAATTTATTTAATTTATTTAATTTATTTAATTTATTTAATTTATTTAATTTATTTAATTTATTTAATTTATTTAATTTATTTAATTTATTTAATTTATTTAATTTATTTAATTTATTTAATTTATTTAATTTATTTAATTTATTTAATTTATTTAATTTATTTAATTTATTTAATTTATTTAATTTATTTAATTTATTTAATTTATTTAATTTATTTAATTTATTTAATTTATTTAATTTATTTAATTTATTTAATTTATTTAATTTATTTAATTTATTTAATTTATTTAATTTATTTAATTTATTTAATTTATTTAATTTATTTAATTTATTTAATTTATTTAATTTATTTAATTTATTTAATTTATTTAATTTATTTAATTTATTTAATTTATTTAATTTATCTAATTTATTTAATTTATTTAATTTATTTAATTTATTTAATTTATTTAATTTATTTAATTTATTTATTTTATTTAATTTATTTAATTTATTTAATTTATTTAATTTATTTAATTTATTTAATTTATTTAATTTATTTATTTTATTTAATTTATTTAATTTATTTAATTTATTTAATTTATTTAATTTATTTAATTTATTTAATTTATTTAATTTATTTAATTTATTTAATTTATTTAATTTATTTAATTTATTTAATTTATTTAATTTATTTAATTTATTTAATTTATTTAATTTATTTAATTTATTTAATTTATTTAATTTATTTAATTTATTTAATTTATTTAATTTATTTAATTTATTTAATTTATTTAATTTATTTAATTTATTTAATTTATTTAATTTATTTAATTTATTTAATTTATTTAATTTATTTAATTTATTTAATTTATTTAATTTATTTAATTTATTTAATTTATTTAATTTATTTAATTTATTTAATTTATTTAATTTATTTAATTTATTTAATTTATTTAATTTATTTAATTTATTTAATTTATTTAATTTATTTAATTTATTTAATTTACTTAATTTACTTAATTTACTTAATTTATTTAATTTATTTAATTTATTTAATTTATTTAATTTATTTAATTTATTTAATTTATTTAATTTATTTAATTTATTTAATTTATTTAATTTATTTAATTTATTTAATTTATTTAATTTATTTAATTTATTTAATTTATTTAATTTATTTAATTTATTTAATTTATTTAATTTATTTAATTTATTTAATTTATTTAATTTATTTAATTTATTTAATTTATATAATTTATATAATTTATTTAATTTATTTAATTTATTTAATTTATTTAATTTATTTAATTTATTTAATTTATTTAATTTATTTAATTTATTTAATTTATTTAATTTATTTAATTTATTTAATTTATTTAATTTATTTAATTTATTTAATTTATTTAATTTATTTAATTTATTTAATTTATTTAATTTATTTAATTTATTTAATTTATTTAATTTATTTAATTTATTTAATTTATTTAATTTATTTAATTTATTTAATTTATTTAATTTATTTAATTTATTTATTTTATTTAATTTATTTAATTTATTTAATTTATTTAATTTATTTAATTTATTTAATTTATTTAGTTTATTTAATTTATTTAATTTATTAATTTATTAATTTATTTAATTTATTTAATTTATTTAATTTATTTAATTTATTTAATTTATTTAATTTATTTAATTTATTTAATTTATTTAATTTATTTAATTTATTTAATTTATTTAATTTATTTAATTTATTTAATTTATTTAATTTATTTAATTTATTTAATTTATTTAATTTATTTAATTTATTTAATTTATTTAATTTATTTAATTTATTTAATTTATTTAATTTATCTAATTTATCTAATTTATTTAATTTATTTAATTTATTTAATTTATTTAATTTATTTTATTTATTTAATTTATTTAATTTATTTAATTTATTTAACTTATTTAATTTATTTAATTTATTTAATTTATTTAATTTATTTAATTTATTTAATTTATTTAATTTATTTAATTTATTTAATTTATTTAATTTATTTAATTTATTTAATTTATTTAATTTATTTAATTTATTTAATTTATTTAATTTATTTAATTTATTTAATTTATTTAATTTATTTAATTTATTTAATTTATTTAATTTATTTAATTTATTTAATTTATTTAATTTATTTAATTTATTTAATTTATTTAATTTATTTAATTTATTTAATTTATTTAATTTATTTAATTTATTTAATTTATTTAATTTATTTAATTTATTTAATTTATTTAATTTATTTAATTTATTTAATTTATATAATTTATTTAATTTATTTAATTTATTTAATTTATTTAATTTATTTAATTTATTTAATTTATTTAATTTATTTAATTTATTTAATTTATTTAATTTATTTAATTTATTTAATTCATTTAATTTATGTAATTTGTATAGTTTATTTAAATTATGTAATTTTTTTGATTTACTTAGTTATTTTAATGCATTTTTTATCTATTTTTTTAAACATTTTTATTTTAATTTTTCAAATATTTCCACTTACCAAACAGTCTTGTAGGAAAAAATCCGTTTTCCGCCATGATGGCAAAATAGACAAAAAATCCGCCTAGGGCTTCAACCATGCCAATATGTCCGTAAGCCAAGAAGTACAATTTTCTGGTAACTAATTTATCTTTTCTCGGATTTCTAGGAGGTCTAAGCATGATGTCACTCTCGGCCCTTTCGTACGCTAAACTAATGGCTGGCAGCATGTCCGTTAATAAATCGATACACAAGATGGCCATAACACCTACAATTTAAAATAAAAAATAATGCCCTATATATATTATTGGCCATACACAGACAGTACAAGACATCTTCAAGCAGGGCCATTGTAATGGGTGGAGCAAGTTTTTTATTTTGTTCTAAGATAAGTACTACATCGACGTTTAAAGTGAGCACGTGTTGCTTACTATAGCTAATAAACACAAGTTTTTCATTGATTTAAACGTTAAAATAAAATCCAAAAATTAGTCCAAAATAAAAACAGTGACACAGTGAATCATCAGAGCTATAAATTGCGAAGTTTGGTTAACTCAGCTCGTTGCATAAGCCAAGTAAGTGGTTAAATCCTAATAAACTAACCAACTGCATAAAGTCTATAATCGCTTGAAACAAGAGCATTTTATTTTACACTGGGGAAACGTATAAATTCAGGCGATTTCCACCAACGGTTCTTCATAAACAAAAATTTGGCGCTTATAACTTAAGATGTCGGGCGATGAAGATCTGAAAACCTTACCACCATAACAGCTGCAACTCTATAAATTACTAACAAGAGCTAACTCAGAACAAACTAGCGATATTAAAGAAGAATTTAAAAACAGTCTTCAAACTTATACTACCGAAGTAAAGGAAGAAATCCACAAACTTAAGTCAAAATCACTTCAGCTTGAGAGATCGCAAAGAAAGAACAACATCCTAGTATTCAACATCAAAACTATTTCTCCTGAAAATATCCTCACCAGAACTTTGGAAATACTAAATCAAAACCTAAACGTAGAAATTGAGGATAGAGACATAAATAACATCTACAAAATCGGGCAAGGAAGCAGCTCTCCGATAGTTGTTCAATTTATTTCTTTCCTAAAAAAAGCATCACTCTTTAAAGACACCACAAAATTAGAGAAACTGCGTACCGACTTGGGCATATCGATAGCCAACGACCTGCGTAAGGAAGATCTAGAAACCCAAAACATCCTCAGGCGACACTTAAAAATTGCTAAAAACCAAAATCTTGCCGCGAAAATTAAGAACTTTCGGCTACAGATTGGCAATAAATACTACACCGCAGAAGAAATATTGGAACTTGAAGACACAGAACACGGAAACGCTTCCTCCGACACGGAAATCTCAGAAAGTGAAGAATCTGAGGCACAGACAGAATCATTGAAGCTACCAACGTCAACGAAAAAAGCACAAGAAAAATCAGCTCTACCTATCACGGAAAAACCTTTGGCGGAAAAGAAAAAATCCCCTAAACGCTCAAAAAGAAAGAGAACCAAAATTGTCAACTACTCAAAATAAATAAAATATCAAATACTGTTTTCTCTCTTTAATATTTCATAAAAAAGCTGTATTTACCTCTTTGTTTAATAAATTCGTTTGATAAAATCGAATTCAACTTACTTTTTACTTCTTCAAATTTTAATTTTTCATATAGGTTACTACAGAAACACAATACGATAATCGATTTAAGAGCCTACATAAATTTATAGAACTTGGCGGTTTTTTCTTCTTTCTCTTTACTTAATATCCTAAAATTGTTTTTCTTTGTCCTAAACAAAACAAAATATGAATAACTTTGCACGCTTTTTTTGTGTCAGCGAACTTGACACTATAGGAAGCCTAGACTGTGAGGACACCCTTAGAATATTAAACTCTAAAGATAAATCAAAACTATTCTCCATAATGCACACGAATATTCGAGGTATTAGCACTAACTTTAACAAACTCGAAGTATTTTTTAGCACCTTCGAAGACTATTTGTTTGATATCATCATATTAACTGAAACTTGCGTTATACGGGGTGTCCCAAATTGGGCACTTTTAGGGGGTTTAAGGTACTTCTAGGGGAGACAGAGAAAAACTGACCACGCATTGCGAGGCTCAAATTTCAAGAGAAGGCTTATAGTGAAAACCGTATTTTAAAATATCGTCTCGTCTTTGAGCTACGGGGGCTTTTTGAAAAGTCTGCATTTTGGAAGGGGGTCTATAACTTCGTTATTAGTGGAAATTTTGATTTAGAGTAAATTGCAATTTTATAGACTTTGTCACGGGGAATCCACCCGCTAAATTAAATTTTAACTGTCACTTTCAGTTTTTGAGATATGACATTAAGTTGCATTTTTTCTTATGGAATGGCTTATATTTTAATTAATTTTTGAATTCGTCATTGAATTCTTTTCAAAATGATGTATCATATGTTATAGTTTGATTGAGTGGTTTCGGAGATAATTAAAGTTTTTCATTTTTGTCTAGTGTGCGTTGAATGACGTCATGCGCCATTAAAATGAAAGCCTTGCTGTCAAATCCTACTTCAATGCTCCTATAGTTTTGTTGTCTTATACTATGCAAATCAAGTTGGCCTTGCGTCTTGGTGTTTTGTCATTGTTTTCAATTGTTTAAATAATTTGACATTACGCTTTGATATGAAATTATTTTGCACAAAAGCGTTTTTAATGTTATTTTTAAATATGTATCAAAACGATGAAAAATATGACATGCTAAAATGTTACTGGGAAAGTAATGATAATCGACAGGACGCTGGAAACTTATATCTTCAAAGGTATCCCCAAATACGTTAATATGCTTTAAGGTATTTGGGTATCCCGAACGAAGACAAAGTTGAAAAGGAATCTTGTTCTGTATGGCTCTTTTTCAAAACCGCGGGCCAACATATATGACGTTAGGAGGGACCGTGAGGTAGAGGAGATAGGCATTAATAATAATAAATAAATAAATAAATCGAGGACGTATAGTTGGCCCCTATATATATATATATATATATATATATATATATATATATATATATATATATATAATAAAAATTTAAATCAAGGGCGGTATTTAGAAAACATTTTACAAGCTGTGGTTGAGCCATATATCAAAAACTTGTCGCTAGTAGAGAATATGCAGTGCTACTTCCACCAAGATGGCGCACCACCGCATACGGCTGGAATTATTACCAATTAGTTGAATAATACCTTTCACAACCAGTGGATTGGATTAAGAGGCCCAATACCATGGTCAGCAAGGTCTCCAGACATCACCTTGTGTGATTTCTGTTTATACGTCAAGATTTGAAACCGTCTGTGCTTGAGGCAAAACGGGCGCCATTTTGAACATAGGTTGTAAAATAGTATGAATATGATATAAAAATTGGTATTTATAAACGTTAATTAGTATTAGCTTAAGTTACTATAGGTATATAGTAGGTTGGTTATTTTTTCTGTTGATTTATGACGCAATGATTATTGATAATTTTTAATAATATCGAATTTCTATTGAGTCTGTAATTTTTGTTTCTTTTTATAACTAGGCTTTGAAGCTGAATTATAATTTTTGACTGTGTAAAATAATAAAAATACTGGAGTGCCTTGACCTGCTTCAGCAGAAAATCATAGCACACTAGAAATAAGTGGAAAAGCTGAATATCTTCGAAACCGCTCAATCAAACTATGACATATGATACATCATTTTGAAAAGAATTCAATGACGAATTCGAAAATTAATTAAAATATAGGCCATTCCATAAGAAAAAATGCAACTTT
This sequence comes from Aspidapion aeneum, assembly GCA_963576565.1. Lineage (NCBI taxonomy): Eukaryota > Metazoa > Arthropoda > Insecta > Coleoptera > Brentidae > Aspidapion > Aspidapion aeneum. The sequence continues at coordinate 85,077,488 of OY755040.1, forward strand.
ATGTCATATCTCAAAAACTAAAAGTGACAGTTAAAATTTAATTTAGCGGGTGGATTCCTCGTGACAAAGTCTATAAAATTGGAATTTACTCCAAATCAAAATTTCCACCAATAATGAAGTTATAGACCCCCTTCCAAAATGCAGACTTTTCAAAAAGCCCCCGTTGCTCAAAGACAAGACGATATTTCAAAATACGGTTTTCACTATAAGTCTTCTCTTGTAATTTGAGCCTCGCAATGCGTGGTCAGTTTTTCTCTATCTCCCCTAGAAGTACCTTAAACCCCCTAAAAGTGCCCAATTTGGGACACCCTGTACAAAACGCTAACCACTTCTCAATTCCTGGCTATCAACAAGTTTACAGTGAAGGTAAATATAACCGATATGATGGCGTTATCGTCTTTGTTAGGAATTTGCACGCTTTTACCCACAAAATTATTAACATTGCAGGTAACACTGGGATCAGAGTGGAAATTGTGGGTTTGAAAAAAATCGCTTTAACAGCATTATACAGGTTACATCCCACAAACCAAAACGACTTCATCAATGATCTTAACCAGTATATACGACAGTACTGTACATCAGACTCCGAATTTTTAGTAGGTGACATAAATCTAGATCTACTTACAAACAATCTCATTACACAAGAGTATTTAAATATGCTTCACTCCTATGGCTATAAATCTACTATCAACAAAGCAACTAGAGTGGATAAGAATAAAGCTAGCTGTCTTGAGCACATTTTCATTAAATCCAATCATATTGTCACGAGGGGGTTTTATCGTGACGAACACAGTTTAAGTTAGGTGTAAGGGTTTTATTATAATACTTATATTTACTACTTACATTGTACTTAAATACATCTTGTCTACAAATCTTCTTGATACGCTTAACTTCTTATACTTGACTATCGTACTACTTGTTCACTATTAACTAAGCCTGGGCGTTAGGTTCTCAGCGTACAACTAACTGCTAAAAAAATTTCGGGGTGACCAACCTCTAAAAAATCTCAAAATTAAATTTAAAAATAGAAAACAGGGAAGTGCTGAGGATATTAAACAATATTATTATGATTTATTCAACATGGCGTATGAAATTGACGAAAAAATGCTATTTGACCAATTTAGAGAACATTTTAAAAGTGGCTACATAGCTCCTATACAGAGTCATACGAATTAATAACCTCATCCGACCTGGATCACAAAAAACTAAGAGAAACAGTTTTGAAATTAAGTGCTATTAGAAGTTTTGACAATCGAAAAAAAAGGAGGGAAGCTATCCTAGGCGAAACGGTCCTAATTTTTTAAGGCAAAATGACCCAAATTACACGCGACAAGATGAAACAAACTATTTTAGGCAAAACGCGTCGAACTATCATCAAAATGGTAGAGGTAGGTCGAGGTTTCGCGAATTTAGAGATAGAGCAAACAATTATAGAGGTAATCTAAAGAGGCCGATAGGTCAATATTATAATCGAAATACGGGAAATTATAATCAAAACTCAAATCATGGGTATAATAGGAGGAATTTTGGCCAAAATGTAAATAATTTTGGACAAAACAACAGGAGTGAACAAAGAAGGCCGCAAAATATTCATGAAGAGTCACCCAGAAGGGATCACTCAGGAAGCAGGGATCTTACAAATACGAGGTGTCACGACGGCAGGCCGAGATGCAACGATTGCAATAGGTGTAGGCATTATGCATGTAGCAGGGAGCGTAGCAGCGAAAGGGGACCCCAAAGAAGAGTATCGTTTAGTAGAGCAAGTAGGTCGCCATCCCCAAATGTGCAAGGACGACTCAATTAGAGTGCCCCAACGGCGTCGTCCTCCAAACAGGGGCAAGCAATAAAATTCTGGTAGTTAAGGGTGTCGTCAATAATTTTAAGGGGGTAGACATAGTGCTGGATACCGGCTCTGGAAAATGCATCATAGGGAAATCTCTATGTAGAGACATAGAGCCTTTAAAAAAACAATTTGCTTTATCAACTGCCGGTGGAAATAAAGTAATGCCACTCGGCCTAACAGAATTTAAAATTAAAATCGGCGAAATGTGTGGATACATTGAAGCCATAGTCGTAGAAAAATTACCAAAACCTTTAATTTTGGGAATGGACTTTTTAGAAAAAAATAACGCCCAAATTAATCTCACCGACAAGACTGTACGACTAACGAACGGTTACATAACAACAACATTTTCGTTTCATAAAGACGAAAGTTATCAATTGGGCACTTATGAAAATTTTATTTCACCTTTTTTACCTTTAGTACAGGAGGAAAGCCAGGATTTAAGGGATATTGTTAAAGTAACTTGTTTAAATGATTATTTTATTATACCGAGTGAGCATACAACAATTAAATTAAAAATAGAAAAATTCGGTGTTCACTTGATTTAAAAAAATTTATTTTTGAAGAGAATGACGCATTTTTAAGACCTTAAGGAATTATTTGCTCTCTCCCTGAATTTGATGACGACACTTGTACAATGCAATTACTCACCAAAAAACATAACCCAATAAAAATTTTTAAGGAATCGACCTTAGGCTACCTTAAAAAGGGATATAGACACCTTACCCGTCCTTAACATTGAAGATACACAAGAGATACAGGATGAAGAGAGAGTGGCAATGGCGGACCACAAAATTAGCCACATAAAAGACGAAAAAATTAAATCGCATTTAAACAATTTATTGGAGGAGTACAGCGATGTTTTCGCAAAAAGTCCAAAATATATGGGCCAGACGGACCTTGTAGAACACGTGATTGACGTGGGTGACGCGAAACCCATACGTCAAAAGCCATATAGGGTATCTCATAAGGAAAAGGAAATTATAGACAAACAAGTAAATGAAATGCTTCAGGCAGGCGTTATAAGCGAAGCGGAGTCAGAATGGGCAAGTCCGGTGGTACTAGAGCTAACTACCCGATGCAAGTCATAGACGACCTTTTGACCTATTTAGGGAAGGCCAAATTTTTTTGGCAAATGAAGCTTAGCGACGATTCTAAACAGTATACAGCCTTTTGTTGCCCCGGACAAGGTGGTACATACGTTTGGATCAAGCTATGCTTTGGATTATCGGGAGCTCCTGGAACATTTCAAAGATTGGCAGATATGGTTTTTCGTGATCTAAAATGGAAAACGCTCCTGGTCTATTGTGACGACATCTGTATATTTTCAGAAACACTCTCTTGACCATTTAGAAAAATTGCGCACCGTTTTTCAAAGACTACGGGATGCAGGGCTAACACTAAAACCCTCAAAATGCGAATACATAAAAGAAGAACTAGATCTGCTCGGTTATACTGTATCGAGCCAAGGCCTAAAACCCGACAAAAAGAAATTAATTTGTATTGAAAATTTTCCAAAAATTAAAACACAAAAAAATGTCATGCAATTTTTAGGCCTTGCAAATTTTTATCGAAAATTCATAAAAAACTTTTCTGGTATAGCCAGACCGCTTCACGATTTAACCAAAAAAACACACCTTTCTTTTGGGAAGAAAAACATCAAAAAGCATTTGAGGAGCTAAAACGAAGGCTGATCACATCACCAGTTTTAGCGCATTTTCAACCCGAGAAAGAATGCGTTTTACACGTCGATGCAAGCAGACAAGGCCTAGGCGCCATACTTTTGCAAGAGGGGGAAAACACCCATCTTCACCCGGTTGCCTATGCCAGTCGAAGTTTAACAAACGCAGAAAAAAATATGTCAATCTCAGAATTAGAGCTAGCAGGAATAAAATACATGTACCCACTTGGTGCATCAATTACACAAAATTAAATATCAAATCAAGACTGAAAACAACCGAAATTTTTATTGCTCACACTTACCCTTTTTCCAGGCTGCTCCAGCTCCCATATGAGACTCTGAACGGACACAAGATATCTTTTCCGTTCTTTAGCCTCGTGTTGGTCAGCTTCGGCACAAGACCCTCTAATCTAAGCACCTTCACGGTCAAAATCTGAGATGAGAGTGTGTGAGCGATAAGGCAAATTTCTATTAGGAACCCAATTCCCGAAATATAACGAAATGCTGTATTGGGACCGTTCCCAAACTAGATATAATAAAAAAAGCCACTTGGGACCCAATTCCCAACATTACCGCCCACTTAAAAAATATAAAAAAAAAACTATTTTTTACCCCCAATAAAGGATAAAACGATTTAAGAAAAGAAAAAAAAAACAAAATATTAAAAATTCCACCTGTAGGGATCTGTCCCTAGAAAAATAAAAATAAAACTAATGACTGTTGCAGCACACATGATTGTAATAATCATACTTCAGTCAAAAAACAAAAAAAAAGATTCTAAAATTACACGCTAATTTTTTCTTCAAAAAAAATCAATGATTTACTGCGTCGGCAACGGACAAACCTTGACTAAAGGGCGATCTAATAAACCTTTGGTGGTCTGCAATTGTACAACCCTAGGAATGCCGTCGGGACTCTTATAAACCTTACTAATACGGACAAGAGACCAGCGCAGTGGTGGAGTATTTTCCTCCTTGATAACAACAAGCGATCCCACTTGAGGGGGTTTATCAGGAGTATTCCATTTTTGCCGAACTTGCAACTGATGGAGATATTCCATGTGCCACCTTTGCCAAAAACTCTGATGAAGTTGTTGCACTAGTTGCCAACGACTCAGCCGTCCCACTTTAATACCTAAAACATCCTCATCTGGAGGCGCAGTTAAAGGTTCCAATGTCAAAAAATGTCCAGGCGTCAAGCACGAAAGATCATTGGGGTCTGGACTAACACTGCAAAGTGGACGTGAGTTTAAAATGGACTCTATCTGGACCAACACAGTAGACAACTCTTCAAACGTCAAAATCTGTTCACCAATCATTCGAATTAGGTGAGCCTTTGTCGATTTAACACCAGCCTCATGGAGACCACCAAAATGTGGAGCCCCAGGAGGGTTAAAATTCCATTTTATTGTCAGAGTTTCAGATGCTTTCTGACAATAAGAATCCAAGAGATTTTTCGCACCCTTAAAATTCGTGCCCTGATCGCAATACAGTTCTAAGACACGCCCTCTACGAGCGACAAAATGTCGTAAAGCAGCCAAAAAGGCATCCGATGTCAAGTCTGACACCAACTCTAAATGTACAGCTTTAGTTGGCAAACACACAAAGAGGCAACCATAGGCCTTTTGCGAACGCACACCACGAGCTCGACTAAGCACAATGTTAAAAGGTCCCATATAATCTACTGCACTATGGGAAAAAGGCTTTAGCTGAGATATTCTGGCCTTAGGTAAATTTCCCATATAAGGAGAAAAAGGCACAGGCTTTGTGCGATAACACTTATAGCATTTCGATAAGACCGTATGAATTGCACGTTTCACGGACAAAATCCAAAATTTTTGTACCACTAAATAATGCATCATTCTAGGTCCAGGATGACCATTTTCTCGATGAATCTGCTCAATTATTAAAATAGTTAACCTATGATCTCTTGGTAGTAACATAGGGTGTTTACTTTCATAGGATAAATCGTCAGTATGACGAAGTCGACCGCCCACTCTGACGACACCCAGACTATCAATAAAAGGAGCCAACTTTCTTAAACTCTTAGAACAAGATTCATTGTTCATAAGTTTTTGAATATCTTCCGAAAAACACAATTGTTGTACATGCCTGACCAGAATGACTAACGCATGGTGCAACTCTTCAAAACATAGTGCCTTCGACACTACAGTCTCTTTAGACTTTTTTACACGAAAAGGTCTTACTAAATAGGCAACAATGTTTTGAATTTTACATAATGAAGAAAATCTATTCATCAAATTATCTAACACATTTGACACTATCTCAGTGACAAATGATTTCACTCTTTGTTCAGCACTAATTTGAACATTTTCCCAATCACTTTCTGTAGAAATAGGCCATTGTTCACTCGATAAATATAACCACTCAGGTCCTTGAAACCACACGGAGTGATTCATAAAATCGTTAGGCAACAAACCACGAGATAAGCAGTCTGCTGGGTTATTTTTGCCTTCAACATGATTCCAACAGCTAGGAGGAAGGGTCTCCTGAATTTGAGTCACTCGATTAGCGACAAAAACTTTCCACCTCGAGGGATGATCCTTAATCCAAGCTAAAGTCACTGTGGAATCTGACCAAGCAAACACATTGTCAATTTTTACATCTCGCATATTCCTCACTACAAACTCAGTGAGATTACTCAATAAATGCGCAGCACACAGCTCAAGACGAGGCACTGAAATCGTCTTAAGGGGAGCGACTTTACTTTTGGCACACAAAAGATGCACTGAAATTTCACCAAAATTATCAATTTGTCTTAAATACAAAACAGCTCCATATCCAAGCATAGATGCATCACAAAATCCGTGGATATCACTTTGGATCACATTATCCATGGTTGCACGCCTTGGAATGGATAAACCAGATAAAATAGGCAATTGTGAAAGATAGAAGGTCCATTGATCAACAATCTCTTGACCAGGACAATCATCAAAACCCAAACCCTGAAGCCATAGGTTTTGCATCAACGATTTAGCTACAAAAACCACAGGTGACAAGAATCCCAATGGATCATAGATTCTAGCAATCTGTGACAAAATACTTCTCTTTGTACATGGTTTATCTTGAGGATAAACATGATATGAAAACACATCATTTGATGGATTCCACTGTAGACCAAGCACTTTCAAAACAGATTCACTATCATCAAAGCTAATTGATTGTAGGTGACTTTCTGGCACATTTGCTAGCAATTCTGGACAGTTGCTAGCCCATTTCCTAAGCTCAAACCCTCCACACTTCATTAACTCAATCAGTTGATGCTGAATTTCAAAGGCCTCAGCTAAACTATCAGCTGTTCCCAAAGCATCATCAACATAGGTCTGGCAACGCACAATATTCGCTGCCAAAGGATATTTTTCACCATAATCTTCAGCCAACTGGAGCAAAGTGCGAATAGCCAGGAAAGGACTACAACTTAACCCATATGTCACAGTTCTAAGAATATATTCTTGCACAGGTTCGCTTTGTTTAAAACGCCAAAAAATAGTCTGGTAGGACATATCTTCATGGTCCACTAAAATATTTATACATTTGCCTAATATCTGTTGTAAAAATCACCTTTTTCACTCGAAAATTTAACAAAATAGACACAATATCACTTTGGAGTTTCTGACCAGTCAGCAAAACATCATTAATACTCTTATTATTGGAAGTTTTCGCTGATCCATCAAAGACCACCCTAATAGATTTTTTACTATCACCTTGTTCCTTCCAAACCCCATGGTGAGGAATGTAATACTGTCCAAAGTTCCCACTAGTAACAAGACTCATATGGTTCTGGTCTAAATAGTCTTGCATGAACTCTGAATAAGCCGTATAAAAAGAAGGATTTTTAAGAAGTCGAACTTCTAGCAAATAAAATCTACGAAGAGCTTGATTTCTAGATTCACCTAATGATGCATGCTCACAAAATGGCAGTTTCACAATATATCTACCAGTTTCGTCCCGTGAATGTTGCTCTCTAAATATTTTTTCACATTTCTCATCTTCCTTCGACAAAGAAATATCACTTGGTACACCCTCAAGCTGCCAAAATCTCTGCAATGTCTCATTAACATCCACCACTGATGTCAAATAAGTTTTAATACCCACACTATCATTGGACATGACAGGCTTTTGCACACCGCCCACTAAGACATATCCAAAGATGGTATTCATTGCACTAGGACCACCATTTTGCCCTTTTTTAAACCCTGGCATCAAAACTTGAGAAAACACGTCAGCACCCAATAATAGATCCACATCACGAGGAGTGCCATACTCAGGATCGGCCAATGTCAATCCCGACAAATATTTCCAAGTGTCACCAACATCACTAGAAGGTGTCAATCCACAAATAATGGGTACTACTACAGCATTTAATTCAATCGAAAAGGAAGTGTCAATACTTGAACTCAGATTTAGCACAATATTACCAAAAGACACCGAAGATGTCATATTATTTAAGCCAATGAGAGGAGTGCAACCCCCTACACACGGAAGACCTAACTTTTGAGCACACGAAAGAGTTACAAACGAAGCCTCACTAGCCGAATCAAGTAAAGCACGACATGACACAAAGTTGCCTTGTCTATCACACACATTCACTCTAGCAGTAGCAAACAAAACTGTTTTTACAGTCCTAAAACTAGAAATCTTATTCTGACACACATTCACTTTCACTCCTTCCCTTTGATCTGTCCTATCAACACTAGAAGAAGAATAACCTACCAGACCACTAGCTGCTTTTGAGGACTCCACCGAGGGAACACTAATTGTCTGTTGACCACTCCTTCTTGGAAAATGAAGAAGGCTCGAATGATTTGAAGCTCTGCAGACTCCACAGCTTTCTGAAGTAGGACAATCTTTCAATACATGTAAGGAAGATAAGCAAAGAAAACACAATTTTTTACTCTTGGCATATGCATGCCGCTGATATGGATCCATTTCTAGAAACTTATCACAATTTATAAGTGAATGTGTATCCTCCTTGTGACAACAAGGACACTTTACCGCCCCTGCGCTAGTCCCTGTCAATAAAACTTGTTTATTACTACCACTATAATTATAACCTTTCACAGACATGTTTGGCTTTTTAAAGCGAGAACCCCCCAATGGGCTATTCCCAGACATACACACACTACTAGAACTAGGTTTCGACAAAAGAGCACTATTTTCAAGAGCATGACAATTAGTTTCTAAAAATTCAATTAGACTTTTATAAGTTGGGATCTTTTCATTACTATGCTCGATTTCAAATCGAGTCTTCAAAAAAGGATCTATTTTTTGTAATAAAAGATTCAACTTAGTGAAATCCCACAAATCTATGTCTTGATAGGCATCTAACGCCTCTAAATTTTGATTAAATGTCGAAATTAAAGTTCTCAATTCACATGCACTATTATTTTTTGCTGGTGTAGCATTAACAATAGCCAACCAATAGTCAGTCAAAAAAAGCCTATCATTTTGATACCTTTTTATTAATGCTTGGTATGCAACAGAATAATTTCTACCATGAATGGGAATATTTTTAATCACCTCAGCTGCTTCCCCAGTGAGAGATGATACTAACAATTGAAATTTTGAAATATCTGGATAATCTGGATCTAAATCTACGAGCTGTGAAAACATGTCAAAAAACGTATTCCAATTTCTACGATTACCATCAAAACATGGAATATCCAACCTGGGCTTTACCAATCCCTTGGTATGACCGCACTGTGATACATTTGAATCGCGATTTGAATCAACTGCATCGGCCGACACCACTGGTGGAAACACTTCTTTAAAAATTTGTTTTATGGAAAATTGTATACCATCAAACTCCTCAAGAACCGCTATTTCCCCCTCTACTTTATCGTCAGGAGATAACGCGACAATCTCCATATTTAAGCTTTCGAACTCGTTTATCCATGGTCCAAGTTGTTCAAAACGAATTCCCAATTTCTTTTTTTCTTTTTCATTTGTTTGTGCCTTTTCCGCAATGCCATATAAAGTTTTCACACGCGTAAGCAGTGTTTTACGCTTTTTAATAAGGCCCGCTAAATCGCCCGACATCTTTCCACTTACAAAACGTCGAACTTTTCGAAAAAAAATAAAAAATCAAAACGTTTTCGGAAAAACAAAAAACACTGACCAAAATACACCGAAGTTTGGCTAAGTTCGACAAAAACAATATCAGCTGTTTGGCTGAACCACGGATAATAAATATCTGAACGTACGCAAGTCAAGGATTGCGACGTTGCCACTACCAAAAAATCACTGGCTAAAAGGCCAAGTTGCTAACTTTACCCGATAAATCGAACTACTGTCCGGTCAGTAAAATGACAATTGTCTTCAAATTTTCATCGTTTCCTCGCTGTTCAAGGCCACAAGAACAAAAAATCTGCCACAGCACAGCGCAAAACGATAAAAAATATCACAAAAAAAAACCTGGAAAAAAAGGTTATTTTAAATTATTACAACCACGTGCTGCAAAAATCAAACAAAATCAAATAAATTGCCCGATTATAATATAATCCCCAGGGCTTTTTCAGATTTGGCTCGCAAAGGACCAAATTAATGTACCCACTTGGTGCATCAATTACACAAAATTAAATATCAAATCAAGTCTGAAAACAACTGAAATTTTTATTGCTCACACTTACCCTTTTTCCAGGCTGCTCCAGCTCCCATATGAGACTCTGAACGGACACAAGATATCTTTTCCGTTCTTTTGCCTCGTGTTGGTCAGCTTCGGCACAAGACCCTCTAATCTAAGCACCTTCACGGTCAAAATCTGAGATGAGAGTGTGTGAGCGATAAGGCAAATTTCTATTAGGAACCCAATTCCCGAAATATAACGAAATGCTGTATTGGGACCGTTCCCAAACTAGATATAATAAAAAAAGCCACTTGGGACCCAATTCCCAACAATACAGTTTAGGCTATTTTAGAACATTGGTATATGGTAAGCATGTGCGAATCGTAACCGATCATCACGCACTATGCTGGTTAAAATCAGTTAAAGATTCCGTAGGAAGATTAGCCAGATGGGCAATAAAATTGTCAGAATTTGACTACACAATAGAACACAAAAGTGGAGCAAAACACAGAGATGCCGACTGCATGAGTAGAAATCCCGTGCTAAAACCGAGCGAAAATGAAGACGAACAATTAGAGGAGATACCCACGTTCATTATTGAACCCGAAGATATGGGAAAATTACAGAGAGAAGACGAAATTTTGCGAGAGATCATAGACGAATTACAAGATCCTGACAAAATTGGCAGTATTGGACTAAGAAAAATAATAAAAAATTTTAGGCTTATAGACACAGTTTTACACAAAATAAATCCTAGGCCAGAAGGGCGAGAATTTTTACTAGTAATACCAAAAAATTTTATTGGAGAGATTTTATTTGCACATCATAACGAGCCGCTAGGAGGCGCTCACCTAGGAGTGGCCAAAACAACAGAAAAAATTAAAAATCGATATTTTTGGGACCATCAACAAAAACATATCGAAGATTTTATTAAAAGATGCCCGGACTGCCAAGCCAGAAAAGGACAACAGAATAGAATTCCCATAGGGCTATTACAACCTATGCGAATAGGCGTTCCTTTTGAGAGAGTGTCTATGGACCTTCTCGGTCCATTCCCATTATGAAAACTAAAAAATAAAATGATTGTAGTCGCGACAGATTATGCGACAAGATGGGCCGAAACAGCGCCATTGCCGGACGGAAAAGCAAATTCTGTCGCAAAATTTATGGTCGAAAAATAATCACAAGACATGGATCGCCCAAATATCTGCTGAGCGACAGAGGGCAAACTTTTAGATCTGAACTAATAATAGAGATGTTAAAAATGATGTGCGTCACAAGCCAGTTTACTACGTCATACCATCCACAGTGCAACGGACTAGTAGAAAGAATGAATAAAACTATTGCAGATATGTTATCAATGTACACAAATACGTCACATACAGACTGGGATACATTTTTACCTTTAGTGACATCTACCTATAATTGTTCAAAACAAGCAACGACCCAGTCCTCGCCATTTATGCTTGTCTATGGTAGGGAACCAATATTACCTATAGAAGCAAATATCATGATGAGTCCACCACCGAGTAACACGGAAGAAATCCGAAGCCGGGCACTCGCAGTGCGAAATGCCGCAGCGGAAAATATAAAAAATCAGCAGCAAAAAGACAAAATTTACTATGACGCAAAACATGGTTCATGTCAGCAGGATGCTACCTTACTATGACCCATGGACACCGGAAGTGACAGAAAATTAAGCTGCCCAAAAAAATTGTTTTAAGGCCCTTATGGCAAGGCCCTTAGGGCAAAGCCCTTATAACAAGACCTTGTGTCACAAATATTCCCCTGTATATAAAGACACTATTTAAAGTGAAGTGAAATAAAATAAAGGACGCTATTTTAGTGAAGTGAAAAAGACATTTTTGTTCAATGCAAAATTTAAATTTTAAAAAAAGATACCTACCTATAATTAAATTAGATTTTTATTTTTTATTTTCAGTGCAAGTATAAATAAAACAATTAAAAACCGATTAGGAGATGTACGGTATCATGTTATTAAAACACTACAACAGATAATATAACAAAGTGTCAAGCAACGACCGCTTTGAAAACTTTATCTAAATAAATATAAACTGTTTATAGGAAATATAATATAAATGGTAAACGACTGACTAATTAGTGTTCACCAACCTAAGTTTAGAAAACAATTAGGTAGTAATAATAATAAATTAAATTAAATGTTGGGATAACACTCCCGCAAAGTTTAAAAATAAGTTAAAAATTATTGAAATATTTAACTTATAAGTATCAACTAATTAGATAAATTGTTTTAAAAACATTTAAGGAATATAAAAATTTTTGATTAAATTTGTTGAGACAACTCGGAGTTTGTTTAATAATATCCAAGCCGGTTGTTATAACAACATTTAGAAGTTTAATATTTTTCGTTAAACATTTATATTAACGATCAAAACTTTATAAATAATTAAAGTATTTTTTTAAATAAATTAAGATGTTGTGGAAGTAAACCACAACTTTATTTTGATAACTTTTAATATTTTGCTAACAAGGAACAGACGGCAATAAAACAAATAAAATGCAAAATAAATATCGTAGCCAAACGCTATGAATGCTATTATTTATTATTTTGTTAAAATAAATTTAATTTTAAAAAGAGACATTTAATTTTTTAAACACATCTAAAGGCATGTAAATAACATATATTTGCAAAGAATTTTTTTAGATGGAACTTCATATTGTGCATCATAGCAATTAAGGTCACAGAAGCCGAAAACAACCAATCCTACCTAGTAGAAGTCAGTGCCGGAGCATTTTGGAAGGCACTACCGCAAACTGTAGCATACGAAGCTACGATTCCGATTACATATAAAAAGGACTGGTCAGAAGAGATCATTACAGAACCAGAGTTACCAAAATATATCTGCGAGTCATATGGCGACAATTGTAACTTGGTATCACACACACATGAGTTAGGGAAGGCATTTAAAAAAGAATTCGATTTGTTAAACGGTAACTGGGGCGCATCTTCGATGAGGACACAAAAATCTAAACAAAATTTAAGGCCAAAAAGGGCACTAGGCTTCATCGGAGACGCTCTAAATTGGTGTTGTGGGGTCGCGACCGATGAAAAACTCGATATAATTTCTGAGGATGACGAAACAGTAAAAAGGCAACTTAACACAATCAGTAAAGGGCTAGGCGAAACCCTTCACAGTATCGGGGAACAGTCAAAACATTTTTCCGATTACACTACAAAAATTGGCGATACTTTTAAAGATACAGAACGTAAAATAAAATTTATCGACTCAAAAGTTTCAACTTTAAATAAAGAGGTTAAAGTAATCCTGAGGGATGAAGAAAGTTTTGCTAGCACGTCTCTGGTCAATCAGTATCAAAATTTAAGGCGAATAATATGAAATATAAACTCGCGCACTAAGAAAACAAAAAATTATTGAATCATGCAAAGCAAGAAAAATCCCTATTGAAATAGACAATCCAGAGGTTTTACGAAAGGATTTAGATAATTTGGAAAAACAAATCTATTCATCAAATCAAGGTTTGGCAATTTAAAAAGAAAAAATTTCAAAATTTTACGAACTTCCAATATGCGACTGCAGCATCACGGAAAATAAAATTTTTATTCACATTAAAATACCGATTATACAATACAGACAAAAGTGGGACCTTTATGAACTGACCACCACACCCTTCGCATGGTTCAATCAAACATGTACAATACCACACCAGGCATTGTACATCGCTGTCTCAAAAAATAATTACGGAAAAGAAGAGATTAGACAAATTTCAGTTACAGGGCTACACTTATGTAGACCTTATCACGACAAATTATGTTTTATTCCTAGGTTTCTGCTGATAATATACAGGGACAAGAGTGCGCCAAAAAATTGTATCACGGCGCGTTTGTAGAAGAAATAAGTTGGCACTCAGGCAACAACTCTGCAAGATTTATTCTCCCTTCAAATCGGCGAAAAAGTTAATGCAAACATTGTCAATTGTGGCTCCGGCGAATAAAAAATTCGTCGTATAATTAAATGCCGGTATATTTTATTTATACACGTGCTTAATGTAATTGTAAAAACCGCATAGATTACATAACCGTATACTATGCCGGTAGTTTTGTATAATAAATAATTTTTATAAATGTTTACGACCTGCACTGCGCGTCGTAGTCCGCAAATGGGAGAACTCATTTTTACCGTGATATTTCATGTCAAAGTCTACGCGAAAAGATTATTGAAGAAATATTATAGTAAATGATAGGAGCTAACCCATTTGCCGACAAGCTAATTGCCACACAGAAGAGATCGCCAAGTATAATTGTATATTATTACAATGTTAATAATTTTTATGAATCACAGGGTTGAGATTGAGAGATGTAAGGGGAATAAATTATAATGAAGGGCGTATACCCTAGAAAAAATAAATGTATGACATACATAATATTTTAAACTTAATTAAATAATTTCTATAATGTTCTTAAAAGGTGCAAAACGCACACATTGTTTTGAATGTATAATAAAACAAATTGTGGAATGTATAAGCAAAGGTGTATTAAATTAAACATATTTTTTCGAATGTTATCGAATGATATAAGTATAAGCAGGCTAAGTAAGCAGGGTTGCCAGGGTATAAATAATTCTAAAATGAACCGAGAACAATTAAATTATTTTTTCTCATTTTTGTAATTTTTGTTTCTTTTTAATGTAAACATATGTAAATATTTATTATGTCCTAACATCGTCTGTGCATTAATTTTTTAGATCCACCTATTCTACTCGTTCCCAACATGAAGAAAGAAGACATGGAAGAACGACGACATCCTGACATAACCAAGACGTCACAAAAGGCCTAGCAAAGCGGCCAAAAAGATCAACCAAAGTAATGCAAAAGACGAAAAAGTGGTGAGCAGGGCCGATTAGCACTGGTGTACAGCAGACAAATCGCCATAGAGCCAACCCATCAAGTAGTCAACCCAGACATAGCTAACAGCCGATACCACAAGGCAACAGCCGATAACACAAGGCAACAGCCGATACCACAAGGCAACAGCCGATAGCACAAGGCAACAGCCGATACCACAAGGCAACAGCCGATAACACAAGGCAACAGCCGATACCACAAGGCAACAGTCGATACCACAAGGCAAGACAGCTACCCAGAGCGCAGCATGAAAAACCGGGGGGAGCCAGTTTTGCTAGCACGTCTCTGGTCAATCAGTATGAAAATTTAAGGCGAATAATATCTCTAACTCGCGCACTAAGAAAACAAAAAATTATTGAATCATGCAAAGCAAGAAAAATCCCTATTGAAATAGTCAATCCAGAGGTTTTACGAAAGGATTTAGATAATTTGGAAAAACAAATCTATTCATCAAATCAAGGTTTGACAATTTCAAAAGAAAAAATTTCAAAATTTTACGAACTTCCAATATGCGACTGCAGCATCACGGAAAATAAAATTTTTATTCACATTAAAATACCGATTATACAACACAGACAAAAGTGGGACCTTTATGAACTGACCACCACACCCTTCGCATGGTTCAATCAAACATGTACAATACCACACCAGGCATTGTACATCGCTGTCTCAAAAAATAATTACGGAAAAGAAGAGATTAGACAAATTTCAGGTACAGGGCTACACGTATGTAGACCTTATCACGACAAATTATGTTTTATTCCTAGGTTTTCTGCTGATAATATACAGGGACCAGAGTGCGCCAAAAAATTGTATCACGGCGCGTCTGTAGAAGAAATAAGTTCATACTGCCCGATGAATTGCCACTCAGGTAACTCGTTGATCATCTCAGAAATAAATGACATAACATACATACTTACACATCTGCAAGAAAAAACCTATCTCTCATGCGGTAGTGGAAAAACCGAGCTAAAAAACGTTTATAACAAAAAAGGAGCTTTAAAAATTAAAATCCCATGCAATTGCCAGTTAGAGTCATCCGGCGAAATTATTATCCCACAAAAATTTCCATGTAACAATAAAATCGAGACGGCGCGAGCATAGTTCGCATTATACCTGCAGTTTGGTCAAATCTAAAATCATTTATTTTAAGACCAAAAATGCAACACATGCAACCTACATATAAAGATATGCAAGAATGCCTTAACTCAAATTGGACACTAAATATACCACATTTAAATTTGACGTCATCAGAGACAACATTAAAACAAATTGAAAATTCAGTGGACACTATCATACCGCAAACATACGGTTTCAGCGATAAATACGGTATGAGAAGTCACGGAATTTTTTTGCTATGGAATTTTCTGCTCTCAGTGTCGACTGCATACCTATTTTTTCATCATCCGATTGTAAGTCTGGCAGCATCACCAGTTCAAGTTGCTAACGCACAAAATATTTTAAACACAACACAGATACACTACGAATATGACATATTATTCGGTGTCACGTGCCTTTCCATGCTTTTGTTTTTAACCTATGTAAGTATAAAACTTCTCAAAAAATATTCAAAAAAATCGGCGTCACTAAATTTAAAAGAAAATACACCCGAAATCGTAATCAACTACGGTCACACAAAGTTTCAAATCCAATTGAAAGAACAAAAAGATTTATTCTCCCTTCAAATCGGCGAAAAAGTTAATGCAAACATTGTCAATTATGGCTCCGGCGAATAAAAAATTCGTCGTATAATTAAATGCCGGTATATTTTATTTATACACGTGCTTAATGTAATTGTAAAAACCGCATAGATTACATAACCGTATACTATGCCGGTAGTTTTGTATAATAAATAATTTTTATAAATGTTTACGACCTGCACTGCGCGTCGTAGTCCGCAAATGGGAGAACTCATTTTTACCGTGATATTTCATGTCAAAGTCTACGCGAAAAGATTATTGAAGAAATATTATAGTAAATGATAGGAGCTAACCCATTTGCCGACAAGCTAATTGCCACATAGAAGAGATCGCCAAGTATAATTGTATATTATTACAATGTTAATAATTTTTATGAATCACAGGGGTTAGATTGAGAGATGTAAGGGGAATAAATTATAATGAAGGGCGTACACCATAGAAAAAATAAATGTATGACATACATAATATTTTAAACTTAATTAAATAATTTCTAGAATGTTCTTAAAAGGTGCAAAACGCACACATTGTTTTGAATGTATAATAAAACAAATTGTGGAATGTATAAACAAAGGTGTATTAAATTAAACATATTTTTTCGAATGTTATCGAATGATATAAGTATAAGCAGGCTAAGTAAGCAGGGTTGCCAGGGTATAAATAATTCTAAAATGAACCGAGAACAATTAAATTATTTTTTCTCATTTTTGTAATTTTTGTCTCTTTTTAATGTAAACATATGTAAATATTTATTATGTCCTAACATCGTCTGTGCATTAATTTTTTAGATCCACCTATTCTACTCGTTCCCAACATGAAGAAAGAAGACATGGAAGAACGACGACAACCTGACATAACCAAGACGTCACAAAAGGCCTAGCAAAGCGGCCAAAAAGATCAACCAAAGTAATGCAAAAGACGAAAAAGTGGTGAGCAGGGCCGATTAGCACTGGTGTACAGCAGACAAACCGCCATAGAGCCAACCCACCAAGTAGTCAACCCAGACAGAGCTAACAGCCGATACCACAAGGCAACAGCCGATAACACAAGGCAACAGCCGATACCACAAGGCAACAGCCGATACCACAAGGCAACAGCCGATAGCACAAGGCAACAGCCGATACCACAAGGCAACAGCCGATAACACAAGGCAACAGCCGATACCACAAGGCAACAGTCGATACCACAAGGCAAGACAGCTACCCAGAGCGCAGCATGAAAATCCGGGGGGAACCAACACTAAACCCCGCCAGTCGTGCCGCCAAATCAAACACTACAAACAGAAAAAAGGACCTACCATCCAGGTCTTCCTGAGGGAATGGACCGCACAAGTCAAAACGAGATAAGGACAGTTGGCAACAAAGCGAGATCTGAACATATTCAAGGCAGCGTGCAAGACCTACAAATTCGTCACGGCAACACTGCGGTTGATACTTCTTTATAAACCTACATTGGACTAGGTTGCGTCACATGAAGAATGCAAAACAATCGGAACGAGTAGCATGGTAGACAATTATTTTAGTTAATTAGTTTTTATAATTTATTAGGTACAGACGACGGTTATATTTTTTTTGTGAAAAATAGTTTAGTAGACAATCTGTGGGAACAGATTTTTTTAAAAGCAAGGGGGATGTGTCAGGATAGAAAATAATGTCTTATTAAGTAAATGACACAAGTTACGTTTATAAGCAAGTGCACATTAACCCTAAACATTCTAAGGAAATGAACTTCTGTATATAGTTGAAATTGTATTAAAAGTAATAAATTGTATACAGAACTATTATAAACAACGCGTTTAATGGGATTTCGATGATGTTTATACAGAAAACAAAACACATCTCGATATCCTATCAATGGCAAACGGTTTGTAATAAAAGCATCTCCAAAAGAGTTTAGCAGTTAGTTGTACGCTGAGAACCTAACGCCCAGGCTTAGTTAATAGTGAACAAGTAGTACGATAGACAAGTATAAGAAGTTAAGCGTATCAAAAAGATTTGTAGACAAGATGTATTTAAGTACAATGTAAGTAGTAAATATAAGTATTATAATAAAACCATTACACCTAACTTAAACTGTGTTCATCACGATAAAACCCCCTCGTGACAATATACAAATCGATTCATTGGTTCCCATTGTTTTACATTTAAAAATCACTGACCATTACCCGACCATTCTTCAAGTCCCTTTTTTCACCAACAATATACAGAAAAATCGAGTTATCCAAAATATAGACTACAAAAAATTTCAAACACTAATAAATACTAAAAATTTCCAAGAACTGTATCAATCTTCTGACGTTAACTTTATATCGATTTTTTTTACTGAACAAATCACTCACTGCCTTAATGCAAGCACAACTGAAATTGTAATCACCAAAAACCACAAAAAGACCTGGATTACCAATGGTTTAATATGTGAAATTAAAAAGCGAGATGAACTCTACCAAACTCATAAAAAAGAAAAATCCGAAGCTTCTTTGATTGCCTATAAAACCTTAAACGAACTTATTATAGAAATAAAATATTAGACTCACAAAAAGATCCTAAAATGATCTGGAAAACAATAAACGAATACACTAATAGAACTAAAATTACAGACGAACCAATAAACAAAATAACAATCAATAACATTGAAACAAGGGACCCAGAAATCATTGCAAACGCATTTAATGAGCACTACATAACACTGGGACCTAAAATGGCTAAACACATTGAAAACAATAGATCAGGCAACTTACAAACAGAAACAAATATTAGACAAATTCCCTCTTCAATCTTTTTAACACCGACCTCCGAACAAGAAGTTTTTAATATAGCCTCAAAAACAAGCTTTCAACTGGATTTGATAATCTAAAAGCAAAACTTTTTAAAAATTTTGCTGACGTCATAAAATTACCAATAGCCTATCTTATCAACAAAATGTTTGAAACTGGCACTTGTCCTGAGAGTTTTAAATTGGCAATAGTCAAACCTATCTATAAAAGCGGGCCAAAAGACCAATTAATTAATTATCGCCCAATTAGCCTAACCACAGTTCTTTTAAAAATTTTCAAAAAGGTATTCAAAAGTGGGCTTGTAGGTTTTTTGAAAATCACGACATTCTTAACAAGTTTCAGTATGGATTTAGACCGAAAAAATCAACATCAGATGCAATAGCCACATTAACTCAAAAAATATATGCCGCGCTAGACAAAAGTACACCCTGTGCCGCGGTCTTCCTTGACTTAGCGAAGGCCTTTGATACTGTGGACCATCAGAGACTTTTGCTGAAGCTAGAGAGAGCCGGTATCAGGGGTCTAGCTCTGAATTTAATTAAATCTTATTTATATGACAGACAACAAAAAGTCAGAATCGGATCAACCACAAGTTCCCAAGGCACAGTGACTTGTGGAATTCCTCAAGGTACTGTGCTTGGGCCGGTCCTCTTCATTGTATATATAAACGAAATTCTAAACCTTAAGTATAACGGTATATTGATCAGCTTTGCTGATGATGGTGCACTATTCGTGGAGGCTTCAACATGGGCCGAAGTTAAAACAAAGATTAGCGACGACCTACAAAAAATAGTATCCTGGTTAGATTAAAATCTTCTCACAATAAATCTAGGAAAAACTGTTTATTTACCATTTTCGACGACCCAATCTCACCTTTCACAAGACAGTATAGTGATAAATTTGCCTTTCAGAAGACACATACAATGGACCATACCAACAGCCAACAAAGCTAAATATCTCGGTATCACAATTGACCCTCTACTAAAGTGGAAAATCCATATAGAACTACTCACAAAAAAACTAAGGTCACTGATGTACATTTTCAATAAATCAAAAAAATATTCTTAATTTGAAGCAGCGAAAGTCCTTATATTTTACACTAGCTCAATCACTGATCGAATACGGCATAGTGGGGTGGGGTGGAACCTATCCCGATCATCTTTCTTCAGTAGAGATAGCACAAAAAAGAATAATAAAGACAGTCTTTAACCTTGGTCAGTTGTACCCCATGCATCTACTATACAGACACACACAACTTTTAAGTACTCGCCAATTCTATCTAAAAGTGTCCGTACTCAGTATTGTAAAATATAACCTAATCCAGCCGTTTCTTCCAAACCACACATATCCAACTCGATACTTTCACTCGCAAAACATCATAACATCAAAACACAATAAAACTATCGGACAACAAAATTACATTTACAATGGACAACAAATTTATAACGTATTACCAATCGAAATTAAACAAAAATCAAAAGAAAAGAACTCCAAAAAAATTTTGAGTAAATTTATTCTTGACAATACCTAACTGTATGCCTGTATATTTTGGTGTGTGAGTTGAGTATGTATGAAAGTTATATGACCCTATCGGTTACATATTACCATCATATTACAAAGGTGTACGAACTTTATGCTGACAGAGACATTATTCCCTACGGATTTATTAATAATAGTTTTTACATGTGTTATAATAATCAGTTAGAATCTAGATTTAAGATCGATTGGTTGTAATAAGTTTAAAAATAATAAAAGTTGTTTTTAAAAACGGTTTCGGCAAAGCCTGTCTTTTAAGTGGCGCAGTCGGTAGGATTGCCCAAACGTGAGATTAAATAATATAATCGACGGTTCGTTTTAACGATTTATTGGCAATCGAACAAATAAATAACTAAAAAGACTGATCAATTTGTGCGTGCAGTGCGTAACAGATCTTAATCTAACGAAAAGATCTACTAAAGAACATAGTAATCGGCTCGTGATTTTCGAAAGCATTCGGAAATTTTGGATTTTGGATTAATTTTGCGTGCAGTGCGTGCTAGATCTAAGACTGTCCAGTTAGGTGAACTAAAGTAGCCTAACGAAAAAGATCTACTAAAGGACATAGTTGATTAATTCGTGTTTTTCGAGAGGATATCGAGGAATTTGGATTACTAATGTCATCGCTGGAAGTCTTAATGGTTTTGCTGTAAAAACTGATTATTCTGATCTCTCAAATTCTGATTCTGACTCACAAAGCGAAGAACATCGCGCACCAAGCCCAAAATTGGACAATACTTTTGAACAAAATCAAAATTCAAAGTTTGATCAATTTTTAGCGGACTTGATAGGAAACGTAGCTTTAGATTTAGATAATAGTGTACTCGATAATTCTATAAATTTGGAAATAAATAAAAAAATGGCTCTTCCGCAATTAAAATCGGAATACTTAGGCATGATTTCTGAGTTCCATGGAGAACCAGAATTATTACCCAGATTCATAGAAATATCTCAAAAACTAATCACCAAATTTTACAACACAGAAGACGTTAATGATTTTCAAAATGAATATTTGATGTCAAGCATCTTAGGTAAAATTAAAGGTGAAGCGGCAATTAATATTGCTTCCTGTAACATTACGAAGTTTAGCGATTTAAAAGACGCCCTTGTCAGCACTTATGGGGATAAACGCGATCTTTGCACCCTTATAATCGAGGGTACAGAAATGAAACAAGGCAATGAATCAGCTTTCGATTTTTATAATAAAATTCAACATCAACTAAATTATCAAACTTCTTATCTCTTGACTCACGGGGGCCAAGAAGAAAAAATGATTTGGGTAAATTTTGCAGAGCGTTAGCTTTAAGAATTTTATTACGCGGATTAAAAGAACCGGTTGGCTCTCTAATGCGAACTAAAAATCCGAAAGACATGAATGAAGCCCTTAAAAAGCTTACAAACGATTTTCAAATCGACAGTAACCAAAACTTTAAAACCCCACAAAAACCAAATGCGCATTTTATGAAACCAAAAGGTAACAGCCCTTTGGCATTAACGAGTTTCCCTCAATCTAATTATTCTAACAATCTCCCTTCTACTTCGAATTACAGACCACCACAGCTGACTTATAGACCGGAGCAAAATAAACCGATTTTTAACAGAAATCCGAATCAAACAAACGCCTTTAATCAATCAAACGCCTTTAATCAATCAAACGCTTTTAAACCCAATTTACCAAAGCCAACACCAATGAGCGGAGCCTCTACAATAAAATCTTCCCAAAACCGAAATACCCCTTACAGCCCTTTTCAAAATTACCACCAATTCAATCAACAACCTAATTATCAATCAAACTATATATTCGAAGAAATAAATAATATTGAAAATCAATCACAGACTCAACCTACAATCGAATACGCCTTCGAAGACAATCTGCATCAGCAGTATGATGACGACACGGACTATACAAAAGATCAAATGGAATCGAGCGAGTTTTTTCAGAATCCAGCCTCGAGCCCCCACAATTTCACTTGATGAACTTGACCAATAGCGAAAATAAATGACCTTTCATAATTTTCCCTGAGTATAATCTAAAAATATTGATAGACACCGGAAGTACAAGGTCCTTTGTAAAACCTGCTATTGCGCAAAAATATTTCCAAAAATCTCTAACCAATGATCCATTCGAAATTTTAACCGCGCATGGCAATTCAATAGAAAAATATAGTACGAAAATACCCTGTCCAAAAGTTTTTAATTCAGATCTAGAACATTTAAAATTTTACGTTTTCGATTTTCATAACTATTTTGACTGTTTATTAGGAATCGATAATTTGTCTTTACTTAAAGCTGACATCAATCTTCAAAATAATTCTTTAATCACTTCTAACTCGACAATAACACTGAAGTTTCATAGCACTCTTAAAAATACGAATATTTTAGTACTGGCTCCAATGACCAAGCAACCTATTAACATCAAGGTCAACAATATAGAAAACAGTGATGTTGTAATTCCCCTAACCAAATTTGCAGAAGTAGAAATTTCTGAATGCTTGACAACGGTCAATGGTTTTGAGACCACCTACACAGAAAAAAACCCTACCGAAAAAAGTTTAAAAATAAAAATGTTTGAACCTTTAAGCGTCATTTACCTTGACCGCTATAAAGTTAAACATCGACCTATCCGAACAAAATCTCCCTTTTATCTTAAAATCAGAAAACAATCACTAAATATTTTTTTCGGAAATCACCGTGAAAAAATAAAAATGTATCCAACAGTTTAAAAAGAATATCGGAAATCTATATCGGAAATCTATAGGGATCAATTCCCATTTGATTTACAAGTTGATAACATAAATCTTATAGAATCTTTCATAAAAATTAATTGTCTTGTAGATGATAAGAAAATTTTGTACTTCCTATCAATTCCAATTGATACTAAGGATCAATTTAATTTGTTTCGATTAATATCGATTCCTTCAAAAATTGAATCAGATTTTTTTACAATCCTTCCTAGTAATCAATACTTGCTAAAATCAGAATTGCCCAAGGCAAATCATTCCATTGCCCTAGACATCTGCAAAGCAATCAAAGGGCGTTATGCGAAAAAAATATCCTCTCGCACGAAAACACCAGCACGTGCCAAATAACTAAATTAAACATTTTGGAAAACCACCTAGAAATCATTTCACAGTTAAATCAGTACTTAGCAGTTTTTCCTTCAACAGAAAGCCTTCAATTTATTTGCGACGAACAAACTATAACTCAAGAACTCACTGGCATATTCCTAGTGAACAAGACACCATGTAAATTACTTTATAGAGCAAAAGAAATATATTTTGAAGAGAAAACAATGGCAAGTCCATCGATAATAAACTTACCAAAATTAGAAGTGCAAAACCAAAAATTTCCAAAATTTCGCATAGATCTTAAGAAACTAGAATTTGAAAAATCTATTATCAACCCCATGGTTCCGATATTTGAAGAAAATACAGCACTAACCTATTAGTACCAAGTGGTTGGACAATCTGCCTTTACATCATCCTTCTCGCAACACTATTGTATTTTGGACATAAGTACTTTCAAAGGAGAAAGAGCAAGCAGTTGCGATCCACACACTCTATGCAACCTACTGAATTAGAAAAGCTGAAAACCACTCTCCCAGGGGAGGCTTCTTTCTAAGGGTGGAGGAGTTATATGACCCTATCGGTTACATATTACCATCATATTACAAAGGTGTACGAACTTTATGCTGACAGAGACATTATTCCCTACTTACCGATTTATTAATAATAGTTAGAATCTAGATTTAAGATCGATTGGTTGTAATAAGTTTAAAAATAATAAAAGTTGTTTTTAAAAACGGTTTCGGCAAAGCCTGTCTTTTAAGTTGAATACATAAGTCCTGCACGCATGTATGTACTATAAATATTTTTTACGCACAGAAAAAAACAAATATTAATAAAAAACAGCCAACTTCTATTTAAACACCAAATCGTTTATTATATTTCCTAAAGCTTGTTACCTTTCTTTGTCCCATTTTATTCATTCTCTTATCAACACAAATTAAAAAAAAAACGACTTTAAATAATTCAATTTTATAAGGTTCAGAATACAGCCAATATTATTTTAAGAAAAAAAACTTAAGGTATCTACCTAAATGTATTCTATAAGTTAATTTTCATACTGGAATTTATTATTTTATTTCTCATACTGTTTCTTTGATTTTAGTTTTTAATAGAATACAATTTTTTTTTTAATTTAGTGCTCACAGAACGAATAAAAAACTCTACATGAGCTTTTAATTAGTAGGTCAAATGTAGAAATGGGTGTTCTTTAGATCGACAGACAAGCACACTTAGTGCTTAAGTTGTTCTAAAATTCACCTAGTTATCGCTCCCCTCTTTTTCCTAGGATAAGCACATTATATTGTTAATATCTTATTGTACTAATAAATAAATGAAATGAAAAATGAAAAAAATAATTTTCAAGATGAACTTTATTTTATTTTCTACAAATATGAAAAATAGTCATACCTAATAGTAGCAACTATCAAAAAGACTCTATTACATCTGCCAATAAAGAAAATAAAATACAAACATTTACCGCCAGCTCCAGTTGGGAGTTGACGGTATAAAAGCTTATCTAATCGTGATTTTAACAAAATTTTGTAGCTTAAATATGCTGTTAGATATTGAGAAATATTATTATAATTTACTTTTCTAAATATCGCTCTGTATATTGCTGCCTTGCTTATCTACGTTTTTTTTGTGGGTTTGTTTTTGTGTTGGTACCTCGCGAAGTAGGCATTGCGGTATGGTATTTAAAATAAACACTTTTCAGTAATAATTTAGAATTTAATAGGAGAATATATTGTTGTTCATTTCATACTAAATGTTCGTTTTTATTTACGATTTTCCTAACGCGTTCACATTAACGCCATATAGAAAAATGGCGACGAGTTCTTTTATTTGGACCTACGTTAAATAACAACTAGTTAGTAATTTTTTTATTTTGCGAAATTGCTGGAAAAATTTAGAAAAAGTGCGTGTCTAAATTTACTAAAACATTAAGAACATTGAACAGTATAGTGGTCCGGTTGCAAATTCAACAAAAAGTGTTGAAAAATCAGTTTGATTTAAATTTTTTTATAACGATGAACGGAAAATATTTTTTATACAAGTTTATGAAAATTATAGACTACACCAGTGTAATTGAAGTATATGAAATGAGTGACGGAGTTGGTTTTCTCGGGTCTTTGGGAGTTTTTGACCCAAAACACAGTAATTTTGAAATTTTTACCGAGCGGCTTCAACAGATTTTTATAGCAAATAAAATTACCGATGTGGACCGAAAAAAAGCAATTCTGGTAAATACGCTATCGGAGGATTGTTGCATAATTTTAAGGAATTTCTGCGTTCCGAATACAGTCGATAGCAAAAGTTTTGACGAACTCACAACGTTATTAAAAAGTCAATATTTGAGGGTTACGTCTTATTTTGGCGAGAGATTAAAATTTTATACCGCGACACGTAAACCGGAGGAAACAGTGTCGGAGTGGGAAGCTAGCTAGGAAACTTAGCTTCTAAGTGCGGTTTTGATACAGCGGTGCTGAATATTGAGATAAGGGATATTTTCGTGATTGGTATATATAGTGAAAACATTATGGATAGGCTCTTTGAAGAAGATGCCTCTAAGTCTACAGTAACTCTAAACAGTTGTTTAAAAGTCGCTATGACTAAAGAATCTGCGATGAAGAAGCACTTTGTTCGTGAGAGCTTAGGTACTGTTCAGATTAAACCGGAATCGGTACACTTTTAAAAGGAGAGTTCTGTGTTTTAAAAGTAGGTGCAGTGTTTGTGGCCGAAATAACCACAGTTCTTCGGAGTGCGCTTTTAAAAACTGTATTTGTCATTATTGTGGCGTTAAGGGGCATTTAGCACCCCAGTGCAAAAATAAAAAAAAATTCTCGTGTAATAACTATATTCAAAATAATAAAACCGCAAGCGATAGTAGCGACGAAAAATTAGAGGATTCCATTTATTGCATTCGAGATATTTCATTAAACAGTCAGTTTTTAGATGAAAGTGGGAATGTTAAACCGACATATATAAAAATAATTGCTGAAAACATATCTCTTAATTTTGAAGCGGAATCAGGTTTCGCTCATTCGGCGATTTCGGAAAAATTATATCTTAAGCATTTCCCAAATAAACTATTGTTTAAAAATGACTTGTCGGTGTGTCTTTTGAGCCGGCTGGCTATATAAACTTAAACATTATCTATAAAAATAATTCTTATGTTTTAAAAACATATGTTATTCAAAATGGGGGACCTCCAGTAATTGGTCGTAATGGGTTAAATATGATTAATTTAGGTATTGGCAAAATCAAATATGTAAGTAATGAACCAAAAATAGATTATTTTACCAAGATCCAAGAATTAATAAAGACATATCAACCGATTTTTGATGGTCAGATGGGACATTTTAATAAATTTCAAGTTACTCTTAAAGTAAAAGAGGGGGTAAAACCAAAGTTTTTTAAACCTAGGCCAGTACCCTTTACTTTGAAACCAAAAATTGAGGAAGAGTGCAGGTTAGTGAAAAACCAGGTTTTGGTACCAACTCAATTTACTGAATGGGCCTCCAATTGTTCCGGTGCTAAAACCAAACGCCTCAGTGCGCCTGTACGGAGACTTTAAAGTAACACTTAATCCAGCTCTTGAAATTCAGCATTTTCCATTGCCGCGCATAGAATATCTTTTTTGTCAGTGGCAGGGAGGTAAAAATTTTTCTAAAATTGACTTGTCCGAAGCCTACCAACAAGTTCCATTAACACCGAAATGCCATAAATTAGTTACAATTAATACGCATAAGGGTCTGTTTTCTTATACTCGATGACCCTATGGCATTACAAGTTGTCATTATGGAACAAATGTTTTCCGGAATGGAGGGGGTTGTCTGTTTTTTAGATGACATTTTGGTGACAGCTGTAAATGACCTTAAACATTTGAGTCGCTTAGAGATGGTTTTTAGCCGTTTACATGAATGCGGGTTAAAAGTAAAAAAAGATAAATGTTTTCTAATGCAAGAATCGGTCGAATATATTGGGCATATAATTGATAAATCAGGTTTGCACATGTCCGATAAATGTATTTTAGCCATTAAGGAAATTCCAGTTCCAGAAAACATTACACAATTAAAATCATTTTTAGGTGCTCTAAATTTTTATTGTAAATTTTTTAAAAATGGTTCAGAAATTTTAAGACTATTGTACAACTTGCTTAAAAAAGATGTAAAATGGATATGGAGCACCGCATGTAAAAATAATTTTGAAAATTGAAAAAGCTAAAAACATTTATTATTATCGGAATCCGTACTAACGCATTTCAATCCAATTAAAAAAATTAAATTGTCGGTGGATGCCTCTCAGTATGCTTTAGGAGCTACGTTAAGTCATATTTTTGAAGATGGCTCGGAAAGGCCAATAGCTTTTGCTTCTAGATTATAAAATAAAGCCGAAATGTCTTATTCACAAATAGAAAAAGAAGGGCTTAGTTGCATTTTTGGACTTGGCAAAATTTTTTATCAATATCTTTATAACCAAAAATTTTTACTTTTTTGCGACCACAAACCTTTACTTACGATATTCTGACCTAAAAAAGGGCTGCAAGTTTTTGTCGCAAACCGTTTACAGGGATGGGCGCATATTTTATCTGCATTTAACTAAGAAATAAAATATGTACCATCTGAGAAAAACACGGCGGATTTTTTATCAGGGCTACCTATAAAAGCCGACGAAGATAGCAAAAACTTTCTTTATTTTAATATAAATACATGTGTTTCCAACATTCATATTATAAAAGAGTTAAATTTGCTCTTAAAATTAAAAAAGAAACTGCTAGGGACCCTCTTTTAAGCAAATAATTGTTACGGGTTCTCCACAACAATTAAAACTCGCAAATGTCAAAAACAATACGTCAATTTATTTCGACAAATTATGTACAAAAACACGCACTTAAACTTACTAATAACTTGCTAATAATTCTCTACTTTAATCCGCCTATTAACTTCGCGTTAACATCTAGCGGTCACTACCATTGGTTATCTTTGACTGACACCATACGCGGCGTCCGGCCCTATATATAGGGTCTGCCTGCTATTCGAGAACCATCCATCCTTCTTCGATTCACGAGCATTCTCGTCTCTTTCAGAAGGTACGCGGCCGTGCATGAGTTTGTCATAGATAACGCAACTAAAACCTAGACTAAGAATACAACCTTAAGATAAATCAACCTAATACTACACTAAACCTAAATAAATTCTAACTATAAAATTTAAATAACTTAAATTTGTAACACTATCCTCCTCTCCAGGTTTGATCGTCTCGATCAACATTTCCCAGGTAAGGTTTTAGTTTGTCTAGATGAACAACTTTCATCTTGGACTTCGGGCTTCTCTGTATTCGGTAGACTACATCATTAATTCTCTTAACAACTTTATAAGGTCCTTCCCATGGTGGTGTCAAATTAGGTGATCTTCCTTTCTTGCGTTGAGGATTGTATAGTCAGACTTGATCATTCTCTTTGAACCCTGAAGAGTTTGCTTTCAGGTCATATCTCGCTTTGATGCGGTCACTGGCCATTTCTATTCGCTCTCTAACCACCTCATGGATATCGTGCAGCTTTTGCCTTAAACTTTCGACATAATCATTAACCTCTAAGTGTTCTTCTTCAGGTGAACCAAACATGATATCACATGGTAAACGAAGCTCTCTACCAAACAGGATACTAGATGAAGTAGCTCCTGTCGTATTGTTTATGGCGGTTCTGTAGGCCATTAAAAAACAATGGAATATATTGATCCCAATCTGTTTGGTGCTCATCAACAACTTTGCAAAGATGTTCTTCTATTGTTTTATTAAATCTTTCAACCATACCATCTGACTGCGGATGTTTTATGAATTCCTAAAAGGTCACAGAGATTCTGGAAAAGCTTTGATTCAAAGTTCGTCCCTTGATCTGAATGTAGTTCCAAAGGAATGCCAAATCTGCTAAAAACATCATTTACCAGAACTTCTGCAACTGTAGTGGCCTCTTGGTTAGGCAAAGCAAAAACTTCTGGCTATTTGCTAAAGTAATCCATGACAACAAGGATGTATTTGTTGCTCTTTTTAGTTTCTGGAAATGGTCCGGCTACATCAATAGCAATGCGTTCAAATGGCACGCCTACGTTATATTGTTTCATTTGAACTCTGGACCTTGTTTTGGGACCTTGGCTGGCTGCACAAGTCGAACATCGGCGGCACCAGTTTTTCATATCTTGAAAGTAATTGACCCAATAAAATCGGTTTCGAATTTTGTCCATGGTTTTATTTATGCCTAGGTGCGCGCCTGATTTTCCACCATGGCATTCGGCCATTACATTGTCTACCATGCTCCTAGGAACTACTACTTGATTAATCACAGTAAGGCCATCGGCACTTTCCCAGGCACTTTTAAGAAAGTTTTCTTCTATTATCAGTGAATCCCATTGTGCCCACAGTGATGTGAATATCATCCCTTGATTTGCGATATCTTGCCATGATGGTCGTGGCTTGTTCTCTTCTTTTAATCATACAATAGGTCCCATATCTTTGTCGTCAAGTTGTGAGGTTCTAATTGAAGCCGCCATCTATTCTTCATCCGGTTCCAATTTTATCTGACGCACGTAGGTAATTCCTTCTTTCTGGTCAATTCTCCTGCAATGTTTACAATCTTCAGAGCAAGGTCTTCTGGACAATGCATCTGCATTATTATGCACCCTTCCCGCTCGGTGCTTAATTTGATAATGGTATTGTTGTAGCTTTTCTATCCATCTCGCGACTTGTCCCTCAGGTTGCTTCATTTTCATGAGCCACTGTAATGCAGCATGATCTGTTCTAATTAGAAACTCTTGTTCGTAGAGATATTTGTGAAAGTGATCTACGGATTTAATGATGGCTAGGAGCTCCTTTCTGGTAACACAATAATTTCTCTCTGGTTTGGATAGCTTCTTGCTGAAAAATTCGATGACCCGTTCTTCTCCATCTTGTACTTGGGAGAGTACTGCTCCTATGCCATCGTTACTCGCATCAGTATTTAATATGAATTCTCCTTTTGGAATGGGATATGCAAGAATCGGACTAGAACATAATGCTGCTTTTAGTCTTCTAAATGCTTGGTCACATTCGGTTTTCCATTTGTAAGAAGCTTTATCTTCTGTAAGTCTATGTAATGCAAGCAATTACCAAAAAGCCTAAACAAAGCCTCGGAGCAATGGATTGAAATTCTCGAAGACGAAAAAAGCAAAGACAAAGGACTATGAATATAGCTACATGGAACGTACAGGGAGTGAATCAAAAGTTGGACATTATTGCAACTGAAGTGCAGAATTGTAAGATCGATATTATTGCACTCACAGAGACAAAAAAGAAAGGAACAGGTACGAATAGTGTCGGCAATTTTGTCCATATATTCACTGGAGTCCCAAAAGAAAGCAGAGCAGCCAGAGGGGTATCCTTGTTAATAAAGAAAAATCTAAAGAATAAAATTACAGACTACGATTGCATTAGTGAAAACATACTTCGAGTGAACATGAAAATGCTTGGACATAATATAAGCATAATAGCAGTCTACGCACCATCAGATGACGAAAGAGTAGCTACAAAACAAATGTTCTTTGACCAACTGGATGAGACTATCACCAAAATCGGTAATACCAGAGAAATAATTATGCTTGGCGATTTTAATAGCCGAACTGGTAGACAAGCCCAGAGCAAAGTGATAGGACCATTTGGAGAGGAAGTAACAAATGATAATGGCTTAAGACTGATGCAATTGTGTGAAACCCACAACCTAAAAATAAATAATGGTTTTTTTAAACATAAGGATATTCATCGATATACCTGGATTCAGCCAAGAAGAAATCTTAAATCAATCATTGATTATGCTATAGGTGGACAACACTCGCAATTAAAGTGGTATGATGTGCGAGCACTTCGTGGTGTTACCTGTGGATCTGACCACCAACTGGTAAAAGCAAAAATATTATTCCCTTTAAGAAAAACAAATAAGGAAGAAAGTATTAGAGAAAATGAAAACCTCGAGTGCATCGAAGACAATCAAAAATACAACTTGAGAAGTCTAGAAATCGAAAGTACTCAAAGATTGTATCAGAACCGATTAGATCAAAAATTAATTAACACAAATCACTCATTTGAAGAGATATATACAAACATAATAAAGAGCTTGAAGGAAGCAAGCAACGAAGCTGTTGGATACCAAGATAATAGAAATAACAGGAAGATGTGGTGGACGGAGAAAATACAGGAAATGGTCAAAGAGAAAAAACGCACAGACTTGAAATGGCTCAGTGCTAAAGAGCGCAAAGAGACCTAGAAATATACAGGGAAACCAGAAGACAGCTAAGAAGTTTGATACGTACAGAAAGAAATGAAATGTTTGAGCGCAAATGCCACGATATAAATACACACGTAGGAGGTAGGCAGAGCTCTGAAGTATGGAAATTCATTTCTACAGTAAAAAACCCAACAAAAGAAAAAGTAAACATCCAGATCATCAAACCAGAACAATGGACAGAACACTACAACGGACTGCTGCAGGAGACGAGACCCGAATATCTAACAGCCTCTCCGAGGAGAGACATAGAAGTACATGGAGAGGAAGTAATCATCGAAAAAGAAATGATAAAGAATAGTATAAAAAAGCTTAAATCCGGAAAAGCTAGCGGACCTGGGGGAATATATGCTGAAATGCTCAAATATGGATCAGAGAAACTACTCGAAAATCTCACATATATTATCAATCAATGCATAAACGGACATCCAGTATCTAATGATTGGAAAATTGCACTCATATCCTCAATACATAAAAAAGGAAACAAGCTGGATTGTAACAATTACAGAGGAATTTCAGTCACCAGCACTCTAAGTAGATTGTACGGTAGGATTCTTAGAGATCTAATAGAGAATGATTTTCATGACCAAGAAGAAGAAGAGCAAAGTGGGTTTCGTGCAGGCAGATCTTGTAGTGATAATGTTTTTTGTCTTAAAGAAGTAATTGAGAAAAGAAGCGCCAGAAATATAGAGACTCACGTTACCTTTGTGGACCTACAAAAAGCATATGATACCGTTCCAATAGAAAAATTATGGACGGTGTTGGAACAAACTAATATCAATCATACATACATAAAAGCGATAAAAGAACTATACAAAGGGTCAAAATCTAAAATTAAAATTGGAAATCGACTTTCAAAAGAATTCTTGGTAACAAAAGGTTTAAGACAGGGATGTTGTATCTCTCCAACTCTTTTTAAAATATATATCGCAGTGGCTCTAAAAAACTGGAAACGTAAAGTGCACGGCATGGGAATACAACTTAACGACCGATTTACTATATACACACTACAGTTTGCTGACGACTAAGTAATTGTAGCTAATGATAAAGAAGACATGGAGTATATGATGAGAAAGTTAACGGAAGAATACCAAAAGTGGGGACTAACAGTGAACGTGGACAAGACACAGTACTTATGTATTGGAAACGAAACCAGTGAGTTAGAACTAGACAATGGACAAACAATATCTCCATGCAATGAGTATGTATACTTGGGTGTCACATTTGATAAGACAGGAACAGACTGTAAAGAATTGGAAAAAAGAATAGTAAAAGCAAAAAAGGTTATTGGATGTCTTAACAGTATTTTATGGAGCAGAGAGATAAGAAAGAATGTAAAATTTAACATATATGAAACAATGGTAAAAAGCACGCTGTTGTATGGAATAGAGACTTGTCGCGTAACAGAAAAATACAAAACAAAAATGAAAAGTGTCGAAATGGATGCAATAAGAATATAATATATATATAAGATAATATCTAGATTAGATCACATAAGAAATGAGATCATAAAAGAAAGAATGGGAATCGAGGGAAGCATAACGGATGACATCACTAAAAGGCAATTGATATGGTACGGCCATGTACAACGGATGAACGACGAAAGATTACCAAAACAGGTCCTAGAGTGGCAACCAGTAGGGCGCAGAAAAAGAGGACGTCCTAAACTAGAATGGCAAGAGTCAATCCAAAGATCAATGAGTCAAAAGAATCTGACAGAAGATGATTGTCAGGATCGAAGGAGGTGGAGAATAGGCGTCGGACAACGTAGAAAAACGTTCTTAACCGACATAGTAGTAGTAGTAAGTCTTTGTAATGGAGACGCTATTTTGGCGAATCCTTCTACAAATTGTCTGTAGTATGTACACAGACCCAAAAAGCTTCTTAATTCATGTTTGTCACGAGGTTGAGGGGTTGAGGCCATTCTTTTTATTGCTTGTAACTTCTTTTCGTCGGTATGGATGCCTTTTCGGGAAACGACGTGACCCAGGATCTCAACTTTTTCTTGGAATAGAAAACACTTCTTTGGGTTTAGTTTAAGATTTGCGTTCCTGATTCTTGAAAATACTTCTCCTAAATTGTCTAGATGATCTTGAAATGATTTTCCCATTACTATGACAATCCAAATAGACTAAGCAGGTTTGTGTATGGCATCACATTAAACTGATAAAGTCCACTTCCAGCAGAGAATGCTGTCTTCTCACTTTTTAAGCCAAGAGTAGAAAACCAATATGATCCTGCCAATGTTGTTAATGTGTTGTCTATTCTTGGCAGTGGGTAACTATCTTTCTTGATCACATCGTTAAGTTTTCTGTAGTCGACGCAAAATCTAGTACTTCCATCCTTGTTAGTGACCAACACCACAGGAGATGACCAAGGACTTAAAGACTCTTCAATAACACCGTCACTGAGCATTTCATTAATAAGATTGTGAACTTCTTCTTGTTTGGCCATTGGTAGTCTTCTTGGGGGCTGTCTTATTGGTTGGGCATCGCCAGTGTTGATGGAATGTTGAACAAGGTTTGTGCGTCCCGAACTACTCTTAGTTTCAAAGATATTGCTTTGCTCTTCTATAAACTCTCTCGCTTTACGAAATTCTTCTGGAGTGAGATGTTGCCATGTTGACTGAAATTGGTGAAGTACCTCCGTTGGTAACTTGCTTTTGTCCTCGCAAGTTGGCTCTTCACATCTTGTCACTTTCTGAACTAGTTCAAATAATGCTACCACTTCCCCCTTATTAATTTTTACACTATTTGGAATTGGCGACTCTAATCAGGATGGCTTTATTGGTTTTAACTAGTGACTTTGCAACGAGGTAGGTGTTGGGTGTATTCTGTTGGGTTATGAGGCCGACGCAGCTTGATGTTTTACTTTCTAGCCTCCCAAAAATTATGGTCTCACTGTTACCGACCAGTCTTGTTGTGCATACTGCCACTACCTTTATTGGTTCTTTATTGAAGTGACTATTTAACAAAATGAACTCCCAAATCTTAGGGTATTAAGTTTATTATCAAACGCAAATCCATGTTTACTTATCAAGTCCATTCCCAAAATAAATTCATCTTCTATTTCTGCAACTAATACAGTGTGGCGAATCTTCAATCTTAGTCTATGTCTGTCTGCCCCAACACGTCGGCGGATTCTCCAGTCACAGTCTTAAGTGTTATTTTCTTTTTTGTTGGTCGAATTTTATATCTCGTTGCAATTTTGGACTTAAGCATATGGCAGCACCAGTGTCTACTGTTATATTAACTTTTCATCCATTAATAAGTCCGTCGATGTTAAGACTGTCAGCTGTATGTTTTAAGCTCTTAATAGAGTAAATTTTGGGGGCTAAATTCCCATTAGCCAACACCCGCCCCTCGCGTTGACTAGTTTTAGTTTTCCTGATTTCTTCTTCGGTACTCTGTCCCGCTAGATGGTGAGCGAGACCTCATTTGGACCCGACAATCGCGTTGAATATGCCCGGTACGTCCGCATCTAAAACACTTTCCATTTGGAGAGGGACGTCTGTTTTCCTTTAAAGAGTCAATCTTCTCTATCAATGATTGAAGAATTTGACTTAGAGTCTTTGAGGGAACCTCTTGATCACTGCTTATTTCTTCACCTACATGAATTGAAACAGCCTTTACGTTTGACCTGGACATATTATTTGATGACTCAATTTCAAGGGCTCGAATCAACACTTCACTGCTGCTATGGAAGCGTTCTCGGCGAAGTAACTTTGCTAAGTCTGTGTCTCGCAAGCCGTTAATAAAGCGATCTACCGTGAAGTGATCTCTGTAATTTTCTGGCATTTCTGGGTAAGCCAAGTACATCAGCCTCCTGATATGCGCTTCATACTCCTGTAATGACTCCCCTGCTCTTTGTTGACGAATATTTAATTCTGACCAATGCAAATTTCGTAAATGTTCATCTCCATACCTTCTTTCTAAAGCTGTCACTAAAGCATTGTAAAGTAAAAGTCCAAGAGCAGGTTCTCGTAGAGCTACTAACAAAGCTCTAGCTTTTTCGTCATCGGCCCAGCCATTTGCAGCAGCGGCAGCTTCAAACTGTTGTGTGTAGGTGGACCAAGAAGACGTACCATTGAAATTTGGAGGCTTAATGTTTTGGTTGGAATTCACAACACATCCCTGAGCTTTTATTTTGTTGTATTCTTTTTGAAGCTGTATAAGCTGTTTTGAGACTGTTGATGTTTTGAGGGTTTGAGGTTGGTAGAGCTGCGGGACTGTAAGCGCTGCTGGTCGTTTTATAAAATCTGGGTGCAAAAATCCTTAAAAGGACGATGTAAAAATACTAATTTTTCCGAGCCACACAAAGACAATATAGAGGATTGGCACTCACCTTTTCAGTTGTTTCCGTCGTCCAGAGGAGCTCCTCTCGCTGGCCCAGTCGTTGCAGTCGATCCACACTAGAATCACTTGTTTGTGTAATGGTTTAGTTTGATTTTCTAAGAATGTTATTGGATTTTTTGGTTAATAGAATTTATCACCATGCTGCGTGGTGATCTCGATAGAATACGACAGACGAATCCCCTTTTTGGTTACGCCTTTTTGCGCAGATTCATTTTTCGTAGATGGCGCTGGCGTTTTGCTTGTGCCAATCAAATTGAAATTGTGTGGGTTTTCCGAATACGGGAATTTGGCGCCAAAATTTAAAATTAAAGTTGCACGAACATTTTCCGCCCACTTAAAACGAAGTTTTACATTGAGATTAATTGAATAAACAAATGGCTATATAAAAAAAAATATAAGTTAATTCAAAACCTTAAAGGGTAGGTTATTAAAATCCGTTTTAGGTTTATAGATCAAAAAGAAAAAAAAATGAGAAAAAATATATATATATATATTCTAGATAACGACACACGAAACAAAAGAAGTTGCTTAGGAGTTTAGTGCGCATCTAAAGGTAGTGGGCACAACTTGACCACGGGACGAGTGAAAAGTCCGTGTTGTGTTTTAACAGTAGCAACTCGAATGTGATTATCCCGACCAGGATGTACAGATACTATTCTACCCAGCAACCAGTGTAATGGCGGCCTAGTTTCATCCTTAATTAATACAAGCGTATCTGCTTGATTTCAACCGAAGGGTCCGACCACTTAGAACGCTGTTGTAAAGTATTTAAGTACTCGAGTTTCCAACGCTTCCAGAAATCGGCATGAATTCGTTGGATAAGTTGCCAATGCTTAAGGGTATTAACTTTAAGGGTAGAAAGGTCAGGATCAGGACACGAATTAAGGGGTTCCATTGTGAGGAAATGACCCGGAGTCAAAGACGTAAGATCGTTTGGGTCAGAGCTTTGCTCACAAAGGGGTCGAGAATTGAGTAATGCCTCTATTTGGGCGAGGAGAGTATAGAGCTCTTCGAAGGTTAGTATCTGGTCACCGATGACCCGATACAAATGTGTTTTTATAGATTTG
Source organism: Aspidapion aeneum (assembly GCA_963576565.1). Lineage (NCBI taxonomy): Eukaryota > Metazoa > Arthropoda > Insecta > Coleoptera > Brentidae > Aspidapion > Aspidapion aeneum. The sequence goes on from OY755040.1 coordinate 85,115,306, forward strand.
ACTCCTGCTTCTGCTAGACCATTTAGGTGGGGGGCTCCCGGACTATTAAGACACCATTTGATTTTTAAGCTCTCAGAAGCTAATTTCGAAAGATTATGGAGCTCCTTAATAGCCCCAACAAAGTTTGAGCCTCTATCACTTGTGATTTGGACACAAGTGCCACGTCTAGCGACAAAGCGTCGTAAAGCAGCGATGCACGCCTCTGTGGTTAAATCCGAAACCAGCTCGATATGAATTGCTTTGACAGAAGTATCGACAAAGACTGCAATATATGATTTACCAACTTGTGCTCCACGACGTCTCTGACCTACAAAGGTTTTGATTGGGCCTGCATAGTCTAAGCAAACGTGTGAAAAACATTTTAATTGTGACGTTCTAAAAGAAGGTAAATCCGACATGTACGGAGTATACGGTTTGGGTTTTAAGCGAAAGCAGGAAATACATTGCAATAAAACCCTCTGAATAGCTCGACGTGATGACATAATCCAAAACTTTTGACGAATTAAGTATTGGACTGTGTTTATTCCGGGATGTAAATTTTCGATATGAGTTTGAATAATGATCAATTGGGTTAATCTATGAGATTTCGGCAATAATAAGGGATGTTTTGCCTCAAAGGAGAGTTGAGAATGCCGTAAGCGTCCGCCCACTCTAAGGAAACCCAATTCGTCCAAAAAGGGCGCGAGTTTGCGAAACGGCTTAGGTAATAGCTGAGTATTTTGAATTTTTTGAATGATATCCGAAAAACACTCTTCTTGGACCCTTTTAACTAAAACAAGTAGAGCCTTGTGTAGTTCAAAAGCGGAAAAAACGCCGGATAAAGGGTCAACTGAGGTTTTTCGATTGTGAATAAGTCTTAGAAAATGACAAATGATTTTTTGAATGGTATTTAAATTGGATATTTTATCGATTAATCTATCAAAAAAGTTTTGATTTTGAATTTCTGCCGTCAGCACCACTGAATTTTCCGGTTTTTCTTCTTTGAGAACCTCGTCTGGAACTCCCAAAGAACGTTCATTTATAAACCTTTGAATTTGCCACTCCGTAGTGGGCAAGGTAATCCATGGAGGGCCGTGAAACCAAAGAGGGTGATTTATTAAGTTATTGGGCGACAACCCTCTGCTAGCGCAGTCGGCAGGGTTCTCGAGTGAAGTAATGTGATACCATGGGACTTCGGGGATTGTTTCTTGAATACGACTTACGCGGTTTGCCACAAAGGTCTTCCACTTGTGAGGTGAAGATGTGACCCAATGAAGCGTAACCTGTGAGTCCGAGAACGCAAGAATTTCATCGATTACGAGTAATGATGAATAGGTGCGAATAACTAGTTCGAGTAAATCAGCTAATAGAGTAGCTCCAAGTAGTTCCAAACGTGGGATTGAAATAGTGTGTAAAGGAGCAACCCTTGACTTGCCCATGACTAGAGCAGTTTTGATAATTTTATTTGGTAATTCGACGCGAACGTATACGCAAGAAGCGTATCCTAGCTCGGATGCATCGCAGAAACCTAGCAATTGACATCGTTGAATATTATTCGAAAAAATATGTCTAGGTATACAAAGATTCGAAAGAGTGGTTAATTGATTATTGAATTGATTCCAAAGAGTTTTGATTGGATCGGGGGGTATTTCATCCCAATCAGTTTTGCATAACCAAAGTTTTTGCATAATCACTTTGGCTAAAAATGAAACAGGCGATAAGAAACCTATAGGATCCCAAATTTTAGCGATAGCCGATAAAATATTCCTTTTGGTGCAAGGTTTTTGACAAGGGGTACAAGAATAGGTAAAAGTATCTGTAGAAGGGTGCCACTGAAGGCCCAACACCTTAATCGATGTTGAAGAATCGTCTTCAAAGGTAACAGGGATCTGACAATCAGCGGGCGACAAATGTGAAAGAAGTTTCGGATTATTTGATGCCCATTTTCTTAATTCAAATTTTCCCAATTTAAGCAACGCTATGAGATCCTTTTGAAGTGATAAAGCACCTTCTAGAGAGTTAGCTCCACAGCAAATATCGTCCATGAAAATGTTATTCAAAAGGACCTGGCATGCTTCAGGATAATTCTTAGCCTCCAGGATGGCTAGTTCTCTAAGAGTTCTAATAGCTAAATAGGGACTTGAACTAACACCAAACGTCACTGTATTAAGCCTGTATTCCTGCAGGGGTTCATTGGGATCAAATCGCCAAAGTAGCCTTTGGTAGTCCCGATGAATTGGATTAATTTGAATTTGTAAAAAGTGCTGTTTTATATCAGTCAAATATACGATAGAATAAAATCTGAATTTTAATAGAATTTCGGAAATATCGGCTTGTAATTTTGGTCCTATTAAAAGAGTTTCATGCTTAGGCCTTTCCAACCCTTAATCGAGGGGTTAAAAACCACCCGGAGTTTAGTCATTGATTTGTCAAGACGAAGGACTCCGTGATGTGGTAAATAAGAACATAACTGAGGTCTAGGTTCGGATCTTGGAATTAAAGACATGTGCCCGTTTTTGAGATATTCTCTCATAAAATCCGAGTACATACTATAGAAATTTGAATTTTTTATTAAGCGAGATTCAAGAGACAAAAATTGACGATAGGCCACTGAATATGTGTCTCCTAGGTCAGGAGGGTCAATGTGACGAAAAGGCAAATTTACAGTAAATCGGCCCGAAATATCTCTAGTGGTAGTTTTTTGGAAAATCTCTTCACATCTTTTTTCTTCGGGTGAGAGAAACGTTTTTGACTTAATTGATTCTAGTAGTAGACTGCTCACAGGAAGTAAAGTAAGAATTGACTTGAGGTGAAATATTTATGTTTTGAGTTTGGCCCATCAAGACCCACCCAAAAACTGTCTCAAAAGCGGAGGGTAGGCCGTGAGGTCCTGGAATTCGTCCTGATTGGACGATTTCTGTGTAAAGTTGTGCACCTAAGAGTAAGCCAATTGGACCAGGGTTGTAAAATTGATTATCTGCAAGCTTTAGATTTGAAATATGACTCCAATTGGATGAATCTACCTGTACTGAGGGCATATTCGAACAGAGTTTCGGTAAAAACGAAGACTTGAATAGAAAAGGTAGGCTCTTGTTGGCCTAGGGCTCGAATAGTGCAAATAGAAATGCCGTTAGTGGCCGATGAAGATTGATTTAGTCCCAGAACAGGGATCGAAATTTTGTTTCTTGGCAAGCCTAACCTGTTAAGACAAGCTTCGCTTATCAGGTTAGCTTGGCTACCGCTGTCCAGAAGTGCTCGGACAGGTTGGTAGTTACCCCGACTATCCAGTACCTCTAATTTTATAGTCGCTAGAAGCACTGTCGCCCGGGGCGTCAAGGTGGATAACGAAGAGTATTGATTTGTAGATGTATTTGGATTCGAATTGATTTGAATTGAATTTGAACTGGGTTGAACAAAACTAGGGTTCTGTTGGCTAAGACTTGAATTTGAATTCTGATACGATAAGTTTGTGCCTGTGCTTGGCACGGCCACTTGATTTGGATTAAAACTTTGATTTAAGTTCGAATTTTGATTTGAATTTTGGTTTGAATTAACAAAGGATTGACTTGAATTCTGACGGATTGAATCTGTAATTTGCGATAGATGAATAAGACTATGGTGCCTATGTCGACATACCCTGCAGTTGTAGGTACTACTGCAGTCAATTACTTGATGATTTGAACGTAAACAGTTGATGCATAACGATTGTTGTTTTACATAAGTAAAACGATCTGAAGGAGATTTGGAAATAAAAACACCACACTGCGAGAGTGGATGAAAAGAATTATTGCATAATTTGCACTTATAGGGTTGTTGGTTTTGTCGAAATTGAATATTGGATTGTTTATTTGCTACTTGTGAGTGCGTATGCGCTAAGAAATTTGATGGAGGGCTTGATTTGTACTGATTATTTGAATAAGAATTATATTTTTGGTTACTAGAATTCGAATAATTTGGTTTTTGCTGTTTTGAAGTCGAAGGTTGCATTTGCGTATTTTGGGGAGATAGCTGTACTGTTTCAAGAGCACGGCATTGGTTAATAAGAAACTGAATTAGATTTTGATATGTTGGAATCTCGGTAGTACTATACTTTAATTCGAAAGCGGTTCTTGTGGTTTGATCGATTTTTGATAATAAAATTGAAAATAAACAAAAACACCACGACTTTACTGGAAATTCAAGATTTTCGAGCGCCGCAATATTCTCGGAAAAGGTATCTACCAAGACTCTAAGATCCTTTGCTGACTGGTTTCCCTTTAAAGAATTTGCATAGTAGATTCAGTTCCAGTAGGTACTGGCTAAAAGTCTTTTATTTTGATAGCGATCTGTTAATACCTTCCAGGCGATTGCGTAATTACTTGCCGTTAATTTTATAGAGCTTAAAATATTAAGTGGTTCGCCCTCAAGAAAGGTTAGCAAATGTTGAAATTTCCTTATATCGGAATAATTAGAGTTTTCGTGAACCAAACAAGAATAAACATCGTAAAAGGTTGGCCACTTTTTTACGTTTCCATTAAAGCAAGGTACCTTTAAAGGGCCCAGATCATCGCTACGTGAATAGTGTGAAGTTGCGGGGGTAAAATTTGAATGAACTGAATCGGAACATAAACTCGAAAAAAGAACTTTAGCTTGGTGGTAGAATAGATCCGTATCTTTCCTAATTTTGTCCTGTACTTCGAATTCATCATCGTCGTCGTCTTTCAAGAGACCTATGATGTCATTATGAATGTTTTTAAATTGTTCATAGTGATCATCTAACGATTCGTAAAACGCCTTAAAAATTGGCAAGGAAGAACTATCTGATTTAGCTTTTGTTCCCAAGTTATACGTTTCCGTAATACGAGATATTGAAACTTTGCGTTGATTCTCAAGCTTTTTTAACGACATATTGTTAATTAAAAAAATAAAAAATATTTAAAAGGAATAAAACTAACACTTGACCCCTATTGACTTTAATCAGTCCAAAAGAGTTCAACAAGCATATATTTTATTATCGATTTCTCGAATAAACGCAAAACTTATCAACAGCTGTTATCCTAGGTCGCGATTTTTCTCCCAAAATAAATGCACACAAAACAACTTGTACCTACTACCGCTTCTCTTATTATTTACAGGTAAATACTAATTCTACTAGATGTGTTTGTTTACCTGTTAAATAAGAATAAAGCATTTAACTCACAAGCACTTTTGTTGTTTTGAATAACTATAACATATTATTTAAACAAATAACTATTATTTAAACAAATTTCGATTTTTGAATCAAAACAAACGACGTACGAAGTGCCAATTTCGGCTGCAATAAAATGTGGGTGGAGCAACCGTTAAGCCACGCAAGGGGGGACGGAACCTCCGATTTAAACTGGACACGGCAACTAAGCGAACCAAAATGGCGAGGCGAAAAAATCCAATATTTTTAGCAAACAAATTTTAAAAAACTATCTGGGTCGTGGGACCAGAAAATGTTGATGTTTTGGGGGTTTGAGGTTGGTAGAGCTGCGGGACTGTAAGCGCTGCTGGTCGTTTTATAAAATCTGGGTGCAAAAATCCTTAAAAGGACGATGTAAAAATACTAATTTTTCCGAGCCACACAAAGACAATATAGAGGATTGGCACTCACCTTTTCAGTTGTTTCCGTCGTCCAGAGGAGCTCCTCTCGCTGGCCCAGTCGTTGCAGTCGATCCACACTAGAATCACTTGTTTGTGTAATGGTTTAGTTTGATTTTCTAAGAATGTTATTGGATTTTTTGGTTAATAGAATTTATCACCATGCTGCGTGGTGATCTCGATAGAATCCGACGGACGAATCCCCTTTTTGGTTACGCCTTTTTGCGCAGATTCATTTTTCGTAGATGGCGCTGGCGTTTTGCTTGTGCCAATCAAATTGAAATTGTGTGGGTTTTCCGAATACGGGAATTTGGCGCAAAATTTGAATTTAAAATTAAAGTTGCACGAACAGAGACATCCTGGAATTTTTCTTCCATGGTTTGAAAAACTGCTTCCTTAACATTCCGTAATTTGTTCTCCACTTTTTCTTCAACATTTTGTACCTTTTCCACAACATTTTGTACCTTTTCTTCTACATTCTGCAATTTATTTTGTACCTTTAGTTCCACGCTATGCACTCTTTGAGTTATTTTTTCCTTAAGGTCTTCGGTTGCAGTCTTGAACTCTTCTCTCAGTTGTTTGGAGTTGCTCTTTATTTGATCGAAGTTTTCTTGAATGCCATCTAATCTTTGCTTAAATGTCTGTTTCATATCGTTCTGGTTTTGTTCCATGGTCTATCTCATGTCGCCCATGGTGTGTTTCATATCGCCTTGGTTTTGTTCAATAGTCTGTTTTATATCGTTTTGGTTTTGAGCCATTTGAGCTGCTAGAGCCTGCATCATTTTAGTTAGATCTTCCATCTTTGCTGATCCTTGTCTAGTAAGCATCAACTTCCTGATAAATCACTTAAAATGTCTATTTTTAGGGTATGTCGCAGTCGATTTTTTTGTCAATATCTCTTCCGATTCTTAAATAGAACCTTAAGGAATGTTCTGGAATATACTGGTAATTGTCACTCTTTCTGCTACTAGGCAAATGTAGAAGTCGCTTTTTGATTATCTCTTTTGGTCCTCGAATAGATCGTCGTAGAATGTTATGGAATATTCTAGAAATTCTTTCTAATTCTTCCTTTTGTAATTACTAATCTAATGTCGAAGTCGGTTTTTGTATATCTCTTCTGGTTCTCGAATAGAACGTCGTAGAATCTTATGGATTCTTCTAGAAATTCTTTCTGATTCTTACTTTTAAAATTACTAATCTAATGTCGAAGTCGCCTTTTGGATATCTCTTCTGGTTCTCGAATAAAACGTCGTAGAATGTTATGGAATATTCTAGAAATTCTTTCTGATTCTCACTTTGTAACTAACTAAACTAATATCGAAGGCGCTTTTTAGATATCTCTTCTGGTTTTCGAATAGAACGTGGTAGAATGTTATGGAATTTTCTGGAAGTTCTTTAATTAATTATCTTTTTTTTTTTTGTTTTGTTTGAACTGTAAAGTTAATGTCGAAGTCGGTTCTCAAATATCTCTTTTGATTTTTGAATAAAACAGTATCGAACTTCTTCAAATATTCTGGAAAAATCACTTACTGTTCTTCTGTCCAATTGTCCTAGCCGGTGGTACTAAGTAAGGATGTCTTTACACTATTTAGATATGAATATTCTGGCAAAATCACTTACTGTACTTCTTTTCAATTGTCCTAGCCGGTGGTACTATGTAAGGATAGTCTTTGCACTATTTATTTCTTTTAATCCCACTTCTGACACCAATTGTTACGGGTTCTCCACAACAATTAAAACTCGCAAATGTCAAAAACAATACGTCAATTTATTTCGACAAATTATGTACAAAAACACGCACTTAAATTTACTAATAACTTGCTAATAATTTACTACTTTAATCCGCCTATTTACTTCGCGTTAACATCTAGTGATCACTACTATTGGTTAACTTTGACTGACTCCATACGCGGCGTCCGGCCCTATATATAGGGTCTGCCTACTATTCGAGAACCATCCATCCTTCTTCGATTCACTAGCATTCTCGTCTCTTCCAGAAGGTACGCGGCCGTGCATGAGTTTGTCATAGATAACGCAATTAAAACCTAGACTTAGAATACAGCCTTAAGATAAATCAACCTAATACTACACTAAACCTAAATAAATTCTAACTATAAAATTTAAATAACTTAAATTTGTAACACTATCCTCCTCTTCAGGTTTGATCGTCTCGATCAACATTTCCCAGGTAAGGTTTTAGTCTGTCTAGATGAACAACTTTCATCTTGGACTTCGGGCTTCTCTGTATTCGGTAGACTACATCATTAATTCTCTTAACAACTTTATAAGGTCCTTCCCATGGTGGTGTCAACTTAGGTGATCTTCCTTTCTTGCGTTGAGGATTGTATAGCCAGACTTGATCATTCTCTTTGAACCCTGAAGAGTTTGCTTTCAGGTCATATCTCGCTTTCATGCGGTCACTGGCTATTTCTTTTCGCTCTCTAACCACCTCATGGATATCGTGCAGCTTTTGCCTTAAACTTTCGACATAATCATTAACCTCTAAGTGTTCTTCTTCAGGTGAACCAAACATGATATCACATGGTAAACGCAGCTCTCTACCAAACAGGATACTAGATGGAGTAGCTCCTTTCATATTGTGTATGGCGGTTCTGTAGGCCATCAAAAACAATGGAATATATTGGTCCCAATCTGTTTGGTGCTCATCAACAACTTTGCAAAGATGTTCTTCTATTGTTTTATTAAATCTTTCAACCATACCATCTGACTGTGGATGTAAAGCAGTAGTTCGTGTTTTATGTAGGAATGGTCACAGAGATTCTGGAAAAGCATTGATTCAAAGTTCCTCCCTTGATCTGAATGTAGTTCCAAAGGAATGCCAAATCTGCTGAAAACATCATTTCCAGAACTTCTGCAACTTTAGGGGCCTCTTGGTTAGGCAAACCAAAAACTTCTGGCCATTTGCTAAAGTAATCCATGACAACAAGGATGTATTTGTTGCCCTTTTTAGTTTCTGGAAATGGTCCGGCTACATTAATAGCAATGCGTTCAAATGGTACGCCTACGTTATATTGTTTTATTTGACCTCTGGACCTTGTTTTGGGACCTTGGCTGGCTGCACAAGTCGAACATCGGCGGCACCAGTTTTTCACATCTTGAAAGTAATTGACCCAACAAAATCGGTTTCGAATTTTGTCCATGGTTTTATTTATGCCTAGGTGCGCGCCTGATTTTCCACCATGGCATTCGGCCATACATTGTCTACCATGCTCCTAGGAACTACTACTTGATTAATCACAGTAAGGCCATCGGCACTTTCCCAGGCACTTTTAAGAATGTTTTCTTCTACTATCAGTGAATCCCATTGTGCCCACAGTGATTTGAATATCATCAAATAGTATGATTACTATTTTAGCTCAAAACAAAAGAAAATATTCAATAAAAGTAAAAGAAACTAAAAATACGCCGGTACTTAACATTCCCGCGTCCAAAATAAGGATTATTTTCCCAACCTACTTAACTATTGAGAAGGTAGTGGGCAAAGTTTTACTACGGGTCTTTTGAAAAAACCTTGAGCAGTCTTTACAGTACAAACCCGACAAATACCATCACTACCTAAGTGCACCTCAGTTATTCGACCCAAACGCCATTGGAGCGGAGTGGTCGACTCTTGTTTAATTAGAACTAGCATTCCTGTTTCAACAGGCTTAGATGCTTTGTTCCATTTGAAGCGTTGCTGAAGGGTGTGAATATACTCATTAGACCAACGCTTCCAATATTCTTGAGTCATTCGTGATAACAACTGCCATCGATCCAAACGTCCAATATTTAAATCAGTTAAGTTTGGCAATGGTACGGCTTTGAGAGGCTCTAACACTAGAAAATGCCATGGTGTTAGCGCCGTTAAATCAGTAGGGTCAGAGCCAACACTGCACAGTGCTCTAGAATTTAACATGTACATACAGTATTTAGCACATATGTCAATTTCTGATTACCCACTACTCTAGCAAAATGTGTCTTAGCTGATTTGACGCCCGCCTCCCATAGACCTCCAAAGTGTGGGGAAGAAGGTGGATTAAACGACCAAGATATTTTCTCTGTTTCTACAGCTTCTTGCATAGACTCTATGAGCTCTCTCTGAGCTCCTACAAAATTTGTGCCACAATCACTAAATATCATGTTACAGCGACCCCGTCGTGTAATGAATCGACAAAGGGCGGCTAGAAAACAATCATATGTCATATGTGTTGTAATTTCCAAGTGTACAGCCTTAACCGTAAAACAAACAAAGAGACATAAATAGGCCTTTTGTACTCGGGCACCTTTAAATAAAAGCATATCAAAAGGACCAGCCATGTCCACTCCGGTACAACTAAATGGCTTCACCAGATTAAGACGAGTTGCAGGAAGATTAGCCATCAAGGGTTCCACAGATTTTGGATTAAGCTTAAAGCACTTTATGCACTGCGATATAATATTATAAATCGCTCTTTTAGGGGATAATATCGAAAATTGTTGACCAATCAAGAACTGTAAAGTCTGTAATCCAGGATGATAATTTCTGTTATGACAATCTTGGACTATCAAACGTGTCAATTGATGCTTTTGAGGTAAAAGGATTGGGAATTTTCTATCAAAGCTAAGACCACTACAATTACTAATTCTACCTCCCACCCTGAGTACGCCATCCTTACAATAAAGGGCGCTAATTTGCGTAAGGGTTTTGAAAGAAGTTGTCCATTTTGTAAATACTCAATTTCCTTCTCAAATACTACTCTTTGAACCATTTTTGCAAGGAAAACTAAAGCTTCATAGAGTTCTATTTCAATCAAAGGACCACGTCGTTTTGTTTTCTCATTTTTATTTTTACAATTGACGATAAAACGACGAAAAATCGCTACTATTTTTTTTATCTTTTGAAGAGAAGAATACCTATCGAAAAGATTTAAAGGAAAACTAACTTCAGTAATGGCTACTAAAACTATATTTCTTCCTTCTTCACTTATAACAGATGAAAAATCTTTTATTTCGGGTTGCTCAAACAACAAAGTTTGCTCACGTAAAAACTCAGGACTTTTCCACCAGGTCGAACAAAGTACTAAATCATGAGGCATCATACCACGACAAGCATAATCAGCTGGATTTTTATCTGTCGGAACATAGTTCCATGAAGATGGTGAAATATTTGACTGGATTTTACTAACTCTATTGTACGGAAATGATTTTATCCATGCCAAGGCTACCATGGAATCGCACCAAGCTACGATTTAGTCAAATTTTATCTTATTCTTGTAAACATTTAAGACGTATGCTAGCAAATCAGACAATTAAGTTGCACCGCATAATTCTAACTTCGGCACGGAAATAATATTTTTAATTGGAGCAACTTTCGATTTTGCCATAACTAAATGGGTTTTAACCTCACCTGTCGAGGTGATAACTTTAATATAAACCACAGCGGCGTAACCTTTCAGAGAAGCATCAGAAAATCCGTGAAGTTCGTAAGATTTAGCGAAACTTTCTGTCAACTTCCTTGAAACTTCAATAGATGACATTTCTTTTAGTTCTGATTTATACCGAAATCACTTATTTTTAACATCGACAGGCGGATCCTCATCCCAATCTAAGCCTAAAGTAAACAAATACTGTATCAAATGCTTAGTGAAAAATGTTACAGGACAAATTAAGCCTAGAGGATCGTCTGCTCGGGCCAATTCCGAGAGCATAATACGTTTTGTACAATTTCTATCTAAGGGATTTACTTGGTATGAAAACATCTCGACTAGGATGCCAATTAAATCCTAAGATTTTAACAAACGAATCTGATTCTAAATCTAAGTCCATCGAAAGGGCACTGTTTAAGCGAAGGGATTCTGGGAGATGTGAAATCAGACTTGGTTCATTGCTGGACCATTTCCTGAGTTCAAATCCACCTCGCTCTAACAGACTCATGAGTTCTTTTTGTAGCAACAAGGCATCTTCTAGCTTGTCCTGCCCAGTGACTACATCATCAATATAAATATCTGAACTAAGAGCAATCGAGGCTAAAGGAAATGTATGACCTTCATCTTTAACCAACTGTGCAATTGTTCTAAGGGCTAAAAATGGAGAAGAACTAACTCCAAAAGTGACGGTGGTCAAAGAATACGTCGAAATCTCATCGTGAGGAGAAATTCTCCACAAAATTCTTTGATACTTATAATCTTCAGGCTTTATTTGAATTTGCAAATACATTTTTCTGATATCAGATACCAACACGTAATTATGCAATCTAACTCGAAACAATATAGAAACAATATTGCTTTGAAGTTTTGGACCACCCTATAAAAAAAATGGATAAAAAAAAATGAATCCATTTTCTATCCGCTTTTTGAAATCCTTTTTCTGACCTTTGAGGGATAGAAAGTGTTAAGTATTAAAATGGAAAACAAATTTTTAATTCATTTCAATACAGATCCTGGCATACAAAATAAATCCATTTTGAAACATTCTATCCTTTTGTATACACTTTTTGGCATTCAAAGTAAATCCATTTCAATACACTTTTTGGCATTCAAAAGGAATCCATTTCTATGTCATTAAGGGGATTTATTTTTAATCCCCTTTAATCCATAAAATCTTTAACCTTTTGAATCCCCTTTTAAGAATAGAGAATGAATACATTTTAATACCTTCGAGATCTACATTTTCAATCCTTTCTTATCGAAAAAAAGGATTTCAAAAAGCGTATGCAATTAGCATTAAAAAGTATATAAACATTCCATCCATTTCAATACACTTTTTGGCATTCAAAAGGAATCCATTTCTATGTCATTAAGGGGATTTATTTTTAATCCCCTTTAATCCATAAAATCTTTAACCTTTTGAATCCCCTTTTAAGAATAGAGAATGAATACATTTTAATACCCCCTAGATCTACATTTTTAATCCTTTCGTATCCAAAAAAAGGATTTGAAAAGGCGTATTAAATTGGCATTAAAAAGTATACAAACATTTCATCCATTTCAATACACTTTGTGACATTCAAAAGGAATCCATTTCTATCCCATTAAGAATTGTTATTTTGAATTCTCTTCAATGCATAAACTATTTATCCTTTTAAGTCCCCTTTTAAGTATACATAATTAATACATTTTAATACCTCTAAAAGTCACATTTTCAATTCTTTCTTATCCGAAAAAAGGATTTGAAAAGGCGAATTAAATTATCATTAAAAAGTATATAAACATTCCATCCATTTTAATACACTTTGTGGCATTCAAAAGGAATCCCTTTCTATCTTATTAAGGGTTTTTATTTTTAATTCCCTGCAATCCATAAACTACTTATCCTTTTAAATCCCCTTTTAAGTATGCAGAATGAATATATTTTAATACCTCCTAGATCTACATTTTCAATCCTTTCTTATCCAAAAAAAAGGATTTGAAAAGGAGTATTAAATTGGCATTAAAAAGTATACAAACATTTCATCCATTTCAATACACTTTGTGACATTCAAAAGGAATCCATTTCTATTTCATTATTATTGGGTTGTTATTTTAAATTCTCTTTAATCCATAAACTATTTATCGTTTTAAGTCCCCTTTTAAGTATACAGATTTAATACATTTTAATACCTCCAAATTCACATTTTGAATTCTTTCTTATCCGAAAAAAGGATTTGAAAAGGCGTATATATATATTTCAATACACTTTTTGGCATTCAAAAGGAATCCATTTCTATGTCATTAAGGGGATTTATTTTTAATCCCCTTTAATCCATAAAATCTTTATCCTTTTGAATCCCCTTTCATGTATACAGAATGAATACATTTCATCCATTGCAATACACTTTGTGACATTCAAAAGGAATCCATTTCTATTTCATTATTATTGGGTTGTTATTTTGAATTCTCTTCAATCCATAAACTATTTATCCTTTTAAGTCCCCTTTCAAGTATACAGAATTATAACATTTTAATACCTCCGAAATTCACATTTTCAATTCTTTCTTATCCGAAAAAAGGATTTGAAAAGGCGTATTAAGTTGTCATTAAAAAGTATATAAACATTCCATCCATTTCAATACACTTTGTGTCATTCAAAAAGAATCCATTTCTATAGCATTAAGGGTTTTTTTAATCCCCTTCAATCCATAAAATAATTATCCTTTTGAATCCTCTTCCAAGTATACAGAATAAATACATTTTAATACCTCCGAAATTTACATTTTCAATCCTGTCTTATCCAAAAAAAGGAATCCATTTCTATGTCATTAGGGGGTTTTATTTTTAATCCCCTTCAATCCATAAAATCTTTAACTTTTTGAATCCCCTTTTAAGAATAGAGAATGAATACATTTTAATACCTTCGAGATCTACATTTTCAATCCCTTCTTGTCCAAAAAAAGGATTTTAAAAAGCGTATGCAATTAGCATTAAAAAGTATATAAACATTCCATCCATTTCAATACACTTTGTGGCATTCAAAAGGAATCCATTTCTATGTCATTAAGGGGATATATTTTTAATCCCCTTTAATCCATAAAATCTTTAACCTTTTGAATCCCCTTTTAAGAATAGAGAATGAATACATTTTAACACCTTCGAGATCTACATTTTCAATCCTCTCTTATCCAAAAAAAGGATTTCAAAAAGCGTATGCAATTAGCATTAAAAAGTATATAAACATTCCATCCAATTTAATACAGTTTGTGGCAATCAAAAAAAAAAAATAATAATAAAATTACTTATCCTTTTAAATCCCCTTTTAAGTATGCAGAATGAATACATTTTAATACCTCCTAGATCTATATTTTGAATCTTTTCTTATCCAAAAAAGGATTTGAAAAGGCATAATAAATTGGCATTAAAAAGTATACAAACATTTCATCCATTTCAATACACTTTGTGACATTCAAAAGGAATCAATTTCTATCCCATTAAGGGTTTTTATTTGGGATTCTCTCCAATCCATAAACTATTTATCATTTTAAGTCCCTTTTTAAGTATACAGAATTAATGGGCAGTTCTTCAGAAAACCTGTGAAATGAGCTTCCATTTTTTTTGAAAAATATAATATTAAAAAATAAGCTTTTTATTGTCTGTTAAAAAGAAAATGCTTTAATATTTTGCATAGAGTATGTTTCCCAGAAAAAAATGTATATTTTTGGAGAAAAAGTAAAAATAAGAAAAAGTGATTCATCAAAGCTGAGGTTATGTTAACAAAGCTGATAAATTACTTATAAAATATATGTAGTGAACAAATTTTACATAAAAAAGTCATAACAAAACAAAAAAAACTACTTTTTATCAAAAAACACAGCAAAAATAGAAGAATTTTTTAAAAAAGTATATTAACGAAACTGAGGTCAAGTTAACAAAGCTGATAAATTACTTAGAAAATATATATTGCAAAGCTTATTGTATTTAAATTTCTCATAACTAAATTTAAAAAACTACTACTACCAAATAAACAAAAATAATTATAATGAACAAAAAACCTAAAACCTATTATTTTCAAATTTTTAATCTCTTCTTAAACCACTTAAATCTTAAATGAGCAACAATATAAAAAGTTAGTCTACAGATAATGGTTTGATGCTTTCGTTGGGAACTTGTTAAAACTATTTGGTTTTCACTCTCTCCAACGTCGATCACATGGATACGAATGATCCCCGTCTGGAACACGTTCTGACAATCAGGAACAAGTAATCCATGCCAATCCACGTCCGGTTTCGGCCTTTTGGGTCATCCTCAGGTGAATGTAGGCGATAGCTCCGTGTAGAGCATAAGTTGTGTGAAACCAACAGAAACAACTACTCAGAGGGAAAATACTCTTACCCGTATTAAATTATACTGATGGTTTGATGCTTTTGCTGGGAACTTGTTAAAACTGTTTGGTTTTCACTCTCTCCAACGTCGATCACAAGGATACGAATGATCCCCGTCTGGAACACGTTCTGATAAGGAACAAGTGTTCCATGATCCCCAGCATACATTCTCTAGATTTTGCTTTTTCTTCATCTGCACCTTTTTTTGTGTCTTTCTTTTTTTTGCCATTTTTCTAGAAATCAAAAAATTAATGTTTATAAAAAAGTTTATATGTCAAAAAAATGTACCTATTTTTTAAGCTTTTATAAAATTCACTAAAAAGTTAAAAATTAATTTGTTGGTATTCCGATATCATAATAATAAAAGCGATGACCGCCTTGTAATACAGTCGAACCTCTCTAACTCGAACCTCTATAACTCGAAGCTTTTAAGTGGTTCTGCACCTCAGACTAACAAATTTATTAATCTAAGTTCTGCACTTTTTATATGAATTTTAACCTCTTTAACTCGAATTTCTATAAGTCGAACTCTCCGTAACTCGAACTGATTTGGTTGTCCCTTGAAGTTCGAGTTATAGAGGTTCGACTGTAATTTTGACCATGATTTTTTGATAAGATGTGTTATTACATTTATTATTGTTTGAAAAAATGTTAATTCACTATAACTAGCAAAGAAATGCAATGTTAAGTAAACCCAACCCAACCTGACCCAAGCTACCGTTCATTGACTTTTTGTGTTAACGAAAAGGGCCGAAACGTTTCAACTGTCGTTTCTGCCTAATAATTAACCCCAATAATTCGAAAATACTTTTTATTTTTTTGCTACCTAAGCTTTTTCAGTAAATTATACTATAATATTCAACTTTGTTAACACATCCTTAGCTTTGTTACCACCAGTATTAACAAAGCTGATATTAACGGAGCTGAGGAATCTATTCATATTTCCTACCTAACTCCTTGAAAACAAAATGTTGGGATCTGTTTTTTTGCCCTGTTTTTATTACGTTTTGCGCATTATTAAGTCACATTTAGATTATTTAAGACATTTTTTGTATTGTCAGGAACTTGACAACAAAGTTGAGAAAGTGTGCTTGTCACTTACCTGTATTGTCACTTCAAAATTAAAAAAAAAAACACCAACACTTCACAGCGTCCACCTGCTTCTTGACAGCGAAGAATGTGACTAAAGTAAACGGAACAATGCAATGGCGGCTGCTTGTGTTGCCATATATGGATTTTAGTGCGATTTAAAAATTGGTAACAAAGTTGATGCAAAGAGGGTTTGACAACAATATTATTTTTAAAAAATCAGAGTGTCTTTTGTTGAATATTATTATTTTGGCTCAAAATAGTTTTTTTTTGAGTTGATCTTGTTAGAACTTAACTATATTAATGTAAATCATTAACCATAACTTTAAAAAATAAGTCGGAATGTGCTCACCTTGGGGTTGTGACATTAACAAAGCCTGAGACCTCAGCTACTGTTAATACAGCAAAAATCCTTAATAATTAAAATATTTTTTTCTTTTTTTGGTGAGGTAGCAAATTAGATTGCATTTTATCCTATTTTAAATTAAAAAGTAGGTTTCTGCTTCAAAAAATGAGATATTTACCCCTGTGACACTCTTTCACAGGTTTTCTGAAGAACTTCCCAAATACATTTTAATACCTCCCAAATTCACATTTTCAATTCTTTCTTATCCAAAAAAGGATTTGAAAAGGTGTATTAAATTGTCATTAAAAAGTATATGAACATTTCATCAATTTCAATACACTTTGTGTCATTCAAAAAGAATCCATTTCTATACCATTAAGGGTTTTTTGATACCCTCCAATCCATTAAATAATTATCCTTTTGAATCCCCTTTCAAGTATACAGAATAAATACATTTTAATACCTCCAAAATTTACATTTTTCCCATTCTTAAAACTGAATAATTTTTGAGACTCAATCTCTTGTTGTTTTTGTACAATTTACGTTTTTGTTAACATTACGGCTTATGAGAAATCAGTTTGTTTGTCCTACGGAAGATATCTTAGATTGGATCATATGTTTTGCTAGACAGCCCTATAAGTACCTAGTTAAACAAAAAAAAATAATAATAACACCAACCAAATACCTAACCTAGAAAAATGTTTCTATTTATAGATTGGCAATAACTCCAAAAAACTTTTGTTCTTATTTCTTCTATCCTACCCATGTATACAATTTATACAGGGGGTACCATAATTAGCAGAACACCTCAATATATTAGAAACTAGCAGTTTTCAAAAAACTGTTAAACAGGAGATTTTTACGGTTAATTCTTAACTGAAAAATTTCTCTGGATTAAGTTCAAAGCTTCTCTCAAAACTCTCCTTTTAAACATTTTTTTAACTGCTAGTTTCCTATTTATATATAAGTATACATAATATATAGTTTCTTATTTATGTTCTGCTATTTATGGTGCAAAAAATAATAAAGAAGAGGACAGATTCAAATTAACCAACCATTAATTCATAATTTCTATCCACTTAGCTGAAAAACATCCTTAGCAAAATGGCACCATAAATACTATCCTTGATTTAAAATCCATATAAACACTATCCTTGAAGCTGAGCCACAATAGACCCGATGGTAGTCACAGTAGAAGAGCTCCAAGGCCCACTCACATATGAATCATGAATCATCCTTGAACCTCTACCAAATGGAAAAAATGGTCTCATATAACGCATACTGTGAGAGGAAGTTCACTGGAATGTCCCTATTAAAACAAAACTTATGACTTGACTTGTTCTAAGCTAATGTTTTAAGCAATAATCACCTACCAAAAGTCTCTAGCTCACTGAGAAGTATAAAAAATATCTGTTGCAAGATTTAAAAAATTAGGTAAAGATTCAAGTTAAAAGAAAACTTTTTAATATAATTTTTCTCAAAATTTATTAAATAAAAAATAAAAAAATGCTTTTATATAAAACACTCCAGAACTAAAATAATATTGGTATTTGTCAACTAACTTATGGTAAAATTGACTGCTAAGAACCTTTCTGATTTCTCTTATACATCTAGTTTATAAATATGCACTTAACTACCCTCCTTTCTAAGTAGGGGCCTTACAGAACACACGGATTCGAAATGAAATTTAAAACAACGTACCTGGCCAAACCGATCTGGCAATCCAAAAAACACAAGCAAAGACCAAATTGAAAACTCAAGAAGAGGAAAAACCTTAGAGTAATAATGGAAAAACTGAAAAACATTCAATTTCATTGATTTTAGCACGCAAATATTGACATAACCACAGATTAGGTAAATAAGGACGTAGTCACCCAACCAATATGAATAACACCACCATGTCTATGGTGTATTCGAAGAGGAGCCGCTCAAAAATTAATAAAATAAAATTTGAAAAAGTGACACTATTTTTAAAGGATTCCGAATGGCTCCCCCCGATGCGAAGATTTTTTTTTTGGTATTTTCCACATATTTCATTAATAAAAACATAAAATACGGCAGTGGCGTATATAGAAAAACAACACAGTTTTGGGGGCTCTGGTACAAAATAGCGCAGGACAAAATAGCGTGGACAAAATGGCGCAGGACAAAATAGCGCAGGATAAAATAGCGCAGGACAAAATAGCGCAGGACAAAATAGCGCAGGACAAAATGGCGCAGGACAAAATAGCGCATGTCAAAATAGCGCACGTCATAAATCCCAAGTCGATTTGCCCTGTCCAGCCGAAGTGGACCAGGGGCCGAGGATAGTTTAGGTTAGTATCCCAACCTGACCCGGTTTTTTTTTTAAATAAACCTAACCGGGTCAGGTTGGGACACTAACCTAACCTATCCTCGGCCCCTGGTCCACTTCGGCTGGGGTAGTTTGAGTGATAAGGTTAGGCCTTCACTGTTTATTAAACTAACCAAGTAAGGTTAGGGTATTTTTTTAGTATCTCCGAGGATAGGTTAGGTTAGTATCCCAACCTAACCGGGTCAGGTTGGGATACTACCCTAACCTATCCTCGGCCCCTGATCCACTTCGGCTGGTGCAGTTTGAGTGATAAGGTTAGGCCTTCACTGTATATTAAACTAACCAAGTAAGGTTGGGTTATTTTTTTAGTATCTTTTTGAGATCTGCGCTATTTTGTCCTGCGCTATTTTGTCCCGGGCTACTTTGTCCCGCGCTATTTTGTCCTGCGCTATTTTGTCCTGTGCTATTTTGTCCTGCGCTATTTTGTCCCGCGCTATTTTGTCCTCGCTATGTTGTCCTGCGCTATTTTGTACCAGAGCCATTTTGGGGGGGGGGGGGGCGAGACCCCATGAGGCCGTAGTTTATGCTATTTTATGTTTGTATTCATGAAATATGTGGAAAATATCTAAAAAATCTTAGCTACGGGGGGGCCCGGGCCCCTCCCTCATATACGCCCAAAACTGTCTCGGGCCCACCCCGAAGCTTTTTTCTATATACGCCACTGATTATGACCAAATTAAGAACCCTGGAACGCCACAGTCAGAAAGATCGGTTATAAATTTCTTAAACAGTTTGACACGCAATCACATCGTTGATTGAAAAAGTTATTCAATCAAAATTTGTAAAGATGATCTCGGCTGTGACGTCATAATTTTTTAGAAAAAATCGCCCAGCTATAAGAATTTAAGCAATTTTCAACAGGTATTTAATTATCATTTAAATTTAGAATTTTTAGAATATTCTTTACACGCAAGGTACCTATATACTTAAAATTACCAATTCTCTAAAAAGCAATTTGATTTTTGTACAGTTTTATTATTCAAAAATGTTTAAAGAATATTGTAGTGTTTTTTGTAGAATGTATTCATGCCATAAATATTATTAAAATATATGTGTATTTTCTAGTGCATTCCGGAATATTCTTAGCATGTTAATCTCAGAATATTCTTGGCACGTTCATAACTGGTATATACTATGGATGAACTAAAGTGAAACATTCTCACATGGTATATGCCAAGAATATGGTATGCTGATTCCTAAAAAAAAATCCTTTACAGAATATTCATCGCATATACTTGGGATGTGAATCTTCTTTTCAAAATATGCTAAGCATATCACTAAAAGAATATTCTTTAAAGTACCTAAAAAGCATATACAAAGCATTTGAATATTCTTTCAATGCTATGTGGGAAATAATGAATTTATAAAAAGTCATTTAAATGGATTGTTTTATAGCGTATTAGTATGTATTCAGACGTATTAAAAATGAATCATTTTATGTTTATTCGGTTGTATTGAGATGAAGGAAGGAATTAAAAAGTATTCATTGGTATAAATAATGATTACATAAAAAGGTATTTAATTGTTTTGCTTTAAAGGGTATAAATATGTATTCAAATACATAGAAAATGAATACTTGAAAAGTGCATTTAATTGTATTGATAAAGGAAGGTATTGAAAAGTATTCAACGGGATAAATAATGAATTCATAAAAAGTGATTTAAATGGATTGTTCTATAGCGTATTAGTATGTATTCAAATGTATTAGAAATGAATCCTTCTATGTTTATTCGGTTGCATTGAGAAAGGAAGGAATTAAAAAGTATTCATTGGTATAAATAATGATTACATAAAAAGGTATTTAATTGGATTGCTTTAAAGAGTATAAATATGTATTCAAATATATAGAAAATGAATACTTGAAAAGTTCATTCAATTGTATTAATAAGGGAATCTATTAAAAAGTATTCAACGGTATAAATAATTAATTCATAAAAAGTCATTTAAATGGATTGTTTTATAGCGTATTAGTATGAATTCAGATGTATTAAAAATGAATCCATTTATGTTTATTCGGTTGCATTGAGAAAGGAAGGAATTAAAATGTATTCATTGGTATAAATAATGATTACATAAAAAGGTATTTAATTGGATTGCCTTAAAAAGTATAAATATGTATTGCAATATATAGAAAATGAATACTTGAAAAGTTCATTCAATTGTATTGATAAAGGAAGGTATTGAAAAGTATTCAACGGGATAAATAATGAATTCATAAAAAGTTATTTAAATGGATTGTTTTATAGCGTATTAGTATGTATTCAAATGTATTAGAAATGAATTCTTCTATGTTTATTCGGTTGCATTGAGAAAGGAAGGAATTAAAAAGTATTCATTGGTATAAATAATGATTACATAAAAAAGTATTTAATTGGATTGCTTTAAAGAGTATAAATATGTATTCAAATATATAGAAAATGAATACTTGAAAAGTTCATTCAATTGTATTGATAAAGGAAGGTATTGAAAAGTATTCAACGGGATAAATAATGAATTCATAAAAAGTCATTTAAATGGATTGTTTTATAGCGTATTAGTATGTATTCAGATGTATTAAAAATGAATCCTTTTATGTTTATTCGGTTGTATTGGGAAAGGAAGGAATTAAAATGTATTCATTGGTATAAATAATGATTACCTAAAAAGGTATTTAATTGGATTGCTTTGAAGAGTATAAATATGTATTCAAATATATAGAAAATGAATACTTGAGAAGTTCATTCAATTGTATTGATAAAGGAAGGTATTGAAAAGTATTCAACGGGATAAATAATGAATTCATAAAAAGTGATTTAAATGGATTGATCTATAGCGTATTAGTATGTATTCAAATGTATTAGAAATGAATCCTTCTATGTTTATTCGGTTCCATTGAGATGAAGGAAAGAATTAAAAATATTCATTGGTATAAATAATGATTACATAAAAAGGTATTTAATTGTTTTGCTTTAAAGGGTATAAATATGTATTCAAATACATAGAAAATGAATACTTGAAAAGTGCATTTAATTGTATTAATAAAGGAAGGTATTGAAAAGTATTCAACGGGATAAATAATGAATTCATAAAAAGTGATTTAAATGGATTGATCTATAGCGTATTAGTATGTATTCAAATGTATTAGAAATGAATCCTTCTATGTTTATTCGGTTGCATTGAGAAAGGAAGGAATTAAAAAGTATTCATTGGTATAAATAATGATTACATAAAAAAGTATTTAATTGGATTGCTTTAAAGAGTATATATATGTATTTAAATATATAGAAAATGAATACTTGAAAAGTTCATTCAATTGTATTGATAAAGGAAGGTATTGAAAAGTATTCAACGGGATAAATAATGAATTCATAAAAAGTTATTTAAATGGATTGTTTTATAGCGTATTAGTATGTATTCAAATGTATTAGAAATGAATTCTTCTATGTTTATTCGGTTGCATTGAGAAAGGAAGGAATTAAAAAGTATTCATTGGTATAAATAATGATTACATAAAAAAGTATTTAATTGGATTGCTTTAAAGAGTATAAATATGTATTCAAATATATAGAAAATGAATACTTGAAAAGTTCATTCAATTGTATTGATAAAGGAAGGTATTGAAAAGTATTTAACGGGATAAATAATGAATTCATAAAAAGTCATTTAAATGGATTGTTTTATAGCGTATTAGTATGTATTCAGATGTATTAAAAATGAATCATTTTATGTTTATTCGGTTGTATTGAGATGAAGGAAGGAATTAAAAAGTATTCATTGGTATAAATAATGATTACATAAAAAGGTATTTAATTGTTTTGCTTTAAAGTGTATAAATATGTATTCAAATACATAGAAAATGAATACTTGAAAAGTGCATTTAATTGTATTGATAAAGGAAGGTATTGAAAAGTATTCAACGGGATAAATAATGAATTCATAAAAAGTGATTTAAATGGATTGATCTATAGCGTATTAGTATGTATTCAAATGTATTAGAAATGAATCCTTCTATGTTTATTCGGTTGCATTGAGAAAGGAAGGAATTAAAAAGTATTCATTGGTATAAATAATGATTACATAAAAAGGTATTTAATTGGATTGTTTTAAAGAGTATAAATATGAAAATGAATACTTGAAAAGTTCATTCAATTGTATTAATAAGGGAAGGTATTAAAAAGTATTCAACGGTATAAATAATTAATTTATAAAAAGTCATTTAAATGGATTGTTTTATAGCGTATTAGTTGTTAGCCCACGGATAGAAAAACGTTAAAGGCAATGAATGGACTGTAAATATTATTAATTAATGATATCGCGAGCAAACATAAATATATTGATATGATTTTACGAAATAATCAAAATGTCCATAGGTAAAATGGTTGAAACCACACAACGGTAATCAAAGACAAGCACTCACCTCCTTTGCAGTCAAGTTCTCCTCGTTCCCAGGGGCCCCCGAATGGATCTAATGATGTCACCACGTAGCTGAAGGGTTGAAGTTTCTAGTTCTATGCTTCAGTACACAAAAATCGAGCACTTTCAGGTGTAGATATTTGAAATAGTTGGAGAACGAAATTAACACGCCTTTTTCTCTAGGCGATTGACAATGATCTCACTGGTGGTTGGTGCGCATGTCCAAATACGCGGAATGCGCTTTGTCCTTCATACAGTTGTGTGTTTTTAAAAATATATATAAACAACCGCGAAATTTAGCGGGAGCTAACATAACTGCCCTCCAAAACACACAAATTTAGAATCTCAACCGGACAGATATAGACATAAGAAAAAGAATCGACCGATAAATATAAATGAATGAAAACAGATAAGTATCGTAAGTTTATTTAGATATAACGAAATCCCGAAAAAAGGCAAAACAAACAAACAAAAAATTCAAAAAAAATTAAAAATAAAAAAACCTATTGTAATACCCGGTAAAAGGTAGAAAATTAAAATTACTTTTAATTTGGCAAGAGGCACAGTTTTACAACTGGCCGCTTATAAACCCCGGTAACCGTTTTTACCGTCGCAACACGCACCTGACCGTCCCCGCCGGGATGCAGTTCGATGACCCGACCGACCGGCCATTTCAAAGGCGTTTGAATGTGATCACTTGTTATGATAACCAAATCATTTAATTTGATATTTGGGGACAAATCAGCCCACTTGTGTCGCTGTTGTAGCGTATGCAAATACTCTATAGAATACCGTTTCCAAAAATCATTATGTAGTTTTTGGATTAGTTGCCATCTCGAGAGCCGATTTAGGGGAACCTCGGACAAATCTGACTCCGGAATTTCAGAGTTGAGGGGTTCAAGTGTCAAAAAATGCCCAGGGGTAAGAGGTTGAAGATCGTGTGGGTCTGAAGAGGCAGGAGATAAAGGGCGACTATTAAGTACGGCTTCTATGCGACAGGTAAGGGTGGACATCTCCATGATAGACAACTTCTGGTCGCCGACAACTCAAACAAAGTGAGTTTTAAAACTTTTGACGCCAGCTTCTGCCAGGCCATTGAAATGTGGACTGAGAGGAGGTCCCAGATGCCAACGAATAGAAAGTCTGGTGGCAGCACTTCTTGCGTAATCCAGTAATTGGTTACGAAACCCTATAAAATTACTGCCTTGATCTGACCAGCATTGCGTCACGCTTCCGCGTCTAGAGATGAATCGATGGAATGCACCTACGAACCCTTCGGTGGACAGGTCCATGGTTAATTCCAAATGCACGCAATGTGTGGCCGTACAGACAAACACACAGACATACGATTTGAAAGCTCTACAACCACGGTAACGATGAGGAATCACAAAGAAAGGTCCACAAAAGTCGATAGCTACACTCGAAAAAGGTTTAAGCTGATTGATTCGATGAGCGGGAAGTGAACTCATTATGGGCGGTCTATAGGGTTTAGGGTTGATTCTAAAACATTGCAAGCACTTGGATATGGTTCTTTGAATTGCCCGTCTGGCAGATAATATCCAAAATTGCTGTAAAAGCAGATTATGTAATGTTTTAAACCCAGGATGAAGATATTGTCGATGAGCGGACTCGATAAGAAGTGTAGTTAAACGATGGTCACTCGAAAGTAAGACGGGGTGTTTTGCAGAATAAGACAAAAGGTCAGATTTTTGTAATCTGCCACCGACTCTAATGATATTATTCTCATCAAGAAAAGGTGAAAGTTTTCGCAAAGGTTTCGGTATTGGTTTATCCTTAGATAACGCAGAAAAAAGCTCAGAAAAACAAGAACCTTGAACGCGTTTGATAAGAAGGTGTAACGCACTTTGCATCTCACCGGTGGTAGGAAAAACAATATTCTCAAAAATAACTTTTTGGTCCGGCGGCTTAGTGGGTTTTTGATAGGAATGGTTTTGAAAAAGGTTAACTATTCGAAGGACATAGCAAATGATACGTTGAATTTTTGATATAGATGAATATTTGATAAGAAGCTGATCTAAGAAGTTGATATCAATTATCGCATTGCAACAGACTTTTGGCTTTTCCTCCAGATTAATCTCTCCGAAATCAATCGGCATTTTTGATTTATGAAAATCGGGCCATTCGTTTTCGGGAGACCACAAAAACGACGGTGCGTTCCACCACATGTCATGTGACATGAGCTGTGAAGGGGTGGCCCCTCGTGACGCAATATCGGCTGCATTCAAAGCAGAAGGAATGTAGCGCCACGAGTTTGAGGGAATGATTTCTTGGATTCTACTGACGCGATTTCCAACAAAGGTTTGCCAGCGATTAGGAGGGGATGAAAGCCAGTGCAATACGACTTGCGAATCGCAGAAAGTAACGATATTTGTAAAAGTTATTTTTCCTTCATAGCTAGATAAAACGAAGTCAATTAATTCGCTTAAAAGAAATGCGCCTAGGAGTTCTAGCCTAGCCAAAGTTTGTGACTTTATAGGCGCGACCCTAGATTTTGCAGATATGAGAGAAACAGATATATTGTTTTCCTCTTCTACACGAAAATATACGACGCCTGCGTAGCCTCGAATTGAAGCGTCACAGAAGCCGATGATTTGACAGGTATTGGTTTTTGACAGTTTGATTTGTCGGGGTAATTGAAAATTGGAAAGAAGCGGGAATTCAGAACGAAGTTTGTTCCAAGAGTCGATGATAGAAGAATCTGGTTCTTCGTCCCAGCCTACTTTCGATATCCACAACTGTTGCAAAATAAATTTTGCTTGTAGCAACAAGGGACAAAGAAAACCTAAGGGGTCGAAGATTGTTCCTATGATAGATAAAATAGAACGTTTGGTTGGGGGTTTGTCCTTCATTCGGCATTGATAAGAAAAAATGTCGTTTTTTGGATGCCATTGAAGTCCTAAAACTTTGATAAAGTGGGGTTCCTCCTTGTCGAAAGAGAGAGGCATTTGACGATCGGACTCTGGCAATGTTGCCAATAACTCAGGACAATTGCTTGCCCATTTTTTAAGTTCAAATCCTCCCGACTTCAACAAATCATTGAGTTCTGTTTGAAGGGAGAGAGCTTCAGAAAGCGAAGGGCTAGTTCCCAAGATATCGTCGATATAGATTGACGTTTTTAGAACAGTACTAGCCATAGGAAAACGTTCCTTTTCTCTCTCTGCCAGCTCATTTAAGGTACGCATGGCTAGAAAAGGCGAGCATGTCATGCCAAAAGTGACAGTAGAAAGTTCCCACACTGAAAGTGGGTCCTGTGGAGAAAACCTCCACAATATCCTTTGATAAGGACGGTGATAAGGATTGATAAGGACTTGACGGAACATCTGTTTGATATCAGCAATGTAGGCAATAGGATTAAGACGAAATGTAAGGAGTAAAGAAGCAATATCTTTTTGAAGTTTCGGTCCAGATAACAATGTGTCATTGAGACTAATATTTTTTGGGGTGACTGCTGAACAATCCCAGACCAACCTTAATTTTGTACTCAAGCTTTCCGGCTTTAAAACGCAATGATGTGCTAAAAAACACGATACGTCGACCTTTGGTTGACTAGATAAAACCAAACTCATATGATTAGAATCGATATAGTCTTGCATGAAATTTGAATAGGCAGTGTACAGATCAGGATTTTTGATTAATCTATTTTCTAGAAGTAAAAATCTACGATAAGCTTGCGGGTAAGTATTTCCTAGGTCAGGGTTTATTTTGTCTTTAAACGGAAGATCTACCATGAATCTACCGCTCGGTTGCCGTACTACACTAGCAGTAAAAATTGATTCTGCCTGTTTTTCTTCCTTTGATAAGATTTGTTTTTTAGGCAAATGTTCGATTTCCCAAAACCTAGGGAGAATGACCTCTAAAGGAGGTGAATGACTCGTTAAAAAACAACTGGTTCGTTCCGTAAGACTACCTACTTCGTCAACCTTTCCCATGACGACCCAGCCAAAGATAGTTTCAAGGGCTGAAGGCTGCCCTACCTGTCCAAGAACCCTGCCCTCCTTGAAAATCTGTGCGAATAGCTCGCAACCAATAACCAGGTCCACAGGTCTAGATTTGAAATAAGATGGGTCGGCAAGTTTAAGGTTTCCCAAGTGTTTCCACTGATTATCGTTCAAGGAGAATGTAGGCATATTGGAACATAGTTGTGGAACAACAATTGCTTCGAAATTAAGTAAAGGAGTGACTTGTCCTTGTGGCTTAATGTGACATTGAACGAGCCCTTTGGAAGTAAAAGAAGACATCTGATTTAATCCGAATATTTCAGTGGTGTAACTTCGCCTAGGAAGATTAAGACGCTGAATACACTTTTCACTGATGAATCCAGTCTGTGATCCAGAATCAAGCAGTGCCCTTACAGGTTGAAAATTTCCGCAACCGTCCATAACATCTATTATGGCGGTGCATAAAAGAAAGGTACCTGAAGGTCCTGAGGCATTTAATGACACATGAAGATTATTGACAGGTGGTGTGTGAATGACAGGACTAGTATCTTGGCTTCCAGACGCTTGATTAGTTTCTAAGATATGAGTTAAAGTGTGGTGCCTTTTACTATTGCAAGTCCTGCATGAATATTTTGATTTGCACGTATCTACATCATGCAAGGGATGAAAACACGCTAAACATAATTTTTTCTGTTTGACGAAAGATAGGCGATCGATAGGTGAGAGATCAAGAAATGTTTGACATTTCGAAAGCACGTGACCTTGATTACATCGGAAACATTTTATTCCCGTACTCGAATTAGTTGAGGTGCCAGCCAGTCCTATAAAAGGCGAGTTGGATGATTTATAGGTAGGCTTTTGCCCAAACTGATTTCGCATAGAATTTGAATTTTGATAGGTAGGCTTTTGCCCAGACTGATTTTGCATAGAATTTGATTTTTGATAGATAGGCACCTTTTTGGGTGCTGTTGATTGAGGAAGTGATTCAAAAACTTTACATCTTTTTTCTAGAAATTGAAAAAGTGACTGAAAAGTGGGAATTTCGGTATTAGTATTGGCGTGACTCATTTCGAAATTTGAACGCGTTGGAATATCCAATTTTTCTAATAAAATGAAAAAAATAATAAAGTCCCAACTGTCAACGTCAAAGCTAAGTGATTTTAAAATTTCTAGAAATTCAGAAAAGGTGTCAATTAAATTACGCAATTCTTTAGCTGACTCGTTTTTTAAGGTGGAGTTCATAATTGAGCTCAAAGCATCATTTGCGAGGTCTCGCTTGTTTTGATATCTATTGACTAATTTGTCGTAAGCAATTTTATAATTTTGATCAGATAAGCTAATCCCTGATATCAATTTTAAAGGCTCATCCTCGAGATATGAAAATAAATATTGAAGTTTTCGAACGTTACTTAGACTTTGATTTTGATCTATAATGTTATTAAAAAGATCGAAAAAGCTTGGCCATAATTTTTTATCACCTCGAAATATGGGAATACCTAACTCTTTGAGTTTTGGAGTTTCGTATTCGTTTTGTCGAACATATGATCCCGAAAAAGATGGGGCCTCAACCGGAAATATTTTAGAGTAAACCCCCTTACACGCATAAAAATATTTACGAGCTTCTGAAAGGATCGCATCCTGCGTTTTAAATTCCTCATCGTCCGAGTCGTCTAGCAACATAATGACGTCATTATGTGCCAGCATGCATTTATCGAAGGTTTCATCCAAATCGGCATACCTCACTTGAAACTCGTTTCTCGCTCTTTCATCTTTTTCCGCAGTCTGCGACAACACATAACACTCGGTGATCGCAGATAAAAAACCCTTGCGTTTTTGTACGGCTTTTTTGACAGACATGATTTTACCTTTGAAATGACGAAATTGTCGGTAAATATACAATTAACGCTAAATTAATGCTTCTGAAATAGAAAAATGACGAATTGTCGAAAATATGCACTAATTTATCGCCAATTGATAAAAATTGTTTTAAATATCGAAATGATAATATACACCACTGAACTCTTGTTTTGTTTTGTTTTGATTCCTACTCGATTTGTTTACACCACGCGGAGTAGACCCGTTACCATGGCAGCGGACCAAAAACACGTACTGCGCCGGCTACTTTCTCCGGTCGACGTTTCAACGACGATGCTGCGAAAAAATTCAAGGCCGCCGTCTTATTGCAAATAATTTATTACTACCGTCGTATGGATTTATTATTTAAAAATAATTCGGCTCGAAAGGAACACTTTTATGTTAGCCCACGGATAGAAAAACGTTAAAGGCAATGAATGGACTGTAAATATTATTAATTAATGACATCGCGAGCAAACATAAATATATTGATATGATTTTACGAAATAATCAAAATGTCCATAGGTAAAATGGTTGAAACCACACAACGGTAATCAAAGACAAGCACTCACCTCCTTTGCAGTCAAGTTCTCCTCGTTCCCAGGGGCCCCCGAATGGATCTAATGATGTCACCACGTAGCTGAAGGGTTGAAGTTTCTAGTTCTATGCTTCAGTACACAAAAATCGAGCACTTTCAGGTGTAGATATTTGAAATAGTTGGAGAACGAAATTAACACGCCTTTTTCTCTAGGCGATTGACAATGATCTCACTGGTGGTTGGTGCGCATGTCCAAATACGCGGAATGCGCTTTGTCCTTCATACAGTTGTGTGTTTTTAAAAATATATATAAACAACCGCGAAATTTAGCGGGAGCTAACATTAGTATGTATTCAGATGTATTAAAAATGAATCCTTTTATGTTTATTCGGTTGTATTGAGAAAGGAAGGAATTAAAAAGTATTCATTGGTATAAATAATGATTACATAAAAGGGTATTTAATTGGATTGCTTTAAAAAGTATAAATATGTATTCAAATATATAGAAAATTAATACTTGAAAAGTTCATTCAATTGTATTGATAAAGGAAGGTATTGAAAAGTATTCAACGGGATAAATAATGAATTAATAAAAAGTCATTTAAATGGATTATTCCATAGCGTATTAGTATGTATTCAAATGTATTAAAAATGAATCCTTCTATGTTTATTCGGTTGCATTGAGAAAGGAAGGAATTAAAAAGTATTCATTGGTATAAATTATGATTACATAAAAAGGTAATTAATTGGATTGTTTTAAAGAGTATAAATATGTATTCAAATATATAGAAAATGAATACCTGAAAAGTTCATTCAATTGTATTAATAAGGGAAGTTATTAAAAATTATTCAACGGTATAAATAATGAATTCATAAAAAGTCATTTAAATGGATTGTTTTATAGCGTATTAGTATGTATTCAGATGTATTAAAAATGAATCCTTTTATGTTTATTCGGTTGTATTGAGAAAGGAAGGAATTAAAATGTATTCATTGGTATAAATAATGATTACATAAAAAGGTATTTAATTGGATTGCTTTAAAGAGTATAAATATGTATTCAAATATATAGAAAATGAATACTTGAAAAGTTCATTCAATTGTATTGATAAAGGAAGGTATTGAAAAGTATTCAACGGGATAAATAATGAATTCATAAAAAGTCATTTAAATGGATTGTTTTATAGCGTATTAGTATGTATTCAGATGTATTTAAAATGAATAATTTTATGTTTATTCGGTTGTATTGAGATGAAGGAAGGAATTAAAAAGTATTCATTGGTATAAATAATGATTACATAAAAAGGTATTTAATTGTTTTGCTTTAAAGGGTATAAATATGTATTCAAATACATAGAAAATGAATACCTGAAAAGTGCATTTAATTGTATTGATAAAGAAAGGTATTGAAAAGTATTCAACGGGATAAATAATGAATTCATAAAAAGTGATTTAAATGGATTAATCTATAGTGTATTAGTATGTATTCAAAACTATTAGAAATGAATCCTTCTATATTTATTCGGTTGCATTGAGAAAGGAAGGAATTAAAAAGTATTCATTGGTATAAATAATGATTACATAAAAAGGTATTTAATTGGATTGCTTTAAAGAGTATAAATATGTATTCAAATATATAGAAAATGAATACTTGAAAAGTTCATTCAATTGTATTAATAAGGGAAGGTATTAAAAAGTATTCAACGGTATAAATAATTAATTCATAAAAAGTCATTTAAATGGATTGTTTTATAGCGTATTAGTATGTATTCAGATGTATTAAAAATGAATCCTTTTATGTTTATTCGGTTGTATTGAGAAAGGAAGGAATTAAAATGTATTCATTGGTATAAATAATGATTACATAAAAAGGTATTTAATTGGATTTCTTTAAAAAGTATAAAAATGTATTCAAATATATAGAAAATTAGTACTTGAAAAGTTCATTCAATTGTATTGATAAAGGAAGGTATTGAAAAGTATTCAACGGGATAAATAATGAATTCATAAAAAGTCGTTTAAATGGATTGTTTTATAGCGTATTAGTATGAATTCAGATGTATTAAAAATGAATCCTTTTATGTTTATTCGGTTGTATTGAGAAAGAAAGAAATTAAAATGTATTCATTGGTATAAATAATGATTACATAAAAAGGTATTTAATTGGATTGCTTTAAAGAGTATAAATATGTATTCAAATATATAGAAAATGAATGCTTGAAAAGTTCATTCAATTGTATTCATAAAGGAAGGTATTGAAAAGTATTCAACGGGATAAATAATGAATTCATAAAAAGTCATTTAAATGGATTGTTTTATAGCGTATTAGTATGTATGCAGATGTGTTAAAAATGAATCATTTTATGTTTATTCGGTTGTATTGAGAAAGGAAGGAATTAAAATGTATTCATTGGTATAAATAATGATTACATAAAAAGGTATTTAATTGGATTGCTTTAAAGAGTATAAATATGTATTCAAATATATAGAAAATGAATACTTGAAAAGTTCATTCAATTGTATTGATAAAGGAAGGTATTGAAAAGTATTCAACGGGATAAATAATGAATTCATAAAAAGTCATTTAAATGGATTGTTTTATAACGTATTAGTATGTATTCAAATGTATTAGAAATGAATCATTCTATGTTTATTCGGTTGCATTGAGAAAGGAAGGAATTAAAAAGTATTCATTGGTATAAATAATGATTACATAAAAAGGTATTTAATTGGATTGCTTTAAAGAGTATAAATATGTATTCAAATATACAGAAAATGAATACTTGAAATGTTCATTCAATTGTATTAATAAGGGAAGGTATTAACAAGTATTCAACGGTATAAATAATGAATTCATAAAAAGTCATTTATATGGATTGTTTTATAGCGTATTAGCATGTATTCAGATGTAATAAAAATGAATCCTTTTATGTTTATTCGGTTGTATTGAGAAAGGAAGGAATTAAAATGTATTCATTGGTATAAATAATGATTACATAAAAAGGTATTTAATTGGATTGCTTTAAAGAGTATAAATATGTATTCAAATATATAGAAAATGAATACTTGAAAAGTTCATTCAATTGTATTGATAAAGGAAGGTATTGAAAAGTATTCAACGGGATAAATAATGAATTCTTAAAAAGTCATTTAAATGAATTGTTTTATAGCGTATTAGTATGTATTCAGATGTATTAAAAATGAATCCTTTTATGTTTATTCGGTTGTATTGGGAAAGGAAGGAATTAAAATGTATTCATTGGTATAAATAATGATTACATAAGAAGGTATTTAATTGGATTGCTTTAAAGAGTATAAATATGTATTCAAATATATAGAAAATGAATACTTGAAAAGTTCATTCAATTGTATTGATAAAGGAAGGTATTGAAAAGTATTCAACGGGATAAATAATGAATTCATAAAAAGTCATTTAAATGGATGGTTTTATAGCGTATTAGTATGTATTCAGATGTATTAAAAATGAATAATTTTATGTTTATTCGGTTGTATTGAGATGAAGGAAGGAATTAAAAAGTATTAATTGGTATAAATAATGATTACATAAAAAGGTATTTAATTGTTTTGCTTTAAAGGGTATAAATATGTATTCAAATACATAGAAAATGAATACTTGAAAAGTGCATTTAATTGTATTGATAAAGGAAGGTATTGAAAAGTATTCAACGGGATAAATAATGAATTCATAAAAAGTGATTTAAATGGATTGATCTATAGCGTATTAGTATGTATTTAAATGTATTAGAAATGAATCCTTCTATGTTTATTCGGTTGCATTGAGAAAGGAAGGAATTAAAAAGTATTCATTGGTATAAATAATGATTACATAAAAAGGTATTTAATTGGATTGCTTTAAAGAGTATAAATATGTATTCAAATATATGGACAATGAATACTTGAAAAGTTCTTTCAATTGTATTAATAAGGGAAGGTATTAAAAAGTATTCAACGGTATAAATAATTAATTCATAAAAAGTCATTTAAATGGGTTGTTTTATAGCGTATTAGTATGTATTCAGATGTATTAAAAATGAATCCTTTTATGTTTATTCCGTTGTATTGAGAAAGGAAGGAATTAAAATGTATTCATTGGTATAAATAATGATTACATAAAAAGGTATTTAATTGGATTTCTTTAAAAAGTATAAAAATGTATTCAAATATATAGAAAATTAATACTTGAAAAGTTCATTCAATTGTATTGATAAAGGAAGGTATTGAAAAGTATTCAACGGGATAAATAATGAATTCATAAAAAGTCGTTTAAATGGATTGTTTTATAGCGTATTAGTATGAATTCAGATGTATTAAAAATGAATCCTTTTATGTTTATTCGGTTGTATTGAGAAAGAAAGAAATTAAAATGTATTCATTGGTATAAATAATGATTACATAAAAAGGTATTTAATTGGATTGCTTTAAAGAGTATAAATATGTATTCAAATATATAGAAAATGAATACTTGAAAAGTTCATTCAATTGTATTCATAAAGGAAGGTATTGAAAAGTATTCAACGGGATAAATAATGAATTCATAAAAAGTCATTTAAATGGATTGTTTTATAGCGTATTAGTATGTATGCAGATGTATTAAAAATGAATCATTTTATGTTTATTCGGTTGTATTGAGAAAGGAAGGAATTAAAATGTATTCATTGATATAAATAATGATTACATAAAAAGGTATTTAATTGGATTGCTTTAAAGAGTATAAATATGTATTAAAATATATAGAAAATGAATACTTGAAAAGTTCATTCAATTGTATTGATAAAGGAAGGTATTGAAAAGTATTCAACGGGATAAATAATGAATTCATAAAAAGTCATTTAAATGGATTGTTTTATAACGTATTAGTATGTATTCAAATGTATTAGAAATTAATTCTTCTACGTTTATTCGGTTGCATTGAGAAAGGAAGGAATTAAAAAGTATTCATTGGTATAAATAATGATTACATAAAAAGGTATTTAATTGGATTGCTTTAAAGAGTATAAATATGTATTCAAATATATAGAAAATGAATACTTGAAAAGTTCATTCAATTGTATTAATAAGGGAAGGTATTAAAAAGTATTCAACGGTATAAATAATGAATTCATAAAAAGTCATTTAAATGGATTGTTTTATAGCGTATTAGCATGTATTCAGATGTATTAAAAATGAATCCTTTTATGTTTATTCGGTTGTATTGAGAAAGGAAGGAATTAAAATGTATTCATTGGTATAAATAATGATTACATAAAAAGGTATTTAATTGGATTTCTTTAAAAAGTATAAAAATGTATTCAAATATATAGAAAATTAATACTTGAAAAGTTCATTCAATTGTATTGATAAAGGAAGGTATTGAAAAGTATTCAACGGGATAAATAATGAATTCATAAAAAGTCGTTTAAATGGATTGTTTTATAGCGTATTAGTATGAATTCAGATGTATTAAAAATGAATCCTTTTATGTTTATTCGGTTGTATTGAGAAAGAAAGAAATTAAAATGTATTCATTGGTATAAATAATGATTACATAAAAAGGTATTTAATTGGATTGCTTTAAAGAGTATAAATATGTATTCAAATATATAGAAAATGAATACTTGAAGAGTTCATTCAATTGTATTCATAAAGGAAGGCATTGAAAAGTATTCAACGGGATAAATAATGAATTCATAAAAAGTCATTTAAATGGATTGTTTTATAGCGTATTAGTATGTATGCAGATGTATTAAAAATGAATCATTTTATGTTTATTCGGTTGTATTGAGAAAGGAAGGAATTAAAATGTATTCATTGGTATAAATAATGATTACATAAAAAGGTATTTAATTGGATTGCTTTAAAGAGTATAAATATGTATTCAAATATATAGAAAATGAATACTAAAAAAGTTCATTCAATTGTATTGATAAAGGAAGGTATTGAAAAGTATTCAACGGGGTAAATAATGAATTCATAAAAAGTCATTTAAATGGATTGTTTTATAACGTATTAGTATGTATGCAGATGTATTAAAAATGAATCATTTTATGTTTATTCGGTTGTATTGAGAAAGGAAGGAATTAAAATGTATTCATTGGTATAAATAATGATTACATAAAAAGGTATTTAATTGGATTGCTTTAAAGAGTATAAATATGTATTCAAATATATAGAAAATGAATACTAGAAAAGTTCATTCAATTGTATTGATAAAGAAAGGTATTGAAAAGTATTCAACGGGGTAAATAATGAATTCATAAAAAGTCATTTAAATGGATTGTTTTATAACGTATTAGTATGTATTCAAATGTATTAGAAATGAATCCTTCTATGTTTATTCGGTTGCATTGAGAAAGGAAGGAATTAAAAAGTATTCATTGGTATAAATAATGATTACATAAAAAGGTATTTAATTGGATTGCTTTAAAGAGTATAAATATGTATTCAAATATATAGAAAATGAATACTTGAAAAGTTCATTCAATTGTATTAATAAGGGAAGGTATTAAAAAGTATTCAACGGTATAAATAATGAATTCATAAAAAGTCATTTAAATGGATTGTTTTATAGCGTATTAGCATGTATTCAGATGTATTAAAAATGAATCCTTTTATGTTTATTCGGTTGTATTGAGAAAGGAAGGAATTAAAATGTATTCATTGGTATAAATAATGATTACATAAAAAGGTATTTATTTGGATTGCTTTAAAGGGTATAAATATGTATTCAAATACATAGAAAATGAATACTTGAAAAGTGCATTTAATTGTATTGATAAAGGAAGGTATTGAAAAGTATTCAGCGGGATAAATAATGAATTCATAAAAAGTGATTTAAATGGATTGATCTATAGCGTATTAGTATGTATTTAAATGTATTAGAAATGAATCCTTCTATGTTTATTCGGTTGCATTGAGAAAGGAAGGAATTAAAAAGTATTCATTGGTATAAATAATGATTACATAAAAAGGTATTTAATTGGATTGTTTTAAAAAGTATAAATATAAAAATGAATACTTGAAAAGTTCATTCAATTGTATTAATAAGGGAAGGTATTAAAAAGTATTCAACGGTATAAATAATTAATTTATAAAAAGTCATTTAAATGGATTGTTTTATAGCGTATTAGTATGTATTCAGATGTATTAAAAATGAATCCTTTTGTTTATTCGGTTGTATTGAGAAAGGAAGGAATTAAAAAGTATTCATTGGTATAAATAATGATTACATAAAAGGGTATTTAATTGGATTGCTTTAAAAAATATAAATATGTATTCAAATATATAGAAAATTAATACTTGAAAAGTTCATTCAATTGTATTGATAAAGGAAGGTATTGAAAAGTATTCAACGGGATAAATAATGAATTCATAAAAAGTCATTTAAATGGATTATTCCATAGCGTATTAGTATGTATTCAAATGTATTAAAAATGAATCCTTCTATGTTTATTCGGTTGCATTGAGAAAGGAAGGAATTAAAAAGTATTCATTGGTATAAATTATGATTATTATTTATTAATTTTATGTTTATTCGGTTGTATTGAGAAAGGAAGGAATTAAAAAGTATTCATTAGCATAAATAATG
This sequence comes from Aspidapion aeneum, assembly GCA_963576565.1. Taxonomy (NCBI): domain Eukaryota; kingdom Metazoa; phylum Arthropoda; class Insecta; order Coleoptera; family Brentidae; genus Aspidapion; species Aspidapion aeneum. The sequence goes on from OY755040.1 coordinate 85,152,777, forward strand.
ATTACATAAAAAGGTATTTAATTGGATTGCTTTAAAGAGAATAAATTTGTATTCAAATATATAGAAAATGAATACTTGAAATATTCATTCAATTGTATTAATAAGGGAAGGTATTAAAAAGTATTCAACGGTATAAATAATTAATTCATAAAAAGTCATTTAAATGGATTGTTTTATAGAGTATCAGTATGAATTCAGATGTATTAAAAATGAATCCTTTTATGTTTATTCGGTTGTATTGAGAAAGAAAGAAATTAAAATGTATTCATTGGTATAAATAATGATTACATAAAAAGGTATTTAATTGGATTGCTTTCAATTGTATTGATAAAGGAAGATATTGAAAAGTATTCAACGGGATAAATAATGAATTCATAAAAAGTTATTTAAATGGATTGTTTTATAGCGTATTAGTATGTATTCAAATGTATTAGAAATGAATCCTTCTATGTTTATTCGGTTGCATTGAGAAAGGAAGGAATTAAAAAGTATTCATTGTTATAAATAATGATTACATAAAAAGGTATTTAATTGGATTGCTTTCAAATATATAGAAAATGAATACTTGAAAAGTTCATTCAATTGTATTGATAAAGGAAGGTATTGAAAAGTATTCAACAAGATAAATAATGAATTCATAAAAAGTCATTTAAATGGATTGTTTTATAGTGTATTAGTATGTATCCAAATTTATTAGAAATGAATCCTTCTATGTTTATTCGGTTGCATTGAGAAAGGAAGGAATTAAAAAGTATTCATTGGTATAAATAATGATTACATAAAAAGGTATTTAATTGGATTGCTTTAAAGAGTATAAATATGTATTCAAATATATAGAAAATGAATACTTGAAAAGTTCATTCAATTGTATGTATTCAAATGTATTAGAAATGAATCCTTCTATGTTTATTCGGTTGCATTGAGAAAGGAAGGAATTAAAAAGTATTCATTGGTATAAATAATGATTACATAAAAAGGTATTTAATTGGATTGCTTTAAAGAGTATAAATATGTATTCAAATATATAGACAATAAATACTTGAAAAGTTCATTCAATTGTATTAATAAGGGAAGGTATTAAAAAGTATTCAACGGTATAAATAATTAATTCATAAAAAGTCATTTAAATGGATTGTTTTATAGCGTATTAGTATGTATTCAGATGTATTAATAATGAATCCTTTTATGTTTATTCGGTTGTATTGAGAAAGGAAGGAATTAAAATGTATTCATTGGTATAAATAATGATTACATAAAAAGGTATTTAATTGGATTTCTTTAAAAAGTATAAAAATGTATTCAAATATATAGAAAATTAATACTTGAAAAGTTCATTCAATTGTATTGATAAAGGAAGGTATTGAAAAGTATTCAACGGGATAAATAATGAATTCATAAAAAGTCGTTTAAATGGATTGTTTTATAGCGTATTAGTATGAATTCAGATGTATTAAAAATGAATCATTTTATGTTTATTCGGTTGTATTGAGAAAGAAAGAAATTAAAATGTATTCATTGGTATAAATAATGATTACATAAAAAGG